>OZ030020.1:75276347-75938847 GCA_964023405.1 Apodemus agrarius | reverse complement strand
TACACTGTTAAAGCCAACTTAAAAGGTGGCTATAGAGGGCCCAGGATAAAAAAGGCAGGAACAAACAAACTAAGGCAGAGGATGGAGACGGGTGGAGGCATGAGAAACAGAGGCTCCTGTCCGGAAGGACAGCGCCAGCTTCAGGAAGTACAGTCGTCTATGTGGCCACAGGTGACCCAGATTCTGCTACACCATCGGATGTTCTGGCTAGCAGAGCAGAAGCAAATGCCCACGCCGGGAAAACCAAGTTCCAGCCAAAGTGTAAATCCTGCAGCTTTCTGAGGGTGCCGTTCATTGTCAAAAGGAGTAAGAAGTTCACATAAACAGACATTTCATCAGACCATATGGCACCAAACCCCGGAGAGCTTGGTGAGGAGAGAGGGAGGAACGTTCAAATACACCTGCTCCTCACAGCTTCTGTGTATTTATTTGAAAAGTTGCAGAGACTGTCGGGAGCTTTGAAGAGTGCATAAGGCACTCATTAGGCTCTCTGAATCTTACTCTACAAAACAAATGTAGTTTTTCTTTCCCCCTCCCCGAGTGAACTTGACATAGCTCTGGGATAAATTAGCGAAGAGTCCCAGCCTCCCTGGCTTCTACATGTTTATTCCAGGGTTTTCTGGGAAGGCTGCTTTTTTCACTCTTCATGAATAGTTCATGTGCTAAGTCTCTAATGGAAACAAGTGACATTTCTTATTACTGTTGGCTTTTTGGCTAGTGGAAGGCACTGGTGAAGGGAGTGTCTTGAAACAATTAGTTCTCTGTAACTGATTTTTTAACAATGCTCATTTCCCAATAGCTGTTTATCCTCCAAAGAAAGCAGCTATGACTAAATGTGTATTGTATCTAGGCGGACACCTGCAGTGAACTACATTGGATGCTAAGTGGGAATTCCAAATGTAGAACGGGGAAGCATTGGATTTTGTAGTCCATTAGTTAATTTTCCCCCATCCAGTGAAATTTAGACAGTGCAAGAAACCTAGAAGAAAACCTGACATAAATGGTATTTATCAGACTGATTCTGACTGGTTCTGATCAGACAGAACCGTATTATAGAAGCCAGTAGCTGCAGTGACTTGCAGTATTTAATGATAACTACGGTGTGGGCATTGTCCAATCCAAGTGGTGCAGTGTCTTGTGCAGGGGAAGTGTCATGGCGTTCCCAGACTAGCTAAGCATTAGCCTTTCTGTGGCTGAAATCTGGAGATGTTTATGAGTTGTATAGAAGGATGGAATAGATTCAGTGGGTTTGTACAGTAATATTTCAGCATTTTAATGATTGATGAGGTTCTACTTATGCCTCCCAGCCAAGAATTAGACTGGTAATTATTCTCCCTCATTGTTAAACAAATTTGGATATTCTTTGCCTTAAGTAATTTAAGAAAGCAAACCTATAAATAGTAGCATGAATTCACTAACAAATGACAAAATCATGCTGGAGAGATGACTCACAGGCTAAGAGCACACACTGCTCTTTCACAGGGTCAGAGTTCAGTTCCCAGCATCCCTACAGGGTGGCTCATAACTGCCTATAACTCCACAGGCTTTGAGCTTCTCCACACATGGCCTAGCTGCTCAGCTAGGCAGAGGATGGTACAAGCCCTGTCTCTCCCCCACTGAGTTCTCTCCAGCTAGCAGTGCTTCTCAGAGAAGCCCTCGGCCCTGTTCATGCCTCAGCTGATCTTACCCTAGAGCCTGTTTTCAGTTGTCAGCCTCTCCCTTTCTGGTTCTTTCCACAATGCTCAACATTCTCTGTGTGAACCAGCCTCATCTGAAACTATAATCTTTTTGTTGTTGTTGTTTTTGCTTTTGTATGTTTTTAACGTTCTTCATTAAAAGTGTGGCCCCTAAACCATAAATTCCAGATCACTCAAAATCTTTTCAGACATGTAAATTTTCAGAGTGCACTCAGATACTGTAACAGCAGCTCTGGCAGTGAGGCCCAATGTCCTGCCTATTGACAGCCCCCTTCACACGGTGGACAGACCCTGACTGCACAGACAGGTTTTGGAGTCACCTGTGAAGTCACATTGCTCCCGTGTTCTCTTCCTACTGTCTTTTTCACAGCCGGGGAGTAGGTAGCTACCACGTTTTGTGTAAGCTCTTTTCTATAGACTCCAAGCTTGCAGCCTGGTTTTCTGCTGTGCTCCCTTCCACTAGCATTCCCACACCCAATCAACAACGCTGTTATAACCACCAGAGTCTCCAAACCTCACCAGCTCTGTGCCTTCTCAGAGCTTCCGTCTCCGCATCATCACAGGGAGGCCAACACATCCACCTATCAGTCAAATCAGGGTGATTTGGTGATGCTTGGTGATGCTCCTCCCTTGCATTCTACATGTTCATATTCAACCACTGAAGAAATCTGGGCAGTTCTAGCACCTGTCACTGCCCCGCCTCAGCAGTATCCTAATACCCACAGTTCCTGTGACAACAGCCTGCCCGCCCACTGTGGCTCTTTTCAGTACTCCACTCTGACCGGTGCATGAGCACGCCACCCACCACTAAAGGGAGAAAAAGATTAAAATGATAATAAAATCCATCAGGGCAAAACAACCACAACACCCAAGGCTTCATCTTGGGTGAGCATGCCCAGAGCACGGGGAGTTGGTGTTAACGCCAACCTGCTCTTTCTGTCTCTTCTTCCTCCCATCAAGCATTTTCTTAATCTAGACAATACTACCCACAGCCTTGGCTAACCCTGCTTTTCCAGCCTGAAATAGCTCATTGTCAGCCACAAATTCTTCATTTGTCTAACAAGCATAGAAAGTGTTATGAATTCAGTTATGGGCAATAAAGCACACCACATATAATATGAAGTCATATACTCTACATGAGAGGCTTCTTCCTGGAGCTTGAAAACTACCACCATGTACACATTACCTTGTAAGTCAGAAGTTCAAGTTTTTACTGTATTTCAATTTTTAAAGGTCTGAAGCAAACATTTAAAGCTCTGTACCAGACCTGTGTGCCACAGGGCAGCTGCCAAATAAAATCCATGGACAGTTCTTGTGTAATCGTTTTCTCTGAGATCAAAACATTCCACCCTGCCTGGGAGCCGCTTAAACAAGGAGCTAAGAAAACAAAAAATTAGCTTCAGGAAGTCCCTGAAACCGACCAGATTCACTAGGCCCTTCACTGTCAGTGTAAACAGACCAAGAAGACTCTCAGACAAGACCAGCTTCTAGGAAGAAGCAAAAACCAGCCAACCTGCTTAAAAGAGGTTTAGAGCAGCCGAGGCTCCAACCTGTGGAGCTACCTGCAGACTGCAGTATGTTCAGGTTTCCAGCTATTGTGAGCTGTCATCCATGCTAGAGTGGGCCTTGGTGATGCATCTGTGTTTTGAGTTGTTTCTGCTCCTGTAAGTAACCTCTTACCTATATCCTTTAAGTGACCTCAGTGAAACTCACTGGTTCACCGAGTTGGACTTTGGTGGTACCCATCCTCTGGTCTGTCATGACTCCCTATCTGGGGTATGTTTCATCTCCCCAGGAAAATTTTGTCACACAACAGCAGGCTGTCAGCGTGTACGTTGATCGTCATTCTGCTAGAACATAGGTATTCAAAGTTGGCCTAACGTTCTACCTTTCCACTTCGTGTACATGCTGGTACAGGCAGAGGGAAATGGCCCTTTGGCCCCTACAATACTTGGCATAAATGTCACCTGCTGTGGCATATCTTATAGCTGATGGTGTAGTCATTTCAGTCGTTGGTCCTACAGGGGTGTGGCGGTGTTCTCTAGGTGTTGACAGTGCCAGTGAACTTCCACTGTGCCTAAACAGAGGTGCCCAGGTACTCTCTATAGAGACTCCAAACTTTTAGGTCACTTTGTGGGCTCCCTTTCCTAACCAGATAATGTACTTTGATTAAATGTCATCATGTAGTTATATTCTGATTAAAGAATTTGCCTCTCCCACCTCTTATCTTCTGCTTTTAAGACTAGGTAATGACCCATGGTCCTCCTGTGTACTATGTAGATGCTTTACCACTGAATCATCTCTCAGCTGCAGGATTCTAACTGTGTGCATTTATGCACATATCCACTTTTATAAGATGGTGAACAAATACTGACTATGTACAAGCATTCTTGGGAATTTTAGTGAATTGTTTTCACTTAAGAAACATTTCATTTAGAGATTTTTTTTCACTTTGGAAAATAAGAAAAATGTGTTCATTTGTTTCATTTGATTATTCAGGATGTAACATCTTCCTATAAGCACTAAAAGTCAGTTTACATTTTTGCCATAGCTATAGCCCTCAGTTATACGACCTAAATATATTTGTAAAATTAATTTAAACTTGCCATTACTGGATTTGAGTAGGGGTCAAATATAACTTTTAGTCACTGAAATTTTATTATATCTAAACATTAAGAGGAGATTGTTTAACCATCAATTCACTGCTCAACTGAACTAATGTGTAGATACACATGCCCCAAGTATGTGGATTGTTTCTCCATGGTTACCATCTGATTATAACTGTCCATGAAGAACACAGTTTTGCAGTTACTCAATATTGCTGAAAAGAAACTAGTAAATATTTCCCCTTTTCATAAGTACACTGTAAGAAAGTTGGGATTTCCACCATTTTCAGATGTTAGGTATTTAACTCCCACCACATTACTCTAGAACATTGTATGTTATTGTGTGCACAAACTCACCTGTATGTAGACTCTTAGGTTTTGAACATTGACACTTGGTGTTCTGCATTCATTAAATGTGTGTTGCTTGTAAGGCTTGCCTTACCTGCAGACTATTGAAAATGACAAAGAGCACCAACATCCAGAAGTGTCTGTAGGCCATATGCAGTCCTCCCCAAAGCCACGTCATTGAAATCAGGGCGAAGAGATACAAAATCAGAGGAATTTCTGGAAATCACAAAGAAAGAAGGGAAAATGTTCAGAATATTGCATGATCAGTCACATGTATGCGCAATAATAGTTTGAACTCCTTTTCATGGTAGATGATCTATACCCTATTACCCATCCAGGAAACAACCTTGGAAATCCTTTCCTGTGTGGAGGAGGGAAGGCATTGTGCGAGCCACAAAGTCCCTGGTTTTCAAATGGGTCTGCTTGTCACTTGGGGAAGGGGAAGCAAGACATTTGTCCCTGCCTGGGCTACCACCTGCTGGACTGTATGGGAAATGGCAGGAACAAGCACAGATTCCCAAAGGTCTTGAGAAGTAGGGGTAGCCCTGAGCGCTCTAGCAAGCATGCATTTAAATCACGAAGTTGAAAGTTATTAGTGTGATACTCAGCTTTTGTTTCCTTGAGAAGATAAAAACACGTATTGTGAGCATTCCGAGCGGGAATGAAGTGGCTAACCCAGTTGCCATCAGGGAACTTCTGTTCTACGCATCGTGCTCTCGTGCGATTGTCCTGATGGTTTCCATATTAAATACCCCGCACAATGGCCCATTGTACCACTGCAGCTATAAATCGGTTTTATTGTTTTTTGTGTATGAGTGTTTGCCTGCATGTTTTGTATGACCTGCAGGCAGTGTCTGCTGAAGCCAGAAGAGGGTGTCAGATCCTGTGAAGCTGGAGTTACAGACAAGAGGTGAGTTACCTGGTGCATGCTGGGAATTGAACCTGGGTCCTCTGAAAGGGCAGCAGTGCTCTCTACCACAGAGCTCTCTCTCTCTCTCCAGCTCTCTAACAGTGATTACCGGTCACAGGACAATTGTCATTTCCATTGTCTCCTTTGATTTAGTGAGGGGGTGTTACTAGAGTTTTCAGATGTCTTTACAGAAGAGATTTTAATAGTGATATCACAATCTATGTGTACTTTAGAAATTGAATGAAATCTTAAAGCAGCCATACATAAATATATTTTCACGCTATTGAAATACAGGGGGATAGACTACAACAGGAACTCCTAGGACAGTCCTGATCATTCATCAGCAGCGCTTAAAAGTCCTCACACACTGGGGATTTGAACAGTTAAATATGACTTTAGCCAACCATTGAACTGATCACAGGGTCCCCAATGGAGGAGTTAGAGGAAGGACTGAAGGAGTTGAAGGGGTTTGTAACCCCATAGGAGGAACAACAATATCAACAACCAGAGCTCCCAGGGAGTAAATCACCAACCAAGGTGTACACATGGAGGGACCCATGACTCCAGCCGCTTTTGTAGCAGAGGATGGCTTTGTCAAGCATCAGTGGGAGGAGAAGTCCTTGGTCTTGGAAGGCTCAATGCCCCAGTGTAGGGGAATGAGAGGGTGGGGTGGAGGGAGTGGGTGGGTGGGTGTACATCCTCATAGAAGTAGGAGGATGGGGGGGATGGGATAAGGGGTTTCTGGGGGACAGAATAGGGAAAAGGGATAACATTTGAAATGTAAATAAATAAAATATTTAATAAAACTGTAAAATAAAAAAATAATTTTATTTTTTTTCTGAAGCAACCACAAGCATAGAGATTAGTTGTAATGTCAGTATGGTTACAGGGATTTGTGGGCTTAGAAAGTTATCTGGAAGTTGTCAACTGCATTCTCTTTACTCTGTAAATACTACATTTTGTATTTTCTACAAAGATATTTTCTTTTATGGACAGTTTCAAAAATCAAGAAAGCATTGAGTTCCAATTGGTTATTTTTTTAAATTTTAATTTATTATTTGTGTGTGAATGTATGTATATATGTATGTATTATATATGTATGGTATGTACAATATATGTATGTGTATGTATCTATGTATGGGATATAGTATGTATGTATGTGGATATGTATGTATGCATCTTGTTTGTGTGTCTGAGTGAGGGCACTGCATGCCCCTGTACGTGTGTAAGACAGAGGACAACTTTCAGGAGTTGGTTTTGTCCTTTCACAGTGGGCTCTGGGCTTTGAACTCAGGCCACCATGCTTGCATGACAAGCACTTTTACACACTGAGCAGTCTCACAGACACCATTCAGTTACCAGTTATCCTAACAATCTCCTCTGTCCAGTGAGAGCCAGAGTTGCATAGGTAGCATCTCTGAATTCCTTTGGACCCAAATGGTTGAGAAGATCTTTGACTCTGGCATATTGACTAAACACTGGCAGTTCTTATAGAGCATTGTGCTAGTTAGTTTTACATTTCAGCTTGACTTGATTTAGAATCACCAGGGGAAGAGACTGTCAGTGAGAGAACGCTAATATTGGGTTGGCCTGTGTACAGGTCTACAGGGAATTGCTTTGATTGCTAATGTTAATTGCTAATCAGTTATGTGAAGAAGAAGACCCAGCCCACTTGTGGTGGTGCCATTCCCTAGGCAAGGGACCTGGCCTGTATAGGAGAAAAGAAGTCAAACTGAACACAGGCAAACAAGAAAGCAGGTCTACATGTAGCTGTGATGTGACCAGCTGTCATACGTTCTAACCACCTTGATTTCTTTTCTGTGAACTAACTGTGAGCTAAAACAAACCCTTCCTCCCCTCACAGTTGTTTAGTTGGGGTATTTTTATCACAGGAACAGGAATAAAACTAAACAAGTACTGTAAATTTGGGTTTCTTTGATTTTTTTCATGTTGACATTTGGAATGTAAAGGTAGATATCACAAGTGATAACAGATTATTTTAACACAGGATCTCAGTTTGTCCTCCTAATACTCATCCTGGTCACTCAACCTGGTATGGGGTGGCATAGATTTTCCATTAAAATTAGCAGTTCTGGTTCCAGGTTCTTTTAGGAGAAAATTTGAATGTCATGATCTGTATCAGGTGGACATGGTCACTTGCTTTTGGTACTCCTAAGAGTTCTGATTAGCAAGCAGCTCTCTCTCTCTCTCTCTCTCTCTCTCTCTCTCTCTCTCTCTCTCTCTCTTTCACACACACACACACACACACACACACACACACACACCTGCTGTAAATACTATATGCACTAACTTTCAAGTTTAATGTAATTTCTTGTTATATAAGGTATTTATTGATTATGGAGGTTTTCTCTTGGGTAATTTAAGATTAATTTCAGGATTCAACGATATTCCTTCTACTGGTTCTTAGAGGACACATGTTCAGATATATGTATGGAAATGTGCACTGTATCCTGCTTTTCATGCCACCTGCTTATGATAATGCTGACAATCTTTGCCTTCCCACTTAAGATGATGGTTTATGTTTGGCAAATTAATACTTCCAGCCGCATTATTCTTGCTCCTCTGGGCTACCATTAAGTGTTACCCGTGGCCAAGAAATGCAACACTTGAGCAGTCAACCTGAAAGCCAACTGACAGCTTCTTTTTTTTTCTTTAGATATTTTATTGATTTTTAAATTTTATGTGTCTGAGTGTTTTTCCTGCATGTATATATTGTACCAAATGTGCATGTATGTATATATACCACAATGTATGTATGAATATATGTATGTATGTATGCATGTGTATATTTACCTTATGTGTCGAGTGTTTTTCCTGCATGTATATATTGTACCAAATGTGTATGTATGTATATATACCACAATGTATGTATGAATGTATGTATGTATATATGTGTATGTATGTATGCATGTATATGTTTATCACGTGTAAGCAAGCACAGAAGAAGAAATCAGATCCTCTAGAACTGATAGTTATGAGCTACTTTGTGTTTGCTGAGAACAGAACCCAGGTCCTCTAGAAGGGCAACAAGCATTCTTAACCACTGAGTTATCTCTCTACGACAAAGTCTTATTCATCTCAAGAATTAATAAAAATATTGTGACTAAAAATACCTGTAGTGAGAATTTTAGTTTCTCTTAAAAAACACAGAAACAGAACTGTGTTTTCATTTTTATCCCAGGTGTGGGGTGAGGGCCTGCATCAGATCGTCCACAGCAGCTCAGTATGACTTCCCTCACGCTCTAGCAGGGGTGGGATTTTGCCAACTGCAGATAGTTTCTTTGATTGCGGGACATTTGGAATTCTGGGGACTTTTCAGGGGGAATATAAATGCCAGGACCCCAAGAGGCAGAATGGGTTAGTGGTTGGTTGCTGTTGGTTTTTGGTTGTTGTTGGTTGGTTGGTTGTTACTGTTGGTTGTTTCTTAAGTAGTTAATGAACAGGCAGTTCATTATATAGTGTGGATATATGTAAAGTATGGATATACATACAGTGTAGATTCATATAGAGTATGGATACATGTACAGTGTGGATGTACATACAATGTGGATGTACATACAGTGTGGATATGCATACAGTGTAGATATACATATAATGTGTAAAGATGCACAGTGCAGAGAGATATATAATATGGATACACAAACAGTGTGGATACACATACAGTGTGGATGCACAAACAGTTTGGATATATGTACAGTATAGATGTATGCAGAGTAGATGTACATACACTGTGGACATACATACAGTATAGATACACATACAGTGTTGATAGATGTACAGTATGGAGATATATATATATATATATATATATATATATATACACACACACACACATACAGTGTTGTTGTGGATAGTCCTGGTGCTGTTTGTATTTTGATGCTAATTCTACTTTCCTAGGAGGGGCTGTGGACGAGGAGTGCATGATGGACACAGGTGACTTCTTGTGAACCTTCTCCCCACCTTAACTTGTAAAATACAGGCTAGAGATGGGGGTTGGGCAGTGGCAGAGAAGGTGGAGCTGAAGAGTTTGGGGGAGAAGGAGGAGAGGGGAGAGAGAGGACAGGGATGAGAAGAAGCAAGGAAGATGGAGGAAGAGGGAGATATCCGTATTCCATGTGGCTTTAGCCACGGGTAGCTATGAATATCACACGGGATGGATAATTACAGGACAATTTGCCTTACCTAGGTGGGCAATTTATATCAATATCAACTGGCTCCAAGTACATTTTGTGGGCATTTTGTGCGGTGAGATATTGTGTGGGCATTTTGTGAATTGAGAACTTACTGATATAAATCTGGCTTATATATTACAAGCCTCCAGAGTTCCTATGTTACCAGGTTACTGGGATTTGGGAGCACTGACCACAGGGGGTGGATGGCTGAGAATGTGAGTGGAATCTGCATCAAGAGAACCACAAGAAGGGTGGTCTCTGCTTGGGGTTAGTCATGGAGGCAGTGGGGTGGCCAGGGCCAAGAGTGGCCTAGGACAGCGCAGGAAGATGCAATATTTTTAATATTTCCCACAACACAGTATGGATGTATGCAGTGTGGATGCACATACACTGCGGACATACACACAGTGTGGATACACTGGGCAAAGTGGTGATTGTGTCTCAGCCTACAGAGAACATTATGGTACGGGCTGTAATTGCTACTCAAAATGATGTGTAATTTAACATTTGTGAATCGTTCATTTCCAGGCTTAGTTTTACTATAGGGAAATGACCTAGGGGAACATGGGGCACTGGTAGAACTGACAGCTATAGGTGTCTGTCTCTCTAAGTCACGAGATGTCTTGGTTTATGTCAATACTTTTACTTGCTAACACCACAAACATTACATCTGCTTCTTCCCTCCATGTTTTGTGACCGTGTTCTCTGACACTGAACAGTCCCTCCCCATTACTCTCAGTATGCCTAACCATTCCATGCGCTTTCCTGGGTGGGCCCTACTTTCCAAGGTTATCTTCCTTACCCACTCTCAGAGGACTTCAAACTCACTTGGGATTCTACGCTGCTCCCCACTGCCCACTGAGATGACCACAGCAGGGACTGGGTTCTGGTAGCCAATGTTGGGTACCCTTTGGTGCATGCATACCTTGTTCTGAACCAAGCAGTATATTTGGGATAGAATTGTTGAGGAAGAGAAAAGAAAAGAAGAAAAAGAAAGAGAAGTGGCAAGAGGAAGAAATATCATATATATTTTATCAAATATCATATATATCAAATATATGTGTATATACAAACATATATGCATATATATATGTATGATACCTTATTAGGGGTCTGTGCTGATATCTTGCTCAGATACACTTTTGGAATATTATCTGAGTTATTATAATTTCACAGGAAAAATAAGATAATATGAAATAGGTTTATGCATATCAATGATTCTGTTTTCATTAATGTCTTACAGCTAAACAAAAGAGAATATGGTCAGATTTTAACTTTAATCAAAAAGTTTTCCCACAATGAAATCATACTCAGTTAGCGGGTCAGAAGGCCCTGGTGAGACTGGGAAGCTGCTTCAGAGACTCGTCATTTCTGCAAATGGCCCTCTTCGCTTCCACTGCACAAACACAGATGGCCACTCATGGCTCTCTGTGGAGCACGAAAGGGCATGCATAATTTTATTTGCACAATTTGGATCTGCAGTTCCAGAATTTTTTTTGACATGTTCTTCCAAGTGCCTAGAGTAAGCAAGCATTATGCAGCATGCTGGCGCTGCCGCCCAGAGAGACTCACAGCCTATTCCCATCTGTAAGAAGTGTGGGAGCCTGGCGCTGCAGAGAGCAAACTCTGCAGGGAAGAAAGCCGGGCATAAGTAACTCTGCACTTAGCAGCAGACCCCAAGCTGGCTTCCCAGCCGAGCAGCATCCAGTAACTAAATGATGGTTTCAGATGGGACACACATCCAGGGGCACATCTGGATTTTGTGGGCTTTAGGCCTATAAAACTGGTGGAGGGGCATTTCTTTGACAACAATTGCAAGTCTCTAACTGGGTTACAGCATCTTAGAGACCATCCAAGCGAGAGGTACTGAACCTCAAGCCTCAACAGCTTTCTTGTTAATGTACATCTGAAGAGGCACGTTTTAAATTCTTCGGAACTCAGCAAAGGAAAATAGAGGATGACCACGGAAGCTGAGAAGAATGCTGATAACTGGCTACCATGTCACCATGACTTAATCTGGGAAGCTGGACGTTATCATTCCCTGAATGGGAGGAACTTCAGTTTCATAATTACCAAACTGGATTTTGCACATAATAAATTACTGGGAACTTATTTCTTGCCTATATGCCAATGCTTACCAAACAAGACACTTAACAATTGGTAATGTTAGAGACAACTTATATTGAGAGATGTCTTTGTTAAGACTGAACCCCAGAAAACCAAATAACCCTATCCAAAAATGGGGTACAGAGCTAAACAAAGACTTTTCACCTGAAGAAATTCGAATGGCTGAGAAACACCTTAAAAAATGTTCAACATCATTAGTCATTAGAGAAATGCAAATCAAAACAACCCTGAGATTTCACCTCACACCTGTCAGAATGGCTAGGATTAAAAACTCAGAAGACATTAGGTGTTGGCGAGGATGTGGAGAAAGAGGAACACTCCTCCACTGCTGGTGGGACTGCAAGCTGGTACAACCACTCTGGAAATCTGGCGGTTCCTCAGAAAACTGGACATGATACTTCCGGATGATCCAGCCATACCACTCCTGGGCATATACCCAGAAGATTCCCCAGCATGCAATAAGGATACATGCTCCACTATGTTCATAGCAACCTTATTTATAATAGCCAGAAGCTGGAAAGAACCCAGATGTGCCTCAACGGAGGAATGGATACAAAAAATGTGGTATATATACACAATGGAGTACTATTCAGCCATTAGAAACAATGAATTCATGAAATTCTTAGAGAAATGGATGAAGCTGGAGAACATCATACTAAGTGAGGTGACCCAGTCTCAAAAGAATACCCATGGTATACAGTCACTGATAAGTGGATATTAGCCTAGAAGCTTGGAACACCAAAGACACAAATCACATACCAAGTGAGGTCTGACAAGAAGAAAGGAGTGGACACTGGTGCTGGAAAGGATCAAAACATCAGTGTAGGGGAATACCAGAACAGGGAAGTGGGAAGGGGTGGATGAGGGAGCAGGGGGAGGGAAAAGGGCATGTGGGACCTTTGGGGGGTGGGGAAACAAAAAAAAAGGGAAATGAAATGTAAATATAGAATATATCCAATAAAAAAATTTTAAAATAAAAAAAAAAGATCAAACAGAGTGATTTCAATGTCCTCCATAAAAAGGGATCTTAGCACCACAGTATTGTGTCTAAGGGGCAAGGAACTCTATGTAAACACAACACCACGCGCAATATATAAAGAATCTCTACAACTCAACAACCAAAGGAAGGTCTCCAAACAGTCCACTTCCAAATCGAGCAAAGGCTGAGGAAGATGCTTCTCTAAAGGAAACATACAAATGTCTAGTAAACATTCAAAAGATACGCAACATAACTAGCCACAGAGCGAAAAGCCAAAACTACAAAAACCCTATTATTCATACTCACTATGGTATCTATCATCAAGAAATCAGACCAGTCAGTGGAAAGCGGAGGGGAAAGTGGGACGACCCGGAGCAGGTGAGCGCCACGGATGGGAATGGAGTGTGGAGCTGCTGGGCAAACGTCCGGTGGGCCCTTCCCTGAAAGGTAAGCCCAGCGGTACCACAGGACCCGCGCATCCCACGTCTAGCTGAACGTGGGGGCAGAAACATTTGCTTGTACATCAGTGTTCAGAGAGTGTCAGGAACAATAACCAGTTGAAACAGCCAAATGTCCACTAACCAAAAACAAACCATAATGCTTAGGTGCGTTGTGATACCCAGCGCAGTCGCAGGGATGAGAACTTATCAACGAGGCTCCAGGAAGCTGCCTCGCTCCTTTCACCCCGCGAAGATCGTGAGGACGGCATCGTCCGTGAACTAAAGTGGGGCCCTTAGCAAGCACCAGACCATGGGCAGCCTCGTCTGAGACTTCTCACTGTGAACCCCAAGAAGTAAGTTTTGATGTTTGTCAGGTACAGCATTTTTCATATGGTATATTTTTAAGACAAAGGCACCCTGGATTAAAAAATGGGATTCTGCTATACATTAAATAAAGTACAAATAAACTTTTTTGTAAAATGTTTGGTTGAGTGAAATAATATGCACACAAAGGGATAAATAATTTGCGTGGCATCAAGGCAGTAAGCAAATCACCGAGGCAGGAAGGAGGAGGAGGAGCCAGGAGCCAGGAGGACAACAGAAAGGAGCAGCTGATCAGCGGACACAGAGCTTCTGTTTGGGACAATTAAACTTCCGGATATTTTGATCACACTGATGGGTCCATAGCTTGGTGGCAGTTGGTGATAATTAACTGTATAGTTAATGATGCTTGATAATAATTAAGTGGATACTGAAAACATTGTGATATGCATATTATTACAAGGGGGAAGACTTAAATCAGGTATGTATGAAGATAAAGTTATACACTGGAGGAATGAAAACGCCAAAGGGGGAAAGGGGGAAAGCTTAAGTGAGGGGTAGGTAAGGGGGTAGGGCAGAGGAGGAGGAGAGGAGGAGAGACAGTTATTCATAGGGATAGTTGATAAAGCCTTTATCTCTAGCTATATATTATTATGCTATATATGTATAGACAGATATACATACATATACATAGACACAGTCATATATACATATATACACATATATCATATATGTATAAACACACATATGTACATGTATGTGTATGTGTATATGTGTGTATGTGTGTGTATGTGTGTGTATGTGTATATACATCTGAAGACATGAAGTTGGGTAAGGACTCGGGTTGTGAGGGTCCAGAAGAAGTTGAGTGTGGAGGGAGGTGACTGATAGGACTAAAGGACAATGCACTCATGTATGAAATTTGTAAGAATGGAAGCAATTTTATAATGAAAAAAATCAAAAGATACTAATGTGATGCACAAAGTATTTTAAAGTTTCTTGGAAGAACTTACTTGTAGACAGTGGCAGGAACAGTTGTGTCTGTTAGAGCTGCTGTCTCTGGGAAGGCCATTCCTCACACCAGGACTGGAGGGCCGCATCCCATCTCCTTATGGATTTATTTTTACTTTTTGTTTGTCTTGGGTTGTGGTGGGGATGTGTGTAATTTCAGTGAATTTAACTGTGGTTTTTGGAGAAAGTCTACTGCTGTCATAACTGTTTTCTTTGAAATTCACCCATTATGCATGCGGTGACAACAGTAGTGACCTCATTATAGAAATAACGCCTCATTCGTGAGGCTGAAGTTTATCACGTGTTTGTAAGCTTCTAAAGTACTTGTTTCAGTTTTACCTCACTGACCTCCAGAGTTTTACAGTTAGGAATATGCTACTAAAACAGAGTCATCAGCCCAGAACAAGAGGCATGATAGTGAAATGACAGAATTTAAGATATTTATGGAGTTATCTCTGCCAGAGTACTCATTTTCAATAGAAAAATAGATAAGTTGTGAAAAAAAAAGGTATCAAAAGATCAGGTTTAAAAAGCCTTGTTCCTAATCTGAAATTAATAGCTATTTGGGTTCAGGATGCTTCTAGGATCTGACTTACTTTTTGGTGAGATTATATGTGCACTTGGACTTCTTATCCTGTGTTAGCACTAATTCTACATACAACCCACAAGCACTTACGAGGGTTCTCAAATATGCTGGAAGCATATGGGTCTATAAAAAAAAAAACTCCAAGACATTCATGACCCATGACTGGCCAGTCAGCATTAGGTCACTTATGTGGAATACATTAAAAAAAACACTCATGGGTGTGCTTTCACTTATAGAAACAACGTTCACCACATTTGGTTAGCTTGTATTCCCAGTGTCTGATCACAAATCCTAAACATGGATCCAATATTAGAATCTCCTTCTCATTTCAGTATTTCTGCAATAAGATCTTAAGTGTTTTGGAGAAGTTCTTTTACCACATTCAAACTGTGGCTGAAAATGTTCTGTCCAACCTCTTTAAAAATAGGTTCTTGTGGCAACGAAAGGCCACGGGAGCGGTAGTGGCAGGAATCTTAAGGCGTGACCAACTACTTCAAGTCTGCTCCTCAGGAGGCCATGCACACGCAGCGTCATAAACCTGGCCGATAACCCCCACACCCATGGTCGGGGAGCTCAGAGGCCTCAGGCGAACTATTACTATTCTGCTAAGTGGTCATAGGATCAAACTCCTCTCTAAATTCCTATCTCTATACAGATAGTGCATATAGATTAGTGCAGTTAGACCTCATCAGTGCAGTTTCTTTGTACAGTGTGGACGGTGGTTAATAAAGAAACATATTGATCAAACTACTAAGTATCTGTGAAATTCTCAGTTTCAAATGGGACATGTATATATTATATTATACATATACACACACACATATATATACATATATATACACCTCATTTGTAACTGAGAATTCCATATATACACACATACACAACATACACCACACACACACACACACACATACACACACACACACACACACACACACACACACATCCACTAACCCCAAGGCTCACAGTCTTTAGTGGTGGGGGAGGCAAGAATCATCATAACAGCCTGAGGTCAGGGAGGAATGCAGCAACACTTCTCGCCATGACAAGAACCACTGCACAGCAGCTGTGGTGACCTACACAAGATGTGCACAATGCCAAGCTAGTCCGCATTTCAGTGTGTGTGTGTGTGTGTGTGTGTGTGTGTGTGTTTTCAGATTCCACTGATAAATGAAGAACTGTAGAAAATGTATGGCTCTTGAGAAGAGAAAGCCAGTTTTCTTTAAGGGTATAGTTGCTGGTAGTTGATCAGTCTAATGGATGGTTCTATATCCAGGATTTATCAGTAGCACAAATTATAGTTGATGGGTTATAAAAGTAAATAAAAAGAAGACACAAAATTGGGGAGAGGCAGGGAGTGGGGGAAGATCTGGGGAGAGTAAAGACGGGTAAGTATGGTCAATAGTTCATTGTATGAAATCCTTAAAGAATTCATTAAAATAGTATTATATCTTTTAAAATACTTAAAAATATTTAAAAATTCAGCAGCTTCTTTTCTACACTCTCTTGCTCCTTATGTTATTTTTTAAACTCCATAGCATTTATAAGCACCAAATTATTATGTAAGTTATGTTATTCTTGATTTTATTTATTAACTTGACTGAGATAAGAGACATATTAATAACTGTCTAAAGTTTTAGGTGTGTCTTTTAGAGAAGTTTTAGAAAAAGATGAACATTTGAAATTTGGATAAAGAAGATAGCCTTCCTCAATGTGAGTGGTTATCAGCTGATACAGTAAGATCTACACAGAACACAGAGGTACCGGAAAGTGTAAGCTGTACCTTTGCTCAGCCTGGCCACATGGTCTGGGGCATCAGTCTCCCCTGGTCACTGTGCCCCTTGCTCTCAAACCTTCAGACTTGGACCAGAGTTCTAATCCTTTATTCTTCCATCCTTCACCAGCACCATAGGCCTCCTGGGTCTCCAACGGCAGGTGCTGATTTTGAGACTTCCCAGTCTTCATAATGAAAGAACCTGTTTTGTTTTGTTTTGTTTTGTTTTGTTTTGTTTTGTTTTGTTTTGTTTTGTTTTGTTTTGTTTCCCAGACAGGGTTTCTCTGTGTAGCCCTGGCTGTCCTGGAATTCACCTTGTAGACCAGGCTGGCCTCAAACTCAGAAATCCACCTGCCTCTGCCTCCCAAGTGCTGAGATTAATGGCGTGTGCCACCACTGCCTGGCTAAAAGCCTTATTTATGATAGCCAGAAGCTGGAAAGAATCCAGATGTCCCTCAATGGAGGAATGGATAGAGAAAATGTGCACATTTACACAATGGAATACTACTCAGCAATTAAAAACAATGAATTCATGAAATTCTTAGGCAAATGGTTGGAACTGGAAAATATCATCCTAAGTGAGGTAACCCAATCACAAAGAAACACACATGGACTGCAGTCACTGATAAGTGGATATTAACCCAGAAGCTCTGAATACTCAAGACACAACCCACATATCAAATGATTCCCAAGAAGAAGGAAGAAAGGGCCCCGGTCCTGGAAAGGCTTGATGCAGCAGTGTAGGGGAGTACCAGGACAGAGAAATGGGAGGGGATGATTGGGGAACTGGTGGAGGGAAGAGGGCTTATGGAACTTAGTGGGAGGGGGGAACCGGGAAAGGGAAAATCATTTGGAATATAAACAAAGAATATAGAAAAGAAAAACAATGGAAGAAGCTAGTCCTTTATATTCTATCACGTTCCCTGGAGATGGCTATCTTTGTGTCTTCCAGGCACCCATCTGCTACCCCTCTATTTTCTGTCACCTATCATCTATTTATTCATTTATCTACCTACATACCTATCTTTCATTTATAAATGCATGTATACTACCTACTAGTTCTTTTTCTACAGAAAATCTAAATATAGTTGTATCTTGTAATATTCTTTACTGCACAAAGTCCTTGAAAACACTCTCAAGTACATAGTCTTGCACCCTGCTTATGAGGGAAGGGACCCAAATGCAGGTAAATTAATAAGTAAAAGCCCAATTTTAGGTCACATCTCTGTAGAAATAGCTTCGCTACAGTTAAAAACAGAACTGACAGTGAAACTTCCCTGCCCACTATTTATTTTTCTTACCTTCTAATTAAAGACAAAAGAACACACACACACACACACACACACACACACACACACACAGAGGCATGAGGAGAAGAAGAGGAAAATGATGAGGAGCTTTAAGGTGCAGAGAAGGCATGCTGGTAAGATTATGGTGTGGGTTGGAGACCAAGCGGCCTGGTAATGGCCCTCCCCCAATGACATAACCCTGTGGTTATTCTTTTTTAATTTTAAATTATACTTATTTATTTTGGGGGTAGGTAGCTGAATGCTCCCATGTCCTTGTGAAGTAAGAGGACAACCTGGAGATTGAACTCAGTCTTCAGGCTTGGCATCAAGCACCTTTTCCTGCTAAGCCATCTTGCCAGCCCAATTACTTACGTTTAATGGACCTGGGAACAGACAGAAAAGGGGTGACAGGCACCGACTACCTCCACAAACAGTCTATTTTATTTAAAATTTCCATAATATATACTAATTCCAAGACCACTGAAGGAGTCATATCTGTCCTAAATTCCTGAAGGTGAATCTCTGTATCGATCACAAATTGTAGAAAGCAAGGTATTTGTGAACTTCACTCCGTTGATACGAGCTTATTTCCTCACTCTATCCATTCTAGGCTGTGTCCATCCCATGCCACTTAAACTATGCGGATAATGAGACTTACCGGTGGCTTATGATCCACAGTCTTGGGCAGAGGAAACCTGAGTGATCACATCCACAGCGCAGGCCTAGACTTAGCACCTTCAGATACAGAGAGCTGAGATGGAGAGGTGTGCAGGCCGGCAGGAAGGAGCGTGCAGGTGAGGTCCCGGACCACAGGACGGAAGCCAAGACTAGCTGAGACTGTATTTTTCAGGGTTGAAGGAATGTGAGTTTGTTCCCCAGTATCTTAAGGTCTATGAAGAACGTAAGCATCAGGACTTGGCTAAGAGCAGACTCAGCTGGCGAGGATGGTAAGGGACAGCTCAGTGTCAGGCCCGCTTTGGGTGTGATTTATGTGGACTGAAAAGAAGTGCTGAACCCCTAGAATTATGGTCTTGCCTTGCAAGAGCTATCTATAATTTTCAATTTGCAGTCTATAATTTTGAATCTAAGGAGAATAACCAAGTTATAAGAGACAGACCCACATCAACCTTGCAAAAACTGTTATTAGAGTAATTCTATTTGAACCACGTACGTTAGCGTTGCCAGCTAATGCTCTGCTGTGTGGTCGTGGAGGGGTCGGTCATGCCTGTGACTCTTGAAGAAAGGTGAATTGCACGGTCGTCTTCCTGTACTGCAAAACTCTCTTGGGATCATGGGCAGGGGATATCATTTGCATTCACAGATGACAGAAACTTCCAAAGAATACTTTACCAAATGAAAGTGACAAATGCTCTCAGACGTCAGAGTTCTAAAACAAACATGGAACCGGTAAAGACTAGCTCAGCCTGGCTCGTTAACATGGTTACCACTTACGACGAGGTAAAGCGCTGTGACACTCCTTTAAAAATGTGCCGGGGCGCAGGGTAGCAGTCCCTCCGCTACCAATAACCTTATACTAGTTAGAGAATAGGTTACTAATTAAGCAGCTCCTTGTAACCAGTTCAGTGTTCTGCGCGGGCTGAGTGTACAGCACAGGACAGTCATCAGGACAGAACAGGCTCAAATTCAGTGCCAGAGTCTTGAATCAAATAACAAAACATTTCATGATAATTAACATTAATGGTGACTCTGTGTGCTCAAGAAAATACTTCTGTGGGTTGTCACATACGTCAGTCCACAGAACCGTTTCTGATAGAGCCTCAGTCTGAGTGAGCGGCAGCCCACCTCAAAATCCACTTGCTCATTTAGCTTTGTATTTTAGCCATCTTACTAGAAAACACAATTTAAAATTTTACGTCTTTTTAAACGTTTCCTGCTGTATCCCAGGGCTCAGCCTGCCTCTACCCGAGTGTTGGGATTGAAGGAGCTCACTCCACATCCTAGACTTGTTTCTTTTTCAGTGTGATCGATTACATTTCTTCCCCCATTTGCTATTAGCTCACACGGGGATTGCCTCTCTTTAGAAATAATGCTGCATTGCTCAAAAGGTGTGGGTGGATTACGCTCTCTTGTTAAATGACTATGCCTGTAAATGCAGAAAATGAACATCACACCCACATAGAGAACTGTTCTCAGGAATGTACAACTGACCACAAAGCAATCTGGCACCCGCATTACATAAACACTTGCCATTGTCCAATAGCACACTCCACACAGGTGGGGAGGGGTTCTTATTATGCACAGGGAATGAACTCATTCCTCACTGCTCGTTCTCACTAGCAACCTCAGAGAATAGCATAGGGGAGACAACTGGGTTGAGAAAGATCCTCGCAAGTCAAACCCCATGCATATGATCTAATGGGAAGGATGCCATTAAAGCAAAACAAAATCATAAATCACTGGGCATGGTGGTACACGCCTTTCGTCTCAGCATCAGGGAGTCACAGACGGGCAGATCTCTATAAATTTCCAGCCAATCTGGTCTACATAGTGTGTTCCAGGACAGCAAAGCTAAAACACCCTATGTTAAAACAGGAGCCTGGTCTACAGAGTGACAGCCAGGGCTACACAGAGAAACCCTGTCTCGAAAAAACCAAAAAAAAAAAAAAAAAAAACAAAAACAAAAGAAACAAAACAAAAAAAAAAACAAAAAACAAAACCTCAACCAAACAAATGAAAAACCAAAAGCAACAAAACAGAAACACCTCATGGGAGATATGGGTTACTGGACCCTTCCAGAGGATCCGGGCTTGATCCTAGCACTCCTGGGTACTTTTCCGCTTTCAGACACAAGGCACGCACATGGTGTGCAGACATACATGCAGGCAAAATACACATAAAAACCAATACCAACCCAGTTGCACAAGCAAAAACAAAAAGAAAAACAAACCCAATAAATACTTCTTTTGACAATATTTATGTATTATTGAGTAAATAATTTAAACGTAGTAACCTGTATCCAATGGTAGATTATTACACTTTTCTTTCTCTGAATGTCAATGCCGTATGTAATCTTTTTTTGTTTTTTGTTTGTTTGTTCGTTTTGGTTTTTTTTTTTTGAGATTTTAATTTCAGCATCCCTTTCCTCCATCCTCTTGAATATTCATGTGAATTTCAAGTCATGGCTAGAGTAGTCCACAGGGATGTAGTACTACCTGGAGCAGTAAGGTAGATGCTATTGTTTGGTTTATTCTTAAAGATGTACTTACTCTCTCTGTGTCTCTCTGTCTCTGTCTCTGTCTCTGTCTCTCTCTCTCTCTCTCTCTCTCTCTCTCTCTCTCTCTGTATACACTTTTATGTGAACATGTACCCATAGGTCCTTGGCTCTGGTAGAGTTAGGAATGCATTCATAAAGATGGAAGCTTATTGTCTTGGCTTTGAAGGCAGGCAAAACATGTAAATATTGAGGTTAAAGTAATAAGAACTGCATAAAAAGGTGAAAGGCACATTTATAAGTCTGAGTAGATTGCTCCTTTTGGCTACAGTTAAAAGCTCACAGAAGTGAGTAATGAGAAGAATCTCATAGCAATGGACCAGCCGTGTAGAATGATAGTTCATCACATAGAGAGAGCCCTTTAACACTTCTGAAAAAAAGAGGTAGGCCATGACTGAAAGAGAGCTTGACTCTCAGGAAAGTAAACAGGCTGATGGGAGGAAGCAGGAGCAGACTCCTACCCCATAACAGTCAGCAGTCTACGTGAGTGACCGGAAAGGCCCAAGGCAGGAGAGTGTTGGGGGAGCCCCTCCTGCAGTGTGAGTGGAGGGGTGAAGACAGTGTGCAGCCCAGAACTGTAGTAGTACCCCACACCAGAAAGCAAAGGCAGACGGAACTCATCGCCAAAGAGTCTAATCCGGTCTGTCTATAGGCTCATGAGAGCAGGATTTCAGAAGCCTTCGAGGTCCTGCTGATTCACTTCTGATAACCAGTGGTCTGAGTGGCTATGACTAGAGAGTGAAACAAATTAAAACCGGTCTAGATCCAAAACCACCAAGAACAGAAAGGATGAGGAATATCAACATTGAGATCAGAAGAACTAAGCGAGGCAGATGAGGACGTGAGACTTTCTCACACTTCCTGAGGATAAGCCATTGGAGGGAAAAGGAAGTGTATCCATCCTAAATGCACACAAAGATGTGTGCGCCTGTAAGCCAGGACAGAGCATGGATAGAGTTGACAGAGTCTAACATTCCTAGCCACCCTGACATGGAAAGCAGAAGTAATCCCTAGAGAACATACATGCTTGGGCGTTCCATCTCAAGGAAGAGCCATTAGCAGGGGGTGAGTAGAAAAATGGAAATATCAGCACCTCAAGGGAGACCGTCTTCTGAGGAGGGCAGTGTCAGTACTGGCTGCAGTCAGAGTCTGAAGAGTTGAAGCACATGCAGATGGAGAGAAGCTGGTAGGTGTGGTGTACACAGACGTGGGTGATGAATGAGGCTCCCTCATGGCAGAGCTGGGAAGGGACAGTGGTAAGCCAACATGCTAGAGGGGCTCGTGGGTGAAGAGAGGGAGGGAGAGAGGCATGGTGCTCACTTACAAGACAGCAGCATTGTAAGGGCATACCCAGAGGACTCCCCACATGTGATAAGGACACATGCTCCACTATGCTCATAGCAGCCTTATTTATAATAGCCAGAAGCGGGAAAGAACCTAGATGTCCCTCAACGGAGGAATGGATACAAAAAATGTGGCATATATACACAATGGAATACTCTTCAGCCATTAAAAACAATGAATTCATGAAATTCTTAGGCAAGTGGTGGAACTGGAGAATGTCATCCTGAGTAGGTGACCCAAACACAAAAGAACACACATGGTATACACTCACTGATAAGCGGATATTAGCCCAGAAGCTTGGAACACCCAAGAAACAATTAACATATCAAATGATGCCCAAGAAGAAGGAAGGAGTGGCCCCTGGTCCTGGAAAGGCTCAGTGCAGCAGTGTGGGGGAATACCAGGACAGGGGAGGGAAGAGGGCTTATGGGACTTTCAGGGAGGGGGAAGCCAGGAAAGGGGAAATCATTTGCAATGCAAATAAAGAATATATCAAATAAAAAATGTAAGTAAGCTCCTCTAGGGAGTGTAAAGCGATGCACACAGTTAGATTTTGGGGGAGACTCAGGGCTGAGATTTAAGCTGTAAGACATCTTTGGAAAGTTTAGCCAAACCAGTTGAGAGCAGGTAAAACAGATGAAAGACACAAATGGGAGGTGATCCCGGGGGCAGCTGCACGGGGAGGATGGGATGGCCCCTGGTGAACAGGAGACAGCAGAGGAGGCCGAGCAGCTGGGCTGAGGGGAACGGCGGCGGCGGCGGCGGCATCGTGCTGTTTTTAATTTGTGTATAGACAGGATGCAGTAAATGCAACAATTTATGGCAGTGGGCTCTGGTTCAAAGATTACTTGAGAATCAATTAAAGATAATCCAAAGATTTCTGGGAAGCAGATATGGGCCAGGTAAGGTTGCCTAGAATAAATCAGTGTCTATTACAGAACACCACTAATTGGCCCACAATTATTTTCTGTATTATTTTATTATCTTTTATTATTTTTATTTAATTACTTTACTCTTTATTGGCATTCTGTATTACTTTCTGTTATTAAATAACTATGTCTGTAAATGTAGAAAATGAACACCACACCCACATACAGAGCTGTTTTCAGGAGTATAAAACTGACCACAAAGCAGTCTGGTACCTGTGTTAGAAGGAGGCTTGCCACTGGCCATTGACCATTAATCACCAGACATGGTGGTACATGCCTTTAATCCCAGCCCTGGGGAGGCAGAGGCACAAAGATCTCTATGAGTTCTTTGCCAAAATGAAGAATAATAAAGATTACTCTGTGGCCTAGACTACACTGGTGGTTAGCCAAAGCACCTGAAGAGGAAAGCAAGTCCGCGAGGAAGTGGAAGGAGCCAATGCAAATGCCCCTGAGCTGTCCTCCACGGAGGGAAGGGAGGGAAGTGAAAAGTGTCACCCTGAGGACCAAGGGAGACAGGAGACTCCGCTGAAGGAGTTAGCTGCAGAGGCTGTGCTGTGTGAGGCGGGGAAGAGAAAATGGTGACAGGGAAGGAGGAGAGAGAGCAACTGTGAAAGCAGGCAGCTGTATGGAGCTGCACAGGTAGAAGGCGAGACCAGACGGGGCTCTGAAACCAGGAAACCACTGCGGGCAGAGCTGCGCTGACCCGGAATGGGAGGAGGGAAGACAGTTCCAGCTTCCTGCTAAGTGGAAAAGTGACCCAGTGCCAGGTCGACAGGGAAGTCCCACCTCGCTTACTGAGTGTGCACTCAGGGCCCACCTCACTTACTGAGTGTGCACTCAGTCCCACCTCACTTACTGAGTGTGCACTCAGGGCCCACCTCACTCACTTACTGAGTGTGCACTCAGTCCCACCTCACTTACTGAGTGTGCACTCAGTCCCACCTCACTTAGAGTGTGCACTCAGTCCCACCTCGCTTACTGAGTGTGCACTCAGTCCCACCTCACTTAGAGTGTGCACTCAGTCCCACCTCGCTTACTGAGTGTGCACTCAGTCCCACCTCACTTAGAGTGTGCACTCAGTCCCACCTCACTTAGAGTGTGCACTCAGTCCTACCTCACTTACTGAGTGTGCACTCAGTCCCACCTCACTTACTGAGTGTGCACTCAGTCCCACCTCGCTTACTGAGTGTGCACTCAGTCCCACCTCGCTTACTGAGTGTGCACTCAGTCCCACCTCGCTTACTGAGCGTGCACTCAGGGCCCTGAAGGGGTGCACTGCCTTTTAGCTCAGTGTCATTAGTGCACATCACATTTCTTCAAAAAAACAATGTGATGCAAAAATGCTATTTTCCTATTTGATTTTCTGTGATACACTGTGTAAACTAGTAAGCAGAATCTTTACACACAGTCAGTATAAACCAATTTCTCATTTCCCAGATTATTTATCCCCAGTTTCTACTTTTTTAGTGATAACAACCCTATTTTATTCGATTGCAGATCTGATTTTTAATATTTTATTAGCCTATCAGTTTAAAGTGTATCCATACAAACCGTATTTTGAGAACTATATTTACATAAAGAGCAATGTAAACATTGAACCATGAGTAGGAAGGATTTGAAGTAATAATAACAACAGTAAAGAGTACATGGGAAAATTACAGTAGAGTCCGCAACTAAGAAGCTGGCCAGGGGTGCATTAAGGGACCACCATGGAGAAGCCAGCTGAGGGGCCATTACCATGAGAGAACACAAACAACCCAAGATAAAACAGGCTCACAAACCCGGGCAGTTCCACTGTCTCGTTGAGTTTTATATACATTCATCGGCAATAGTGTAAATGCTAATTCTGGACAGACATATTTTTTCAATGAGAAATTGTCTTTTCCTTTGCCAGGAGCTGGATGGAAGAGTGCCGTCATCCATTAAAGACCGCTTCCAGATCAAAGCAATAAACAGGAATAGCTGTTTTATAGAGTTTTCAGAGGATTAGAAAGCAGTGAGTCACTGGTAACTTTTAAATGATAAGTGAAGAGGATTTGAAGAAGAGTAAACCCTTATAAAAAAGTATACTAAGCCAACAGAAAAACTGAAATTTAACTTTTTATTAAATTGGTGATGAGCAAGAAGGAAACACATTAGAAGTCAGTAAGTCCATTACAAACAACCGGAACATTTTATTGGCTCTCTAGCCAAACATGATATGGCATGACAAGGGCATACCACTGTCAGTAAGACACGGCATCCATATCAAGACTCATCTTCAGCCACAGAACAATTTGATAGCCATACATGCTTGTATCGTGTAGCACACAGACTATATTGTCCAATAGTCCCCTACCTACCAAACCCTCATAAAGATGGAGAGCAAAGCAAAACCCAGCTGTGGACTGGTGGCTCAGCAGATGGAGGCGATTGTGCACACTTCACATTCTGTTTAATACCCAGCTATTATGACCGGAATTCCCAAGAATTTCCAAGAGCTGTTTTCTAACTTCTGCACACACACTCTGGCATAGGTACATGTATGAGAACAATACCCCACCTCATTAAAAAATATGGATACAGTTCCACTCTCTGTCTTCTTCTGAATCTACCATAAATGAACCCAGAAAGCATGAGTGAGCTTAGCTGTGTTAAATCCAGACTTATTAGAATTATACTGCAGTTAGGTACACAGCTGCAAGGCTGTACGTACAGCACAGGTGCATGACGGTCACTCAGAAATAGTAGGGTTTTCTCTTAATTCCAACATCGGGGACTGCCACCATTAGATTATTTTGACGGCATGATCAATTTGGACTTTAGAACGCTTCAGCATAAAGTAAAGATAAATAAGAACCAAGCGACACAGTCTCAAGACGGTGGCGAGAGTCCTAACTACGAGATGACTGGGTCCAGGTGTCATGGAAGGAACTGCGTCTTCTAGCCTTCAAATTAGCATGCCTAACCCCCAGTATGGTGGTGACACGCCTCCAGGAGGTGACAGATCAGTTATTAGAAGTCTCACAATGGGATCGTCGCCTTAGAAGAGATACAGGAGGCACGTCTCTCTCTTCTGTGAGTGCACAGCAAGACCACAGCAGGAGGATGGCCCTCGGGATCCAAACCAGCTGGCGCCTTCGTCAGGGACCTCTGGCCCTTTTAGCTGAGAATAAGTGCCTGTTCTTTAGATCTACAAGCCATGCCGTCCTGCATGGCAGCCAGAGCCGCCCAACACCCCAGACAGGATAGGAAAGGAAGGCAAGGGAGTATCTGAGAGTGTTAGAAAGTGTGTTGGAAAGAATCTCATAGTATTATGTACTAAGGTTTGGTTTGTTACTACGTATCGTAATGGTAAACTCTGCATCCCAAGGTCTGGCTGCCTTGAGATACGTGAATTCTCACATATGCCAGCTTTTGTTGTGTAAACCTTGCTCTTTAAAACGATTAGTTGAATAAAGATGCCTACAGCTTGTAGTTGGGCAGACGAGAGATATAGGCAGGGCTGGAGGTCCCGGGACTGGGGTCTGAGACAGGACCAGAGAGGAAGAGGAAGGAGGAAGAAGAAAACCTCACTGAGGGGCAGATGGATCCTGAGCACGCTGCCGCGCGGGCTGGCCATTGGAGTAGACGCAGTCCAGGCAGAGCGAGGCGAGTGCTATCTCAGGGTTACTGACTGGGAAGTAGAGAGAACAGCACGGAGAGCTGATATCTGCCCAGCTCCGGGGCCTTAGGCTTAGTACAAAGATAAAGGTTTTGTCTCTTTTATTTGGGAACTAAAAAAAAAAAAAAAAATCAAAGGTGGGATAAGAAAACTCCAATAATATTTTATTTTCCACAAAAATTTGCAATTACATATTGTCTGGTATTAAATTACCAAGAAGAAACAAATTTCAAGCTGTTAGTATATTCTAGTGAGTTTATTAAGCACTCACAGATGCTGGCATTTTATCAATCAAACAAGCTCATAAAATAGGCTAGTAGCCTAACAGCTGTATCAACTAGGAAATAGTGAGAAAAAAACTGGGTGTTCCAGCCAGGATCCCTTCAAGCTCTTCTGGGGAACAGAATTGAATGTACATTTTTATGATCTTCTAAAATTAAGGTTTACATATTGAGATTATGAGGAAAAGTTTGATAAAAAGAAATGCTAAGGGGTCAATATGGGTGCTGGCAGCCTTGGCGGTTTGTGGGGCAAGTGGAACTGTGTCACGAGACAAAAACTGGCAAGGTTGAGCTGATTCAGAAACTCCTGTATGGTAGGCATTTCATCTACACCCCGCCTACTTCCTGACCTAGAGCACGTGACCACGACACCCCCACATAAGGATCGTGATCACTAGATGTGTAACACAGAGCACAGGGTCCTCCATGCTAATGATGTATCTAGTTGGGCTACCCCGAGGGTTTAGCCAATAAACCTTCCCAGACATTCCTCCCTGCAAAGGGTTCACCCTGAGTAAGTTATATGCATCCATTTCCCACTAGTAATAAACAATTTGGACAAGGACTGTCTCCCTCATCAAGAAGCCTTCATCATGCAGAGCTGTACAAAATCTCCCCCAGAAGGCCCTCTGTGCTCCAGACATTCACCCCAAAGCTCCCCTCCCCCTGCCCCGAGGCAAGCCGGATCCCCTCTCCTCCCAGCCACAGGCTCATCGCTGCCCCCCCCCCCATTCTCAACTCCTTGTGATTCTGGGTTTCTGGGAGTTTGGGCACCCTAGATGCAGCCTCATTCTGTGCCATTTCTCACCCAAGCAGTCCCCCCATCTTAGGCTGCATTCTGCCACCCCCGAGCAGTTCCAGGAACCAGGGCACCTGAGGGTGGTATGTAGCCTAGCCCCTCCCCATTTTGTAGGCCCAAGTAGGGCTCACACAGCCCAGTGGCGAGGCAAAACGCGGACGCACGGTGGCTCCGCAGAGCTTTTCCATCATCCGTGGTTCTCATTCCAACTCCATTCTAGTGTTGCCTGGGTTTCCCTGTTTGACTGTTGAAGTAAGGGTATTTGTTTCATGTGACCTCTGAGACAAACGCTCTGCCTCCTAACTTCTTAGCACAGTGCCTGGCGTACGATGACTCTCAGTGGTAGTGCAGCTGATGGTAATGATGATCATGAAATAGACATGGACCTCGGAAACTCATACCTGTCACAAGTCCACTAACTTATTCTTGCATGCTTTATGAATTCTGCTTCACTAGGAGATATGTTTGTTTGTTATTGATAGCCAGATACCCATGCTAGTCCTTAGCCAGTGAGAGAGGGTAAGAAATAAAAAGATCCCTCGACACTAAGGCATTCCAGAATAAGCTGAGTACTTAGGTAGGAAGTGGGGCCCAGACCCGGGAAGAGTCGGGAGGGCTAAACACTTCCTGTGGTGCTCTCAAAACACTGAAAAAAAAAAAACATTCAATTGTTAATAAAAGGACATTCGGGAACTGTGAGTTATAGAAAGACACCCCCCCCAGTCCCTTTTCTTCTTTGGTTATATGTATAATTTGGGGATTGGAGAATAATTTAAAACTTTAACCTCTTTTATTTTATTCTGTAATTTTCATGTGGGCAGGCAAAGGCATGGGGAATTCCTGAGGAGATCGTGCTAGGAAGTTTTTTTCGTTTATTTACAGTGCTAGAAATTAACCCCAGGATCTGGGGCGGCAAGCACACTACAGCTGAGACACAGCCCCAATCCTGGTCTAAGACTGTTTAGAAATTAATCCTAAGTGCAAAAGACAAGACAAGACAAAACACGCAAACAAAGATGGAAGGAAGCATGAACCCCACGCTGTAACTTGAGTTTAAAGATTTTCTCATTTGAATCGCTGAAGACTGAGGTCCTAGAGGAGGAGAATCCATAATGCTTCCCAAAACCGCTGGGATTTTCCCCCCGCCACTGCGAACAGGATGTGGCAAGGCCGAGCTGAGCCTGAGAAGACTCAGTGAAGAGGTGTGTCGGCTCTACAGTGAAGAGCGGGGCTTTCCTCGGCTCTCCACGCACTGTGGTTTTATTCTCTCCTCTGCAGCAAAACTGGGAGGAGACTGTAAACCAGCATCTGCTGCCAAGACCAAGTGGGACCTGTTGTGTTGCTCACCTGGAGCTCAGGCAAGCTTGTAGTAAGGTAGGTAAGTGAGCTCACAGTTCTAGGTAAGATGACTAGCTTTTTGCTTTAGTGTAAGCTACACTGCTTGAGTAAAAAAACAAAACAAAACAAACAAAAAAAAAACAAAAAAAAAAACGTTGTATCAAATGGTATTGTCACAATTTGACTTATAAACCACGAATGTTTCTGCAAGCCAATCTGAAAAATGCTAGCAGTACATAATTTTGAAGCGAGGAACAGCAGACTTCTTGATCTAGATGTTCCAACTCTTTGTGACAAAGCAGCACAAAACTCAGTCACTTAAGATTGTTATCTGCCACAGCCTACAGCTGCCTGTGCTCTGTAGGTCTCTGCTCTGCTCTGGGGAACTGGATCCTACAAGATGGTTTCTTCACATATGCAGAAGCAGGGCTCAGATGCCCGCCCTCCACTCCCAAACACTGCAGGATGGCTAAACACGGCTCTGCACATGTCTCCTCATGTCCTCATTGGCTACCTGTGGTCATCTCTGGAAAACAGAACATACATGGTGGCTGTTTCCCAAGATGAAGACGGTTAAGTGTGTTATTCCCCTGATAAGCTAGGCCTATCCTGAGACAGCATCATTTCCATGAGATTTCTGTAAGCAACACCAAAACTGACCCAGACTTGGGGGAGGGGCGGTAATCTAGCCCTGGATGTAGAAAGGAGCACTCCTGTTCAAAACAGAGAAATAGTCAGCCAGCTTATATAGGACAATATGGAGACATTTCATTTCTTAGGAGCTATTTCTTTATTCTCTTATTTGTTTGCATCTCAGTATGTTTTGTGGAAATATTTAAATCATTTTTAAATGTTAGCAATTAAGAAAAAAAAAACACTTAACTTCAAGCTATGAGAAAATGTTGAGAAAATATCCTGCAGGGGAGGGTTGGACCTGCAGGGAGTCCCGTGGTTACACGGAGCCCTGTGGTTACAGGGAGCCCTGTGGTTACAGGGAGCCCTGCTACCTGAAGTCAAATCACCACCATCTTGGCTCCGGGGACAAAGCAGCCAGCTCATCCAGGTACGCAGAGGACACCAGAGTGAAGGAGTGCTCAGGACACAGCCCACCTTGATTCCCTCCGCACCAGGGAGCTGGGCAGCTCTACAGCTGTCTGGGCACATATCCTGTGGGGGAGCTTCTGACCTGCAGGGAGTCCCGAGGTTAGACAGAGCCCTGCTTTCTGAGAACACCACCATCTAGGCCCCGGAGGCCAAGCAGCCAGCTTGGCTGGGTGCACAGGGAACACAAACAACTAACACCAGAGATAACCAGATGGCAAAAGGCAAACGCAGGAACGTTACTAACATAAATCAAGGCAACATGGCAGCATCTGAACCCAATTCTCCAACAGCAAGTCCTGGATACCCCAACATACCAGAGAAAATGTTCATAAGTTTTCAATGGTTTCTGTCAGAGTAATGGAATGTTATCTTACCCATTCTTGTTAACTCTAAGGATAAAGAGAATGAGACTTACACGGGCTAGAAGCATTCTGCCATAATGATGCTCCCACTGGAGAACTGGCCATCACCATACCAGAGAATTCTAAAACAGGGAGTCTCCTTGTTCATGGCCAGTGTGATCAAACCGCCTCTCCCATCCAGGTACTAACCATAACCATTCATACCTCTGAGATCAGACCACATCAGGTGTGTTCTGAATGGTATATATATTGAAACTGATGTAGAGATTTTTTTTTTTTACAACAAAAGGACTCAAAATCATCTACTTCCTCTTTTCCTTGCAATTAATTTTCTTTCTCTGGTCCATGTATTTTTCATCACATAAGAACTGGCTGATGAATCAGAAAGGAGTCAGCAGCTTTTAAAATAAGCCTAAAAGGAGAGACCAGTTTATTGTTGCCTGAGATCAAACCTGAACCTAAAAATTATAGGCATCATTTGAAATGCTGTTAGAGACACTGAAATGTGGTTTACGATCCCTTTGTGACTCATTCCTGAGGAACCACAGAAGGGAGGAGATAGCTACTGAGTCTCACCGAGAGCCACTGACCTTCAGAGTCAGGTTCACAGAGGTCAACTATGGGCCCCCAAGGCAATGCTGTGAGGCTGTTACAGGCCTGCTCAGCAAGAAAGCTATAGAAGATGGCTACCTCCAGTTCCTGGGGTATTTGAATTCCCTACAACTCCTGCCCCCCCTTTTTTTAGAGTTCACCAGTTTACTTGAATGCTGAGTGAAACTAAGAATGTCAGAAGGAAAAAAGTCACTGGAAGTATAAGATACAAGAATTCTCATTGATACTATATTCAGTAGGGCCATATACTTGTTGGGGAATTTGCTCGTTTTTGTCAGGCATATAGATTCTGGGAAGGGAGTAATTTGGAGACCAAGTCTAAGGACTGTGGAAGATTATAGGCCAAATGAAACGATGCAGCCCCTTTCAGTTATTCATGCATGTCTGACTCTGGTATTAGCTACATCTGCTCAACTGTTTTAATGAAGGGGAAATACAATAAAACTCTAAGCTGTCTGAGTTATCTTAGGAGGAAGTCTTGTCTTTGCATGTTTAGAACATTAGCAAGTTATGCTGGTGCTTTTGGGGAGTGATTAGACCACGCTCCAGCTCTGGCTTCCAGTGCCCAGGAGGGTGTGAAAGCCCCAGCTGCTCAGAGAAAGAGAAGACAGTTACAGATTGTCTGCTGTCTGTAAACTTAGGTTTTCAGCAAAACAGCACATTTGCCCACTCTGTAGATTCTCAAGACCCAAGTGAGAGTTGTCTGCTTACAGGAAGAGGATCAGAAGCAAAGAAAAGTTACTCACAACCAGGTTTCCAAAATTCCAATACACACATGTTCAAAATGTTCTTAGAATTTTGATAGTACTCTCAGCGCATACAGACAGATTTTGGGTGTATTTATACTGATTCCAGAAATTACTGAAGCTTTATCTCTTCAAATTGTGTTGTTTGTGGTTCCTGCAATCTCTTTTCTTCTGTTGGAAAATCTGTTCTTACACCCTTAGCCTCATTTTAATTTTCTCTCTCTTTTTTTGCTTCCTTTGTGGTTCCTCAGCTTTCCTTTGGACTCTGTTCATGAGCTAGCTGTCTCCTATCTGATCTGTTCAGAATTTACCTCAATATTCACAGTTAATATTTTTTATCAGAATACTTGTTATTATTCCTGAAATAGGTCACATTGTATTATCTGTCTATCTATCTATCTATCTATCTATCTATCTATCTATCTATCTATCTATCATCTATTGTATATCTATCAATCTATCTACCTATTTATCTATCATCTGGCCAATTTGCTGAAGTTTTTTAATCAGCTTTAGGAGTTCTCTGGTGGAGTATTTGGGGTCGTTTAAGTATACTATCATCATCTGCAAATAGTAACAGTTTGACTTCTTCCTTTCCAGTGTGTATCCCTTTGACCTCCTTTTGTTGTCTAATTTCTCTAGCTCGAAATCCAAGTACTATATTGAATAAATATGGAGAGAGAAGACAGCCTTGTCAATTCCCAGATTTTAGTGGGATTGCTTTAAGTTTCTTTCCATTTAGATTGATGTTGGCTACTGGTTTGCTGTATATTGCTTTTACTATGTTTAGGCAAGGGCCTTGAATTCCTGATCTTTCCAAGACTTTTAACATGAAAGGATGCTGAATTTTGTCAAATGCCTTTTCAGCAACTAATGAAATGACCATGTGGTTTTTTTTCTTTGTGTTTGTTTATATAGTGGATTACACTGATGGATTTCTGTATATTGAACCATCCCTGCATCCCTGGATGAAGCCTACTTGATCATGGTGAATGATCGTTTTGATGTGTTCTTGAATTCAGTTGGCAAGAATTTTATTGAGTATTTTTGTATTGATATTAATAAGGGAAATTGCCCTGAAGTTCTCTTTCTTTGTTGGGTCTTTGTGTGGTTTTGGTATCAGTGAAATTGTGGCTTCATAGAATGAGTTTGGTAGTGTTTCTTCTGTTTCTATTTTGTGGAATAGTTTGAAGGGTATTGGTGTTAGGTCTAATAGCATTCTGCTTTTATTGGTTGGGAGACTTTCATTGACCACTTCTATATCTTCTTTAAGGGTTATGTTTTGATAGTCTCTCTGATCCTGATTTAACTTTGGTATTTGGTATCTGGCTAGAAAATTGTTCATTTCATCCAGATTTTCCAGTTGTGTTGAGTAAAGGCTTTTGTAGTAGGATCTGATGATTTTTTGAATTTCTACAGTTTCTGTTATTTCTCGTTTTCATTTCTGATTTTGTTAATTGGGATACTGTCTCTGTGCCCTCTGGTTAGTCTGGCTAAGGGTTTATCTATGTTGATTTTCTCAAAGAACCAGCTCCTGGTTTTGTTGATTCATTGTATAGTTCATTTTGTTTCTACTTGGTTGATTTTAGCCCTGAGTTTGATGATTTCCTGCCTTCTACTCCTCTTGGGTATATTAGCCTCTTTCTGTTCTAGAGCTTTCAGGTGTGCTGTTATGCTGCTAGTGTATGCTCTCTCCAGCTTCTTTTTGGAATCACTGAAAACTATGAGTTTTCCTCTTTGCACTAATTTCATTGTGTCCCATAAATTTGGCTATGTTGTGACTTCATTTTCATTAAATTCTAAAAAGTCTTCAATTTCTTTCCTTATTTCTTCCTTGACCAAGTTATTATTGAGTAGAGCATTGTTCAGCTTTCATGTGTATATGGGTTTTCTGTTGTTTTTGTTGCTATTGAAGACCACTCTTACTCCATAGTGATCTGATAGGAGGCATGGGATTAGTTCAATCTTCTTATATCTGTTGAGGTCTGTTTTGTGACCAATTATATGGTCAGTTTTGGAGAAGGGACCATGAGGTGCTGAGAAGAAGGTATATTCTTTTGATTTAGGATGAAATCTTCTATAGATATGTGTTATATCCATTTGGTCCAAAACTTCTGTTACTTTCACCATGTCTCTGTTTAGTTTGTGTTTCCCTGATCTGTCCTTTGAGGAGAGTTGGGTGTTGAAATCACCCACAATTATTGTGTGAGGTGCAATATGTGCTTTGAGCTTTAGTAAAGGTTCTTTTACGAATGAGGGTGCCCTTGCATTTGAAGCACAGATGTTCAGAATTGAGAGTTCTTCTTGGTAAATTTTTCCTTTGATGAGTATGAAGTGTCCTTGGGTCTTTTTGAATGACTTTTGTTTGTAAGTCAATTTTATTCAATATTAGATTGGCTACTCCAGCTTGTTTCCTGGAATCATTTGCTTGGAAAATTGTTTTCCAGCCTTTTATTTTGAGGCAGTGTGTGTATTTGACACTGAGGTGCATTTCCTGTATGCAGCAAAATGCTGGGTGCTTTTTATGTATCCAAACTGTTAGTGTATATCTTTTTATTGGGGAATTGAGTCCATTGATGTTGAGACATTAAGGAATAGTGATTGTTGCTTCCTGCTATTTTTGATGTTATTTTTATGTTTGTGTGGATATCTTCTTTTGGGTTTATTGAAAGATTACTATCTTGCTTTGTCTAGGGTGTAGTTGCCCTCTTTATATTGGTGTTTTCCATCTATTATCCTTTGTAGGACTGGATTTGTGGAAAGTACTATATAATTTGGTTTTATCATGGAATATCTTGGTTTCTCCATCTCTGGTAATTGAGAGTTTTGCTGGGTATAATAGTCTGGGCTGGCATTTGTGCTCTCTTAGGATCTGTATGAGATCTGCCCAGGATCTTCTTGCTTTCATGCCTCTGGTGAGAATTCTAGTGTAATTCTGATAGGTCTTCTTTATATGTTACTTGGCATTTTTCTCTTACTGCTTTAATATTCTTTCTTTGTTTAGTACATTTGGTGTTTTGATTATTATGTGATAAGAGGAATTTCTGTTCTGGTCCAGTCTGTTTGGAGTTCTGAAGGCTTCTTGTATGTTCATGGGCATCTCTCTCTTCATGTTAGAGAAGTTTTCTTCTATAATTTTGTTGAAGACACTTACTGGCCCTTTAAGTTGTAAATCTTTGCTCTCTTCTATACCTATAACCTTTGGGTTTGATCTTTTCATTGTGTCCTGGATTTCGTGTACGTTTTAGGGTATAAGCTTTTTGCAATTTGCATTTTCTTTGACTGTTGATTCAATGCTTCCTATGGTATCTTCAGCACCTGAAATTCTTTCTTCTATCTCTTGTATTCTGTTGTTGATGTTTGCATCTATGACTCCTGATTTCTTTCCAAGGTTTTCTATCTCCAGTGTTGTCTCCCTTTGTGATTTCTTTGTTGTTTCTACTTTATTTTTAGATCCTGGATAGTTTTGTTCATTTCTTTCACCAGTTTGTGTTTTCCTGTAATTTTTAATGGATTTTTCTGTTTCCTCTTTAAGGGCTTCTGCCTGTTGACCCACGTTCTCTTGTATTTCTTTAAGTGATTTTTGTATTTCTTCTTTATTGGCTTCTGCCTGTTGACCCATGTTCTCCTGTATGTTTTAAGGGATTGTTGTGTTTCCTTTTTAAGGGCTTCTACCTGTTGACTCATGTTTTCCTGTACTTTTTTAAGGGAGCTATTTATATCCTTCTTGAAATCCTCTATCAGTAGAATAAGATGTGATTTTAAATCCAGATCTTGCTTTTTGGGTGTGTTGGGGTATCCATGACTTGCTGTTGTGGACAAACTTGGTTCTGATGATGCCATGTCACCTTGGTTTCTGTTGGTAATGTTCTTGCATTTGCCTTTTGCCATCTGGTTATCTCTGGTGTTAGTTGGTATTGCTGTCTCTGACTGTTGCTTATCTGTCATGCAAGCCTCCGTATCTGTCCTCCTGGGAGACCCATTCTCTCTATGTACACAGGTAGGCAGGTACTCCTGGGAAACCCTCTCTTTTATGGTTGTATTTGGGTTTGTAGCTCTGAGGCCCTGATCAGCTCTGGGTGCAGATAGAAATCAGAAGCTTCCTGTGCCAGGCTGCCCCTATACTCTTGGGTCCTCAGGTTTTATGGCTGTTTCCTCTAAGCAGCAGCAGATGTCCTACCTGTGCTGTCTGGCTTCTTTGCACTCCTGAGTGGTTAGCTACTTCTGTGTGCCACTTGGGTATGTTGAGCTGTGGCAGAGAATGATCCCAAGCTGGAGACAGAAACTGGAAGGCTTCTGCCAGAGGGTTCTGGATGTGATCCTCTGAGCTGCGGGGGTGGTTCTGTGTTGTCAGGCCTCTCCATACTTCTGGGTGGCTAGCTACCTCCCTGTGCCACTTGGGTATGGTGTGCTGTGGCTCTATCATCTATCTATATCTTTCTTTCTTTCTTTCTTTCTTTCTTTCTTTCTTTCTCTCTCTCTCTCTCTCTCTCTCTCTCTCTCCCCCTTCCTTCCTTCCTTCCTTCCTTCCTTCCTTCCTTCCTTCCTTCCTTCCTTCCTTCTCTCTCTCTTTCTTTCTGCCCATCTGTCTGTATATCTATCACGTTTAAATAATTTCATGAATATGCCATCTTTCACATCAGAAGATACAGGTGAATAAGTTATCCCCTCCAGGATATCTAGTCTTAGGATTCAACTCTGCCTCTATGAAAACGTAAACAATAAGTAAACAAACAGATGTGGGTCGGTTAATAAAAACAGACACAAATAAAAATAACCCTTATATTTGAAAACAGACCAAGTAGGCTGCTGTGATCCCAGTAACTGGGAGGCTGAGACAGAGGGATCAACTGAGATTGAGCACCCTGGGCAACACGGTGAGACCCCCATCTCAAACCAACAAAGACAAACACCAGATAGGTTACTATAGCCATTGTGGAGAACAGCTTAGCAGACATGGTAGTTCAATGCCGTCATCTTATGGCCAAGCAAGTCTCCTACATACACACCTAAGAGGAATCAATATCCGCATCAATGCCAAACTACACAGGTACGTTCGTGTAAGTATTGTTTATATTAGCCCCAAAGAGAAAGCAACCCAGAAGTCCCTCAATGACGACAAGATTTAATGGACCCTCTTTGGTGGACTATTGCTTGGCAGTAAAAAGATACCAGGTATAATAAAAGGCCTCTGTCATGGATGAACTTTGAGCATATTATGCTGAGTTAAGAAGCCAAGCATGAAAGATCACATGTTCTAGGATCCTACTGTATGAAACATTCAGAGCAGACCTCAAGACAGGGGTGGGGAGAAGGCAGGTCTGCGGTTGCCTGGTGCCCAGGAGAGCAGAGAATGTGCAGTGACGGCCGATGAGTGCGAGGCTTTGTGTGGGGCAACAGAGACCTTCCATGTTAGATTACCGTGAGGCTCCACAGCTAAGGAAACACATTACCTCTCCACGGGCTGGAGGGGCTAAGCAGAGAACTTACCCCAACTGCATCTCAGGAAAGCTCTATACAACAGAGACAGTGGGGAGCACTCTGCTGAGTGGCTCGCAGGGGCCCTGCATGCTCCTCGCTGTGTTCTACTGTTCAGGGCCCTAACTCACTTCAGTCTCTTCCAGATCTCTGAGTTGGAACTCAGAGGAACTCAGAACTCTGGAGGAACTCAGACTCACCATCCGTTACATTTTAAGGCTTGTGCTTGTTAGTTTCCCTTCAATTTCAGATTGCAATTAATATTGAATAGAAAACATTTTTCTTTATTCATCAGACTTTACCATTGGGATGGTTTTGTTGTTGTCTCCCCAACTCCAAAGCCCCCGTGTCTCTCAGAGCCCTCAGGGAGAAGGTGATGTTGTGGTTTTTTCTTTTTCTGTGGGGGTGTTATAGATATCGGCTCTAACCCTGAAGAACTTGGCCCTTGTATTTAATGAGATGTGTCTGTATTCTTGGGCTGGTCTATTCCTTTAAATCGAAGCTAAAGCTATTACAGCAGCTCTCCCTAGCTTCCACCATGAAGCCCATCATCTGTATCTTCCTGCCACGGGGAGGAATCTTACAGGTTCCACTTTACCACCAGAGCAGATGACAGCTTGCAGCCACATTGTATTTCATCTCAGGAAATATTAAGGTTTTTCTTTCAGATCACTATTTTGTGCTCTCTGGTCCATAGAGATACATTAATCTTATTTTTAATATTCTTTTGTTAATATGTTATCTTTAGCTACTATTTGAGTAGGGAAGAAAGGTAATAAAACATTAATTTATAGTGCCACTTAAATTGGATATTTTAAAGGTCAGTGCATCCTATTTTAACAAAAAGATTTGAGCAAAGTATTAAACACAACGACATTTTATTACAGTGAGTCACATAGTAGGTGAACAGGTTCCAGGTTCTAAGACAATTAGCACTTCTACATAGAATATTACATTTGTATTAATAAATTTAAGGCCATTTGTGACTACAAACACTTCTCTGTACATATTATTATGCCAAATGAGAGTCAAGACCCTGTAGCTACTTAAAGAAACACACAAGAGTGAACTTCTCATCTGTCCATTAATAATGCTTTTGTACCCTAATCCAGTTTCAGAGTGAGAAAGCTGTTTCATGTCCCATGTATCTTATGAGTGATAATATCAACTAAATCCTAATAATGAATTAGACATGAATTGAGGGACTTCATGCGTATGTTGCTTAAATTCTGACCAGCTAGATTTGTAGAAGCTGAGAAAAAGAGGTCACTGGCCCACAAGTTAGCCCTTTCCCAGTTCAAAACTCGCCCATCAACTTCTCCAGTGTTTAAGTGACAATTTCTGTCTGTAGGTGTACAGTTATTGTCCATAGTTAAGGAAATTCTTATTCTATTCTAAGCACAACAGAAAGAGAATCCGACCATAAAAACCAGTGCCGAGCATGATTCAAAGGGAAAAAATGAGCCACAGTGGAAGCCAATTCGAGCTGGAAAGATTTGCGCTGTTAAGTAAGCAGACATGTGTAGCCACTTACGAGGCTGTCTGATTACACATGTTTTAAAACATCTGTCCGCACAATCAGAAAGCCACACGCAAAATCCAGCACTCCCGAGCGCCACAGAGGTTTGCTTGACTCTGACGTCTCAGAGTCGACCGGAAGTGAAATAAGTTTACAGGTTGAATGCAGGGTGTTATTGCTTAAGTTGGGGAAAGCCTGGGAAGCGATTCCCGAAGCTGGTGACTCACTAGCCTGGACAGTGACACCTTAAGGGAAACTGGAAACGGCAGTAAAATCCACAGGCCCCGAAGGAGCAGGGCTGCCCGGAAGTCCCAGGCACCAGACAGCAGACAGCGTCGTGCAAGGCTGAGCCGGGCACTGAGAGCTGAGCCTCTCTGCATCCTTTCATTTCATTTAGAAACAAAACAAAACAAAACAAAACAACAAAACCCCCGAAACAAAACTGCTCCACGGCACCTCCCCCGCCTGGAGAAGTAAGTACCCATCTCTAAAACGAAAACATAGGTCCGTCCCAACCTGCTGCGTTGGTGCGTCCTCGGAAGACGTCATCATAGCCTTTCCACTGCGGCTTCAGCTGGTAGGCATGGATGAACACCACGAAGACCACCACGAGGCACATCAGAGGAACGAGAGCGGCCGTGAACAGGGCAGCGTAGACGTTTGGGATGAAGCACCTGAAAGGAGGAGGCAGGCAACAACTCAGACAAGCATAGCATCAAGATGTGTGTGTGTGTGTGTGTGTGTGTGTGTGTGTGTGTGTGAGATCTGTGTGTTTATACACGTATGTCTATATAAGTATTCAACCCTCCCGCCGCTCTGCACTAGCTCTTTGAATGTAGGTGCTGGCAAAAGCCAATTCTGTCTTTCTCAGACTAAAATAGTCATAGAGGAGAAGCTACAGGTTTGTCTCTGCTTCACCGAGGAGGTTCTGTAGTGAGTTCTGCCTATTTGGAAAATAAGAAAGTCTCCAAGTAAGAATGCCGCAATGTCTCTGACATTGGCATCATACATACTCCAGAGCCTTGGGGTACATGTATGTCATTTTAAATGTGTATGGCACGGCAGAGAGTTAGTACACCTGGACCTCAGAATTAGAGTCATACTGAACTGTATCAGTGCATTTTGAATAACAGACATTAGGAATATTTAGCCTTTCTATGACTTCATTTATCTTTAAAATAAAAGTTAAAATGGTATCTACAGTAGAAGTCATTATGAAAATTTACTGAATTAGTTTACTAAGCACATTTTTTTTTTCTTAAACTTTTTTCTAGACTGAAGGAAAACCATTTCTGTATCCTGTATCATGTGGGCCTGGGTTTTTAAGAGGAGTGCTTTGGTCCTCTGGCTTCTGACTGGCTGTCCTCCTGCTGTCCTCTCTAGCTGTATGTGATGTGCAGTATTTCATGGTCCTTCCCTTTGCAGACAATTGTCCAGCTGAGTAAACACCTCTACCTCCCTCCAACAAAAACAAGGGTTTGCCTCATGAACTACTGATTAGGGAATCTAGTAATACCCTTGACACACAAACATTTGCAAACGAAGCAGGGTTAAAGGAGAACTCCCCCCCACCACACACACACACAACAAGGGGTTCCCCTGGGGCCCAAATTAAGCACAAACCAGTCACAAACACCCATTTGCACAGAGATATCCTTTATTAAGTAGAGAAGAAAAATTAAAGTGACTTCTCTCTGACTCAGGCAGAAAAATAGCAGCCCATGACCTTGTAGGTATGTAGATGTGTATGTGTGTATGTGAATATGTGTATATATATGTGTATGTATATATACACACACTTTCATTTTTTTGTATTTTCAAGACAAGGTTTCTCTGTGTAGCCCTGGCTGTCCTGGAACTCACTCTGTAGACCAGGCTGGCCTCGAACTCAGAAATCTGCCTGTCTCTGCCTCCTAAGTGCTGGGATTACAGGTGTGTGCCACCACTGCCCAGCCTGTATAATCTTTAAGAGAGAAAAAGGGGAGGTCTGTATTATAATGTGCTAGGATGAGGTGGTATATTTTGATTGGGCATGTTAATTAGGTAAACTAAAGGGGGCTTTTTATTCCTAGACTTTAATATTTTGATGGGTGAACCTTGGTAGTCAGCCTCAGGAGGAGGAAGGGGCCAGTAGAATAGAGCTTGGTGGCTAGCTTTGGGTAAGTAATCTAACAGTTTTTAACTAGGCAGAGAAAATCAGAGAAGGACAAGGCCTGCCAGAGCCATGTCTGCCACCCTTGAACTGGCCAGAGTCCCTTCAGGGGCTGTAAGAGTAAATCCCATGGGCAGATGGCAGATAGGACCTGACATTCCTGCGATCCTGGCATTGGGAGGAGCCTGGGAAATGCTAAGTCATTGCAGAGTCTGAACTATAACACAGTCTTAACTTCTTGTCTACGGCCTTATTAACTTAAAAAATTAGCATTCTTCTAGTTTTCTAGCAATAGAATTTTTACTGGGGTATAAGGAACTTTATAACATATATTTTAAAAAAAGGGATAAAGATAAATGAACTATATCTCATTTTTTTTTTCAAAAAAAGTCTAACCAATCAGAATTTCTTCCCTCTCCAACTAAATAATTAAATGCTGGTAGCTCTGAGTATTTGGTCCCATTAAAGGGATATGAGGCAGTAGGAAACTTGTGTCATGGCAGAATATTTTATGAACTAAGCGAGGAACAAATTCTGGAAGAAATGGAATGGAAGGCTAAGGACAGAGAGAGTCGTGTGCGCACACATCAGGGCAGGGGACTAACACGCTGGCAACCGCGGCTTTAAGAGATCTGGCAGAAACCAAGGGATCTGATGGAGGCCGCGTGGGCTTCCTTTCTTACAAAGGATTAGCAAAGCATGGTTTTAAAATTCCCAGCTTGCCAGCTTCAAAGGACTCCACTGTCTCTCCCTCTGGGGCACTGGACGCTCTTCTGTGTTTCAGGTTTTTACAATCATGTAACATTTGGGTTTTCCCTTCTAAAATTCGATAGTTTTCCCCCTTTTATTATCAGACCATGCTAATGTTTGTTGTCGGACTCCACTTTCTCCTCTATTTTTAACCAAATGCAACAAGCAAACATATCTCATTATTCCCAGATTTTCCTCTCCCAAATTGCCCCCCAGCATTCACAGAGCCTGAGATACTTTCTAGTTTAGTGAGGTTGTCACCAGCACCAGCAGTTCTTTATGCTTTCCAAGTCGTTTTCCCATGTGCCACCCGACTCAGCTTTCACACACGTGGGTGCGCGTGCTGCGGGTCTTCCACGTTGTTTCTGTCTGTGTGAAGTCAGCTCCCGAGTGGCTCAGAAGCAGCAGCAGCTCTGGGACACACTGCTTAGAGTCCCTGGCCGTGCTGGGAGGGGCACAGGGAACTCACTGTACTGAAGACTGTGGGTTGAGCTCATCTAAATTATATTTTAAAGAACAAGCTGACCCTGGTGTGCTGGGAAGCTTGAAGGCATCCAGCTGGCTGACATCTGGGTCACAGCTGGGTCACATAGGTAATGAGATGGAGGAAATGTAAGGGTAATAGGTGTCCAGAGTCGAGTGCTTCTCGGCATCTCAGCGGCGCTCGCAGCCCATGTGCCCGTCCCCTTTGGTACTTTTCCTTAGCACAGCTTCAGAGGTGGCATCCACAGCAACAGGCACATTGTCTCCACCGTTTCTTCTGAACATGCAAATTCACTTACTCTATTTGGAAAGTAATGGAGATGAACTGTCTGCTTTATTCTGTAAATTCACGGGACATAATCTATCCAGAATATGGCTATTCAAGATTTGATAAGGATAAATAAGTATCCTTATTAATCCTTATAATAAGCATCCGGTCTGCTTTGTATAGAAAACGAAGTATATCTGTTCACCGGCTTAACCTGGTGAAGAATAAAGATATACCCACCATGCTGATCAATGCATATCATTTGTAAATAAAATCCAAGTCAATACTATATTCTCAACATTTCTTTGCATTGATGGCCAGCTTATTTTCTTTCCAAGAATGATGATTTTATTTTACACATATTTGTATTCACCTGTGGATTTATGTATGTAGGGATGCTTATGTTAATGTGGATGTGCCCATTTCCCAGATCATCAGAAATGACAGGGGAAAAAGGATAGGAAATGACAGGGGAAAAGGATAAATAATTAAAATACTATAAATTTGTTGCCTATTTATTTTATCTTGTCTTGAGCTTTACTTCTTTTGGCTGCTTTTGTTTGTTTGTTTTGTGAACTGTGTCTTTGAGACAGGATCTCTCTAAGAAGCTCAGACAGGCCTAGAAGTCAGTATGCAGACAAGCCTGGTCTTGAACTCACAGAGATCCGTGTGCCACTGCCTCCTGAATGACAGGATTAAAGTCGCCATGTTTGGCCCTCGGGGTTTCTGTGAGAGTGTGAGTCTGTGAACCCCACTGGTTTGCTACTCAGTAGTACCCCTGGCTGTTTGCCAGGGAGTGATCCTCCTGCCTCGGACTCCACAGATGGCAGGCACATATCTCCTAACTTGCCTGAACCTTTAACCTTTAAACCACAATAATCTTAGGATTAAACTGCAGCTAAACTTTACCAAGTAGAGGGTCTCACTGGGGTAGTTTGTGGACTTAAAAGGTCAGCGAAGGCCGAAGTAGAGTATCTTTCTAAACGGAAATATTTGCATAATTGAGATTAGCTTAAATCTTAGCACTACCATTGGTAGCAGTAATTGTTACATGCAAGATAGGACACTGCATCAATACATGAATTAGACACAAAACAGGATAATAATCTTACTAGCTTTACTGTACGTATAAGGGAACTATCACCCATACTATAAACGGTCAGACTGCTGTCGCATTAATATGTTCACTATCACCTGTGATTGACAAATAGTTACAAATAAAGATAGTGATAAAAACACCCACAACCCATTTAAGGACAGGAACCATTTTTTGAAAGGTTTTACAGAGAGCTTTGCACAGTTAGACCCATGTTTGGGTCCTAGCACTCTGAAAGCTATTCACCTACAAGCATGTGGAGAGAATTCAGTGCTTCTTGTCTGCTCAGATCAATAAAAGTTCAACCAATGTATCAATACCAACCGTGTATGAGGTGTATTGGAAGGGCCTATAAAGCTGCTACACTATGGTCCATCGGGGCCATACACACAATGAGTGCACAGTGCTTCTGAACCTAGTCTCTCAGCGGGAGTGTCAGCACCAGCTGGAACCTTCTGAGCCATGCCCACTCTCCACCCACAGATCCTCTCTCTTCTCTCTTCACATGTTTATATAGAGATAGATGTGGACAGAGATATAAACTATAAGCTTGCGCAGTATTTTGGTAGTCATGACTGGGACGCGAAGTAGTTGAATAGAGCCAGCAAATTAATCATTACCCCTTTTTTAACAGAGCAGTTGTTGGACAGTCTAAGCCAAGGATCTTCGAGCTCTGGTGCACCCAACAGCCCGAAGAACCCAGACCAGCAGCAGAAAGAAACAAAGCAGTGATTCGAGAGGCTGAAAACTGCAGGCCGAGCATTCTGACTGCAGAAAGCACGAAGCTCACATTAAACGGAGCGCATGGAGGACTTGGAGTGGTGGGGCGGGACGCAAAGGCGTGCCGGGGGCTGGTGCACGCGCAGGAGCCGGGGGCTGGTGCACGCGCAGCACAAGAGAGCAGCCTCCCGCTCCCACAGCTCCACAGCTTCTGGGGTTCTCCGTCTGTGAGAGAAAGTTGGGGGGCACGTGTGAGTGAGGGGAGTGTAGATGTCTGTAACAAACCAGGAGTGAGAAGTGTTTCTGAGACACAGAACACAGCCCTGATTCCAGGGGCTAATTCCAGCCTGCTAGATTTTTCCCCCTATTTTTAGAACAGCCACGTGAATGTGTAGGTTACAGTTCTCTAAGCATGTCCCTTCTTTACATTTGCACTGGCTTTGGTAGGATTGTATAAATAACACAATGGCCATACTTAAAACATATCCAGTGAGTACGCAATACAGAAGGGGAGAGAATGTAGCTTTCTTGGTGGTGGCCTTCGAGAGAGCGTTTCTCACTCTGTGGCTCAGGCCTCCCTTGGACTTAACGTCTATACAAGGACTTAGACAAAAGCTTCCAGACCAAACTCACATAATATTTCTTTAAAGACCTTGCTCTGGCTAGAAGGAGAGGGGATGCGTGTGCTTTGAATTTCAGCACTTGGAGTCTTAGGAAGGAAGGCTGTGAACATGAAGGAACACAGACTGTAGTGAAACTCTCACTCAAAACAACGTCAAAGATAAATAAGGAAATGAAATACAGTAGCAAAATAGCATGGCTCTCGATTAAGCGGTTCTCAACCTGTGGGTTGCAACTGTTTCGATAGTGTGCTTGTCAAACAACCCTCTCACAAGACTCTTCCAAGACCATTGAAAAATGCAGATATTTATATTATAATTTATAATAGTAGCAAAATCATAGTTACAAAGTAGCAACGAAAGTAACTTTATGGTTGGGAGTCACCACAACATGAGGAACTGTATTAAAGGGTCACAGTGTTAGCACAGTGTTAGGAAGTTTGAGAACCACCACTCTGGACCATGCAGAGGCATACCAGCAACCCCCCCCCCCCGCCTTTGTACTCTGGCTGATGTTGTTAACTGCATCGACAACCACCCCAAAAAGAAGCCTGCGGACCAAAGGGCAAGACTGAAGGCCACTTTAAATGTGTCACATATCCTCATGTCTGCAGCATTTGGAAAGATCAGTGAAAGAAAGAGAAGGATGTATGCCATACAAATGCCCTCATAAGTCTCAATAATAAAGCAAAATACATATGCACAGATAGCTACAGCAATAGGTGATGGGCTTGAAGCACTGACAGGTTAGCAGTAGTTGATTAAAAGCAGTCTGAAAGCAATGCTGCTCTAAGGGGCTTTCCTCAAGGCACTCAGCTCCGAGCCAGCTGTTCCCTGAATGGAATGACACGTGTGCATCCGCTGGACAGAGCTTGCCACCAGGCCCCTAGAGAATTCCTCAGGGAAAGGTCAAGCTGACTTCTTAGTTTTGCACGAACTAATGCTCTATGTTCTCTCATAAAACCAACAGCTTGGCAGTGGAAAATGTGATTGTCCTAGATCATTCAAGGTGCCTTGCTGTTACCTCTCTTTACCAGGCTCCTGAATAATCAGGATGCTTTCTTGTGTCTAATAATAGTAAAGGATAGGTCTTTATAACTTGGTAAAAAAGATTTACAGAGGTGGCTGTGAAAGTACAACATTAGTGTTACAAATATCTACCCATCTCTGTTATCTATCTATCTATCTATCTATCTATCTACCTATCTATCATCTCTCATCTCTCACTTGTCTATCTACCTGTCTATCTATCCATCCATCCATCCTGTATCAGAGCCTCCCCACCCAGTCTGATCTCACGGGAAGTCTGTGAATCACGGGCCTCTACATGTGACACTCACACAGATTTGTTGAAGCTAAGTACACAACACATGGGCAGGATATAGTAGTTTCTGATCTCAAGAAGTGCAATGACTTTTGGAGTTTTACAATTTTAAACCCATTTTTTTTTTTTTTTTGCACGTTCTGTCTTTGTTCTTTAATGTTAAATCTGGGATTTCAATAAACTCAATAAAGATGGCTTAGGGCTTAGATCCATGTGACATGTTAGCAAAAATGTTATTTACTAATTCTTACACAAAGGTTGTAGGCGTTGAAGGGATATTTGGTAAACGTTCTTATAAAGCCCTTGTGCAGGAAAGCCTGAAAGGAAGCACAGGTGGGCGTGTTCTTCCCAGGGCATCCCTGTGGGCTACTCAATGAGGCACATGTCGGAGGAGCAAAAACGCAGAGCGAAGGCCGTGGCCTTCTTAAAGGGGAGGGCTCCTTTCATAGGAGGATCACGTGGGTCTTAGTTAATCAGATTTTACAGAATAAGGAGCACAGTCAGTGTCTGGGGCAATCCCCTGACTCGCCTCCACTGCACGCTCCACAGGAATGAGTGCTCACTCTCCCACTTTACAGTTGTGATCTCAAGTTGAAAATGAGATAGTTTAGTCTCAGTTCTAACAGCTCTGTGGAAATTTACTTCAAACTTGATATGAATTTTAAAAGTCTGCTTTTAGTGGCATAATAGTTACAATTGTATTTCCATATGTATATGTACTGTACAGGGGTCAACTGAGAGTCATTTCCACACCCATTACCAACACACTGTTGTTACTTGTGTATGGTTTGCGTGTCTCCCAAAGGGTGGCAGTGATGGGTGCCTTGGTTTGCAAGGATGTAGTTATAAGAGGAATCGGTGTCGCACATGCCACTAGGATACAAACTAGTCAACATGTGGCCTTCTGAGAGGATAGAGGACGAGAGGAATAAGTTTATTTACCCAGTTCCTTCCACCCCCGGCCTACACTCTTAATACTACTCTCTGTCATGGTCCCTCACAATGATGTGAGGACACTGAACCTACAGAAGAAATTACCAAAGAAACTTCTCAAATAGCCAACTCAGGTATTTCTTAAGCATGACAAAAGCTACTTAATGTATATACTTACCATTTCTTCATGGGAGGAACTCAATCTCTTCTGGCTATATAATATATATATATAATGCACCGGTGTTCTGTGTTTGTCTGACTGTACAACAGAGAACTAGAATTTTCCTCTCTTATGTCCTTGTACATCTGTATCTACCGACCAACCACACTGACCCTTACCCACCCACTTCCTTCCCAGGCTCTGGGGAGTGTGATTCTAGCCTTCACTTCCAAATCCTCAAGCACGTTAGATTCCTACATGAGGGTGTTCTATGCTAACAGTCCTTACATTCTTTGCTTAATTTTCTCAGTATAGTGTCCTTCACATCCATTCACACTGCTGCAAATGGAGGGGTTTCTCCCTTTAAATAGATGCATAGTGTTCTGTTTCCTTCATCTACCCATGTACTGTTGAACATTTAGGTTGATTCTCAAACTTAGCTACTATGAATAGTGTTGCAATAAACATGAGGGTGAAGGTGTCTCTTCAACATGCTGTTTTCTGTTTCTTGGAATATAAATGGAGTAGTGCAGTGGCCAGATCTTGTGGCATGAGAGCTTTAGATTTGGAGAACCTCCATATCACTTTCCATAATGGCTGTACTGCTGGCTTCATTGCCAATACCGTCCAAGTGTTGCCAGCATTTACCATTTCTTGTCTCATTTTTCTTCTTTAAATAGTTTCTAAATGGGCTGGATGGTATGCCATAATGGTTCTGATCTTTCATGATAACTACTGGTCAAGGCGGCTCTTCCTGACTCATTGTTTGGATGCGCATGGGAAGAGGATACAGAGTGGATATCCTTGGTATCTGATCTTTGCTTGAAGAGTCTAATGCCTGCCCTGCTTAACAGAGGGTAACCTAAGTGCTTCCACATAGGGGTAGACAGACATCCAAACCTACACTGTCCTAGGCATTCTGAATTAAGGGCATAAACACAATGATTTCACAAAATGGTAGAAAGAAAGCAGAGTCTTACAAATGTGAACTGTGATGCAGACAGCCTGCCTTTAGGCCCTGTCTACTGTTTAGTAGCTGCATGACCACAGCTGAGCCTATGAGCTTTGTCTGGGTAACATAAGTTGTTTTTTTATAAGTTCGTTGGGAGGAATATGTGAACTGGTCAGAGAGGGTAGAAAGAATGGGAGAGGCAGAGGCAGTGGTTAGCAACACGGAAGCAGTGCCCTCTTCCTGTTCATGTGGACTCGCATGGGGCTTCACAGCAGCACCAGAACTGTGCATGCCGAGCCGGACCAGATCCAAGAATCGAGAGGGAAGATGGCCATGGAGTTCCACCCTAGTCCCAGAGCTACTGGCAACTGTAGCTGCTGGGAGAGGAAGGGTCAATTTTCACTGCCAAGGTAGCCCGTGGTAAGTCAACCGTGCTCCAGTAGAAGGCAACACATCCCAGGCTATTTGGACAGCACAAATTGGTGTTGAAGGGGTTAAAAAAGGATGCCAAGTTCTATGGGAAAGGACTGTGTGGATTTGGGAGGAGCTAAGGGAATGAAGGAGAGTATGATCAAGTTATATGGAATGTTGAGAGAAAATGTCATCTAAAGTGTTAGCATAATGTGCTATGTTAAATGAAGAACCATTGAAGAAACACAAATAAACACATGCAAAAACAAACTGATTATCATAGCACTAACATGTGGAAAAGTCAAGGTAGATGGTAACTTTTGTGTGTATTAAGGGGCCGTGGTATTAGGAAGGTTGAGGACAGCCTAGAACTGTCTAAAGAACAGGAGGTGGGCTCTCTAGGCAAGCAGTCTGCTAATACTGTGGTTTTAGAATCCCCATCCTATAATAGTATGAGAATGAATATTTGTTGCTCACGTAACCAGGGCTTTATTTTGCCATAGTAGCTCTGACAAAGACTATTTCCTTTTATGTTGTTTCAAAGTCCTGACCAAAGCAATTACATCCTTGGGATAGTTTCTTCTCTTACTTTTCTCTTCAGCAAAGAGGTATTGAATCTTCCTTTGGGTTCTTTATTATTTATGTAAACTTCTAAGGCTCATCAAGAAATTTATAAAGATATATACTGAGCATAAAAGAATGTTGCAAACCTGGAACCAGACGTGGGTGCCCAAATGCCAAATGTACCCCACGTTCTTCTCAGTGTGCTCACATGAGCTGCCCCCCGCCCACTGTGACATACAACTCTCCTCAGTGTGAGAGAATTGTTTCCTGTGAGATACACCAGGCAATGTTCTTGATCTCCAATGAGTGTACCATGCAGTCTGACATGAGGTTACTACTTACTCAGCATGCATTCAGTAAACATATATAAGCATGCTAATTGCTATTTTCTAAGTGTATAGAGGTGGGTAAGATGTGCTTCATGGCCTAGAATAAAAAAATGTTTGTGTGTAATGTATTAAGTATGGTAGCAAAGCTGCCTGAGATATCATGGGAATGCCCCAAAGAATGAGGGGACTACTGTGTACAAAGAACTTACCAAAGAAAGAATGACATAGACTTGAGAAAAACATCTGTTCCTTTGACAGCCTTCTGTGAAAATGGGTCTGACAGTCTTAGGGGTGCTATGCTCCTTTTTCCAGACAATGACAAAGGAAGCTCAAGGGTCAACAACAACAAAATCAGTTCTGTTTCCCGTTGCTTCAGGAATCATCTGTGGTATGTACTTTTAAAGGGAAGCAGAGTTTAAGATCTTCAGGGAGATAATATTATTATGATTAATCTTTGTTCCTCTGGGACCATAAAACTTTCAAGGCCAAAGATTTGTGTATGTGTAGACTGAGACTGGAGGCAGAGGCCAGCACTAATAAACACAGAGAATTAAAAAGTATGCCATATTGGTCAAAAGATACAGGGACTGTATAGTTTACTAATTTTAGAAAGAGTATCAGGAAAGAAAGACACAGCATTTTGTAACCTCCCCAGTGCAATCTGGATGAAGAAGGGTAATCTTGGAGAAAAATCCATCATAAAAGGATTTCAAAAGAGTCTGACAATTTAGGGATCACAGCTATATTAGGCAGGAGGCAGTTACTGAGCCAATGCTTCCTTCCAGGATGCTTCAACCCAATGAAGAAAAGACAAGATACGACACAGAGATCAAAAACTGAGAGGAGGAGCTCAGAATGAGCAGGAGGAAACTGGCCAACTGCCCCTCACCTCTGCTTCCCTTCAGGATCCTTTAAGGAATCACATTTACCAACCCAATAAAGCAAACAAGTCTAACAAGTTAAAACTCCAGATCTTAATGCCAGACTTTTGATAACACTACCCATTTTCAGGAAATTCTACTGTAAAGAAATATGATGCATACTGTTCAATGCTATCAGCTAGAGATAGCACAAAACCCAATCAGTAGATGACGCTACGACACAGCTTTGGGGATTATACTATCCACACATTCTCTTTTTTAGGAGAAAGTTTTTCTTTTTACTTTTTTATTTATTTATTGTGTCTAGATATATTTCATGTAGTCACTATGGAAACAATGAACTAATTTTAGAGTCACAAATAACTTGTAGCAAATAGACTTCTATCTCTCTCTTTTTTTTTTTTGAGTCCATTCAGTATTATTTTCTTGAGGTTTTCTTTGAAATCAATACATTGGAAAAGTATACAGATATTCACGCTTAGATACAAGAGTACAGTCAGAAACTACTTATTTCAAACTTGACTTAAAAAGCAATATACACAGGTCAATGTTAGATGATTGTGTTCTGGATTCATTGGCAGATCAAAGCTGGGAGAGAGAAGTGTATAGGAGACAGTGTTTTCAGAATAGCAGTCTGTAGAACATGAGGGCATTCTTCTCCACTGTTCACAATCTATTAATAGCTATAGGAGAAAGTTTTAAAACAGATGGCAATCAGGCTATGACATATGCACAAGTTAGATGGCTTACTGTTTAAAACAAACCTTTCAGTGCCAACTCACTGACATTAACATTTGTACTTGCTTAGAGATCCAAAGGAAAAGAGAAAGGAAAACTGGCCAGTTGTTCCGTAGTTTTGGAATAACCATTATCAAATGAATAGTACCAAGACACTGGTCAAATAAAGCGACTAGCTGTCAGCAGCCTATCAGTTAAGATGTTTAGGATTAAGCTAGGTTTAATAATATTTTAGCTCTAGCTATTCAGGTAGCTTAAGTTGGAGGATTTATTGAGCCTGGTACTAAAGGTGAACCTGTACAAAAGAACAAGGCTCTGTTAAAACAAAATTTTAAGCAAAAACCAAAAAACACCAACCAAAGGGCATATATGAGCTGGCCGGAGGCCCATGATACAACTATAGCAGATGGGAGAAGATGGCCTAATTCTATACAGACTTGATGCCCAAGGATGTGTGTGTGTGAGTGTGTGTGTGTGTGTGTGTGTGTGTGTACCTGGTAGGGGGTACCCTTTCAGGGATAAAGAGGGGGGGAAGGGAGAAGACCTCTGGGAGGTGGTGCTGGGTGGGGGCATCTTTTGGGATGTAAATAAATAAGACAATTAATTTTAAAAAGTTAAAAAATTAATTAAGAGGGACTGGAGAGATGGCTTAGAAATTAAGACCATTACTTTTAGAGGACCCAGGTTCAATTCCAGCACCCACATAGCAGCTCACAACTGTCTGTACCTCCAATTCTAGGGGATCTGGTACCTTCATAGACATAGATGTAGGCAAAATGCCAATGCACATTGAAAAAAATAAGAGGCATAAGAGATATGATTTTTATTCCTGCCTCAGGTTGACATTTTCTCCATTTGAGTCCATTTTATTTCATTATAACTAACTTCAAATTTGTCTAAGCAGAAGCTATTCATAACTACTCTGAATAATAATATTTGTGATGATTCTGAATGAACATTCAGGATAACAGCTGTTAATATTCGATGATTCTATAACATGCATGCATTAAATTAACTAGTTAATTGATGTATCTCACATGGGGCTACCTCATTCTAAGTAGGCCACCATGTAGCAAGTATGAAAATATAACTTCTGTTTTTAAATGATGGATTAATTTGCTGGGATCCTAAGTGAGAAAAATCTACTCAACATAGATTTCACAACTTCTTCACAAAATGACCACATGCAAATCCTGAGTTCTGAGTCACCTTCAGGAAACACTGTGAACCGCGTGAGCTAGAAGCAAAGGGAAAGACCTCAAGCCATCTCTAAACCAGAGAGGAATCCAGTGTCCACCTCCATGCTCAGTGCCGTCATCATCTCCAAAAGAAATCTTAGGATTTAATGTTCCCAAACACTTACAGGCTCTATATTTAGTATTTCATCTCAATTATTTTACCAACACTCAGAAAAACAATTTTACAAAAACTTTCAAGGTCAACTTTTGATACCTTGATACCAAACTAACATACCTCCTACATTCTTTTCCTGGAAAATTCCCACATAAGTGTTGGTAAGGGAAGTTACTCCATTCTCAAGAGCAACCATATGGTGAACATCGAGGGTAACTCAGGGCTTGCATACTACTAAGGTCCATAGGGATACGCCAGTGTTGACTCCTGGGCACATTTGGTTAAGGGAGAAAGAGCTGCTGGTTTACTGAGTCCTTAAAGCAAAGCTCTCCCCCACGTGTGCTGTCCTGGGTCATGAGTCAGTAGGTAGCTTTTGCCTGCATGCTCAGGGCCTTGGGCTCGGTTCCCAGCATACTGATAAATATCGGTTGATTCAGCTCAGTAATCTCTTTTGGCTTAGTATTAGTTTTTCTTTGCTTGCTTATTTTGTCTCTATTACAGAAAAGCAGAATGTACAACACATGGTGGTTGTAATATGAAAGCCACACCAATACGCCTGAATGGTTTCGATTGGTTATAAGCTAGTTAACGTCAGTCACCTCTGACTGGCTTAACTGAATTGCCCTCTGATAAAATAATCCTGTGTTGGGCAGAGAAAATTAGTGAAGAAACTAAAAGGAGCTGCAACATTTAGTGATTTTTTTACTTACTCACATTGTTCTACACTGAAAAAACATATTTTGTTAAAATGAAGTTTTGGTGATGAGCATGTGGCAGCAGCAGCAAGGCCACTGAAGGGAGACTCTGTGACACTGCGAGACTGCAGAAGGCCGCGAGACTGCAGCAGGCCACGAGACTGCAGGTCACTGAAGAGTCAAGGGTCTCAAACAGCACAACCGGAGAAAAAGAGAACCACAGAATAGAAAGAAGAGAGTTTAAATAATCTCTATATCATTTTCCTAGGAGGAGAAGGAGAAAGAGAGGGGAGGGAAGACAGAGAGAAAGGGACAGAAAAGGGGGGAGGGGAGGACGAAGAAGGGGGAGAGGGAATGAGAGGGAAGGAAAAAGAGAAAGGGGAAGGGGACCAGAGGAGAGGAAGAGAGGGCCGGGTAGGGCGGGTGGGATGGGTGGGGTGGGGTGGTGGGGGTGTACAACTGTGCTGCCTGCAGACACTCAGTGAGCCCGCTGGAGTTGCAGGGAGACTCAGCTCTGGTGTTAACACCTAAGTAAGAAACCTCAATAGAGACACCCAGGCAGCTTGGCAGGCTGCTCTTTGCAGCAAGCTAGAGGTCACTGAGGTGACTAAACCTGCACATTAAAAGTCTACCGGAGCAAAGTCTCACAAACATGTTTGTGGTGCATTGTGCAAGAGAAAGCTGGCATGAGATGATTCTAGTTGTTCCCAAAAGAACCTTCTAGAAGTGTCAGAAGGGTTGCAGCAGAGAGAGCCTGCATGTATTACTGAGTTGCCAGAGACTACAAATATTAAAGAATTTTCTAAAAGATAGCTTCCAATTTATGACTATGCCAACTAAATAAACATGCCAGTATTTTCCTGCCAGCTTTTCTATTCTTTCTCCTTGTATTCCAATCCCGGAGAACCAGAAATAAGTATTTGCTAAGAGAGATAAAAGGGGGTAGAAAAAAAATGAAGCAGGCTTGCAGGTCATCCTGTCTAAGTCCTAGCCATTGGAAGAGGAGTTGTAGTGATACATTAGAAGCAGCTCTGATAATTCTATCGAACAAGACAGGCGACCAACTATGAGACTGACTGAAGGAGCAACCAACCACTAAGAATGATTAACAGTTGAGGAGCTTTCCTGTATTTTATTTAGAAGAATAATAGATTCTATTGAATCTATTATTAAGAAAGACACTAGGAGTAGAAGGTCAGTAGGATCACATTTTATGTGATTCTCAAAGAATACAAATATTGAATCTTGAAAGAATCAAGCAGGGACAACACAGTAATACTGTTTCATGATTATACTCCATCAGTCAAACATATTAATGAGATATAAAATTAAAAAAGAGTTGGATCAGTATCTCTATTAGTCAGCGTTGACTGCCCTGGTTAACGAATGAAAGTGCTTGTGAGGCATTGCACTTTACTGTCAAGTAAGGTTGTTGGGAAGGGACTATCTTAAAGGGCACTCGCAAAGCTTCTCTAGGTTTATCAGAAATTTCCACTTCTGGTTCCTGTCTACACCTGGAGTTGATCCTGTGCCACAGCTCTCCATAACCAAATACTGCCAGGAGACAGTTGGTCTCCAAGGAGTGCAGACACAGCTGTGAGCACAAGTAAGACCACCACTCAGCTCACAGGGATCAGCCTGGAGGCATCAGGACACAGGAATCGAGGAGCAGCCTGGGACAGGATCCTTCTGGTCTCACTCTGTACCACAGAGCTGACTCTGTGGGACAGCTCGTCATACCAAAATTCCTCTCAGAGAGAACCAGTCTCCCAGGAGCACTGACACACAGGCTTGCAGGAAGGACAAGCCACAATCAGAGACAGCAAGACCAGCTAACACCAGAGATAACTAGATAGTGAGAGGTGAGGGCAAGAACATAAGCAACAGAAACCAAGGCTACTTGGCATCATCAGAAAAAAACAAACAAACAAACAAACAAAAACTAGTTCTCCAACCACATTGAGTGCTGGATACCTCAACTCACCAGAAAAGCAAGACTCATTTAAAATCACATTTCATGATGATTATAGATGACTTTCAGAAGGATATAAATAATTTCCTTAAAGAAATACAGGAGAACACAGGTAAACAGGTAGAAGCACTTAAAGAGGAAACACAAAAGTCCCTTAAAGAATTACAGGAAAACACAACAAAACAGGTGAAGGAATTGAACAAAACCATGCAGGATCTAAAAATGGAAATGGAAACAGTAAGAAATCACAAAGGGAGACAACCCTGGAGATAGAAAACCAAAGAAAGAGATCAGGAATAAGAGACGTAAGCATCACCAACAGAATGCAAGAGATAGAAAAGATAATCTCAGGTACAGAAGATACCATAGAAAACATTGACCCAACAATCAAAGAAAAATGCAAAAAGCAAAACAAACAAACCAAAAAACAAAAAAAAAAACAAAACAAACAAAAACAAAAACAAAAACAAAAACAAAAAAACTCCTAACCAAAGCATCCAGGATATCCAAGACACAATGAGAAGACCAAATGTAAGGATTATAGGTATAGAAGAGAACAAAAATTTACAACTTAAAGGGCCAGTAAATGTCTTCAAGAAAATTATAGTAGAAAACATTCAAAACGTAAAGAGATGCCTATGAACAGACAAGAAGCCTACAGAACTCCAAATAGACTGGACCAGAACAGAAATTCCTCTGGACACATAATAATCAAAACACCAAATGCATTAAACAAAGAAAGAATATTAAAGCAGTAAGAGAAAAAATGCCAAGTAACATATAAAGGCAGGGATATTGGAATTACACAAGACTTCTCACCAGAGACCATGAAAGCTAGAAGATCTTGGGTAGATATCATATAGAACCTAAGAGAACACAAATGCCAGCCCAGACTACTATACCCAGCTAAAACTCTCAGTTGCCATAGATGTAGAAACCAAGTTACTCCACAACAAAATTAAATTTACACAATATATTTCCAAATATCCAGACCTAAAAAGGATAATAGATGGAAAATGCCAACACAAGGATTCAGGAAACTACACCCTAGAAAACGCAATAAAGTAACCTTGTTTCAACAAACCCAAAAGAAGATATACACACAAACATAAAAATAATATTAAAAAAAAACAACAGGAAGCAACAATCACTATTCTTTAATATTTCTTAATACCAAGGGAATCAATTCCCCAATAAAAAGACATGGACTAACAGACTGGATACATAAAGAACACTCAGCATTTTGCTGTATACAGAAAATGCACCTCAGTGTCAAAGACAGATACTACCTCACAGTAAAGGACTGGAAAACAATGTTCCAAGCAAATGGACCCAAGAAACAAGCTGGAGTAGTCATTCTAATATCAGATAAAATCAACTTTCAACCAAAAGTCATCACAAAACTTCATACTCATCAAAGGAAAAAACTACCAAGAAGAATTCTCAATTCTGAACATTTAGGCTCCAAATGCAAGGGCACCCACATTCATAAAAGAAACTTTATTAAAACTCAAAGCACACATTGCAACTCACAACAATAGTGGGAGACTTCAACACCCCACTCTCATCAATGGACAGATCATGGAAACAGAAACTAAACAGAGACACAACAAAACTAACAGAAGTTATGGACCAAATGGATTTAACAGTTATCTATAGAACATTTCATCCTAACGCAAAAAATGTACCTTCTTTTCAGCACCTCATCATACCTTCTCCAAAACAAACCATATAATCAGTCACAAAACAGGCCTCAACAGATATAAGTAAATTGAAATAACCCCATGCATGCTATCAGATCAACATGGACTAAAACTGGTCTTTAATAGCAACAAAAACAGAAAGCCCACATACACATGGAAGCTGAACAATACCCTACTCAATTATAACTTGATCAAGGAAGAAATAAAGAAATTAAAGACATTTTATAATTTAATAAAAATGAAGGCAAAACATATGCAAACTTATGGGACACAATGAAAACAGTGCAAAGAGGAAAACTCATAGTTCTGAGTGCCTCCAATAAGAAACTGGAGAGAGCATACACTAGTAGCTTGCCAGCACAAGTGAAAGATCTAGAACAACAACAAAAAAGCAAATACACTTAAGAAGAGTAGATGGAAGGAAATAATCAAACTCACAGCTGAAATCAAAGAAGTAGAAACCAAAAGAACTATACAAAGAATTAACAAAACTAAGAGCTGGTTCTTTGAGACAATCAACAATATAGATAAACCTTTAGCCAGACTAACCAGAAGGCACAGAAGCAGTATCCAAATTAACAAAATCAGAAATGAAAAGGAAGATAAAACGACAGAAAATGAGAAAATTCAAACAATCATCAGATCCTACGACAAAAGCCTATATTCAGCAAAACTGGAAAATCTGGATGAAATGAACAATTTTTTGAACAGACCCTAAATACCAAAGTTAAATCAGACCAAATAGATCATCTAACCAGTCCCATAACCCTTAATAAAATAGAAGCAGTCATTAAAAGTTTCCCAACCAAAAAAGCCCAGGACCAAATGACTTGTGTAGAATTCTATCAGACCTTCAAAGAAAACCTAATACCAATACTCTTCAAACTATTCCACAAAATAGAAACAGAAAGATCACTACCCATTGCGTTCTATGAAGTCACAGTTACACTGATACTAAAACCTCACAAAGACCCAGCAAAGAAAAATTCAGACCAATTTCCCTTATGAATATTGATGCCTAAATACTTAATAAAATTTTCCCAAACCTAATTAAAGAACACATCAAAACCATCAATCACCATGATCAATTAGGCTTCATCCCAGGGTGGTTCAAGATACGGAAATCTATCAATGTAATCCAGTAAATAAAGAAATTAAAAAAAAAAAAACAAACAAACAAACAAACAAACAAAAAAAAAACAAAAAACAAAAAAAAAACAAAAACCAACCAACCAAACAAACAAACCAAAAAACCCCACATGATTATTTCATTAGATGCAGAAAAAGCATTTGACAAAATTTAACATCACTTCATGTTAAAAGTCTTAGAATGATCAGGAATTCAAGGCCCATAACTAAGCACTGTAAAAGCAATATACAGCAAACCAGTAGCCAACATCAAACTAAATGGAGAAAAACTTGAAGCAATCTCAGTAAAATCAGGGACTTCCCTCTCTCTCCCTATCTATTTAATATAGTACTTGAAGGTCTAGCTAGAGCAATTAGACAACAAAAGGAGGTAAAAGAGATATAAATTGGAAAGGAAAAATTAAAAATATCACTATTCGCAGATAATAAGATAGTATACTTAAGTGACTCCAAAAATTCCACCAGAGACCTTCTACAGCTGATAAGCAACTTCAACAAAGTATCTGGATATAAAATTAACTCACACAAATCAGTAGCCTTCCTATACTCAAAGGATAAATAGGCTGAGGAAGAAATTAGAGTAATGACATCTTTCACAATAGTCACAAACAATATAAAAAATCTTCATGTAACTTTAATCAAACAAGTGGAAGATCTGTACAACAAGAACTTCAAGTTTCTGAAGAAAGAAATCAAAGATCTCAGAAGATGGAATGATTGCCCATGCTCATAGATTGGTAGGATAAATATTGTAAAAATGGCCATCTTGCAGAAAGCAATCTGCAGATTGAATGCAATCCCCATAAAAATTCCAACTCATTCTTCACAGAGTTAGAAAGAGCAATTTCCAAATTCATTTGGAATAACAAATTCCCAGGATAGCGAAAACCATTCTTAACAATAAAAGAACTTCTTGGGGAATCACCATCCCTGACCTCAATCTAGACTACAGAGCAATCTTGATAAAAACTGAATGATATTGGTACAGAGACAGGCAGGAAGATCAATGGAATAGAACTGAAGACCCAAAAATGACACCTATGGTCAGTTGATCTTTGACAAAGGAGTTAAAATCATCCAGTGGAAAAAAGACATTTTTAACAAATGGTGCTGGGTCAACTGGCAGTCAACATGTAGAAGGATGCAAACTGATCCATTCTTATCTCCCTGTACAAAGCTCAAGTCCAAGTGGATCAAAGACTTCCATATAAAACCAGATACACTGAATTCAATAGAAGAGAAAGTAGGGAACAATCTTAAACACATGGGCATAGGGGAAAAGTTCCTGAACAGAGCACCAATAGCTTATGCTCTAAGATCAAGAATCGATGAATGGGACCTCATAAATGAAAATCTTCTACAAGGCAAATGACACTCTCAATAGAACAAAACAGAAACCAACAAATTGGGAAAATGTCTTTACTACTCCTACATATGATAGAGGGCTTATATCCAATATATACAAAGAACTCAAGAAGTTAGACTCCAGACAACCAAATAACCCAATTGGAAAATGGGAAACAGAGCTAAACAAAGAATTCTCAACTGTTGAAATGCTAATGGATGAGAAGCATCTAAAGATATGTTGAATATCCTTAGTCATCAGGGAAATGCAAATCAAAACAACCCTGAGATTCCACCTCACGCCAGTCAAAATAGCTAAGATCAAAAACTCAGGGGACAGCAGATGCTGGCAAGGATGTGGAGAAAGAGGAACACTCCTCCATTGATAGTGGGATTGAAAGCTCTGGAAATCAGTTTAATGGTTCCTCAGAAAACTGAACATAGTCTACCTATGAGGACTCAGGTATACCATTCCTGGGCATATACCCAGAAGATGCTTCAACATGTAATAAGGACACACGCTCTACTATGTTCATAGCAGCCATATTTATAATAGCTAGAAGCTGGAAAACAACCCACACATCCCTCAAGGGATGAATGGATACAGAAAAAGTAGTACATTTTCACAATGGAGTACTACTCAGCTATTAAAAACAGTGACTCCATGGAATTTGCAGGCAAATGGATGGACCTTGTAAATATCCTGAGAGAGGTAACTCAGTCACAAAAGAACATACAGGGTATATACTCACTGATAAGTGGATATTAGCCCAAAAGTTTGGAATACCCAAGATTTAATTCAAAGACCATATGAAGCCAAAGAAGAAGGAAGACCAAAGTGTGGATATTTCAGTGCTTCTTAGAAGGGGGAACAAAATACTCACAGGAGGATATATGGAGACAAATTGTAGAGCAGAGACTGAAGGAAAGGCCACCCAGAGACTGCCCCACCTGGGGATCCTTCCCATGTACAGTCACCAAACTCGGATGCTATTATGAATGTCCCAATGTGCTTGCTGATGGGAGCCTGATATAGCTATCTCCTGAGAGGTTCTGACAGAACCTGAGAAATACAGAGGTGCATGCTTGCAGCCAACCATTGGACTGAGTGTGGGGTCCCCAATAGATTTGGAGAAGAGACTGAAAGAGCTGAGTGGGTTTGCAGCTCCATGGGGGGAGCAACAGTGTCTACAGGCCAGACCCCCCCCTGTAGCTCCCGGAGACTGGACTGCCAACCAAAAAGTACACATGGAGGAACCCATGGCTCTGGCAGAGGATGACCTTGTTGGACATATGTGGGAGGAGCAGCCCTTGGGGAGTTTGATGCCCCAGTGAAGGGGAATGCTGGGGTGGGAAGACAGGAGGGGGTGGATGAGTCGGGGAGCACCCTCATAGAGGCAGGGGGAGTAGGGATGTTGAAGTGGAGACCTGGAAAGGGAAAAACAGTTGAAGTATAAATAAATAAAATAGCCAATAAAAAATTTCCATACATTTTCTCTTTTTATATGGTTGGAGTGAATATTAAATCCCACCTCTGTTTTTTTGTTTGGTTTGTTGTTTTTTCGTTTGTTTGTTTTTTGTTTTTATCTTTTGTAGAACAAAGATATGTTTTGCTGTGGAAGTTGTCTATAGTTTTTCAATATGAAACCCAAGTAGCAAGTCTGAATCCTGCCCTCTCAGGTAAGTATGAATTTGCTATACCATGACCAACAAAGATCCACGAGGTCTTTCTTTCTCATGCTGAATTTTACTAAAATAATTTGGTCTCAGATGCGTGTGTGTTGTGGTTACTTTCCTATGATTTTCATGAGTCTTTCTGCATCCTTATGATACTCTAGTGTGTGTGTTTGTTTGTGTGTGTGTGTCTGTCTGTCTGTCTGTCTGTCTGTCTGTGTCTGTGTGTGATCAAAAGACTACTTACTAAATATGAGTATATAAATTTCATTTGTTTAAAAGTTAACTATCTGGCAACTGGCTACCATCAATATCCAATGTTTACAAAAAGCTTGAAAATACAGTTGTAGGAATACAATTAGGGGAGGTCTTCTATTTGTAAGACGGCAAGAAGCAGGCGAAATAGGCCTCGGTCACTGGACAATCCTTAGTTCGAAGCCCCTGTTCTAGCTTTTGGCCTCACCACTTTGCCCGCACATTTCTCTCCCCTTGAGTGTGCTCCATGGACGAACGGGCCTCTCTCCGAGCTGCCCAGTGTATCGCTTTTGCTTCCTGAGTGTTTGCCCACGGCTTCCCAGTCTCCTCATGGTCCTCTCCGAGTACAGCCGCTCAACTCCCCCTCCTCGTTTCAGGACCGCCATCGAAACTGAAGAACTTAACACGTGTAACTGCTCTGCTCGCACTCTTTGGGGAGAAGGTTTTCCCTGCTCAAACAGTTTTCAAAAACAAATTTCCAGATGTAGTGTTTTTCAGTTCTGCTCCATAGAAAGTATGAAAGGTACGGATTCAAGGCATATTTGCTCTTTTCTCTTGAAAGTACTGATGATCTTTATTTTAATAAAATTTTAAAAGGCAAAGTCAATTTATTTTCCATTTGAAAAAAAAAATCCAGAAATGACAGCATCGAAGCCATTGCAATTCTGCTGTGGAGCAAGAGGGCTGTCATTTTTCTGATATCCATATTTTTACAGCATGTCTTTAGATAAAAAAGCCTTTGTCTACATTTACCCAGAGGTATATTCCAGAGAAAAGCATTCTGACAGCTCATTGTTACATGGTACAAAATTGAAAATGAGATGGCCTTTTCTCAACTGCAGTAAGGGGGAGGGCACCTTCTTTTTTTCTTTTTTTTTTTTAATTAGATATTTTCTTTATTTACATTTCAAATGTTATTCCCTTTCCTGGTTTCCCTCTGAAAACACCCTATCCCATCCCCCCTTCCCCTGTTCACTACCCCACCCATTCCGGTTTCCCTGTCCTGATATTCCCCTACACTGGGGCATTGAGCCTTCTCAGGACCGAAGGCCTCTCCTCGCTTTGATGTCCAACAAGGACATCCTCTGCTACATATGCAGCTGGAGCCATGGGTCTCTCCACGTGTACTCTTTGGTTGGTGGTTTAGAGTACCTGACAAATTCAGAGGTGGATTCTCAGTCAACCATTGAACTAAGCACAGGGTCCCCAAGAGAGGAGCTAGGGCAAGGACCCAAGGAGCTTAAGGAGCTTACAGCCCCATAGGAGGAACTACAATATGAACTAACCAGTACCCCCAGAGCTCCCAGGGACTAGACGACCAGCCACAGAGTACACATGGGGGGACCTTCTAGTGACAACCTCAAAGTGTCCCTCTTTACTAGGAAGAGAGGCCAGTATCATGTTTTTGCTTCCAGAATACCTAGAATTACAGTCTTCTCAAACCCAGATAGCTAGATGGTGGCATAAAAACACAATCAGTAACAGCCAAGGCAAGAGGTGTCTGCAAAAGCTACCAACCTACTGCAGCAGGCCCTGAGAACTGCAGCGCGGTCAAACACGAGGCAAGGGCTTCAAGATAGGCATCGTGAGTGTGTGAAGCTCTTACAGGAAATAAACAAACAGTGGAATAACATGGAAAAACAGTTCAAGATGTGCAAGAGGAAACAGAATCAGTAACAAACAACACAAACTGTGGGAAAAATGGGACTGAAAAATTTAGGCACTCTAACAGGAAATGTGGAGACAAGCTTCACCAACAGATTCCAAGAGATGGAAGAAAGGATCTCAGACACTGAAGACACCATTAAAGGAATGGATACCTTGTAAGACCTACGTATCCCTTCCCCAGACGGGGAGCAGGAAACTGCAGATTCACCCTGAATTGTGAAGAAAGCAAGCACATAAGGCTCAGACTGTTACTGAGCAAATATTGAGAAAAATTCCTGGCATCGCCACTTGCTCAAACTATAGTTCGTTTGTTCTCCTTAGAAAGGGAAAAAAAATCTAGAAATCAAAATTTAAGGACCTCAGTAAAGAATTGGAGTACAACAGTGAGTCCTTTGAGATCTCTGAGTCACATGACAACTATGATGGTGACTGCATTCTGGGGTGCCTCCCGTTTATGGATTCACAAGGACAAGCCTCTTAAAGCTCTGATGTACATCATTTTATGGCTGCATAAAGGAAACAAGACCAAGATTGTTTGCTACTGTGTAGGGTATTATTTTTAAAGGCTGCTATGTTTTAATATACTGAAACTTTATTCGGATTAAATTACTCTGATTTGAGGGTTAGAGATCGCTTCCTGAAGCTGGATTGCTGAAGGTGCAAGTGTAGTCCACTTGAGCAATGCAAGCTTTGGTGGGTAGAGATGGGCAGGCACGCTTCCTCCTGCTTACATGGTTAGCCCTGGCCCAGCAGTGAGTGACAGAAAGGGTTTGCAATGGCATTGGAAAGGGGTGGGAGTTTATGCATATTCTATATATTTATAATATTAAGTATATTGTGATGGTTATTAAAATTCATTGAAACAGTGAGACTTACCAACTTTTAAATGTATTATTTAAAGTAAAAGATTTTATTTAAAAAAAAGGCAGTGTATTAACTACTCAACTGATTTCAAACAGACGCATGTAGTGTTTTGTAAGAGTTTTGAACTAAATAGATATATCTTCCCGGGCTTAGTGACACCTGAAACATCATACTTAGAGCACAAGCAAATTAGTAAAAACCACCCAAAGTAGCAAGTTTAAAAAAATGTGTGCACCCTTTATATAGCACCCGAATTTCTTTATCCTTAAAATTACTTCCCAATGAAGAGCAAATTGTAGTCATGCTTTCCTAATTGATATGAAGATATTGAGGAAATATGTCAAGCTATTAAGCATGTGTTTAATGTCATGCATTTAATTTATGTTCAAAGTATCATGAAAAAGAAATGGCTAATAGTGGCCTAGCCCTGAGGTCCCTCTATGTCCCAGAGAACGCAACGACTTGCAATGGCCCTACTTCAGAATTCTGGGATTACAGGCATGTGTCACTATACCCAAGTCAGTGAAGTCTCTTGATGGAATTCCCAAAGGGAAGTTAGTACTTGTAAAGATAAGGCCTGAGGAAACTTCCCTTAGATTCAGAACAGGCTTCACTTTCGAGTAAGTCTTAGGTAGTTCACTTTCTGCAAGGAAGAGCACATTTTGTATTGATGAGTCAATGCACACCACCTCAGCTTCAGCTGAATTATCATGCATGTTACATGACGACTGGAGAGGAGAGTCAGGCAGAAGAGGAGACTTGCGTTTCTTTTCTTAACCCCAAATCAGTGCTCAGGAAATGGGTTTCATGTGGGCATTTTAAACAATACGGCATTTCCCCTTGTTTTGATTTAGCCCCGTCATCCTCTGTCCTTTCCCACTGGATTCATAATGATTCTGTTCAAAAAGTCCTGTCTGTTTGCTTTTTATTCAATATAACATGGCATTTATAAACTTCGTATTTCATGATTAATGCCAAAATGAACTCTTAGTTGATGGTCCTGGTTAAAGGCAGTGAATCAGATGATTTAAAAATTACAGATAATTGGGAATTACAGTCATACATCACACTGGCACTGTCTTTTGCCTGGATGAAGAGGGTATCTAGCTTCTGTGCTCTGAGAACACGAATGTCAGGAAGCTGGTGGCCAAGGAGTCTGCTGCAGATGACGTCGATGCCAGAATAAGACAAACATTTGGTGGATCCCCAAACAGATTCCATTTCCAGATACGGAACAATTGCATGTACACATAAGTGATTATCACACAACCCACTCAGCAGACTTCAGAATCTGCATAATAGATTTGTCTTCTGAGATGTGAATTGGACAGCATGAAATTTCTGCCCATGAAGCCTTTGAGTCTTCTAACTGACCACTCCCTTCTAAGCAGTACAATGCACCCCAACAACTAAAGCAAGAGGATAGATTCTGTCTTAGAAGATCCACAGAAAGTCTGAAATCCATTCCATTATTTCTTTATTAGCACTTTCATCCAAGAAAGAGCCCATCTATAATAAAAAATATATCACGTGTTGGCTTGAATTTCTTTTATTTTCTTTTTTCTTGACTATACATGTTGTCTTAGTTAGGGTTTTATTGCTGTGAAGAGACACCATTTACCAAGGCAAGTCTTATTAAGGCAAACTTTGGTGCTGGCTTACAGTTTCAGAGGTGTGAGCCATGGGATCCTGCAGGCAGGAGGTGACTGGCTTTCACACCAGGCTGAGTTTGAGCACAAGAGACTTCAAAGCCCTGCCCCACAGGGATACACTTCCTCCATCAAGGTCACACCTATTCCAACAAGACCACACCTCCTAATAGTGCCACTTTTTATGGGCCAAACATTCAAACATATGCACCTATGGGGACGTAACTATTCAGATCACTACAGATGCAGAGAGAAAAACTTTTTCTCTGAATTAGAGCAATGCATATTAAATGTTAAATTTATCATCTACTGCAATAATTTTAAAACTTTATCTTCATCAATAAGCTTTACAGAGCAGTACATAACACTTAGGGGGTTAAAGTTTTATTTTCCATTTATAACTCATCTTGCAGAATTCTTTGGAATCCTCTCCTGTTGCTCTCAGTCTATTTCATTGGCTGAGCAATTTCAGCTCAGATATCAGGATTTAACAATTTTTCTTTTAAAGATTTATTTATTTATTTATTTATTTATTTATTTATTTATTATATGTAAAGACACTGTAGCTGTCTTCAGACACACCAGAAGAGGGAGTCCGATCTCTTTATGGATGGTTGTGAGCCATCTTGTGGGTGCTGGGATTTGAACTCGGGACCCTTGGAAGAGCAGTGAGTGTTCTTAACTGCTGAGCCATCTCTCCAGCCCCCAGGATTTAACTACTTAATTCATTGTTCTAGATTGTATACCATGTACATACATTTTATTCATCCTGAAAGTTTCTTGTTTATAAAACATTATCACTAAGTACAAGTAACAGATGGTGTTCCTTCCATCAGCTGTATGCATTCTTGCATGGCTACCTTTTCTTTACAATATACTTGTGCCTTGTTAAGTCTTTCAGGCTTGCAATTCTACATTTGTCCTTGAATTATAATCATCACATGTTGTGGTACTTCCATAATGTTTTTTTTATCATTTTTTGACTGTTTTGCATGCTCAGCCCTCTTCCTTCCCCAGGTTTTGAGATCGCCTCTTTTCTCATGTTGTGGAGAACCAGTTAAGCCAGTGTTAGAGGTAATTCACAGGTGAGTGCAGGAGGGCAGTCACACAGTGCACCACCCGTGGGCACCATGGTAGCCCAGGTTGAATACCAGATTCATGCACTATTCCCTGTTGTTTTGTCTGAGCCACACTATTTTTGGCTGGAAAACCTGGGGGTTCAGTCCAGCCTGAAACTGATGATAGCTTCCTTTCCTGGTTCAGGAAGAAAGTCTACCCAATAATGAAATTAACAAGGACTGCAAAGGTCAGGGGCAGCGTGGCGCAGAGCCCTGATGAGGTCTTTTGTATCCCAGGTCTCCTAACACTTACCTACTCTGCGGGGTTCACTCCATAGTGTGTATCTCTTATGCTAGTGTGAGTTAAATTTTGTCAACAGCATTTATATTGCTCAGCAAAATCGTACTTGTGGCTTCTTCCTTAATCCCCTGAAATATTGCATCTGTTAGGAACGTCAGGCTCAATAAATACTGAACATGCTTGAATATTGACTATCTACTCAGAATGTCTGTGGGCAATCAGGAAATATAAGTACAAGAAAGGGACACAAGCCTCATTAGGATTAACACTGAGTGTTTTTTAGTGATGACACTGTGCCCAAACTTAGATCACAGAGCATTTGAAAATAGTGTTAGGGTTAGGGTTAGGGTTAGGGTCAGGGTCAGGGTCAGGGTCAGGGTCAGGGTCAGGGTTAGGGTTAGGTCAGAACATTTAAGACATGTCTCAGTACCTTTGCATGCTCATCAAGATTAGCTTTAAAACAGTCTAGCTCCTGCTCCACTGACAATTTTGGTAGTTTCCACCCTTGTGGTCTTTCTCATAACATAGAGATCCGGCACACAATAGGGCCTGACTTCCACCCAGGACACTGGATTTCTTATTCATCTTAATAATTCTTACTAAGCAGTTAGGCTTTGTTTTAGTATGTCATTTCCTCCTAGGTATCTTCTTTGCCTTCAGGAGAAAGATTGAGAATATGGGAGTTAGAGAATTGGGCAGGGGTGGGGATGAACCGAGTGGAAGAAACAGGCATGGGGGTGACCAACCCAAACTAGGGGTACACAAGGAAACATTATGAAACTCCATTAGTTTAGCTAATTAAATATATAAGAAAAAACACAGAGGGGAATTTGAATAGATATAGCCCACATAGGTGAATGGTGCACCTCCCAACGACGGAGGCTGTTGTGTAAAGGTTTCTGTGCCATGCACAGGGCGCTGCTCTGTAAGTTGTTGGTCAGGATGGCCCAGATGCTGCACAGCACAGACCACTGCTGCCGATCTTGATTGTCCATCATAGTTAAATAATAGGACCTGTTGCTGAAGACAACAATCACTTGGATACAGTGCAGAGAAAGGAGCTCTCTCCCGGCTTTCATCATGCTAGAACATGCTATGCAAGCTTTGCGAGAAGAGACGATCTCAATGGCTTTACCTAGAACTAGACCCTATGTGCTATAATCTGACCTAAAAGGCAAGATGCTACACGTGAGGCAAAAGGCTGGAGGCAAAATGTTTGGGGTAATAAAAAGCTCCTGCTTCACACGAGGAAAGCCATCCCTGGCACCTTAAGCATGGCAGAAGCCCGTGGATATGTCAAACTGCCTTCTAAACATTTGTGTTTATACCAATACATCTACGCAGCTCTTAGCCTCATTCAGAGACGCTTCTTCTGCAGTGGGCAGTGGCTAAGATCGATGCTCAGAACTAGTCATGTTTTTGGCACTAAGCAACCATATGTGGTTGTTAATGGGCCTTTCAGAGGTAAAAAGTGGACATTAAAAGAAAGAGTGAAATTAAAGAAAAATGATTATATTTATTTTCAAAAGAATGGGAGAAGCAGTAAGAGCTGCTGAGGACATGGGAGATGGCAGGGAAGGGGGTGGAGCAGGCAGGGGCTGCGAGGACAAGGGAGAAAGGGCAGAGACTGGAACTGAAGTGCAGGGTGGAAGAGAACAGGCCCATTGACCAAGACTCTGAGTATGGTTCAGGGGCTGCGGCAAGCCTTGTCTACTGCCCTTTAAAAGTTCCAAGGTCAAAGCAAACACAAAGTCTGTTGTTTTGTCAGCTCCCCACTGTGCCTTGTGCAAAGAGAATTTGGCAGGACAATAAATAAATAAATAAATAAATAAATAAATAAATACATAAATACATAAATACATAAATACATAAATGAATGAATGAATGAATAAATACATGAATGAATGAATGAATGAATGAATGAATGAATGGAATGTGTGCCTCATTTCTGTGTCTATAGGAGACAGAAGGGGCATAGAGTGAAGAATCTGGAGGGGAAATGGATTGGAGGAGAAGATGAGACCCTAGAGGGCACGCTTCCTCAGAGACACGTGTGTGGAGCCTGTCCTGTCCTTCCTGTGACAGAATCACATTGTGCTTGCAGAACCCCAAGGCATAAAGGACTCAAAATGAAAGCCCAAAAAGGCGACCATCCTGGGGACACAGCATTCCACTTGAGCCTGTTCTCCAGCATAAAGAAAACCTTGTTTGCAATGCCCTAAGGCAGATTTGCCACAAATCTGTGTTATACAGATTCTAAAACTAGAACATGGCGTGAAGATGGACCTTGGTGAGTTGAAAGTTGATGTTTCTACCTTGATTAAACTTGCCTGGTTTCATGAGCTTTGGCAAGTCTTAGGTAACATCTTAGTTTACCTTAGAGTCAGCTATGATTTGGAAGATTTAGAGAATATCAAACAACTGTCATCTGATATTTCTAGCAACGAACCCAAGAGGAAATACAAAGTGAAAAAAACACATGGTTTTCTAACAGACGTGCAGTCAGTAGGGAAGCTTGACGTGACAGACGTTATTCTTTTGTTCTCTTTGTGAAAGACTTGGTGCCAAGAAATACATATAAATTTTAAGTGAATAATGTTGCAAGGTGCTATCACAAATATGAAACAATATCAGTAATCTTTGAATGGCCATAAAAGTAAAAATGTGAAGACCAAGGTAACATTTACAAATGTGAAAATCAGGAGGGGATATTTATTTTTATACTGCTCAGAAATTGCTTAAGCTGATGAAAACAAAAATTTAGTAAGGAAATGAAATGTTAAGAGACACAACCAAATACATTAGCTATAACTAGTAGAAGAAAAACAAGAAACTGTTGATCATTCAACTAATGACAGTAGGAACAAGACAATAATAAAGATAAAAACCAATGTTGATAAAATAAAATGAACCCAAGTTCAACTCTTCATCGCCATGGCTACCACCTGACACCAAGTGGCCGTCATCTCCTGCCAGCTTTGCTTCAGGCGCCTAGTCCATCCACCTCAATGCCACTTACATTTGGAGCTATGAACCAAGTGATGGCATTTCTGCTTCTCTCAGAATTCTCGTGGCAGCCAGGTCTGTGTGTCTCTCCCTCCCTTCCTCTCACTGCTCTGGCTGCACTGACCACTCTGCGGTCTTTAGACATGTTCACCATGCTTTTCATAGAGTTTTTACGCTGGCCGTTCTCTGGCTTTAAAGCTGCTCACACCTCATTTCTCAGTGACAACTCTCCTGTCTGTCTTTAAAACTGCAGCCCCACATTACTTGGGAGGCAGATGCAGGTAGATCTCTGAGTTCAAGTCCAGCCTGGTCTACAGTGATTTCCAGGGCAACTAGGGCTACACAGACAAACCCTGTTTCGAAAACCAAACCTGTTTAAATGAACGATATGGCAAGGTGCTATCAACGAATATGAAACAATATCAGTAATCTTTGAATGGCCATAAAAGTAAAAATGTGAAGACTAAGGTAACATTTACAAATGTGAAAATCAGGAGGGGGTATTTATTTTATACTGTCCAGAAATTGCTTAAGCTGATGAAAACAAAAATTTAGTAAGGAAATGAAATGTAAGAGACACAACCAAATACATTTAGCTATAACTAGTAGAAATGCCACAGCCACCCTTCAGCAGATCCTCATTTTGATCCATTTATTATCTTATTTTCTTTCCATGTAATTAATCAATTTTCATATTTGTGTTGTATTCCTCAGTACCTTGTACATTCTGTAACATCAGGAACCTAGGGTCTGTTTATTTTTCTTCTTTCTTCTCTGTCCTTCCTCTCTTTACAATCACTTAGAACACAATTGGTCATATAGCAGTCACTCAAGTTTTTTATTACATGAAAGAAATACAATGGTTTATAGAGTTACCTCTTTGCAAGAAAAACATTAAGGATAGTTGCCATTATTGGCTATTAAAAAGAAAATAATAGATTTAAAACTCTATAGCAATAAAGGAATTATAGCAAAAATCTGCTCCATATCTAAATGTCAGTTGGCTTTGACAGGCAAGCATTGAAAATTTTTATGTAGCTAATAAAACTTGTTGAAAATTATTTTTAAGTATTCAACATCTCACTTTTTGGTGCTATCACATTGTATAATAAAATACCAAAACCAAAGACTCACAAAGGTAGCACTTTTTCTGAGATCATTTGTTATTAGCGTAGCTAACAATGAATGTCACGGTTACTATATTAAAGTAAATCAGAGTGCAGCAAATTAGAGAGCAGGCTGGTGCAGGCCCAACCAAATCAAAGGAAAATCCTGTGCGTGTGTGGTGGGAAGGCTAGCACCTGACAGGCAATGCAGAGATGATACCTGATGAATGCGATGGCAAAGTCTTTTAGAGGCAAAGGGGAGGGAGAGGGGGTGGGGGGTTGTGGAGGGGACATCAGGAAAGGAGGCATTTGAAATGTAAATAAATAAAATAATTAATAAAAATTAATAATAAATAATGAATAAAATTGTACAGTGCTAAGTCATATGTATTATATTTCATATGTAAATCAGGGACAATGTCAAATACAATGTAAATAATATGTGAATCATAATATGTATTATATTGGTAACATAAATAACAATAGTACACTTTTAGTGCAGGGGGGGCAGGGAACCAAGAAAATTGATCCCTATTTGACAACTAACCACAAACAGTATTTCAAATGATAATATGTCTAAGAATAAAACGCAAAGCTTTAAACATTTTTGGAAGGCACTATAAAGGTTTATAGTATTGGAATGTATAATTTCTTAATCAAGTTTTAAGAATAATATTGGTTCATAGGACTGAATTAAATTGAACACATCTAATAATTTAAAAAAAAACTTGAAAGACAAGGGAAACTAGAAACAGACATTTGTTACATAACTGACAAGTGGTTGTACTCATTAAAAAGATAAAACTGTAAATCAATAAAAGGAAATATTGTTGCATAAAGGGAGCTGTCGGAAGGTTAGGAGCCGTGTGCTGGTGAAGCTGTGGAGGGAGGCCTCCACGAGGCTGGTGGGACCATCACTGCCACCATTGTCAAGAGTATCTTGACAGTCTCTACCATAGAAGGTATGGGAAATACAACAATTTCGTTGATATTTATATGATCTTGAAAACTGCATACCATGTGTTTTCTCCACCACTGGCTATAACTACAAAGTTTTCAGCAAACAATCTATGTATCTACTTCCATCTAATAAATCAGAGCAGTACTCTGCCTTTCATTCAGACTTTGGCACAGAGAACAGTTGAGGTGAATTAAAGGTAAATATATTACTTGGAATAATTTCTAAAATGTTTTTATTGACAAATCAGTTACAAAAGGATGAGTAAACACACATACGTTAACACTCCATGTAGCTTATGAAGAGGATTAAGATGGAGAAGTATAAATAGCAATGCCTGTCAATACAGGACCAGAATGGAGGCCTGACGAGCCTAAGGTTGTCACTTATTGGCCTTTGGTTCAGAATGTTTTTGAGAGGCCAGACTTTAACCAGAGAGCTACTCAATCTGGAGTTGGGTTTAACAGCCCCAGATTAGTCTTGGTCAGAATGTTAGACAGGAACAGTTACGGTAAAAATTGAGTGTCCTCACACTAGAAAATATCATCCTGAGTGAGGAAACACAGTCACAAAAGAACACACATGGTATGTACTCACTCATAAGTGAACGTTAGCCCAAAAGTTCGGAATACCCAAGATGCAATTCAGAGATCACATGAAGTTCAAGAAGAAGAAAAACCAAAGTGTGGATCCTTTGGTCCTTCTTAGAAGATGGATCAAAATACCCATGGTAGGAGATACAGAGACAAAGTGTGGAGATGAGACTGAAGGGAAAGCCATTTAGAGACTGTCCCACATGGGCATCCATCCCATATACAGTCACCAAACCTAGGCACTATTGCTGATGTGAACAAGGGCTTGCTGACAGGAGACTGATATAGCTGTCTCCTGAAAGGCTCTGCCATTGCCTGACAAATACAGAAGTTAATGCTCACAGCCAACCATTGGACTGACCACAGGGTCTCCAGGGGAGGAGCTAGAAAAAGAACCCAAGGAGCTGAAGGGGTTTGCATTACCATAGGAGGAACAACAATATGAACCACCTAGTACCCCAGAGCTCCCAGGGACTAAACCACCAACCAAAGAGTACACATGGAGGGACCCATTGCTCCAGCTACATATGTAGCACAAGATGGCCTTTTCAGACATCAATGAGAGGAGAGGCCCTTGGACCTGTGAAGGCTCAATGTCCTAGTGTAGGGGAATACCAGGTCAGGAAAGTGGGAGTGGGTAGGTTGGTGAGCAGGGGAAGGGGGATTGGATAGGGGTTTTCGGAGGGGAAACATTTGAAATGTAAATAAAGCAAATATTTAACAAAAAAAAAGTTGAGTGTCCTTACCCGGAGGTTTGGAGGAAGGGTGTGGGTAAGGTCAAAGAGATGGGTAAAATGGAAGAATATAAAACCAGACTCGAGGCTGTTAAAGGGAGCTTGAAGTCTTGGAAATATAGCCACAGTCACAAACAGAATAGCAAGTGTTGTATCTGAAATTCGCTGCTGGCTGAACAGAAAGAAGCGAACAGTGGAACTAGTTCAGGGGTTGGAGTAGGATCCGTCCTTAAGCCAAATGACCTCAAAGGAGACCGAGAAGCAGCCATTACTCAGCGCTGTTCTTTACGCTGATATCAATCTTTCCTGCTTCTTTAAGTAAGAAAAAAAAAAAAAAAAGCCCAGTGAAGTTGAAATTCTACCATCTATTGGGTTAAAGAACTCCCACTAAACCAAACCAAATTTGACCATTGTAGTAAGTGGATGGCTTGTGTCCATTAGCCTACAAAGTCTGCCATTTAACAAATCTGTGGAGAGCCTTATTGGGGTACCGTACTGCCTGGCAAGAACTTGACATTGGCCGAGGACAAGGGCTTCAAGCAGGAATCTGACATTAGGGCACAATAGGGAAGTAGGTTACAGCAGGAATTTTTACCTTAGGGTGGAATGAGAGAAGCAAGCTTCAGGCAAGATTCTGGGCTGGGACAAGGAAGTAGGCTCAGGTATTTTGGTCCTTCTGACAAGACCTTGGAAACAACTGTCACAGAAATTGCTTATTGCCTTGACAATTTTGTGTTTACTGTCTTGCTACTCCTCGTTGTACTACTATTGATCTTAATTCCTGCATGCAATTAAATTGGTATAAAAATGGATTGAAAATTATTAAACCTGCCTTCAGTCTCAGAATTGACTGGGGTCACACTGCAGTTTTGTCTAATTGTCTCTTTCTTTTTAGTCCTCACTGCTGCGCTGGAGAACCTGTTGACTGAGTGGGCTTGGTCACAAATCCTGGTCTAGAACATATCCTATTATCAACAAAGGGGAAGTCTGCAGGCTCCATAGAGTTTCAAGCCAGCAAGCTCTGTAGAAGGTCATTGTAAGATTCAGTATTTATTCCAGCCGCGCTACTGTCAACAGATTAAGCAAAGTATTGTACAATACAGGAAAAGCAATGTTCCATGTTTATCTTTTGTGGCTGATCACTTTTAGCACTGGTGTGGGAAAAGGAACTCAAACAATGGTAAGTTTCTCCCTAATGGAATCCCAGCTAGACATGCTGGACCAATGTATAAAAAATAAAGTGCAGCCATGACGTCAGCACAATTAAGCCCTTTGCTCCACTTCCCAAGTCTTTTTCAATTTGTCGTCAGCACCAAGTACGCCATCGCTCTCACTCCTACTGAATGCACGAGCAGACCAGACGGATAATGTTCTGCAAAGCATTTGCATCTTCCCCAAGAAGATAAAACCACCATGCTGCAACAATTTAGGATTTCAAATTAACAGACTGCACAGAGATTTGATCTTTTAGGTTTTTTTTAAAAATTTATTTATTATTATATGTAAGTACCCCGTAGCTGTCTTCAGATACTCCAGAAGAGGGAGTCAGATCTCATTATGGATGGTTGTGAGCCACCATGTGGTTGCTGGGACTTGAACTCAGGATCTTCGGAAGAGCAGTCAGTGCTCTTAACCACTGAGCCATCTCTCCAGCCCAATCTATAAGTTTTTAACCAGGGTTTTATGAGGAGGTTTAGGACTCAGTTGTATCTATGAGTGTCTAATGCTCAAGAAAAAGAACTGTCAAAGAGAGTAGCAACCATTATTTAATACACTGATTGCTTTATAGATTGAAATTCAGACATCAGAGATTATTCTTTTCCTCAAGTTAGAAGTAGGCAGAACACAGGCTGATATTTGATTCAGTGGGTCTCTCATCCATTCTTCATCACAGTGTAAGCGTCGAGATGAGATTATCTTTTTTAAATTAAATTATTTTAATTATTTGCATTATAAATGGTGTCCCTTGCAGTTCTAGTCCCCTGAGTCCTTCACCCCTTCCCCCACCTCTTTGCTTCTGAGCGTGCTTCCCATCCGTCCCCCTGCTCCCACCTCACCCCCATAGCATCCCCTTTACCTAAGGTATCAAGTCTCTACAGGGCTAAGTGCATCCTCTCCCACTGAGGCTAGACAAGGCAGTCTTCTACATATGTGCCAGGGGCCATGGACAAGCCTATTCATGCTTGTTGGTTGGTGGCTTAGTCTCTGGAACCTCTGAGGGGTCTGGGCTAGTGGATACCTTTGTTCTTCCTGTGGGGATTGCTGACCCCTTTGCATCTTTAATCCATCCCCTCACTTTTCCATAATGGTCCCCAACCTCAGTCAAATGGTTGGCTCTAAGTATCTTCATCTGTCTCAGTCAGCTGCTGGTAGAGCCTCTCAGAGGACAGCCATGCTAGGCTCCTGTCTGCAAGCACAACATTTGCATCAGTAATAGTGTCAGGGCTTAGTGCCTGTGCATGGGATGGACCCCAAGTTAGGCCAGCCACTGGATGGCCTTTCCTTCAGTCTCTGCTCTATTTTTGTCCCTGCATTTCCTTTAGACAGGAACAATTCTGGGTCCAAGAACACTGGTTCTTATTTATATCTTAAGCATTTCAACCAAGAGTTCCAAGGCTCCATTTCTGTTAGGTTGCCAGACCTTTTGGGACCCTCCAACACTCACTCAGCACACAGGACTGTCAGCTGTAAGCAGACAGCATGTTCTATATGCCAGTCAAGCACCTCAAACCTTTCACTATTGAACACTCTCCCCCGTGACTGAAAGCCAAGGAGGCAGCACTCTAAAGTCACGCCAAATGAAAGCGCAGAGATGGACACTTACCTCCCACTTCAGTGCCAAAACCAACTATTTAACCTGGAAAAATTTTCATATTTAGAACCTCTGTTTCAACGTAGGAAAAGAGAAACAAACCAAAATAGAAAACTATTATTACATAATTAAATGGTAAGGTGAAAAGAATATTGGCTTATGTCCCCTTGTGTGTACGAGTGTGTGGTTATATTTACAAGCCTATTTGATGACGGCAGACTCCAGCTCATCAGGTTCCCTGTCTTTAAATTTTTAGGGTTATGGTCCTTGGAACAACTCTTAGGCACCATCACAAACAATATGTACACAGTATTTTTCACTATAGCTTTGTTCCTATCTTAATTTCAATCTAGGAAACCTAAACCTGACCAATGGCATATTTAGAATTTTATGATGTTACACACTGGGAAATGTGGGTAATTTTGAGTACTTGTGTCAAGTGTGTTGCATTTCCCAACGATCTTTTGGTTGGCTGTGGCTTTCTGTCTGAAAGAATTACAAAGACCTCTAGTGGCTTCCTCAGTGTCCATGTTAAAGCCCGTCTGTAGTACAAGAATCACAGTTCTATCTGATTATCAGTGTCACTTTCAGAAATCTTTTGCCGTTTCATACTAGTATTCTCTGCATTCATTGACCTTAGCTATTGACTCATAATCAGAGATAGCATGTGGCTTTCTAAGAAAAAACTCTTGGAAAAATGTCTGACTTTTGTGTTTTAATTCATCTTGTAACCCTGAAGATGAAAACAACAGTCTAAAATGGACAGGCAAGAGAATTAACAATGATCCTAGCCTGTATTGTAACTTCTGAGAGAGTTTAAATTGGTGGTCAATTCATTATATCTAGACTTTTTATTACCTGAGAAAACAATAAACATAGATTATAAGTTTACAATGGGATGGAACAAAACAATGGCGTATGGGCCGGTGGTTGCCAGCACTCCCTCCCTCTCGGAGGGCCTGGTGTCCCAGCACAGGTGTGAGGCGGCTCACAGCCACCTGCAGCTCCAGCTTCCAAGGTTGTGATGCTTCCAAGTCACCTGAACCCACATCTCCACATACATAAGCTTTAAAAATGGCTTAGCTAATATTTATAAAACCCCAAAGCAGCCAACTGACTTTTGCCTTATTTTGTAAAAGGCATTGTTTTGTGCCCTGCACAAAACACTGCGTTTCATTTGTTCATATACCATTCTAATTTTAAGTATTTGCAAATATTTAATCTTGCTTGTAAGGCATACAAATCTCAAGTAGAATTTTCTGATAGAGCCATAGAGTGATGACTTACATCACTGACCCTCCAGCTGGCTCCAAGCCCAGTCAGCTACTTCCCAGCTGTGTGACTTTGTATGCAGATTATGCAACTCTCTGAGGATCAGATGTCTCACTTCTGAAGTTCTTCAGAGTAATCGCTGGTCACAAGGACATCGTCTTCAGAGTTACACTTGATAGTAAGCACAGAAGCAAACACTGTTGGAGAGTATCTCCCAGTTCTCATCTTATCAACACTTGGTACCTAACTGGTAACATTTTCTCCTGTATCTTGTTGAGAATGGAAGTGGCCTTGCTCATGAAAGTTAGTCCTCTGCATACAATGCCTCCTTCTACTGAGATACCCTTGGTTTCAGGACTTAAAACACGAGTGGAACAACATTGACTCAACATCCTGTGAAGATGTGAGAGTTTCGTCATATGGTGTTGCCACTGCTTACTGTTGATGCCTCTTGTCCCAAGCTATGCCCCTGGTCATCGAGTGGAGTGTGTGAGAGGACACTGCGGGCTTAGTCCTCCACCTGTGGCCGATTTTCAAGCCATCAGCTAAAACATCCTCACAATGTGCTCACCCTTGGAGTCCCTTACAGAAGACCAAAGATACAAGTACTTTCAAGGTGATAATATTCGTTGCTTCAATTATATGTCCACAAGGGCAAACTGGTTTTTTTCTTTATGTCAAACTGTGTGTTCTGTTAGGCTGTTTATACATCTATCTTGATAATTGATGTGAACATGCTGAACTGGCCCAGGTGAATCACGACTTGAACATCTTCTTCTGCCTTAGGTAATTAATTACCTTGGGTAATTATTGTTTCTTCAGTGTGCCTGTTCCTGAATGTGTGATTTTTTTATGTAAATTATTTCCTGCAGTGGGAGAGAGCTGGGCACAGAGATTCAGAGACCAGAACAGTAAAGTCGGGGAATGTTGTGAGTAGTTCACATGGAGTAGGGGTGATATGGATGGATGATCTTTTTCATTTCCCTGTAATTAAAAAGTTTTCATAGAATGTGATCATTTTACCCTCTACCCTCATAGATGTTCCCCCACCTCTCTACCCATCCAGTCTCTCTCTCTTTCCCTTCCTCCTTTCCTCCCTTTCTCCCTCCCTCCCTCTCTCTTCCCCTAAAGGTTTGGGTCAGAGACACTTGCTATGAGAAACCACCTCCCCTGCCTGAAAAAAAAACAAGACCCTACAAAAGCTTCAGTCTTGGCAAAGCAGGTAGTCACTGATGAAAAACCCTAGTCTTTTATCCTGGCACAGTTCCAAAGGAAGTCAGGGGGACCCACGGACTGCAGGCAATTTGATGCTTTACATTTGGTAAAAGTTTTCTGGCAAAGCTATTGCATCAAGTTACTGAAACCCTAGTGGGTGTAAACTGCGTCACTGTCATTTATCCTTGTGAGAAATTTAGGGGCATGCCTTTTACAAAGAGAAAAGATTTAACCTTCTTATCCTATTATGCAGTAAGTAAAATCCTAAAACCTATGGAATGCTTTCATGATATAGTTTGGGACAAGCTAATTATATATAAATGTGTATCTTTACCAAATGGAGAGTTTGATTGCAAAGGTACCTCTCATAATTAAACACATTCAGAGACATTAGAAGTTTTACCGTATGTGTTTTCTTCATTGTATGCAGTATATTCTTTAACTGTGTGTTCAACCGAGCATTGTTTTTAGCTAAATCTCAGAAAGGACACTGGGCCACGCTACTTTATAAAGATGTACAAAGCAGTTTAATGAGTTCAAATCTTTAATGTCAGTAGGGTAAGCACAGTGGTTAATAGAGAATTTCCTTAGGGGTTGTTAATCAGTGTAATAACTGGAGCAGAAGCTGCTTCCAGTTCCAGAGAAGGTATTATTACTGTTCACTCTTTTGCCCTTTAGGCTGAGAATGCGCATATCTGCAAGGTCAGTGTTCATCTCCTCTGTCTTGGAGTCACGGGCCCCTTGATGAGGCTGAGGTACACAGGAAACCATGGCTGAAATCACCAAGGAACTCTGCCAACCCGGCCAAGGAGCGGCTCCAGCTCTGCGTGTTTGGGGAGTCAGAACCTGATGGCTCCCTGAGTGGTGAAGTGTACTGGGAAGAGACAGGGCCATACTCATGCCCAGCCTTAAACCGTAGGTTCACAAACTGACTTAGGGACCACCTGAGAGTCAGCATGACTTACTTTTAAAGATTTCCATGTGAGTTGATGTGCAGCCGAGGTTGACAAGGACTGATTCTTTAGATGAAAACCCCCACGAGTAAACTTTATTTTCCAAAGTCTGATTGTGGGAAATTTATATATATTATTAGGGTTAGGTCCTAAAATATTTTTAAAACATCTTTGAAATTCCATTAGTTTTATTCCTATGCATTTTCTAAAACTAGGGAACAGAAGCAGCTCTAATGACTTCCTCATGCTTGAGGGAAAACACTTTCAGAATCCATGCGTCGTGCATGGCCCAAGATGCTTTAGTATTAGGAGACCAAAGTCGTGCGTAGAAATGGGACTCATCTTTAATGTCCACACTGGATACCAGAGAACACTCGGACAAATGCCTTCCCCTCAGTTTCTGGTGACCCCAGGCCACTTAAGCAAATGAACCCTGATTCCAATGGCAAACAGAAGGCAGGGATGGAGTACCTGGGAGTGCAACAGTAACTCTGTCTGCTCACATCTTCACTTCCCGTTCTGCGGCCACAGCGTGCACGCCCTCTTATGTCCTCCCCCCAACTTTTGTCACTTGCCTTATCACAAGATCTCATTTGTAATTCACCATGAACACCTGTAACTAATCCTCCTGCTCACAGAATACTGAGCTTGTACTAAACTCTCCCCTTAGTCACATACATTTCAGTGTTTTTATTTATTAGGATTTTTGATATTTAAGACATTAAATGCAAATTCATTATTTGCAACATTTCACATAGACTTTGTTTATAGTGGAGGTTTCAATATAAGCATCACTTCTCCTTTAAATCCCCTGTTTTTGAGTTACCCTGCAGAATTTTAAATAAGATACAATTGGCTATGCCTATTTTAAGGAATAAAAGGAAGGAAGACCAGAAATAATGCACATCCTAAAACTTATAAAAATATCAACAGGCTTCAAATTTTGCTTTCAAAGGTCCCAGGATTTTATAATGGAATTGATTACTGCTTGGCTTGTCACTGTTAAAGGTGGCGCTTTAAATAGCATTGTGGGAAGCTTTAGGTTAAGACTATAGACCGTGAGCCTGTGGGAGCAAACACATCTCTCACATTAAGGGAAAACGAATTACTGTATTCATCCAGAAAAAAAATGCTTCTCTCGAGTAAGTGCCTGGTCTGCAGTCTGCTGTTGGTTGCTCCCAAGTAGGGGCTGTGTGTTCCAAATGCACAGGGGGGAGCAGGCATGTGACCCTGGAGCAGCTGGGGGCGGGGCTTAGCCCTGTTTACAAAGTTTACACAAGTGAGAATGTAAGCATTTTTACCAGTAAGAAAAGAGTTGAGGCATCCCCCCCTCATCCCTAAACCTTAAACCACACTGACGGCTCACTTTTATGTCCCCAAATCAAATCTGAAGCAAACTTGAACTTGGAATGCCATTGATCCTGGTGCAGACCCAACCGTGTCTTCTAGCTACACACTACTCTTAAAATAAACCACCTGTTCACCTGGGCAGAGTCTGGAAAGCCAGGGCAGGCCTCGCCATCGTCAGCAGCACCTCGCATAGCATGGTTTGTAGGGTAAGTCGTACCACATCTACCTGCTGGCTTCTTTCAGACTGTCCGGAGGATTCATCTATACTGGAAGCTTCCCTGGTAACATGGAAGGTGATAAATAGACTAAGGACATTTTAAGGTGTATGTGTGTGACAAGTGGCTTCAAGGTGTATGTGTGTGATACGTGGCTCCACTCTGTGTGGGTTTAATTGGGTCTCTCATTCATTTACCGGCACAGAAATAATTAATCTCAGCTTTGATTTCTCCACCAAACATAAAAAAGCTGAGCTCATTAAGTCATTTGATATGTTTCCAGGCACTCAAGTTGGGTTTTCTGTGCTTAACTTAGGAAATACGTCACAAGGAAATGGACAGCAAAATCCCAGCACACAGGAAAGAGCAGGCTTCGGTTAGAATTCACGTCATCTCTCACTTGTTGATACGTCAGACCCACCCTGGGTGTCCTTATATCACAGAGCTTCAGAGAGGCTGGTGTGACGCTGGTGACTGGCAGTCCGCAAATATGGCTAAGAAGAGATTGGATTAAAAACCCCTTTCCTTGCGGTCCTCATCCCAACAGCTTTAGAGTTGAAATAACCACGCAGAGGCATCTAAACCATTGATTCGGATTCGCTTTTGCTATGGGAAGAAAATTGTTCTAAATTTGCATTGAAATGTGAAAGTGTATAAAATGTGCTCAAAGCAAAAAAGGCAAATTTCATTTATGTTACTTGTAAACTGGGATTTATTCAAAGTTTGACATACTTAGAACCAAATGGCATCTCTGAAGACATTTGATATAAATCATGATATAAGTACAGCATGAACTAGCTTGTGTTAAAAGTCTGTGCATCTTAAATAATATTGCAGAGATTTCGATGTCAAGGCAGTGGTGTTTAATATCCTTTCAAATTCCTCCTGCTGGCTCATTTCTCTTCCCAGGGTCTTCCTAGTGTCTCGGTGTCTGTCAAGCGCCTAGACCTTCAGACGTGGGTGCCTGCACATTCTCTGGCTTTAGGGTATCACGATGGACGTGCCCAATAGCAGTCCCTTACACATGCTTAGCTCTGTTTCACAGTCTGCCAATGCCCAGATAGATTCCAGGCAGTGTGGTGTGATGGAAAAAACAGCCTCAGTCCAAAGGACACACCTGACTATGCCATTTCTTAGTTCTACAACCTAGCCCGAGTCACTAACAGCCCCCAACATTTACTTTTTACTGGCAAGTATAGAATCATAAGAGCTCCTCCACTGGGGGATGAAAGTGGAAAATGTGCGAGACAGTGCCTTTCACAGTGAACCATCAAATGCACATAAGAGCTTTTGTTTTTCTCATCATCGGCGGGTCACATGATGTCATTATTGAGAAAGTCACGTGGTTTAGAGGATTGTGAAATGGAGCTTGACACTGCTGGCTGCAAGTCAGCCTATGAGGGCACATGCCAACAGCAGTGTGGCAGTAACGGCAACTGAGGCCTGCCTAGGAAACAAACCCAGGCAGTGTGGGGGAGACATGGTGTCACCCTGCTATGGTTACAAGTCACATACATTTATGTTTACAATAATAGTTACTGTACAGTGTTTTAAAGATATGCTATAGGCTTTCATTATCAAGCTCTTGATGACCAGGTACTTGGTGACAATGTTAATATTTTGGCTGCTCAAATTATGATTATACACAGAGAAAGAATCAGAGGTCTGGGGTGGTTAGAAAAGGGCTGTCCTTTCTGTATCAAAAGGACAATCAAAAAGAATATCTAGACAAATGGGTGAGGAATGGCTCTGTGACACGAAGGGTAAGTCCATCTCTATATCTAAATACATACCTACATATCTAAATACATATTTACATATATAAATACACATCTACATATTTAAATAGTCATACTGAACCTGAGCAGTAAGCAAGTGGGACAATAAGGAACATGTGTCTTGACACAGTCTTTTTTCTAACCAATACCATTTTGTTTGATTCTTTTACTGTAATCTTAGTTACAATCAGTCATAAATTGGTGTCCAAATTATCAGACTCCTATGGAGATAGGGAATTACTGATATAACATCCAATTTCCTTACATAGAAAAGAATGCGCTGCCATTTGACAATGCTTTATCCCTAGTGGTTCACATGCTGGATGTGCTGTGGGACCTTGAAGAGGTGTGACCTCGGAAAAGTTAATTAGGCATAACACAAAAGAGCTGTCTTAATAGTCATGTCATTTTCCACATATTTATCAGATTGTTAAATATAAGAAGGGCTAGAACAGTTATCTATAACCTTATCTCATGAGCAGTTAATGCCCTGGAAGGGAGGGTCACATATCGTGTGGCTGGGATAGTTCTCCAGAGTGGGCTGTTACAGCCGCCCTGTGCTTCGCTCCCTTCCACACACAGCTGCACGCGCTTCTGTTTCTGCTGCTCTATGGTATGATACAGCTAGGGGGACTTGTCAGGATAAAGGTGTTATGATGTCACCAGACTTGTGGGCCAACTAAAATCTTTTGACATTGTCAGTTATCCAGACACAGGAACTATGTTCTAGCAATGTAAAACAAGACACTGGGGACATTAATGGCATAAATATTCCAACAATTATCTCTGTGACTCTGTAGTCGATAACACAAAAGAGTCCTAATAGACATGTCATTTTTGAGATATTTATCAAATTATTAAATATAAGGAAAGGTAGCTCAAACTGCTTTAGCTAAGGATCACTGCCTGTATCAGGTCAAACTTGACAGTCATGAGAAGGACAGATGCCAAAAGATTTACTGCTGTTTTCCTCAGTACTCACGATGGTGTGAAATATACACAGATACTATTTGTCTGCCCAACGATTCTTTGGTAATAGAATTTCATAATTTCCTATCATACTTCTGTTAACTGACCACAATCAACCTCACTCTTGCATAATTATTCTTGCTCTAGAGATGGGCTTATGATCCAAACAGTCGATGTTATCAGTTACCCTTAGCATAGTGGCCTAACATGAAAACTTCTAATGAGGATTTACATTGGGAACTCTGGAAATGAGAATGGATTGGAAGCTTAACACCCAACATCTTGAAGTGGCCAGCTTCCAGGCTGCCACCCTGAGGCAAGCATCTTATGGAACTGAAATGGATGAACTCAGGACCTTGCCCATACTTAGATAAGTCAAAATTCAGTGACATCTTAAATTTCCAAGTTTAGCAATAACTGAAACCAGGCATTCACAACAAACCTACCCAGGCATTAGGGCATAAACCATGCCAGATTGGGTTGGATTTCTGGCATTCACATTCACATGAACTCTGTGATTTAATTTTGCTTCACAAATATGAAGACACTTTCTGAACGGGCATAAATGTGCTGTGGTAGACTGCTTTGTAAGGGAATTTGTGTGACTTTCATAATATATTTAAGATTAATTTTAATGCATTTAGGTGAATAAATGATTGCATTTTCCCTTTGATTTAGAACAAATGTAGTAAGATTTATAAATTTATCCTCATTAGAAGAGAAAAAGCTGCCTTTCGCATGTAGGAATCCAAGTCAAACATGTGGAAGGCCATACATCAGCAGCGCGAGCCTCGTCTTTTGTTTGCACACCTCTCAGGGACCTGCCAGGCTCCCATGTGCTGCTATGCACACTTCCAGCTCCATCTCTAGCTCTCCAGGTACATAGTCCACGGAATGGCTGGCCACATCAGAGAGCAGAGTGAAGCATCTGAGAGACTCAGCCACCACTAGGTATGTAAGAGCTGAAAGTCCACTAGAAATCTGCAGGAGAGCTGGCCAGCAGAACTCAACAGGTCAGAAGGGCAAGGAGATGCTGGTGTTGGCTGAAACTTTCCCTTTCTGAAGCAGTATCCTTGCTGCTTGTCCAGACAGTGCACTCCTCTCCCTAGCAGGCCCAGGACACAGTGATTGATGCTGGTCAGGGCAAACTAGAAACATTCTCAATTCAGCATGGTTCTTTTGTCTCTTTCTTCTTCTTCTTCTTCTTCTTCTTCTTCTTCTTCTTCTTCTTCTTCTTCTTCTTCTTCTTCTTTCTTCTTTCTTCTTCTTCTCTTCTTCTCCTTCTCCTCCTCCTCCTTCTCCTCATTCTCCTTTGTCATCATCTTCTTCATCTCCTTCTCCTTCTCCTTTGTCGTCTTCTCCTTTGTTGTCTTCTTCTTCTTCCTCTTCCCCTTCCTCTTCCTCTTCCTCTTCCTCTTCCTCTTCCTCTTCTTCTTCTTCTTCTTCTTCTTCTTCTTCTTCTTCTTCTTCTTCTTCTTCTCTCCTCTTAATCCTCCTCCTCCTCCTCCTTTCTTCTTCTTCTTTCTCTCCTCCTCCAAGAACACAATGGTAAATGCATTTCAGGGCAAACTATGAACCCTCTCAATATGGTTGTTCTTTGGTTCTGGCCCCTTTTCCTCCTCTTTTCTACAAGTGTGTTACACATAGTCTGTACTTTTGACCAAGTAGTGCTGACACTTGTATTCTCACTAACAATTCAGTTTGACTGAAGTGAGGAGAATTTTAAGTTTGTAGGTGCAATTTTCTTATTTTTATAAGATATTTGCTTTATTTACATTTCAAATGGTATCCCCTTTCCATGTTACCCCTCGGAAACCCCCCTATCCCATACCCCATCTCTCTGCTCACACCCCGCCCACCAATTTCCTGACTTGCATTCCCCAATTCTGGGGAATCAAGCCTTCACAGGACCAATGGCCCTTCCTCTCATTGATATCTGAAATGGTCACATTCTGATACATATGTAGCTGGAGCCATGGGTCCCTCCATGTGTACTCTTTGGCTGGTGGCTTAGTCCCTGAGAGCTCTGGGGGTACTGGATGGTATATATTAATGTTCCTCCTGCAGGGCTGCAAACCTCTTCAGCTCCTTGGGTCCTTTCTCTAGCAGCTCCATTGGGGACCCTATGATCATTCTATTGATTGGTTGTGAGCCATTGGTAGTTTGGTCCACTTTCCAATAAGGATCAAAGTATCTGCACTTTGGTCTTCCTTCTTCTTGAGCTTCATGTGGTCTAGAGTTGTATCCTGGGTGTTTCAAGCCTTTGGACTAATATCCACTTATCATCGAGTATATACCATGTGTGTTCTTTTGTGGTTGGGTTACCTCACTCAGGATGATATTTTCTGGCTCTATTCGCCTAAGAATTTCATAAATTCATTGTTTTTAATAGCTAAGTAATATTCCATTCTGTAAATGTACCACATTTTCTGTATCCATTACTCTGTTGAGGGACATCTGGATTCTTTCCACCTTCTGGCTATTATAAATAAGGCAGCTATAAACATAGTGAAGCATGTGTCCTTATTACATGTTGGAGCATGTTTTAGGTATATGCCCAGGAGTAGTATAGATGGGTCATCAGGTAGGGCTATGTCCAATTTTCTGTGGAACTGCCAAACTGATTTAAAGAATGGTCTTACCAGCTTGCAATCCTACAAGCAATGGAGGAGTGTTCCTCTTTTTCCACATCCTCTCTAGCATTTGCTGTCTCCTGAGTTTTTGATCCTGGCCATTCTGACTGGTGTGTTGTTTTATTTGCATTTCCCTGATGATTAAGGATGTTGAACATTTTTTAGGTGTTTTTCAGTTGAGAATTCTTTGTTTAGCTCTGTACCCCATTTTTAATAGGGTTATTTAGTTCTCTGGAGTCTATCTTCTTGAGTTCTTTGTTTTTTGTGAATATTAGCCATCTACCAGATATAGGATTGGTAAAGATCTTTTCCCAATCTGTTGGTTGTCATTTTGTCATATTGACAGTGTCCTTTGCCTTACAGAAGCTTTGCAATTTTGTGAGGTCCCATTTGTCAATTCTTGATCTTAGAGCATAAGCTATTGGTGTTTTGTTCAGGAAATTTTCCCCTGTGCCCATGTGCTCCAGGTTCTTCCCCACTTTCTCTTCTATTAGATTCAGGGTCTGGTTTTATGTGGAGGTCCTTGATCCACATAGACTTGACCTTTGTACAGGGAGATAAGAATGGATCAGTTTGCATTCTTCTACATGTTGACTGAGAGTTGACCCAGCATCATTTGTTGAAAATGTCTTTTTTTCCACTGGATGGTGTTTTAGCTCCTTCGTCAAAGATTAGGTGACCATAGGTGTGAGGGTTCATTTCTGGGTCTTCAATTCTATTCCATTGATCTACCTGCCTGTCACTGTACCAGTATCATGCAGTTATTTTTTTAATCACTATTGCTCTGTAGAAGACCTTGAGGGCAGGGATGGTGATTCTGCCACAAGTTCTTTTATTGTTGAGAATAGTTTTTGCTGTCCTGGGTTTTTTGTTATTCCAGATAAATTTGGAAAATGAGTGCATAGAGACACGCGTAAGCTGTGCAAAGGAGCCTGATAAGACACATTTCAGCTAGGCTAGAGCAGAGTGTCCAACAGTTCTGGGAAATCCGAGAGGATTTTCAGGTACTTGAGGGGAAATGAGATTTTATTTGGGAATAAACAGGAACCTGGTCACCACAAGAACGACAGCAAAGAAGGCAGAGGATGGTGGTCCTGATAGAAGAAAACTTCAGGGGTCGTCAAGCTATGCAGGCCAATATCCCAAATCTTACAAGTGTGTGGTAAGAGAAGGAACAGAAGAAACATCACATGTGAGAAACACTGTAAAGAAGAAACAAAAAGAGTTGTCAGCCAGGAAGCATGGCTGCGGGGAATGGAGTGACGTGAGCTCAGACACCTGGGAGGGTTCTCGGCATCGGAAGGCGACTGTGGCTCATTTCCCAGAAATGAAAGCATTTGAGTCTAAATGACTAAAGCAGTTAATTGCTAGTAGAGCGGAGAGAACACAATTCCAAACTAATAAAACAGGTTTATCAAGTGTGAGACCATTTTTGTGAGCACAACTCCTCCCCTCATCCCGATTTACCAAGTCTAAACAGAAAACACCTTTGTGAACAGGGAACTAAGTTATTACAGAGAAGAACTGGTAATAAGGCTGGTGGGAAAACAGAGAGAGCTCACACTTAGGTGCAATAGTTGCACAGATGGGGAGTGCTAGGCAAGCACCCACCAGTCCAATATTCTAATTCACAAAAAGGCATTCACATAGGCAAACAGCCCAAATGGAACAGTATTCCAAAGAGAAGAGAAAAACTGTGAGTGACTAGGAGGACTAGGACTAGGGGAACATTCATCTGCGTATTAAGGAAGGACAGAGAATGGTGAAGAGAAGTTGGAGCTAAGGGGGAAAATACAAGAACTGTAAAGAGCACTTTTCCCTTTAAAATATGACAATAGGTACATTTAATTGCTTTTCCTTATCATTGAAATAAAGCAGCTATAAAACAACTTGAAAGAGGAGGGGCTTCCAGTCACCTAGGTCTTTAGAAGATTCAGTCTGCCATGTCAGGAGCACCGGGCAGAGCCACTTCAGGTCGTAGCCGAGCGGACCCTGGGAGATGGGACTGGTGAAGTCTGTGTCCCACCTCCTGCTTTCCTTCTGTCTGGTCGCGGAAACCACCCTTAGCCACAGGTTTCCAGTGAGAACACTATTTAAATTTGATTTCTCTTCTTTAGGAAACAAAATATAACATTTATAATAAATGCAAAACAGATTCACATGCTCTGCTGTATGTGCACACACACAGAATAAATGAAGAGAAACAAATGTAACAGAATTTTGAAAAGTGATGTTTGCCAATTTTTCCCCATCTTCAAATTCTAAGTGATCAGAGTTTTGGCTTAAACACGTGTAGAATATGTTCCTATGAGGCACAAGTAAAGAATTCTGAAGCACAAAGTGACGGTCTCTCAACAACTCACCCTACTCACACCCAAAGAAAGAACTACTGGCTGTTTCCTCTAGAAATATTTACACTTCTACCACAAATTTAATTCACTAAAACACATGGATGCCTCTTTCTAAGAAAGGTCCACTAATTAAGTGGCAAGCATCCAAGGTCCAGCAATGTCTGACACTTTGTTCTCACAGAAGTTATGATACAGCTCACAGCACTCTTCGAGACATCGCTTTGCTTAAGAACTAGGAAACAGGGGCTGGAGTGATGGCTCAGTGGTTAAAGGGACTGACTGCTCTTTTAGAGGACCTGGGTTCACATGGCAGCTTGACTCTCTGTAACTCCAGGTCCATGGAATCCAACAGCCTCACACAGATATACATACAAGCAAAACAGTGGTGCACATAAAATAAGAATAACTAAAACATTCAAAAAGAGCCAAATTCTAAAAGAGCAGCCCTTTCAGGATTTAGGTTGAAGAGTCCAATGGAATGGAAAGAGGCGCCTGTGTGACCCTTGATCATGTCTCAGAGCTGAGGAAGCGTCCGGTAAGGAGAGTGTGAGCCTGGCAGTGAGGTGGCTCTTCAGAGAGATCAGTAGAATTATCACATTTGTATCTTGGGATGAACAACATTTAAAGTATTAACTTTGGAGCAGTCCTGATACTTAAAAATATCTTTGGCCTAAAATCTTTCTGTTAGTTTTGGCCCACTAAAATATATTCGAACAAATGTAAACCCAATTGCCCTATTTCCAAATATTTCAGGACTCAGAGGAACCAGAGGCCTCTTCTGAGATTTAGAAACTCATCTGCACCAGCCATCTGAGTCAATGAAATTGTGCCTCTCAGCGCTCATCTGCTCTGAGAAGAAAATGCATGCTCCAGCCTGGCCTTTGTGTGTGGTCAGAGCTTCCTCTTCCTTCAGAAGATGTGTGTGCAGATTTGGGCTCTTTTGATCCACCCAGATGTGCTGCATGGGGAGCCGCTGCTTCTCAGAAGCGGTGAATGATGTCATCACTTGCCCGCAGGAAACACACGCTGCAGTCCGCTTCACAGCGCCTGCTGCTCTGCTCCTCCACTAACATCTACTTCCTAAACCAGGAGGCCTCGGCATTTTCTATTTTGTGGGGTGGGGACATTCATGTACCATGGTGCACAGATAGAGGTGAGAAGGCACGTCTTTTAGTAATTTATATTTAAAAATAACTGTATTTGAGACCCATCATGGGCCAAGTTTATAAATGAGAGGGTAGGATGTTAACATGCTGACAATATTATTGGGGTGACTCTGATCTAATCAACATGCTGACAGTATTATTGGGGTGACTCTGATCTAATCAACATGCTGACAGTATTATTGGGGTGATTCTGATCTAATCAACATACTTTTTCCTATAATGTCCCATAATGAGGTCCTTAGTGGACCTCAGAAATCCAAGCAATTTGTAGAGCTTAGATACTCAGGAGGCCAGGAGAGATGGTTTAGCCATTAAAGGCACAGGCTCACAACCTGAAAGACTTAAATCACATGAAGTGTGGATTTACAATTCCTGTAACTATCTTTAACCTGTTAAAGCAATTTGCATATTCGCTCTTCATCTTCTGATTTTGGGGTGGGGGTGGGGAGAGAAAGAAAGAGAGATACAGTGGGGTGTTTCTGCCTGTCTTAGCTGTTCTGGAATTTATTATGTGACCAGGCCGGCCTCTAACTCACAGAGCGTCACCTGCCTTTGCTTCAGAGTGCTGGCATGTGCACTGTGACAGGCCAAAATTCTGATGTTTTTATTTTCTTTTTCCCTGACCTTAATTGACTGACAGACAGTACACACACACACACACACACACACACACACAATCATAAAATTAAGGGTATATATGTAAATGTGCTCTAATGGTTACAGGAATTGTTTATCCACTCCATTCAATATGTTAAGAGTTGAACACAGCTAGAGAGGTGGGTCAGCGGTGAAGAGCACTGACTGCTCTTCCAGAGGTCCTCGGTTCAATTCCTAGCAACTACACGGTGGCTCATAATCATCTGTAATAGGCACTGATGCCCTCTTCTGGTGTGTCTAAAGACAGCTACAGTGTATTCATGTACACTAAACAAACAAACAAACAAATCAATCTTTAAACACAAAGCATCGAGCATGTCGCTATAGGCGTGGATTATTTAGCCCTGGGCAGGAACGGTTACTCAATCTCTTATTTGCTATTGAAGACAGAAAAAGTGAGAAAAGAAAACCTTAGATTTAATTTTTTAAAAATGCTCAAAACATAGCTTTAACAGAAGAAATTTATAAATGTTTTTCAGTATTTGATGTCAACCGGTATTTATTATATGGTAGAGCAAATAATAGCTTGTGTGCACATTTAGAATAAAACACTTTGTCTTGAACTCTCCCGGGAATGTCCTATTTCGTGTTAAGGGTGTTATCAATGAGTGAATCTTACAGTACTTCTAAACTCTACACAGACCTTGTCTGGTTCCAGTTCTTTCCAACAGGGTCACTAGGTGCATGCATCCGCAGCCTGGTGCTGGATTATAATGCTGGACTGTTTGCAACTGCAGCAGAGGAAGCCCTGAGGGATATGACTTCAGACCTCGGCTCCTCATTCTGTCTCTGAGGAGCCGTCAGCTGCAGATCCTAAGAGCGGGGAGCCGTGGCTGCTCCTGGACGTGAGCAAAAGAGTCCTGCCTGGAGGGACCTCGGGGAATGAACAGACTTCCGTGTCCTACTCTGCGCTTTGTGCCTCTGGACAGCATGGTTAGAGCTCTGTGTGAACGGAAGGGTCGGCCAGCTGTAGACATGCGATACGTTAGCTGAGGATAGTATGAGCACGGACTGAAGAACTGTGACTTCACTTCACACAGACATGACATTTCCCGCCCCTACATACAATCGTTATGCTTTCTCTGCTCCTATTTCTAAGGGGCCACAAACAGTACTCTGATGATATAAGCTGATACAGGTTCAGGAAAGCCACTTAGTCAACTTCACTGCTTTCTGGTAAGCCTGCAAATAAACAGACGTCTATTTGTTCAATCATCTTGAAAGGTGAGGTGGGTGAATTACGTCCGTTACCGCCTCCCCATGGTTTTGCTTCATTTTATTACTTCTCCCATGTACATGCTATTTTATATAAAACTCTAGTTCATCCACCAGTATGCTTTTTTCCTAGCTTTGTGTTCAGGAGCCTAAAACTGCCAACTGTCGTGATATTAAGGCATAGAAATTAACTTATTGTACAAATCATTTGCCCCTGGACATCACCGGTCAGGCAATAAACCATAGCATATCATTGGTGTTGGTGGTGGGGATGGTCCTAGGATTGCACACAAAAATAACCCAACTCCGAAGGTAGAAGCAGGAGGATCAGAAGCTCATAGTCATTTTCTGTTACATGGAGAGTTTGAGGCCAGATTCTATGAGCCTTTATCTTAAAAAAATCTACTCAGAAATAGGCAAATATTTAACTATAATATATCTTATAAATAATAACATGGGAGTGTTACAGAAGGAGGAACATAGGTATTTTGCTCTAGTATTTTGAAGAGGACTAATTAGAACAGACAGTCTTTGGACTAGACACTAAGAGTTGAGTGAAAAGAATGCCACAGGGAACCACATGCAATATATCCATCATATCAGCAAAACCAAGGGTCCAGATGTTGTACTGCGAAATGGCTTGGGGTTTGAGTGAATGGTAACCGTTGATCTAAAGCTGTAGTTGACATTGAGTTTCTTTAAGTTTACCCAGTATGTTAGTTTGTATTTCCAACTATCTATGTTATGTATTTTGTCTCAGACAGAGTTCTGTCCTTTTCCATGTTCCCCATCTCTGCCTCTTGACTGTGGTGGTGGAACACCTTATCTGGGAAAGCACTATGCTCTTCATACACCCGCTGCTCTGAGTATCGCAGGCACCACCAGCACCACCCCAGGTGGGCAGATGTATAGCATCTTTCTCTTGGGAGACATGACAGGAGCAGTGTGGGACAGGAGCAGGTGGTACAAAAGCATAATCTGAATGAAGTCCTGAAATCCAAATCATCACTCAATCTTTTGGTCAGTCAGATCTTACACTAGTGATGCTGACTTGATAAAAATCGATGAACTATTTCAAAATCTGAAAACTCCAAGTCTGAAACTCTTCTCTGATGACAAATTTCAGATCAGGAACATCCACAGTGTAGATGAAGGAGATCAAGAAGGAAGATCAAGAATGAAACATTCTTAGAATGATGCTAAGTATGGAAGACGACACAATCGGAACATATAGTCATAACCAATCACCAGCAAAGCATGTCCCTCTCACAGAACACGTGAGTGGAGATGGGTGGACCATAAGTCTAAGGAAAGGAGACTCCTCAGCAGAACCTTTCAGGAGGCTCCAGAACAGGTCCTAGCAATAAGCTCAAGGGGCCATATATTTTTGATAAATTTGTACTTAAATATTTTAATTGCAATCCATTAAGGTCAGTTCTTTTAAATCCCAAGTTCATTCGTCACATTGCTTGCAGTGGGTGGCCGTGGTGGGAAGATGAGTAACTTGGGAGGTGACTGAAGAGGAGGTCAGACCGGAACCAGTTTCACTGGAGCATATGAGAGGATCCCTCCGGGGTGCTGGCACTCTCATTTATAGTCACCCAGTCACTCACCACTCATACATTCCAGAGAAACAATGACAAAGATTAATGGGCCAGAAATTATAATGTAATATGAAAATGCCAATGAAGTTCATCATGGAATACCATGGAAGAAAACCAAGTTTAGGATGCACAGAGCCAAAAGATTTTCCAGGAAAAGTGCTTCTACTCGTCAGCCCCTCCACAGTCAAAGATTGTGACTATACTAATAAACCTTTAGGCCACCTCTTTTACTATAAAATCTCACAGGAGTAGTATTGGTAAGAATTCTGTATTTGCTAAACAAGCATTGTGGCAATACTACAAACAGGGAAGACATCTGTGATAATACATTTAAGAAATAATGATCTATTGCTCAACTTTATAAAGTATTACCAATTGAAACCATGTTAAGAGATAATAACAAAGCACAGAAAGAGGACAGAGATTTATATTACCTAAAGGAAAAAGCAGAATATAGAACATAGATGATATGAAGGAAAAATAAATAACAGGAAAGGTAGTTTAAATAGAGAAAGAATAGGAAGGAAGAGCAGAAGAGGAATCAGGGAGGGGAGCTGATATGAAGGGCGCTTGGGAAAGTTTGTGAAGTCTTACTACTCTGTAAGGGTGTGTGTGTGTGTGTGTGTGTGTGTGTGTGTGTGTGTGTGTGTGTACACGAGTGCTCGAGGTGCGTGCATGTGATTGTGCATGCATTCATAACAACAAGTTTAACTGGAATTATCCTACACAGGGGATAACGCTGTCCCCAGTGCCAGATGGGAGACTTCTCTGCATGAGCTGTTGACCCAAGTTGTACTGGAAATCCATAAAAGATATAAGCAATTGCCACTGTTCTTGGTTTCCCATCAGAACTTGATAGTAAGGCCCTATTGCTGAATATACAGCACACTTGGATTACAGGGCTTGTCGAAATCCAAGTGGTATCGACACACAGCTTCTTCCCAGTTGGCCGGCTTTCATAGTAACAAGAGTTTACACAGGCTGTTGGGGTAGGGTTATCAAGAGTCAAAAGTAGCCGGGAAACCTGGAAACTACAATAATAAGTGTGGCAAGATATTCTCATGGGTACAATAGTGGCATTAATATTATGAGTGTAACCAACTGCTTTAGGATTGCACTTAAGGCCCATTTGCAGGAGGAAATAGGCTTGGTGTTATAAATCCAGCCAAGAATCTATGTGGGGAGTTCATAGGCCTAGGAGTAAACCTACGGCTATTATAATGCTGTCTTTGGTAGGGTTACTATTGCTTTGATGAAACACTGTGACCAATGAAATTTGGGGAGGAAAATGTTTACTTGGCTCACACTGTACATCATAAAACAGTGTGAGGACAGAAACACAAGGAGAGCAGGAACCTCTCAGCAGGAGCGGATGCAGAGGAACGGTGTCCGCTAGCTTGCTCCTCGCGGCTGTGCGGTCTGCTGTGTCACAGACCCTGGAGCCATCAGCCCAGGATGGTACCACCGACCACGGGCTAGGGCCCTCCCTCACTGATCACTAATCAAGAGAATGGCCTATAGCCATCCTTACAGAGGCATTTCTCAATCGATATTCCATATTTTCAGATAGCTGTAGCTTGTGTCAAGCTGACATAAAATGGATAGTCTCACCCTGCCCCTGAGGCCTTGCATTTGTATGTGCAGGTCACTGCAGCTCTCAGACTGCATCGGAGACGTTTCTTCTACAGTGGGTGATGCTGAACAGAGACACTCACAGCTGGTCAAAGTGCAGTAGATAAGTAAGTATCTGAGGAACAGCTACAAACGGGGCATCCATATCGCACTCCTCCCCAAGGCTCAGGGAGCACTCTGGAAGAAGATGCGGAAAGATTATGAAGAGCAAGTGGTTGTACAGGACCAGAGCACAACAGTATGTTCTGGAAATGACCGAGCGGCTGCGCTCGCGAACTCAGAGCCACTGTGGCTGCCTGCCCAAGACTGACTCACCAATCAGAGCGGTCAACATGCTGACACAGAACGGGAGTGGCTCACGAGCCGCCTCGGTTGGAAGAGCTCTTGACAGGTGATGGATTCTGGGGGAAGGAATGCCAGTTTTCTTTTTCTTTAGAGATGTGGCATCTGGGAGCTGACCATAGCCTAGTGGATGGCCTCCCACTCAGGACTATGTGGGTTACGCAAACTGGACTTTGATACAAAGCTGGAGATTGGTGGCAGGAGGTAGGGGTGTGTCTAGAAGGTAAGAAGGATGAATATGATCACATGTATTATTTACATATATGAAAATTTCAAAAAATAAAAAAATGTTTTAATAGGAAGAAAGCATAGAGACAATAATCATGGAGAAAAACGTGGATGTGCACTTTACAGATAATACTAAAACAGTCATGCCATTTTCCTGGGTTTTGTATGTTTGGTGTTTGTTGGATTGTTAAATGTAAAATTCATTATGATTTTTCACTTCACAAAAATATTTAATTTTTATCTACTTTCAAATTTCTGACTCTGTACACTTTTTATGATGGTTGGTTCTTCGAATCATAGAAGGCTCTGTCCCTCTGAAGCCAGCATCTGTCTTAGATTTAGCCCCTACAGATATCACAGGGATACTTCTATCTGTCCATTGTAAAGTATTATAAACATATTTACTCCTTGTCATAATTTTGAAGATCTTAAACATTTAAATAAACTAACACTTCCATGAAGACGAATCATGTTTATTCTGTAACACTATTACTCCAGGTTGAAAAAGCATAAAAATCCAGACTTTAAGTAGCTATTAAAGCCTAGCAAAACACTGGCTGGAAGCAATAAAATGCACCAGCTGCTTTGTATAAGGGTTGGAATTTCCTTAGGGAACGTTGAGTCTCTGGAGAGTTTTACACAGGTTTGTGTTTTAAAATGAACTGTCAAACAGTGTATGGGGGCACATCTGTAATCCTAGCAGTCAGCTAGTAAGAGCTGGAAGTAGAAGGACCAGGAGCCAGTCCTTGGCGATGTGGTAAGCTCTATGCCAGCCTGGGGTCTCTGCAACCCTTTCTTAACATGCCAATGAGCTGTAGTGATGTCCTAGGAAAGCCTTAGTATTGCAGGGCCAATGACAACTCAGAGGAGAGAGTTGCCTTCCACGCAGGCTTGAAGTGTGATCAGAAGAATCGGTAGGTAGCCCAGTGACTAACAGGCTCTGGGGGAGGGGAGGGGCGCAGGAGCTGCCAGGTGACCTCGCCTGAGCACTGGAGGAGGGGGAGGAAGATCAAAGCATAAGCCATCTTTTCCCCCATGACAGTAGATAGTGACAGCAAACAAAATGGAATGACAATGGTTTCATATAATTTGAAGATATATTTGAAAACTTCCATTAAATTTCTTTCAAATGATTTTGTGCTATCTTTTTCTGTGAGTAAATGGCAATCTTGAATTACTCACCAAGTTTTATGTGCTATTTTAGTAACAACTAGGAGTGTCTTTGTCTCTTCCTTTCCCTCCCTCCTTCTCTCCTTACTTCTCCTGCTCACTGTCTCTCTGACTCAGGGACTGTAGGGAAGCACTGTCCCTCTGAGCCACACCCCACAAAACAAGTGGAATGAAAGAAAACGACAACGGAATTGTCTGTTAAACATTACTTTAAAACCAGCGTAGGTAAGCTTGGAGTTCAAATGAATTTGGAGGGACACAGAAAGTATCCACCTCATGGATAAGATTCGGACGTACGGATGTATGTATGTATGTATGTATGTGTGTATGTATGTGTGTATGTATAGTTTACAAAATCTAAATTATGGGCCTAAATTATACCATTGAAAGCACTTTAGATTTCACTCCATTCCTACCAAGCTTTGACTCCTCCAGTTGATGCTTACAGGACTCCCTCACACCATTTGCTCGTCTGAAGAAAGACATTCTTTGTCTGCTGGACTTGACATTTTTACAGATCTCTCCCTCTAACTCTCCCTCTCCCACTCCCCTCCCTCTCCTTCCCCTCCTCTCCCCCTTTCCCTCTCTCTCTGGTATTCTCTTCTTTACTCTCCCCACAGGATATGCTGGCATCCTCTTAGCCGGCTTAGACTCTTCCCCTAAGACCCCACTGTCTTCTTGTACTTAGCTTTAGCTTTAGAATAAAAAAAAGAGCTGTTTAATCAATAAACCATATTTATATATGCTTATAAACCAATCACAAATGAACTCAGCCATAACTACTTCACTATTTTATCCTTAAAAAAAAAACACAAAAGAATGTGACAAGAGTCCCAGTGTCTGCAGGACTATTACAGTAATTAGTACCATTACTATTATTATTATACTATTAGTATTAATTTCATTACTGTTAGTATTATTATACTATTAGTATTACATTAGCACCACATATTCATGAGAAGTTGGTGAGAAAAAAAAAATCCTTATTTTCTTTCTAAGTACTCCAAAGGAATTTAGCAATTAAAGTATTTTAGATTGTTTTTAAAGGGGAGGACTCAGAATTAAATTTACGTAACTGGGAATATTTGTTTAGTTTTTCATTTGTTTTGTATTGTCAAACTGGCTGACCATTCACATTATTTAATATCACTTCAACCAGTCCTCTTGTACTTCAGTATTACTCATGAAGAAAGAAATGCAAAGGTCATTAGGTCACTATACGCTTTCCTAGCCAGCTCGTTTCTCTGAGATTTCAAAGCTTTTGCAGTCATTTCTCCCCTCCAAGATGCTTTATGTCCGACAACAAATCATAGGGCAGTGTATGTTTCTAGCACCTTTTCTTCAAACACTGGCAATGACTTCTGAAAAGGACTACCGTGACCTAGGGATAAATTCAGGAATTGACAAATAGGATAATGTAAGATCTAAAAGCTTTTGCATAACAAATGAGACACATTCAAAAGTCACCAGAGATGATGGAAGAAATCTAGGCTAGTATACATTGGAGTAAAGATTATTATCTAGAATACAAAACACTCAAGGAAGGACATACAGAGACAAAATGTGGAGCAGAGACTGAAGGAAAGGCTATCCAGAAACTGCCCCTCCAGGGAATCCATCCTATATACAGACACTAAACCCAGATACTATTGCAGATGCCAAGAAGTGCTTGCTGACAGGGGCCTTATATAGCTGTCTGCTGAGAGGCTCTGCCAGAGCCTAACAAATACAGAGGCACATGCTCACAGCCAACCATTGGACTGAGCACGGGGTCCCCAATGGAGGAGTTAGGGAAAGAACTGAAGGAATTGAAGGGGTTTGCAGGCCCATAGGAAGAACAACAATATCAACCAACCAGAACCCCAATAGCTCCCAGGGACTAAGCTATCAACCAAAGAGTACACATGGAGGGGCCCATGGCTCCAGCCACATATGTAGCAGAGAATGGCCTTGTCAGACATCAATGGGAAGACAGGCCTTTGGTCTCATGAAGGCTCGATGCCCCAGTGTAGGGGAATGCAAGGACAGGGAGGCAGGGGTGGCTGGGTGGTGGAGCACCCTCATAGAAGCAGGGAGAGGAAGGATGGGATGGGGGGTTCTGGAAGGCAAACCGGGAAAGGGGATAACATTTGAAATGTAAATAAATAAAATATCCAATAAAAATAAATAAAAAATAAAAAAGAATACATGAAGAACTAAAAAATTGAATACCAGGAAAGCTAACAATCTACTCCAATAAAAATTCTAATGAACAGATGTGGTTCTAAAAAGATAAAGTACAAATGGACATTCAAATACATGAAAACGTTTTCAATATCCTTAGTCAGCAAACAAACCCTAAAAGTAAGCCGAGTCCATTTCAGTCTAGCTAGAATCTTTAAGAAAAGACACAACAGAGCTGGGACAGAAGTCTTTCCGCTGCCATTTGCACCAGGGAGCAGGGCAGCTCCACAGCCTTCTGTGCATAGCCCACCAGAAAAGAGTGATCTCCCAACAGCACTTTCTCTTCTGAGCTTAGAGGTGAGATCTCCACCTTCTCTCTGGAAGTGAACAGCTAGGAGCACATGGGCAGTGAAGCAGCTGGGACAGAAGTCTTCCCAGCCACCATTTGCACCAGGGAGCTGGCCAGCTCCACAGCCTTCTGTGTACAGCCCACCAGGAGAGAGTGATTTCCCAGGAGCACAGACATAGGCTTACAGGCCCACAGGAGGAACAAGCTCCAGCCAGAGACAGCAAGACCAACTAACACCAGAGATAACCAGATGATGAAAGGCAAGCACAAGAACCTTACCAATAGGAATCAAGGCTACTTGGTAACATTAGAACACAGTTCTCCCACCACAGCAAGTCCCGGATACCCCAACACACTGGAAAAGCAAGAGTTGGATTTAAAATCATATCTCATAATGCTTATAGAGAGCTTCAAGAAGGACCTAAATAACTCCCTTAAAGAAATACAGGAGGACATGGGTCAACAGGTAAAAGCCCTTAAAGAGGAAACACACAAAAAACAAAGCCCCTTAAAGAATTACAGGAAAACACAATCAATTGAAGGAAGTGAACAAAACCATACAGGATCTAAAAGTGGAAGTAGAAACAATAAAGAAATCACAAAGAAAGACATCTCTGGAGATAGAAAATCTTGGAAAGAATTCAGGAGTCATAGATGCAAGCACCAACAACAGAATACAAGAGATAGAAGGGAATCTCAGATGCCGAAGATACCATAGAAAGCATTGACTCAACAGTCAAAGAAAATGCTGCATAAAGCTGGTAACCCAAAACATCCAGGAAATCCAGGACACAATGAGAAGACCAAACCTAAGGATTATAGGTATAGAAGAGAGCGAAGATTTATAACTTAAAGGGCCAGTAATTATCTTCAACAAAACTATAGAAGAAAACTTCCCTAACCTACAGAAAGAGATGCCCATAAATATACAAGAAGCCTTCAGAACTCCAAACAGACTAGACCAGAACATAAAGTCCTCCTGGCACATAATAATCAAAACACCAAATGCACTAAACAAAGAAAGAATATTAAAAGCAGTAAGGGAAGAAGGCCAAGTAATATATAAAGGCAGACCTATCAGAATCACACCAGACTTCTCACCTGAGACTATGAAAGCTAGAAGACCCTGGGCAGATCTCATACAGACCCTAAGAGAACACAATTGCTAGCCCAGGCTACTATACCCAGCAAAACTCTCAATCACCATAGATGGAGAAACTAAGATATTCTATGATAAAACCAAATATACACAATATCTTCCCAGAAATCCAGCCCTGCAAAGGATAATAGATAGAAAACACCAACACAAGGAGGGAAACTACACCCTAGAAAAAAGCAAGAAAGTAATCTTCTTCCAACTAACCCAAAAGAAGATATCCACACAAACATAAAAATAACATAAAAAAAAACAGGAAGAAACAATCACTATTCCTTAATATTTCTTAACATCAATGACTCAGATCCCCAATAACAAGGCATAGACTAACAAATATTTTTCATGTAAATCTTCAATTTTATCAGAAAATTTTTGTAATTCCTCTTTCAATTAATTTAGTAATTTTTATGTCTACCATTTTATCTGCATTATTTTTCATGATAACCTTCAATTTTAACATGTTTCTCTATGTATTTCTTCTATTTCATCAGAAATGTTTTCCATGTAAATCTTTGATTTTGTCACAAAATGTTTTTAATTCCACCTTCAATTACTTTAGAAAGGATTTTTTTTAATGTCTACCATTTTATATGTATAATTTTCCATGAAATGTCCCCATAACACCCACTACACACAGTGAAGACTCCCTGTGGACTAACAACTCCCACTGCTGGGTTTTGTTCTTCCCTCCTCCCCTCTGGTGGCCTGCTGGTCACCTGGTGGTCAGGTCAGTTTGATCATGACTTTTAATCTCCTCCAGTTACCCGCGTTTTATCAGTTTGAAGTCCATGCTTTTCTTTGTCTTATGCTAGCAGCTGCTTTCATACTATGGACGCTTCCCTATGCCCTGCTTGCCCATGCTGAGTTCATCGAGAGTCACACAGAGGCTGGTGATGCGTCTGTAAAGTACTTTCCAATAGTTACACTTAAACTTAACTTTTGAGACTTTCCCCTGCTTCTCATTGCCCGTACTTGTGAATTATTATTTTTGCTTTGCTTTAGAATTGATATTCTTAGTGTGCATATGAATTATGAACAGGATTGCTGTGTTTATCACAGGTTCCACAGGACAACAGCATATCTTGCTGGGAATTCCTCAGCTCTGTTTTGAGAACTAAACAAAATTATGTTTTCTTGATTTCTTCCTCTCATTTCAGAGAATTTCAGAGAATATTCAAAAATATCATCACTTTCCCTCTTTCGAGTAGAATAGAATTGCCAAGGTGCTGTGAAAATAGCTATGGCTGAGCCAGACACACAGTGAGTGCGATGGATCTATGGACAAATCAGACACACGGAGTTTTGTTTCCGATGTACCATTGCTGGTCACAGCCTGTTACAGCAGTGGTACAGCAATAAGTGACAGTTGAGTGTATAGTCCTAAATGGGACATTTGTAATAGGTATCACCCCCTTTAAAGCTGAGGGGACATTGTGCAATTGGGAATGGAAAAAAAATGTAAAAGGCAGAAGGTGGGAAAGAATATTGTGAAGTGATGTTGGCTTTGTACCCACAAACCCCCAGCAACAGCGGTTGCCACGTGGGACTAAGGGCCAGTCAGCTCTGCCTCCTGAAGGGCAGAGGGGCTTAGGAGACCCCATCACACTCAGGGGAGCTTATGTGGGGTTAATGGTTTCTGTGGAGAGGGAGTTACAGTCCTCAGTGATGTAGCCACTGGTCAGTTGACTTTGCTCAAGAAAGTAACTTTCCATGCATGCTCAGGCAAGCAACCCTAATTAAGCACAATGAAGCACAAAAAATGCATAAAGCCAAAAATGAACACACACACACACACACACACACACACACACACACACACAATCTTGATTATTACTGAAGAGGAAGCTAGAGTATGGTGATAAACACGACACTTTGACTAGTCCCTAATTAAATAGGTAAAATAGTATTAAATAGGTAAAATAGAAACTGTTTACCAGACAGAACCCACCATATTTATAGTCTTAAGGGATAACTATGAATCAGATATGCTTAGGACATAATATTTTTAACTAAATTTTTACATTATAGAAGGAGAAGATATATAAAGATGCAAAAAATGAAGACGAAATTTAACTTAATGGAAAACTAATACCAGGTTAATCTCTGTAACATAAAATGCGAGGCAATAATATATATTTCCTGAGATTTTATGTAAAAGATAATAGCCAGAATAAATAATAAGTCATTTAGTATCATAACAAGTAAAACAAATGAAGCTTACAACTGAATTAAGAGTAAGTAGGAACTATTGAGAAAGATGAAATAAAAACACAAGAAATAAAAGAAATCCAAGATGATGTAACGTGGGAGAAACAAGAAGGCAAACCAACCCAGCTGTGGTTCAAAAAGTAAAGAACCCTTCAACACACAAGGGGATAAAAAGCTGTTTAGAAAAGTTTAGATTTCTGGACCACACATAAAAGAGAAATATAGCAAAAGATGGACAGGTTTAACCATAATTCAAAACCTACGTCATGCGGGGGTGATTGTTTTCATCAAGGACTGCATAAATGATAAAACTCTAATAAAACAAAAGCATAGAGTGAATGAAGATAGGATAGGAAGAAAATGGTCCGTGGACAGTACACATGTCAGTACAGTCGCGGCTCACGGTCATGGCGATGTTCATGTATGCCTGGCCTGGGGAGTGGCACTCGCTTTAATACCCTTGTCCTGGCTGCTTGTCTTCAGAAAGGGGTGGAGCCCCCAGCTCCTCCGGCCTCATGTCTGCCTGGACACTGCCGTAGCCCCGCCTGGATGAGACTGAGCTGAATCTGAACCTGTGAGCCGGCCCAGTTAAATGCCATCCTTGTAAGAGCTGCCATGGTGGTGGTGTCTGTCCACAGCATAAGACCCCGACTAAGACAGCCATGTGACAGCCAGCTCCACCAGCAGGGCTGGCCACATATGTGCAAGCACTCACTTGTTTACTATCTTGGAACCGTAGCAAGAAGCATGCGTTGTGGAACTGTGGTAAGTATGAAAAATACAAACAAGGAAAACCTAGCTTGGCTGTTGCTTGCTTGGTTGTTTTTCTGGGTGTGTCAGCAGGGGTTGTCTACATGAGACTTTAAATCTTTAAACTGTCGAACTGAGGGAAACAGGTTTTCAGCTTAGGCATAGCAGTGGGACTGACTCAAGGGAATGTACACACACACACACACACACACAGACACAGGCACACACACACACAGACACAGGCACACACACAGACACAGGTACACACACACACACACACACACACACACACACACACACACAGTCCTGCCTTTGAACTAAAACTTCAACCTCTTCTCTCTTAGGTCCCCGGCTCACCTGACTTCTCTAGAGATTCCATAAACTGATTGGTTCCTATTGTTAGCATTGTCTAAGCTCTACCCCACAGTTACCCTGTCAATGGGGCTGCTTGGCTTCTCCTCTCTTGCTCTTGCCTTGCTGTTTCCAATCTCTCCCCATTCCCCTTCCTCTCCTCTCTCCCCATGCTCATGGGCAGCTTCTCTGTCTGTCTGTCTGTCTGTCTGCCTGTCTGACTCCCCCTGCCTCACTCTCTTTGCCTTTTTCTGCTTCTACTATCCTCTTAACTCTCCTCTCCATGCCCTGAATAAATTCTATTCTATACTATACCTTAGTGTGACCTTAGTGTGACTGGTCCCTAGGGGGCAGGGGGGAGGGGGAAGGGATGCCTCAGCATGGGCGCTCCCAGCCATCCCCCTTCTCCCATCCCTGACTACACCTCCACCAAATATATCCCTCTTCTTTATCTTTTTATGAACACATCACCCACAACTGCAGAAGCCAAGTACTCCTTATAAGAAGTTTCTTTGTGTTCACACACAGACATACTCTGTAGGGTTGTTCTTCTGACCCTCCCCCACCCCGACAAAACATTCCATGTTTACCTATCAAATTACACAGCTGATGACAATCATAGCCAGGCCTGGCTGTGGGCTGCAGGATTGCTGCTCACGGGCACCATCACCAGGTCTGGAAATGCTTCCTGTGTCTACATGCTAACCTGACCACTTCGGTATTTCTAAAGGTATTATTCTTCAATCTATAATTGTGATTCAGGGAATGTGATGACGACCGGTAACAGCACATGAACTGCAGGCTCTGTAAATAGTAACTGGGTGGTGGCGGCGGCTAGATCATAGAGCCAGTGAGGAAAATATGAAATGCATTTGATAAATTCTACCCTGAGACTGAGACAGAACGTGGACTTGATGTCACTCTACTGATAACTAGAATGATAAAGCAAAATAAAAGGGATGTGAAACTCCTTTATTCCAATGCTGTCTCACGAACCAAAGACAAAACCAGACTAACAGACACAGTTCAATGGCTGGACATGCTTAGGATTGGATGATGAATACTTACCTAATTCTTATTTTTAAAATTAGGTTCTCTTCCTTCAACAGTTTCTAAGACAAACAATGATTTGTGAGCAAGAGCACCACGGCATGCTTTTGAGAAGGGGCTCAGGCTCATGCCGCCCTCCCCCCAGCAGCAACAATGCAGCAAGCAGACCCCGCACCCACAGTCGGGACCTCCTGACACAGCCAGCAGACCCTGCACCCGCAGTCGGGACCCCCCTGATGCAGCCAGCAGACCCCACACCCACAGTCGGGAACCCCTGATGCAGCAGACCCTGCACCCACAGTCGGGACCCCCTGATGCAGCCAGCAGACCTCGCACCCGCAGTCGGGACCCCCTGATACAGCCAGTAGACCCTGTACCAGCAGTCGGGACCCCCTGACACAGCCAGCAGACCCCACACCCACAATTGGGAAGCCCTGACGCAGCCAGCAGACCCCGCACCCGCAGTCGGGACCCCCTGACGCAGTGGCACTTGGCCTGAGTTAATCACATCCTGCTTGGCAGACTGTATTGGTGTGCTCTCCTGTTGCAGTACCGACATGTAGAAGAGAACTTCCTGTATAAACAACCCCTTTGCTTCTTAAATGATATGCACTTGAACATTTGTGGTTACATGAGCGTTTTCCGTTTTCCAAAGAGAGTCTCTGATTGCAAAATACTGTCTAATGGTGAGTTCCTGAAAACGAAAAATGACTAAGCTTTTCACTTGCTGTGTAAAACTGTTAACGGCCATCAGCTGATCTGCAACCCCACAAACATCCCTTTTCTTAAGGCTGTAGTTCACAATAGCTTGTTTCGTAATCTTCCATTCCACTTGGTATTTCCAATGCCTATGAAATTAGCACGTTGAAAGAATATGCAGCCACTGGTCCACTTGCTACTGCCTCTAGATAATTAGGAAGGAACACAGCCCGAGACTGTCAGACAACACATACTGTCTTCATTTTGACCTCAGGGAAACCAGTTTAAATATTTTCAACACGTTAACTTTGCTATTCTTACAGATAGAAAATTTAATTAGCACACAAAATAATTCTCTAAAATAGTTTGATAGTTCATCTTATATAGTAAAATAGAAATTTCCTTTAAAAGATATGTCAATAAGAAATAAAAATTTAAGAGTCCTAATACATCTTGCCACTTTACTTCTAATAACAGGAAAAAGGAACACAAAAAGAAATTAAAATAATTTTCAAATTTCTAAAGTTTCAAAATTTAAAGTACAAGGAGAAAAATTAAACCACAGAGCTAAATAATTAAAGGAAAAATGAAAATGCTAAATAAATCAATGCAAAATTACTTAAATTCGCAGGATTACAAAAGATAATAATATGTTCTTAGTGTGGTCTCTGGAACATGGTCAGTCAAGCCATTACAGCAAAGCTATAATTAAAGACAGGAACAATTAAGGAACTGAAAAATGTAATTTATAAAAATATATTTCAATGGTAAATATTTAGAAATATGTCAGATTTACAGCAATGTGAGGACAGAGGCTCTGTCATAATTTATGATTTCAGTGTGAGAGGGTTGAAAACCATCCTGATAACATCCCCTTTCAATAGTAAAAACAAATATATAATATATAGTACAATAAATATCATGTCTATCATTGCTGTAATTTAGCTGTAATTAGGTGTGTCTCTTTCCAAAGTGTATGACAGGGGTAGCTTGGTCCCTAGGGTGGTGATGAGAGGTGAGCCCTCGTACAGAGTCCTCAGGTCACCTTAGGTCACCTAGGGGTATATACACAGAGGGGCTGTAGGGCTGCTGGTTCTCTACTGCCCCTGCTGCCTTTGATTGTGTTTTGGAGATGGAGTTTCCTTTGGCTGCTCGGACCTGCCTTGATATCCCTGGCCCATGTGATCAGCCTGCCCTTCCGCCATTGCTCAAGCACACAGACGCACCAGTGGGAAGCTGCACCAGCGTCTGCCTTCTGTGTGAGCGTTCAGTGAATCTCCTCTGTGTACCCGAGCTCTGATCACGATCACGACGTGGTGTCACCTACAGGGCCCTCACCAGAGCGACACTTTATACTTTCATGCCCTGGAGTCTCCAAAACTGTGGAAGATGCACCTTTTATTTGTAAAGTTATTCTACTCAAGTATTTTTTTAGTAGTAATTAAAAATGTAAAAATTGTTATTACCATGTTATAGAGAAAAACAATGGGAATATCAAAATTTATAAAGGAATTTATCTTAAAATACAGTAAGAGCATTATATAATAAATACATTTTTTAATTTTTATTTTTTCAATAAATACATTTTAATGCAGAAAATAGTTTAGTAAATAAAAAGCAAATTGCAAAATAGTACAGTGGTGTTTTATAGACAACTCTGGATGTTTGTAGATGCTTACGCAATGCATCACACCACTCTGAACTAAGAAAGTACAAGTAAATACCGAACATTTAGAAGCATTGCTCCTTCTCATTTACGATTAAAATGAACGCCAACGTAGGTTGATAGAAACTTCTGAGTTTCAGAAACATCAGACCATCTTTCCAATTCAAATGACAAAGATTCTTGAGAAAGAAAAAGCTAAACATGACATCATTAAAGTTTCAGAATAATTGGAGAAATTACAGAGTGCCAACAACTGTACAGGTTCCAGCTGTAGAGAGAAGGACCCAGGACTGGGAGTAGCCAGAGGGACATAAGCCGAGACCACGGGTGGCTGTTTCTCAGGGAGATAAAGGGGTCGTCTGTAATGCTCAGGTCGCTTCCCGGGGACTGAGACTGTGAAACTGGGTAAAACACCCTGAGCATTAGCAGAATGGAATGAGCTGCGGATGTACACATTCTGATGCACAGCATGTTTACAAGTGAGAAGTTCAAGAGGCCAGCAGGTCTTTGAACAGTGATCTAAAACATGCTATGCTCAAAGAGCGTACCTGGATCTTCAGGAAAACAAGTTAGATAGCCACGACCCTTGTGTTCCAGCGGGTTCCTGCTGCCCCTGCACACCAGTGAGGATCTGGGCTCAGACCTCAGTAGCTAGCTCATACTGAACCACTTTGGAAAACAGTCACGATTTTCCTTGGGTTGCCGTCTTCTAGGCTATAACAAATGACATGCTGAAGAACATTATGGGAGGCGCAATTTCTCTCTAGCATCTGAATGCTTGGGAAATGCTAGTTAAGTTCTCTGTGTGTGCATGTGCATATGTGTGTGAGTATGACCCCAGCCCAGCTAGCCATCAAGGAGTGCTGACATCATTCCTCTTCTTAGATGTATAGTTGCCCTTTCCATTCCTTAAATCAGGTAAAACAGGCTTCTTGCATTTATAAGCATGTAAAAATATTCTCATATCATAGTTCCTATAGAGAACAATTGCTACTACTTAGTTCTAATTTAGAACATGGAGATACATAATTTGTATTAATAACATTTTCTTAATGAAGTTAGAAAAATTAGATTGTTTCTGGAAACTGAACAATTTGTAAGCTAGTTAATTCAGTTCAGGGGCAGGATGATGGGGGTAGATTAGAACCAAGATTTGTTAAAAGAATATAAAGTAGATCATGAAACTGGGCTTCTAAGAACTCTGAACATAAACATAATTCAAGAAATATTTATTTAATGTGAACTGTCACCAAAGAGAAAAAGCAAGCACTTTGAAAGCACATAAAACTTACCACCATTATTACATCATTTTTGCTCTTATTCGTATTTGTTAACATGTTAGACTCTTGCTGATTAGAGGAAGAAATACTGAAACCAAGAACTCCCAGGTCCTAGTTGAGCATCTCCCTGTTATTGTGGAAATGGACACAGTAGTAAAACAACTTCTAATGATCTCATTAAACCCACAGATTAGCGCACTGCTCAACCCTCATTCTAGAAGCTTCTTCTTGCAGAAGACGGTAGTTAATATGGAGACCCACAATTGGTCAATGTGTAGAAAATAAGCCTGTGCCATCTCCACACTGTAACCCCCATCAAGGCTCGGGTATCAAAACAGAAGAAGAAGCCAAACTATTCTGAGTCATAGGCAGTGAGTGACACAATGTTTGGGACACAGTGTAGGAGATGCAGTTATGAACTCACTGTGATTCTGACAGAATGCACAAGACCTGCAGAAGGTCAAGCCAGTCCAAATCCCATTACGGAAGGGGTGAACCAGGCAGGGAATTTTAAGCTCGAATGAGGAGCGATCTGTATCTGACAGCTGAGCTGCCGGGGGTGGGGGGGTGGGGGCGGGGGGGGGCGGGGGGGAGTTAGTCGTCTTCACTATTATGACCTTTATTAGGCTGATCAATCTCTCAAGCAGGCAGTACACATGTTTTCACAGGAGTCGGGGCCCAGAAGAATACCATATTCTCATTCTGAGACTGTAATTTCTTACTTTTCTTTGAGACTATATTCCTTACTTTGTTTGCTGTGACATAATATACTGACAGTGACAGAATCACATTAAAGAAGAACAGTTTATTTGGGCACAGGGCACAGTCTAACGTTGCAGGAGAGTCATGGTAACAGGAGCTTGGAGGTCCACCTCCACCTCCACCTCCATCTCCATCCGCAATCAGGAAGCAAAGCGAGATGGGTATCACACTGCATTTTGTGTGTTTGGTCCAGGATCCCTGTTCATAGAATGGTGCATCCTACATTCAATGTGAGTATTTCTGCCTCAGTCAATTAAATGTAGACAATCTCTTACAGGCATAGTAAAAGTTTACCTCCAAAGTGATTCTAGACCCTGTCTAGTTAACAACCATTATTAAATACCTCCCTCAAGACCATATTCTATTCATGGCTTTGAATCAGTTCTACATTCTGTATGTTTTCCTTTAGTTTGTTTTCTTTTACCTAGTAACCAAAGAGCTAACTCAAGGAAAATAGACGCTGACTTCTACAGGCCCCCAGCTCGCTGTTCAACTGCGACCACCTCCAGATGCTGGGGCAGTCAGTGGCCAGCACTCAAGGGGGATTTATTTGCTTTTGCCTCTCTCTGAGTTAAGTATCAACCCACCATAAACTGTAGGGGGCTTCTTCTAATACTTGTAAATAGTTTATTTCCCCAGAAAGCCATAGAATCATCTGTCTAAATGACAAAGAATCAAGTATAGGTATATGTTATGTTTTCTGTGCTATGAAAGAAAAGCTATGGTTGTTTTTCAATAAAAGGGCCTAAGTGGTCTTCAAAGCAGTAATATATCTGATCTGGTTCAGTGGGGGGGGGTGTAGCAGCATTTCATTTTAAGATTACAAAGGGTTAGTGAGAATGCCTAGGAAAGACAGCATCTTGCTGCTATGTTCGTCATAAATACGTCTTCTCACTGTGTGTTTGGTATTAGGCATCTCAGGGTAACGCCTACCACTCTCTATTTCCACTGAAGACATACAGCAGCAGAAGTTTTCTTTCTTTTTCTTTCTTTCTTTCTCCTTCTTTTTTTTGGGGAGTGGGGTTTGAGACAGGGTTTCTCTGTTTAGCTCTGGCTGTCCTGGAACTCACTCTGTAGACCAGGCTGGCCTCAAACTCAGAAATCCACCTGCCTCTGCCTTCCAAGTGCTGGGATTAAAGGTGTATGCCACCACTGCCTGGCTTCTTTCTTCTTTTAAAAACAACATTCTTATAAATCGTTTTTCCTCTACTAGAGTAGAAAAGCATGCATGGCTACAACATTTTATTGTGTTGCTAAAATTTGATTGCTTCAGAATTCCTTTGTTCTGAGTGCTGTGCTGTAGAGAGAGAATCCCTTCTTACTGTTAAGGCACAAACGAGAGGCGCAGCCAATCAAAGCTTCTGCTCTCAGCCCTCTGATGCACACAACGGGAGAGCAGTACTGGAAAGACCCACTAGGCTGTTTGTGCAGAAGCTGCCAGATTCCAGGTGACGAGTGAAACCTGCAGCTAGCACACTGGCTCCAACCTGGCCAGGGAGGTCAGCGTCAGAGCAGTCTCCGCAGTTCCCAGAACTGCAAGTGGGCTTTTGGAAGTTGGGCTTGCTGTGTCTTCTGCTCCATGGGTGTCTCCTGTCCCTGCTGGCATCCCGTGTGCAGAACAACAAACTAGGGCAGGGCTGAGACCGCTTTGCCCAGTGGTAGAACTACTGCTCTCCTTCAGCCCTGTGCTAGACCCTTGTTCCTCTTTAGTGTCTTTAATGCACAGAGCACGCTGGCGTGTCAGGCGAGGCATTCATGGCGAAAGTGTAACTATTCCCTGGATCCATGCCTTCCCAGCCATTGCACCCCCACTCCCTCCGTGCCTCCCTGGCTCTCTATGGGCCTGTAATGCACCACACCATATTCAAAATATGCTGTATGTAATGACTGGTGCTTTCTTGTTTTATAGGAACGCAGAACTCTGTTGGTAATATTACTCCACAGACAAGCAGCACACATCCCCAAATGTGCAGAAGCAGCTGGAAAAAAGATCAATCCCTGGGTCAAGACTCAAGTCAAAGGTAAAATTTATGACATTTTATTCTTCTCTTTTTCTCACGGAGAAAACATCAATGTGTCTTTATAAACCATCTTTGGATTTTACCATCACGCCTTTCAAATTTGTCCAATCAATTCTCACTTCCTTCTGAGTTGAAGAAGCATCAGACTACTAGAAATCTTTCAGAAATGATATAAGAAGTGAAAGTCTTCCCAAATATGATAAAAGTTTATTTTTAATGCAGTTTTTTGAAGTTTCTTTAGTTGTTTATAAACCTTTTGTGAATTCATGCCAGTTTTTTGTTCACTTGTTTGTTTTAAATAAACTTTAAAGACTTCAAGCTTGAAGATTAAGATCATTGCATAGTTTAATACTGAATCCTGTCAATACTTGATTCAAGAAATTACAATTGCAATATGGATACATGCTCCACTATGTTCATAGCAGCCTTATTTATAATAGCCAGAAGCTGGAAAGAACCCATATGTCCCTCAACAGAAGAATGGATACCAAAAATGTGGTATATATACACAATGGAGTACTATTCAGCCATTAGAAACAATGAATTCATGAAATTCTTAGAGAAATGGATGGAGCTGGAGAACATCATACTAAGTGAGGTAACCCAGTCTCAAAAGAATACCCATGGTTTGCACCCACTGATAAGTAGATATTAGCCTAGACTCTTGGGACACCAAAGACACAATCCACATACCAAATGATGTCTGACAAGAAGGAAGGAGTGGACACTGGTGCTGGAAAGCCTCAAAGCATCAGTGTAGGGGAATACCAGAACAGGGAAGTGGGAAGGGGTGGATGGGGGAACACAGGGAGGGAAAAGGGCATGTGGGACCTTTGGGGGGCAGGGAACCAGAAAAAGGGAAATGAAATGTAAATATAGTATATATATCCAATAAAAAAAGAGAAAAAAATTACAGTTGCAATTTTTTTCTTATGAAACTTAACATGTATTGTGTTCTCTGCAGATGAAATCCAAAACCTGCTACTTGAAGGTTCTGTAAACTTAGACACCACGATGGTACTGGAAAACACCATCTACTTCAAGGCACGGTGGGAAGCTTTGTTTGAGAAGAAACCTAAAGCTTATCTTTTCCACATGAGCTCAAGGCCAGACTTCTGCATCGATTCATTGTCTATTTTCTCGTGATTTAACTTGTCACACCCAATTTGTCTAATCTGGATAAACTGGAAGGTTAAAATGTAGTCAGCTATTGACTACTTAATACTTCTCACCAGAGAAAACAGTGCTTCTCCAGAGGCAAGGGTTTCTCTTTAGAGAATCAATGAGTAGAGAAAGCACAGCTGCAGCCGGTGCACCAGGGAAGCCAAGATCCCCTAGAACATGTGCCCCCAGACCGCTTGGTCCACCCACGCCCACCATCGACGAGGAAAACGAGCAGTGAATGTGAAAAAGAACTAGGAAGGCAGTGCGCTGTCCGGCCATACTCACAGGTCCCCGTGAATGAGTCCATAGATCTGCGGCATGCTCCGGTGGTAGATTCCTCTCAGAATAACTATGAGCAGAATCACCACGAAAGACGGAAGGCCCCAGCTCAGCAGGCAGAAGAGCAGACAGCGCCTCTCGGTGTGCTCATCATTCACCACCAGCACGTACCAGAAGTTGACAGACTAGAGAGGGAAACAAGAGGCCAGGCTCCGCATTAACGGCACAGGACATGACTCCCCTGGGGCCGACTACGGCCTCACTCAGTAACAAAGGGCAAAGACCAGATTAATTAAAAATGCCGGAGTTAGATTTTTGTTTTAGCTAAAACATTCCTTTATTTCATATTAGGACATTAAAATAAAAACAACTCTGGGAACAGCATAAGGAAACATTGAGTTCTTTGTCCTTTTTCTCTTCCATACTTTGTTCTGCCTTAAACTTTGTTATAATCCTCTGAGACTTTCTTATAAATCTGACTCTGAGAAGACAAACACTGTCATCCAAACCTCCTTCCAAGATGAACAAATTCGTGATGAGAATAAAGAAATCAATGGCTCTGGGCTTTCATGATGTTTTTGACACCGAATACACGGGCGGACCAGCCACTGCTCCCGTGGGTGGGGGTGCCCGTGAGGAGGGCCAGGCTCCATCTCAGGTATGTGTGTGTGTGTGTGGGGGGGTGTTGGGAGTGCGGGGAGGACTGCAGTTGTATAGCACAGAATCAAAAACACAGTGTGATTGTGAATGGAAAAAATGCAAACATGCCCAATCAGGAAAGACTATGATCTGTTTTGTTTTGTCTGTACTTTCCTGCTCATTCACTTGACTAATATTTACCAAGAACTTAGTGCCAGAGATCAGGGTAGCCACTAAGGACGGATGGAGCATTGAAGTGGACAGAGAGGTATTTATGATCTTGAATCATAGATTCTAACAAGACGGCTTCCAATAAGAGAAACATTTATCTTATATTAAAACCACATCACATGTCTTTGAGTTTTAGAATAAAAGTATACAAGGGAGCAGTATATACTAGGAAGTTATAGGAACAGATTAGTTAGATGAAATAAGGAAAATAAAGCATGTAAATGCTATTATTGGCTCCAAATCCCACATCAAACACATGTCAAAGCCAAAGCTAGAAGGTGAGTTTTCTGTCTTCTAACAATCCCCCTGTTGAATAATGCCTTGCTTGGCTGTCAATCAGTACAGTACTGACACTGGCCGTCACATCATACACCATAACATCTACTCTTTGCAAAATCGATTTAGTGTGGTGGGCTGTGGGCATAAGTGCAGTTCACACGGGTGTGGCACGAGGGGGAGCACGGGGAAGCAGGATCGGTTTCCCAAAGCTCCTAGGAGGAGGTGGGAAAGGATCAGTAATGTAGGCCCCAAACCAGTCATGATACAGTGCAAGCCCTTCCGAGGTAGGAAATAAGCATGCCTTAATGCTTGGCCAGAGGCTTTTAGACACTGTTTACTGAGGCTTCTGAGGAGATCCTATCTGGACCGGTTCAGCCTTGAGGGATTATACCAGGCTAAACTTGGGAAGAACAAAAATATTTGGTTCCTTGGAGATTTTTGTCTTTGAATTTATTTCCTCATCTTTATGCACATCTGCATATATCTATAATTATAAAGCATGTTTTGAATTGTTGCTTATGCAAATCTGTTCTAGCTCCTATTTAAAAGTGATTAAGCCCAAAGCATCTTGTGTTATTCCCAACCTCCACCTCATTCTACTCTTAGCATAGGGTGTAGACTCAAACCGGTAGACTGTGCTGAGTACTGAGTACTTAGTGCTGACTGCTGACTGTTGAGTGCTGTGTGCTGAGTGCTGAACGGTGGGTGCTGAGTGCTGAGTGCTGACTGCTGAGTGTTGAGTGCTGTGTGCTGAGTGCTGAACAGTGGGTGCTGAGTGCTGAGTGCTGAGGTAGTCAGTGTTGGCTATTAGAGGATGAAAAGTTACCCAACCTGCCCAAAGATCTCTACAGAAGCACCAGTTGTTTCTATTAGAGTGAGTCCACGGGAACTCACACTGAGGCATACTAGCACTGCAGAAGGGTGGAGTCAGCATGCAGGGCCACTATGGAAGGATGTCTACGTTGGTTCAGCACAGTGCAGCCTGGGCATTTCCTAACTGTCTGTGTTTGCACAGGGGGATTTCACAGCTAGGACAACTGAACCTTCTTCCAGTGACAATCTAGCCACTGCCAGCCATGCGCGGCAGGCTTAGCTGAGAGAGATGGGCAGAGGAGGTGTTTGCTAGGGTCATCCCTGCAGTGTCATCAGTGTGGCTGGATGCTCAGAGACCCGAGCAGGAAGGCAGCTCTGAATGGCGTCAACTTTTGCTGGTTTGAAAAAAAAATGCGAATGTCTTAACAGCATCCAGTCACTGAAATATACTGTGAAGAGAGCATCTCCTATTATGGTCCATTTTTGATATTACAGAATAGAAATGCTATATAAAAATGCTTTAATTGTTCTAGAAAAACCACGTGGTCTACATTTAAGATTGTCTCTAGCACATTCAAGCTTTCCTGAATTGTTTGTAAATTTATTTTTATATAATGTTTTAAAAAGATTACTTTTATTTTTTAATTTGTGCATATGTATATTTGTGTGTGTGTGTCTGTGTGTGCATGTGCATATGTGTATGTATGCCTATAAAGGCCTTGTTCCCCTGAAGTTGGAGTTACTATGTCCCAAGATCACAACTATTGTCTTTTGCAAAAAGCAACAGATACCCTTAAGCACTGGGCCATCTCCTCAGCCCCAGATTGGGGCTTTTGGAGACAGAGTCTAGTGCAGTGCAGGTTGACCTCAAGCCTGCTACACAATGTTGGCCATGGATTCCTCCTGTCTCTACCTCCCAAGTAGTGGGTTAAAGGCACGGGTCCTTACATACGACTTTACATTTTATTTAAATATACTTAGGTGGTATATTTTGGGATCCATGCCTAGGTCTTGAATCCCCTTCCTAAGCCCTGTCTCTCACTCTCCTAACCACACACATTCCTCACTTCACCCAAACATACTCAGTATTGGCACGGCAGCTCCATGTGCCACATGCCCTGTTCAGCTGGTCACTGCTGGTTTGGTCAGGGATAGGAGCCTGGTCTAGTCTGGACCATTCTCTTTCACTGAATCACCTTGTAATCCCATGATCGTCTAAGTTGTTCATGAAAATAAAGGGAAATATGAACTGAGTAGCAGCTGTGCCACAAGCACAGTCTAGAGAGGAAATGTGACTTCAGAGAAGACAGACAGACAGACAGACAGACAGACAGAGACAAACAAGCTGCACTCACAGCTGTGGCTGAATGAGTGATCTTACACACAATTTTCATGATCTCAATATCCATTTATCTCAGTTTAACTTGATTTTCTTCTCTCTCTCTCTCTCTCTCTCTCTCTCTCTCTCTCTCTCCCTCCCTCCCTCCTTCCCTCCCTCCCTCTCTATTTCTTTATGCGTGTGTGTATGTGTATGTGTGTTATTCTTGAAGCTGAAAGATGATAGGGTGGGAACTTAACCACCCCCCTGTCTTTAAAATCACAGCTCCTCCTTTGTAACATAGTGTAAGAGTATTGCAGACGTGTGTAGTGGCACATGCCTCTAATCCCAGTATGCGAGAAGCAGGGGCAGAAAAATCATGAATTGAAGGTTACCCTGAGCTCTATAGCCAGCTTGAGGCTAGCCAGAGCTAACTGGAACCTTGTATTAAATAAACAAATAACCCACAACTAATTAAGATTTATTTTCACAGAAGTTCATAAATACTGATATTAGTATCCTGTGCATAGACCTTATTCTCCTGTCTTTCCACAACCCACACACACTTTACATTTGAGCAATACATTGGTGTAACGTAAGTCAGACAGTTTTTATGCTGCATTTTAGTGCTTTTTGTCTCTGTCTCTCTTTTCCGTGCTTGTCTGTCTGTCTCTGTCTCTCTCTCTCTCCCTCCCTCTCTCTTGTCTTTCTCTTGCTGTTCCTGTCCTTCTCTCATCATAGGAAGGAAGAAAGCAGAACACATAAGAGACAAAGTGTGGAGCAGAGACTGAAGGAAAGGCCATGCAGAGACTGCCCCACCTGGGGATCCATCCCAAACCCAGACACTATTATAGATGCCAACAAGGGCTTGCTGACAGGAGCCTGACATAGCTGTCTCCTGAGAGGCCCAGCCTGTGCCTGACAAATATAGAGGCAGATGTTCTCAGCCAACCATTGAAGTGAGCACAGGGTCCCCAATGGAGGAGCTAGAGAAAGGACCCAAAAAGGTGAAGGGGTCTGCAGCCCCATAGGAGGAGCAACAATATGAACCAACCAGTACCTCCAGAGATCCCAGGGACTAAACCACCAACCAAAGAGTACATATGGAGAGACCCATGGCTCCAGCCGCATGTGTAGCAGAGGATGGCCTTGTCAGACATCAATGAGAGGAGAGGCCCTTGGACCTGTGAAGGCTCGTTGCCCTAGTGTAGGGGAATGCCAGGACTGGAAGTGGGAGTGGGTGGGTTGAGCTAGGGGAGGGGGAATGGAATGAGGGGGGTTGGAAGGTAAATGAGGAGAGGAGATAACATTTGAAATGTAAATAAAGAAAATATCTAATAAAAAATACATTTCCATAATTAGTAACTGAGGCTGGAAAATTCCATTTAAAGCATTAAAAAATGACTAAAATATCTAAATAAAATCATCTAGATTAAATATCTATAAAAATAAGAGTATGGATATAAGCAAATTGGCTATGTTACTACATAGATAATACTTTCCAAGTATCTACACAAGAAAATCAGACACACATCTTATTAATTGCTTTAGTTATTATAGTTCAGAATTCTGGCTTTATATATTCTATACACACAAATTCATTAGTTTATTATTACAACTTCATATAACTGTTAGTATGTTAGTAAGATATAAAGGAGAAATTCCACTTATTTTAGCCTAAATAGGGTGTTTGAACTCCACAAATTTCATCTGAACAAAGACTGTATCCAGGCTGTTGCATAATTCTTGATTATTAATTGTTTCACTAGAATTGGTGAGCTGACTTATAGCGTTGAATTTGATCTGCGTGACACATGCTACTAATTCTATCACTGTATTCTCTTAATCATCCATTTCAGATACAAATCTCAGAAATGTTCCCACCTGTCCTTGTTCCTTCTGCTTCCTCTGTCTTATTATTTATTTGCTTTAAAAGAACTGCGGTGCTTTTTGAGGCTTGATAATTCAGTATTTCCTGGGAACATGATTTTTATCTTGGTAGTTATCAGTCTTCAACACTTTTGAAGTCTTGTCAAATTAAATCAATGGCAAAGGAAAACCATGGCTAATTTTAGCATTTCCATCCCTGCTGCTACGACCCTGCACTCTTCACCAAGAGCCTGTCTGTTTCTTCACAGTCAGGCTATGTGGAGAGATTAAGGCATAGGATACTTATGTTCAAGCATCAGTTTAAGTGATTTCTAGTCTATTATACGAATTTATTAATACATTCTACAAAGAAACTTTACTTTCACATTAAAAAAATGAATTTTGAATTAAGCTGTAACGTTAGAAATGAGAGAAACAGATTTCAGAGACAATGCAAGACCCCCAAGCCTTTGTGGTCAAATCAGATTGCTCTACAGTGGTTTAACATGGCGACTCACATGACCACGAAACAGAGCCAAATGAGTACAAACCACGTTACATTTCCATCCACCTCTACTGCATATGGACACTGCAAACGGTATTATACTCCTTCAACTAATCCGCAATCTGATAATCCAATTAAAATTAGGCCTTTTGTGACCATTCATAAAAAAAGGCATAATTTCAAGAATCCATTCTATGGATACTCTCTAAGCAAACAAAGAGAGTTTATATGCAAAAAACGAACCACAACTAACCAGAGTTAATTAGAATCTACAAAATAAATTGTAGAATCACTGTTTTGTGGCATAGAAAACAGTTGGCCATTGTGAAAGTAAAGATTTCTAAACATAAATATGTGCATACATTCACATAAGTCGTGTATACAATCACAAGGATACACATGTGTCCTTGTTTATGGATTCATAAATATTTGTCTACTCCTGGGGTCTCTGTGGAGGCGTACACAGGAAGTCATTAGCAGTGTTTACCTTCAACCACAGCATTAGCGATAAAACAACGGAAAAGCGGCAGATGAGCAAAATAGCAAGAAAGAGATGTATTTTTTGATTTGATATCACCCAAGTGTTTTGGTTTTATAATATTAGAATATGCTATCTCTAAAATAAGAGAAAATTGAAACTAGCCAGCAGCAAAGAGGAAAGACATTCCAACATTCTAAATTCTCAGTGTCAATCTGACTTAGAGTAAACAGGACCCTGGTATCTTAAGGAAGTAGGAAATGATATCAGTGTTCACACAGAGTGATTTTACATTCAGAACAAACAGAAGGGAAGGTCAATGATCCTTGACCAGACAGGGAATTTGTGAGTTGTTTGTTTCATTCCAAATAAGCAAACTTGGCTGTTTCTACACTCGTCCCCCGAGCTGGCCCCCAAGCTGAGCACGCGTCCACTCTAAGAGGCCCCAGACTGGCCTTGCCGAGGCTGTGCAGCCCTTGTGTGCCGCCCTTAAAGTCATCCTTTCCACATATCAGACACACCCCCGTCTTCTAAAAAGGTATGAATTATATTGGAAAGGTAGAATATTCAGCACAGTTGAAAATCTCTGCTATTTCACCACTTGTGTGAGCCCCAGCAGCACCGCACATGAATAGGTATTGTAGACACTCTGGGCTGGGCACAGGGCCAGCTTCCTGCATGGGTCTGGTTCATTTCACAGTTTTCAAAGGCGGTGTAACAGTAACCTGATCTGCAAGATCAGCTCAGAGATGTTATATAACTTGTTTATCAATAAGAGGTTTCTCCCGACAATGTAACTATACTCTCTCTTTACCATGATGGTGTTGAAAGCTTGTAACAAAGTAAAGTGATGTCATTTAAATAAGCTTATCCTAACACTGAACATGTGATGTGAAAAACAAACAAAAAACAGAACAATGCTTTATTATCGTGGATGTTTGTCTTAACAACATCTTTATTATCTTTCTCATGTGTGCATTAATCTGCGGATATATGAAGGTGCACACATGCCACAGTACATGTGTGGAAGTCGCGGAGAACAACTTCCTGGTCAGTTCTCTCCTTCCAGAATCTGGGTCTTGGTGATCAAAGTCAGGTTGTCTGTATTGACAGCAAGCATTTTGCCCACTGAGCCATCTTGCCAACCCACACTGATAATTTTTGTGCTCTTAACTCAGTGACTAAAAATAAATGATTAACTCAGTCAGTACGTTACTCATACATAACATCTGATTCCCTCCTGTATTGCTAAAAAATATGAAGTAGAATCAACAGAGTTGACATTCTTTCAAGGCTTTTAAAAGTTTCATTTGTGTGTGTTGGTGTTTTGCCTGCATATGTGTGTGTGTGTGTGTGTGTGTGTGTGTGTGTGTGTATGCATGTATCTCTTTCAAGGTTTTAATCAAATTTGACTCACAAGATTGATCTAGTGGTTTTAAAGATAGGCTTAGGTTTTTAAAAAATGGTTTTAGCACATGGCATTTCATAAATGGAAAGTGTAGTTGGGTAAAATGACAACTTCTGGCCACAAAATAACTTATTAGTAGAAAGCTACCTAAAATTCAGACGTTATTGGATTTTCCCCTTGTGGTCACACCGCAGACCATGAAGGATGTGTGGTGTACCATCTGAAACGCATTATGTTTCACTGCCATTTGCAACCATTTTCCTGAATCATGAGCCACACACAAATATAATTAGCCTACTAAATAAGCTTCAGGCACAATTAGATTTTCTTGCTGACCAGAAAAGCAGAAATGGAATAAACTGACCCCCCATTAACTCTGGTTAATACCCAGCAAAAGAGAGACTCCTCTGGAAATACACGTGAAAGACATTTCCATTTGAATGTATGTTGGTGACCTGATCACTGTGCTTCTGCAGATAGTCTCTTCAACTCCAAGAGTATTGCTGGCTGTGAACATTCTTAACTTGAATGGATCTTTCATTTCCTAGTATTTGATCCATTTGCTCTGGTTCTGCCAAATGCAGACTCCTGATCCAGGCTTTCTGTCCTGTACCAGGTCTCCATGTAGTGTACACAGAAGTCTCTCCCCACACCGGTTCCAAGCTACTACTGATTGCTCGTATGCTAGGATGTGAACTGAGTGTAATTCCTGTGTGCCGGTGCATGACAGGCTACAATGAAGCATCAGCTGCCTTCACACTGCTACCCGGGGCATAGGTCTGTGTGATATTCTGCTCACACTTTACATTACCACCGAGTTTATCGTAAAGTAAAATTCTCAGCCATTTATATTATGTTTATAATATATTTCATCACTGATAAGGTTCACTTAGTATGTAACCTGTGTCTACAGGTTTTCTGTGTTTGTTCCACCTTGAGGCTTGTTCCACCAGAGGCAACAGCTTCCTGTTGTAACTATCCTGTTATCTCTGTATATCTTCAAATCTGATAAGCAGTTTCCTGTGTTTTCATCTAAGTCATTAATCGGAAACTCAGAATATGTCAGGGACAGGGATAAAGACCTTCATCACGCTACTGCAGAATCAGGCCAGGAACCTGTATAGTCCTGTACTTAAAAACACACAGTTTAAAGCAACTCCTAAAGTAATCTTTCCAGCAGAAAAAATATACGAAATTTATTCTACTTTCAGGAGATGTTTCATGCCCTGAAATTATGTCTATGGCTTAGACTTATTTTTAAAGCCATTGTCAGAGATATTATAGAAAGTGACTTATTTTCCATGATTGGAGGTGCTGAAAGTTCTACAAAGCACTAATTTGAGGAATGGGAAATTTTCATGCCCCGTGCAGAGATCTAGAGCTATCCCCTGGAAGGCCACACCACTGCAGCTTCTGCTGCTGTTAATGACTAGAAAGTCTGTCTCTTCTATGACTGCTCCCACAGTCAGAACAGGAGCCACTGCCCATCAGACACTGATGGCAGATATGTGGGAACAGAGGCTTCCTTCTCCTGCATGCCTGACAATCAACCTCCCATGCCAAAGTTCTGAACTAACGAAAACAAATAATCATGCTGTTTACTTTGTATCTGCTGACAATTCTCTATTTAGTAGGAGCTTTCTCCTGTCCTCCTGGTACAACTAGCACTAGTAACTGGCTTCCCCAGACACTCTTCCCTACCTCCAATTAACCACAAATAAAGATATCTCTCTAAAATCTAGATGTAATCATATCCTTCTCTTTCTTGAACAAATTCTTTGATGATTCAGAGAAAATAATTCAAATTTCTTATTCCTCAGGGCCCATATTCTAAGCTTCTGTTACGACCCTTTGGTTTTCAGTCTTATGAGATTTGCCTATTTTTTTCAAACTCTGCTCTCTGAAGTTGTGTAGTTACTAGAGATATTATTGCATTCACACCCTAGTAGAGCTGTGAAGGCTACATCAGATGATTTCTACTTCAGGACAGAGAATATCTGGTGCGAAGACTTTGTGGTGGTTTGCATATGCTTGGCCCAGGGAGTGGCACTATTAGGAGGTGTGGCCTCTTTGGAGTAGGTGTGTCACTGTGGGTGTGGGCTTTAAGACCCTCATCCTAGCTGCCTGGAAGCTAGTATTCTGTTAGCAGCCTTCAGATGAAGATGCAGAACCCTCAGCATCTCCTGCATCATGCCTGCCTGGATGCTGGCATGTCCCCACCTTGATGATACTGGACTGAATGAACCTGGAAGCCAGCAGGAATTAAATACTGTTCGTGTAAGAGTGGCCTTGATCATGGTGTCTGTTCAAAGCAGCAAAACCCTGCCTAGGACGCCTTCCTCTCGAGGGGTCTCTGGAGGGGAGCAGGGGGCGGGGATGGGCTACCCACCTGAATGAGCATCCAGCTAAACTGGCAGAGATACAGGTAGTGTGTCACTGCCGCCACCGCAGAGCAGCTCTGCTCGCTGAGCCGGGGACTTGCGTATGCAGATGCCAGGAACAAGATCTGGAAGAAACAGGTAGTTTGACTTTTATGTCACGCTGAGGTTAATGAGACCGTCCATAAAATAAGCCACTTTCATCTGCGTGTGACTGAGTCACAGGCAAAGCTGACTTCACCTCAGGCAGCCTCAAGGGGCAAAGTGGGCAAGAGCTCGCATGCTTTTAAGAACCAATTAAAGACAAAATATTATGTTTTGTGTTGCTCTAAGTCTCTCAAGAGGAAATTCTCCCAAAAACCATTTCTCCTGACTGGCAGACCGACCGAAGAACTGGAGTCCACTTGTTCCGGGCAGGTAGGAAAGAAGAGGCAGTGCGGAATGTCATTCCCAGTCAAATGAAGACCAAGAGAGCACCAGGGAGACCAGGAGAAAGAATCCCTGACTTTCTAGAACCCGAAGCCTCTTGCCAGGGAGCAGCATGTGGAACAAACAAGTTTCAAGTCTTAAAATTCCCTAATTTTAAGGTGGGGTTTTATTATCACCATCAAGCCTCTCCCCCTTGATCAAAGATGACAATTGCCACAGTATCTAAATTGCATGTCTATTTATTTCCCTCTTTCAGAACACAATTGAATCTTAACTCTTTTTATAAAAAGAATCCTCATAGCCATTGACCATACTGTGAAGTCAGCATCATCATAACACCATTACCACCCCCCACCAACCACCACCACCACCACCACCACCTCCACCACCACCACCACCTCCACCACCACCACCACCACCACCACCACCACCACCACCACCACCACCACCACCATCATCATCATCATCATCATCATCATCATCATCATCATCTTACCAGAATATAATCTAAATAAGGAGAGAAATTTTTACTTTTTTTATTTTTTTATTTTTTTTTTATTTTTTGGTTTTTTTGAGACAGGGCTTCTCTGTGTAGCCCTGGCTATCCTGGAACTTACTCTGTAGACCAGGCTGGCCTCGAACTCAGAAATCCACCTGCCTCTGCCTCCCAAGTGCTGGGATTAAAGGCGTGTGTACCACTGCCTGGCTGCATTTTGATTCTTTGATAAATTTCAAACATCAAATATTTGGTACCGAGTAGAACTAAGTAAGCACTTCTGGAATAAGCGATCAAATCAGGAAAAATACCATTGTAATAAGAGTACTATGTGGCAGTGTCACCAGAACTGTTCCAGCTATAGTAAGTTAAGAACCCCGATAAGTCTAATACTTGAGACTGGCAGGGGTGCAGACTAACTCCCAACCAGGTTCCAGTCCTGGGACTCATGACCACGACACCCCACCATGAGGACCATGATAAGTGGTCACAAAACATTGAAAGCTAGACTTCTCCCTACTAATGAGGAGTCTTAATGGGCCCCGAATGTCTAACCAATGAGCTTCCCTTCCTGGGCATCCCTTCCTGCAAAAGGTATTTAATCTCTGGTCCATCCTGAGTAAAAGGAACTCGTCCTCAGCCACGATGAATAAACAGTTTGGAGAAACAAGGACGGTTTTCTTCATCAGGAACGGTGTGTGTGTGTGTGTGTGTGTGTGTGTGTGTGTGTGTGCATTGTGTGTGTGTGTGTGTGTGTGTGTGTGTGCATGCACGCACACGTCATCATATAGAGCCAGATCTAAGTGTCCCATAGAAGACCCTCTTCCAGCTCCTCTGTATTTCTGGCACTCACTCGGAGCTCAGCGGGGACCTGCCTGTCTCAGGCTCAGCATGGGCTTACAGACCCCAATTCCCAACTCCTCCTGGTCCTGGGAACATAGAAGGATGGGACCCACAATTCTCAGTGGCATCTGGGTACACAGGAGTTTGAGAACCTAGAACCACAGCATCCATCCTAGATCTCGCAGTTTTTCCGCTTAGAAGAACACAGACTTGGACTCCTATCCCAGACTGCACTACGCCTTCCCTGGCAGTGACATTTCAGCAGCGCGCTGGTTCCCAGTGGCAAGCCACGCAAGCAGCCTGTTCCCCACGCATTTCAACTCCTCCAGCAGCATGCCGGAGGCTCAACATCCTAGTGGCGAGGTGGAAAAGCAGACCAATAGACTACTACATCAATTTTTATAATGAAAATTTTACTTAGCAAAAAAAAGGTTGGCGAGACAATATAATTCTATGACATCTGAGCAAATAACCTGTGTTTAACTTCCTTGCAGTAGTCACAGCAAGTGCAGCAGTCACAGTCAGTGCAGCAGTCACAGTCAGTGCAGCAGTCACAGTCAGTGCAGTAGTCACAGCAAGTGCAGTAGTCACAGTCAGTGCAGCAGTCACAGTCAGTGCAGCAGTCGCAGTCAGTGCAGCAGTCGCAGTCAGTGCAGCAGTTGCAGTCAGTGCAGCAGTCGCAGTCAGTGCAGCAGTCGCAGTCAGTGCAGTAGTCACAGTCAGTGCAGTAGTCACAGTCAGTCAGTGCAGCAGTCACAGTCAGTGCAGCAGTCACAGTCAGCGCAGCAGTCACAGTCAGTCAGTGCAGCAGTCACAGTCAGTCAGTGCAGCAGTCACAGTCAGTGCAGTAGTCACAGTCAGCGCAGCAGTCACAGCAAGTACAGCAGTCACAGTCAGTGCAGCAGTCACAGTCAGTGCAGTAGTCACAGTGCAGTAGTCACAGTCAGTGCAGCAGTCACAGTCAGTGCAGTAGTCACAGTCAGCGCAGCAGTCACAGCAAGTACAGCAGTCACAGTCAGTGCAGCAGTCACAGTCAGTGCAGTAGTCACAGTGCAGTAGTCACAGTCAGTGCAGTAGTCACAGTCAGTGCAGCAGTCACAGTCAGTATAGCAGTCACAGTCAGTGCAGCAGTCACAGTCAGTGCAGTAGTCACAGCAAGTGCAGCAGTCGCAGTCAGTGCAGCAGTCACAGTCAGTGCAGCAGTCACAGTCAGTGCAGCAGTCACAGTCAGTGCAGCAGTCACAGCAAGTACAGCAGTAAGAGTCAGTGCAGCAGTCACAGTCAGTGCAGCAGTCACAGTCAGTGCAGTAGTCACAGTCAGTGCAGTAGTCACAGCAAGTGCAGCAGTCGCAGTCAGTGCAGCAGTCACAGTCAGTGCAGCAATCACAGTCAGTGCAGCAGTCACAGCAAGTACAGCAGTAAGAGTCAGTGCAGCAGTCACAGTCAGTGCAGCAGTCACAGCAAGTACAGCAGTAAGAGTCAGTGCAGCAGTCACAGTCAGTGCAGTAGTCACAGTCAGTGCAGTAGTCACAGTAAGTGCAGCAGTCACAGTAAGTGCAGCAGTCACAGTCAGTGCAGCAGTGGCAGTCAGTGCAGCAGTCACAGTAAGTGCAGCAGTCACAGTGCAGCAGTCGCAGTCAGTGCAACAGTCACAGTCAGTGCAGCAGTCACAGCAAGTGCAGCAGTCACAGTCAGTGCAGCAGTCGCAGTCAGTGCAGCAGTCGCAGTCAGTGCAGCAGTCGCAGTCAGTACAGCAGTCACAGTAAGTGCAGCAGTCACAGTCAGTGCAACAGTCACAGCAAGTGCAGCAGTCACAGTCAGTTCAGCAGTCACAGTCAGTGCAGCAGTCGCAGTCAGTGCAGCAGTCACAGTAAGTGCAGCAGTCACAGTCAGTGCAGCAGTCACAGTCAGTGCAGCAGTCACAGTCAGTGCAGCAGTCACAGTCAGTGCAGCAGTCACAGTCAGTGCAGCAGTCACAGTCAGTGCAGCAGTCACAGTCAGTGCAACAGTCATAGCAAGTGCAGCAGTCACAGTAAGTACAGCAGTAAGAGTCAGTGCAGCAGTCACAGTCAGTGCAGTAGTCACAGTGCAGCAGTCACAGTCAGTGCAGCAGTCACAGTCAGTGCAGTAGTCACAGTCAGTGCAGCAGTCACAGTCAGTGCAGCAGTCACAGTCAGTGCAGCAGTCACAGTCAGTGCAACAGTCACAGCAAGTGCAGCAGTCATAGTGCAGCAGTCACAGTCAGTGCAGTAGTCACAGTCAGTGCAGTAGTCACAGTGCAGTAGTCACAGTCAGTGCAGCAGTCACAGTCAGTGCAGCAGTCACAGTCAGTGCAGCAGTCACAGTCAGTGCAGCAGTCACAGCAAGTACAGCAGTAAGAGTCAGTGCAGCAGTCACAGTCAGTGCAGCAGTCACAGTCAGTGCAGCAGTCACAGTAAGTGCAGCAATCATAGTGCAGCAGTCACAGTCAGTGCAGTAGTCACAGTCAGTACAGCAGTCACAGCAAGTGCAGCAGTCACAGTCAGTGCAGTAGTCACAGTCAGTGCAGTAGTCACAGTCAGTGCAGCAGTTACAGTCAGTGCAGTAGTCACAGTCAGTGCAGCAGTCACAGCAAGTGCAGCAGTCACAGTCAGTGCAGCAGTCACAGTCAGTGCAGTAGTCACAGTGCAGTAGTCACAGTCAGTGCAGTAGTCACAGTCAGCGCAGCAGTCACAGTCAGTGCAGCAGTCACAGCAAGTACAGCAGTAAGAGTCAGTGCAGCAGTCACAGTCAGTGCAGCAGTCACAGTCAGTACAGTAGTCACAGTAAGTGCAGCAGTCATAGTGCAGCAGTCACAGTCAGTGCAGTAGTCACAGCAAGTGCAGCAGTCACAGTCAGTGCAGCAGTCACAGTCAGTGCAGCAGACACAGTCAGTACAGCAGTCACAGTAAGTGCAGTAATCACAGTAAGTACAGTAGTCACAGTAAGTACAGTAGTCGCAGTAAGTTGGCAAAAAATCTATTGCAGCTCCGTTCTACCTTAAGATTCCAGAATTATTTGTAAAAAGTGAAGATTCCTAACCTAATTTTCTGTTTATTTAGTCCTGATTTGGCATTTTCAATGTATACTGTTAAAACCAGTGGGAGCCAACACTTATAATTTTGCTATGTATTGTTTTTTAATAAACTAGAAAAATGTATGTCCTCATCCCAGATAAGGAAAGCTCACTTTTCTAGAACACAGCACACAGGAGTTTGGACTCACTATATCTTGTCCTTAGAGCATGTTTAGCTTTCCATAGGCTTCAGTTCTTGTGTAACTTCTGAATTATAAAATATATATTTCATAAATTTAACCTTGTAAATGACACAATGCTCACTGAACGTCTAGGATTGGGGCACTATGACTTGACCTTAAAAAAATCTTCAGAGGCAGAAGTCTATATGAGTTCCACATCCAAGCCCACAGAATCACTCTAGCAATTTGTCTTCATTTTTAAGTACTGTGGCATCTCGTTCCACGGAGTCTTTACAAAAGCACCTACAACAATAAGCCTCCCATTTTTGACTCTGTGAGAGGAACTGTGTAGAAATTTGATACACTCAACCTGAATAGTTTATGAAAAATAACCATGCAAATTGCAACTGAGAATGTGTATTTAATTCCAAGCATTCTATTAGACTGTAAATGGTATGCTAATTTAAATCTGTTCTCCTAAAACTGTTCTTAGAATCAAATCACTGCAAGTTATTGTTTAAAACTGCTGCTACTTCCAGAAGACAGTTTAACATCGCAAATTCCATTTATAAGGTATGTTATCTTCAAACTTTTGACTTTCGTCGTTCTTTCTAAGACATAAGAAGAGCAGTACTGTTTTGTGAACTACAAACGCTGTTTTCATCTTCTCTATGAATATCGAGGGTTATGTCTTACTTTGTGGCAGAAAATTAGTCAGCAAGACAAGAATAAACTTCCATAACCTTTAACAAAGATGGGTTAAGATACTGCAGAAGCTTATGTCATGTGAACAAGCCCACCCCGGGTAATGTATTGAAATGCTGAGGTGAAGCAATGTGAAATGACACAGTCTTCACATAGCGCACAGAACCTTAGGACTGTATTTCCTAAGATCAGATGGGGTCTTAGCGCTGTTCTTCCCTAGTGCATGAGAGATACCAGGGTAAAGATTATTTTCATCACTGCCCTTTGAGACCAATTCATGACACTATAAGAGCAAAAGAAGAGACTCTTCAAAGGGTTTCTGTCATTTGTATGCCAACCATAGCTGTGGGTGAATAACTATTCCTCTTAGAGCACTGTGCTGGAAAAGAAGAGTGCAGTGCCAGAGAATGCCAGAGGAGACTATGTACCGGCATGATACCATGTGCCATCCCATGTGATAATACCATGTGCCATCTCATGTGAAATAGAAATGTACCATCCCAAGTGATGATACCATGTACCATCCCAAGTGATGATACCATGTGCCATCCCATGTGATGATACCATGTGCTATCCCATGTGATAATACCATGTGCCATCCCATGTGAAATAGAAATGTACCATCCCAAGTGATGATACCATCTGCCATCCCATGTGATGATACCATGTGCCATCCCATGTGAAATAGAAATGTACCATCCCAAGTGATGATACCATGTGCCATCCCATGTGATGATACCATGTGCCATCCCATGTGATGATACCATGTGCTATCCCATGTGATAATACCATGTGCCATCCCATGTGAAATAGAAATGTACCATCCCAAGTGATGATACCATGTGCCATCCCAAGTGATGATACCATGTGCCATCCCGTGTGATGATACCATGTGCCATCCCATGTGATGATACCATGTGCCATCCCATGTGATGATACCATGTGCTATCCCATGTGATAATACCATGTGCCATCCCATGTGATGATACCATGTGCTATTCTATGTGCATTCCCATATAACTTAGCCATGAATGGCATCCAGTTATATTTCTTTTACCTCAATTTAATAAAGCTAAGAGAAAGTCCTAATTGTATAAGTATATATCACTGGAATTCAGAATCTGGTGCTCATATTTTAATAGAGTCTTCCTAGAGTTGGCATGATGTCTTCTCCAAGGCTGAACCAGGTACAAGCCTCATCTGAAACTGCTGAAATCCTATTGATTCTCAATATTTATTAATTCATGGCTTACCACTGGTTCCTATTGGAAACTGAAACTAATGCTAATGACATATACAATGCTATTCTCATCTCCATACTGAAACAACATATGCACATCATATCAAAAGCTAAAAAAACTATTACCCCTTAGAACAGTATCTGACATGTAATTCATTTTAAGTGAAACAAAATTTTCTTCGTTTTCTTCTGGTAGATGACAGCTCTACTATGCCAATAGGGAAATAGAAATATATTTGTCTCTGCTTGCTGCTAAATAAAATCTAATAGTAACTATTGAGTTTCCTGCTTACCTAAACTCTTATTACGTCTTGACACATGGTCCCCTCCTCACCCACGTTGCTGTGGAGACTTGCTTTTCTCTGATCTAATTCTTCACATGACTTCCCCACTCCTCACCTGTCCCTAACCTACTTAGTGTTGATGGGGCCAGTCAACTCTGCCTGTGCACACTAACCATGGTGCTTTTCTAGACTTTTTTTTTTAAAAAAAGAGGACACTAGTACTAAGTTAAGTGCAGTTCTTTCTTGGAGTAGGCTATGATAGAAAGCAGCTACTTGCATGATGTAATAAAAATGTGGCAGCTGTTTACAACAGAACAGGCTGAATCTGAGGGAAATGAAGAAGATGGTGAGATCTGAAACCTGTCCAGAGAGAAATCTAAAATCCTGTCTGCTTCTTGCTCAAACTCCTTGATATTCATTCCCTAGTAAAAAACTTGACTCTGTAGGCTCGTTTCCCAAGCGTGCTTCCTTTTTTTCTTCCTTATTTTACCTAGAATCTCTTTCTCATCTTTCTCAGGTATAGTGGTTTAAATGTGCTTGCCCAGTGGCACTATTTGGAGGTGAGACCTCGTTGGATGGAGTAGGTGTGGTCTTGTGGGAGGAAGTGAGTCACTGTGGAGGGTGGGTTTTAGATCACCTTCCTAGCTGACTGGAAACCAGTCTTCTAGCAGCCTTCAGATGAAGATGTAGAACTCTCAGCTCCTCCACACCATGCCTACCTGGATGCTGCCTTGCCCCCACCTTGATGAAAATGGACAGAACCTCTGACCGTGTAAACCAGCCCCGGTTAAACATGGTCTTTGGTCCTGGTGTCTGATCACAGCAGTAAACCCTGACTAACACTCCAGGCGTACCTGAGTTGTCAGCACTGACATCAACTAGAGCCTATTTCAGTCAACTAAACAAACGTGGGGGCAGAAAAACGCTCCACCACAGAGTTATAAACACACGTTCTCTGTATTTCTTAAACATAGGAGAATCAGATGCTCTGCAAATCTCAATTCTCAGGTGAAGACGACAGTGGTATCTCAGAAAATTCTTATTAATAAGAGGAAATCCTGTGTCACAGCATACACACTTAGGAAGCAGGGTGTGTGATTCCATGGGGCACAGTAACTAGCTTGCAGATACCAGAAATTCACCCAACACGTTTCCCCTTCAAGCCCACTCAGAGGCATGTTGCTGTGGCCACCCAAGGGAAGCAAGTGTGCTGTTTGTTCCATTTTCCCCCCTTGCAGGCAGTTAGCTCAGTTAGGATCACTCCCCTCTATCCTGGCTTAGTGGGAATTTGTCCCGGGAATAGTCGACTCTGTTTCTATGTCAAACAGACCATTTTTTCCTATTTTAGTTTGCTAATATTGCAAGTTACATTGATGTGTGAATCCTACTACATCAACCTCGCACTGCTGGATAGCTATCTTTAGTTGTGATGCATTAGGCTCTTGATTTCCTAACTGTGCTGAGAGGTTCAGAACAGGGCGTTAGGGGCACTGGCTGACAGAACAGCTCTTTCTGGGCAGCATAACGATCCAGCAATAGTCTCGTAGAATAGTTTTTACTCTGACCTGTTACAATTAGCAGACACTTTACATTTACAGACCATGTAAGTCTCACATATTATTATTTTTAACTCCTGACTTAGAGACAGTTATCCTTAAAACATACTGAGATAATATAATTTCCTCTGCATTTGCCCTGATTCATCATTCTCTGGTGTTTCTTGTGTTTGTGAAAATTCATATTCCCATCTGGTGTCATTTCTTCTGCCTGAAAGATTTCAGTATTTCCCAGAGTGCACTATTGCTGGCAATACTTCCCTTTAGTGTAAATATTCTTGCCTAACAATTCCAGCACCAGTTCACACTCCATGTCAATTAATTCATTGATGTGTCATATTATGGGGTATGTTTTTCTGCTTCTCAGTGTGACTGACATCTTCTGATTGTAATACTCAGACTCCTATAAAATAATAATTTGCTTAGACTCCTTTCAATATCTGCTGTTACAATTGGTTGTGAAAGACCACTGTGATTACCGAAGGCTAATCACTCCTCATGACGGAGGCTCGGCTCTCCTGCACCGAACGCCAGCACTTGGGTCTCTGTAGGCCTGCTGCTTGCTCACAATGCTTCCATCCAACTGCACACTCCACAGCTCTCACCTAACTGTGAGGTTTGAGAGTGCGGCTTCGTATGCTTCCTTATGCCAAGCCCTAAACTCTCTTAAGATGAAGGTTCCAGAGAAATAAAGACTATTTCACATACATCAGAGAGCCTTCATTGACAGATGTCAAATGGCTTATATGCCTATTATTATTACTATGCAATTTCGAGGGTAAATTCAGCACTCTGTATTTCACCTAGATTCAAAGCAGAAATCCATTAGGTACTTATTTTGCTCTTGTTATGAGTACTTTATATTATAAATAAATTATTGACAATTTTCATAGTGTTCTGATTTGAAGACGTAGAATTAATTACATATTCATTCATTGCTTGTAAATGTTGGCAACTCACATCTCCTAAACTACTTGGCTTCTCTTAATCATAAAAGGTTTGTAGCTTTTCAATGTTGGCTGATAAATGAGTGGTTCCAAATATTAATTTCCATGATGCAAATAATTTTTTAAATGAAAAAACTGCACATATTTGGACCTTTAGACTAGCCTTTGCTACTTGCCATAAATCACTTTGTCTACACGACCCTTCCCATACGAAGCAGCGACTTTAATATGCTGCTAAAAAAAAAAAAAAGAAAAGGTGTTCCCCACTGCTACGTCAGCGGTCACACCCACTCTCCTTCAACACTCGAATGTGTGAGTGTGATGGCATTGTCCTGACTCTGATGGATGGAGACTCTGTTGCTCTTTTGTTTAAAAATTTTGACAACATTTTCTCTATACATCCATAATTTCTTGAAGAAACACTTAAAACTATATAAAGACTTTTAACAATATTAAGTATAAATTCTCAAGAAAAATTTAGTGTTGATCTGTAATTTCTTATGCAACAAGTTGCTGCAAAAAACCAAAAACCAAAAACCAAAACCAAAACCTCTTAGGACTTTGCGGTCTCCCTTTCCTAGCTGGCCGGACAGTGCCCGGAACCTGTCCCCACAAGCGAAGCACCCGGGAAACCCCGTGCTTGCCTTTCTTTCATGCCCGTTGAGCACAGGACATGTTTATTACACTTGCCATGCTGGGTGAGCATCTTCCTCGTCTGTGCGTCTGACGGAGAATGTCCAGGTGGCAGGGACGTTCTGTCAACACCAGGCCTTGACTTCTCCTGTTACTGGGGACGGTTTGCTGAACAGGGTAGCTGATTTCGCATGGCTACTCACTGTCCTCCTACCTAAGCCAGACAGCTTCCAATGGCTTGGTTACCTACCGTGCTGCCCATGTCAGAGACGCAGAACCCACACTGTTACTTTTCTGCTTCCTTCCCCCATTGCACCTCTACTCCCCCCTTCCTTCTTCTCACATCTCAGTACTGCAAGTGAAAGCCAGGCTGCTTTGGGAAGTGTGCGGACAGACTGAGGTGCTTTAAAGATCCCCAAGCTTTACACTGATCAAGGCTGTGTGTGTGACAGGTGTCTTGGGGAGCTGTTTTATGCAACGCTGTGATTTTGGGTAACTATTAACAATAAAAATGCATCTTGATGTATTGATAATGGTTATTCACTTTTAGTTGCCATGGTGAAAATACAACACAAGAACCAATCAATAGAGTAGCGATTCTCAAATGCACATTCTGCTTGTATCTATCTCTGAATCCTCAATCCTCATCCCTACATCTATGAATAAAAAAGGGCAATGGTCTCTTCCTCATGCTTTTACTGTGAGGACGTTAGGTGTGTTTCTTGTCTTTTACCACATATGACAGTGGAAATGTGCAAATGCACACAGTAATGGATTCAAAGCTAGAGCTGAGTGACAGAGACCGCTGGAAGTTGGAGTCCCCTTAGGTATGTAAGGCCAGAAACATGTTTGCTTCCGTGTTTGACTTAAAATAAGTCATCCAGTCAAGTGTTGGCATGAGTGAGTGTGCTGGTGAGTTCGCACACATCCCCTTCGTGGCTCCTCTGGGTAGTGCTTCTCGAAGCTGCCACTCACTAATTAAGCCACATTTAAAGGTGATTTTACAAAGCTCAACCACTGACAAAAACAAAAAGCAAACAAAAAAACCCTCAAAACAAAGCTCTTTCCCAATATGCTTATGGAGATATTTTCCTGCAGTTTTATTTCTTCATTTATCTTTAAGAAATCATGTTTTCTGAGGAAAAAAATAAAAGGATTTTTATGAATCATTTATGAAATTCAAAAAGACCAAGACTAGGTTTCCATATCTGGGACACAGTCAAACAAGTCCTAACTTAGTTTCTATCTACAGAATTAGGAATAATGTATTAGGTGGTGGTGTGAGCTATATGTCCCTAGCTATGACTTCACCTTACCCTTTAATAACCTAGGCCATTTAGAGGCCCTTGCTTCCACTCTAGGTAAAGAAAACCCAGGCTTCCAAAGTAAATTAACTTAGATTACAGACTTAAGATACAACAAATTCAGAACATGAGCCAAGTATGTTGACTTCAAACCTCCTAATCACTTCTGGTATTTAAAATAGCCACTTAAAATGATACTAGTCCATTCTCCCAAAATTACTAAGACCACACACACTTCTTATTTGTACAGGAGGTTCTCAAGAAGAGAATTAATCTTTTCATTTGAAGAAGGAATACATATAGAGGTTCAATAAAATAAAGACCAAGATAATTTTAACATCACAAACATTCAACCAAAGTTTATATGTAGTCTTTGATTCCAAAGTTCAATTTCTTTGTTATTTATTGACTGACTTTAGAAGTTATGTAGAAACAATAATTCTCTATATCTGGAGATCACATGATGAAACTCTTTATAAAGACCTGGGACACTGCGGTGTGCTTCAGTTCTGTGGTTGTTTGACTGACAATGGTCCCCACAGCCCATATGTCTGAATATTTGGTTTGCAGTTAGTGGAACTGTTCGGGAAGGATTAGGAGGTATGTTCCTCTTGGAGGATATGTGCTATTGGGAGTGGGATTTGAAGTTTCGAAAGGCCATGCCATTCTCATATTTTTCTTGGTCTGCTTAGAATGCGAGTTCTCACCTACTACTCTAGCACCGTGGCAGACCACCTGCTGCCATGTTCTCTGCCATGATGGTCATGGACTCTAATCATCTGGAACCCCAAACCCCAATCAAGTGTTTCCCTTTAGACATTGCTAGTCATGGTGTTTTGTCACTTCTGCAGGAAAATAATTAAGACATGAACTTTCCAGATGCCACTGAGCCACTTATTCTGAAAATCCCCGTTACATACGATTTTGTTGTCACTGGATCACTAATGTGAAATAAAACTGTACTCATTTTCTATTTTGTTTTTGATACCAATATAATGTATATAATCTCTAAATCCCTTCAGATAAATAACTCAAACAAAAATGTAGAAGTCACTTAAAATTGTAAGAAAATGTATTTTAATACATAATGAGCAATTATCATTTTTTTGACTTACTGGTTGAAAATGAACATTTATTTTCAAATTCTCATGTAATTCTTAGACATAAAATATAGTCTAGAAAGGAAATAGAATTGGGTAGAATTCCAGAGAAGCTGAGGAATTCTAATATAATTTGATACAACTCTAACTATAGTGTCCATTAACCAAACATCTTACTATAAACATGCCAAAGTTTATATTTTTTCTGCCTAGCACTGTGAAGGTCAGTAATCAACCCCTGAGCCAATAACCACCTCAGCTGAGACCCCCAAGGGGGTCCCTTACACTCTGCTCAAGCCCCATCTACCTTCTGGTCTACAACTCTGCTCCTCTCCCCACCCAACAGCCTGCTGGTCTTCCAGGACATCTGCCACAACCAAGAATACAGGTGAGACCCCACCCAAATAACCACCCTAGCTTGGACCCCCATGGAGCTCAGCCCTCCCCTCTGCTTGAGCCCCAACTCCCTCTAGATCTGCACCTCCTCTGGGTAACATCAACATGCCTGCTCATCTTCCATACCCCACAGTCTGCCACACTCCTATGAGGTCTACAACAACCAAGGACATGGCCTTCCTGTCTCCCAGGAAGTCTGTCATAACCAAATCAGAGGAGGACTGCCCTAACCCAGGAACACAGGAGGCATGCTCTAACCAGGGACACAGGAGCTCTGTCCCCAGTCAGAGACAGCATAGCCTGCTTCCTGGGAGGACTGCTCTAACCCAGGCCATAGAGCTCTACCTGCCTCCAAGGAGGCAGGATTCAGTAAAAAACACCCAGGCTGGTCAACACCAGAGATAACCAGAGGGCCAGAGCCAAGCACAGGAGCATAAGCAATAAGAGCCAGTGCAATCTTAGACCTCAGAACACATTTCTCCTATGACAGCAATTTCTGAATACCCTAACAGGCCTGAAAAGCAAGAAAATGACCTGAAAGCCCATATAATGAAGATAATAGAGAACTTTAAGGAGAAGATAAGTAACTCACTAATGAAATACAGGAAAATACAAGCAAACAGGTAGAAATCCTTAAAGTAGAAACAATTAAATCCCTTAAAGAAATAAAGCAAACTCAATCAAACAGGTAAAGGAATTGAACAACATGGTCTAAGACCTAAAAATAGAAATAAAAACAATAAAGAAATAAAAAATGGAGGCAACCTTGGAGATAGAAAACAAAGGACAAAGATCAGGAGTAACAGTTGAAAGAATCACCAACAGAATACATGAGATAGAAGATAGATTCTTAGGTGTAGAAGGTACAATAGAATATATTGACACAACAGTCAAAGAAAATGCAAAATCAAAAGGCTCCTAACTCAAAACTTCTAAGAAATCCAGGATGCAATGAGAAGACCAAACCTAAGGATAAGAGGTAGAGAAGAGAGTGAAGCTACCCAATTCAAAGGACCAGTAAATATCTTCAACAAAATTGTAGAAGAAAAGTTCCCTAACCTAAAGAAATAGATGTCCAAAAATCTACAAGAAGCCTACAGTACACCAAATGGATTGAACCAGAAAAAGAAAATACTCCTGTCACATAATAATCCAAACACTGAATACACAGAACATAGAAAGAATATTAAAAGCAGTAAGGGGGAAAAGCCAAGTACCTTTACTCTAATAGTAAAGGCAGACTTATTAGAATTACACCAGACTTCTTAATAGAGACTCTAAAAGCCAGAAGATTTTGCACTGATGTCATGCATACCTTAACAGAACATAAATGCCAGCCCAGGCCACTATACCCAGAAAAACTATCAATCATCATAGATGGAGAAACCAAGATACTCCATGACAAAACCAACTTTAAACAATACCTTTCTACCAATCCAGTCCTACAGAAGATACTAGAAGGAAAACTTCAATGGGAAGAGGATACCTATACCCAAGAAAACAAATTATTCATCCCACAATAAACCAAAAAGAAGAGAATCATGCATACCTACTACCACCTCCAAGAACAAAGTCATTGGTCTTTACTATCTCAAAACAAGGGATTTAATTGCCCCACTAAAAAGACATAAGCTAACAGACTAAATATGCAAGCAGAATCCAGCATTTTGCTATATGCAAGAAACACACCTCAATGACAAAGTCAGACACACCTCAGGGTAAAAGGCTGGAAAAAAATTTCCAAGCAAATAGTCCAAAGAAACAAGCTGGAGTAGCCATTCTAATATCCAATAAAATAGACTTTCATCCAAAAGTTATCAAGAGAGATGGGCAAGGAGACTTCATATTCATCAAGGAAAAAAAAATCTACCAAGATGAAGTCTCAATTCAGAACATCTATGCCCCATATTCAAGGATACCCACATTCATAAAAGAAACTTTACTAAAGCTCAAAACACACATTGAAACTCACACAATAATAATGGGAGACTTCAACACTCCACTCTCACCAATGGACAGGTCATTGGAACAGAAACTAAGAGACACAGTGAAACTAGTAGAAGTTATGAACCAAATGGATTTAACAGATATATACAGAACATTTCACCCTAAAACAAAAGAACATACCTTTTTTCTCAGCACCTATAGTACCTTCTCCAAAATTAATCATATAATCAGACACAAAACAAGGCTCAAACTGATACAAGAAGATTGAAATAATCCTATGAATCCTATTGGATCGCCACACACTAAGGTTAGACTTCAATAATAACAAAAACAACAGAAATCCCAAATACTTATGGAAACTGAACTATTCTCTACTGAATTATTAACTAGTCAGGGAAGAAATAAAGAAAGAAATTAAAGACCTTCTAGAATTCAATGAAAAAGAAGACACAGCATACCCAAACTTTTGAGACGCAATGAAAGCAGTACTAAGAGAAAAATATATAGCACTAAGTGCCTTCATTAAAACAAATTGGAGAAATACTACACTAGCTACTTAACAGCACATCTTAAAGCTCTAGAATGAAAAAAAGCAAACAAACTCCAGAGGAGTAGAAGGCAAAAAATAATCAAACTTGTGGCAGAAACCAATCAATTAGAAAGAATTTGAATGAGACAAAGAATCAATAAAGTCAAAATCTGGTTCTTTGAGAAAATCAACAAGATAGAAAAAGTCTTAACCAAATTAACTAAAGGGCACAGAGACAATATCCAAATCAATAAAATAAAAAATGAAAAGGGAGACATAATAACAGAAACTGAGGAAATTTAAAAAATGATCAGACCCTCGTAAAAATACTCAACAAAACTGGAAAATCCAGATGAAATTGATGATTTTCATACCCTAATGAAATAGAAGTAGTCATTGAAAATCTCCCAACCAAAATAAAGCTCAGGGCCTGATGTCTTTAGTGTAAAATTTTACCAGACCTTCAAAGAAGACCTAATACCAATACTCCTCAAATTATTCCACAATATAGAAACAAAATACTACCTAATATATCCTATGAAGCCACAATTATTCTGATACCTAAACCACACAAAGACCCAACAAAGAAAGAGAACTTCAGACCAATTTCCCTTATGAATATTAATGCAAAAATACTCAATAAAATTCTCGTAAGCCTAATCCAAGAACACATCAAAACCATCATCCACCATGATCAAATAGGAGTTATCCCAGAGATACAGGATGGTTCAACATAGAAAAATCCATCAAGGTAATCCACCAGATAAACAAACTCAAAGAAAAAACATCACATGGCCATCTCATTAGATGCTGAAAAAGCCTTTGAGTATACACAACACCCCTACATGTTAATAGTCTTGGAGAGATCAGGAATTCAAGGCACATACCTAAACATAATAAAAGCAATATAGAGCAAACAGCATCAAATTAACTGGAGAGAATCTTGAAGTAATCCCATTGAAATCAGGAAAAAGACAAGCCTGCCCACTCTCTCCCTATTTATTCAATATAGTACTCAAAGTTCTAGCTACAGCAATTAGACAACAAAAGAAGATCAAGGGGATACAAATTGGAAAGTGAAGAGTCAAGGTATCACTATTTGTGGATGATATGATACTATACTTAAACAACCCCAAAAATTTTATCAGAGAACTTCTAGAACTGATAAACAAGTTCAGGAAGAAGTCTGGATATAAAATTAACTCAAACAAATCAATAGCCTTCATTTATACACATTATAAATTGGCTGAGAAAGAAAATAAGGAAACAATACCCTTTACAATAGTCACAAATAATATAAAATATCTGGGTGTAACTCTAACCAAACAAGTGAAAGATATGTATGACAAGAACTTCAAGTCCCCAAAGAAAGAAATCAAAGAAGACATCAGAAAATGGAAAAATCTTCCATGCTCATGGATCAGTAGGATTAACATAGTAAAAATGGTCCTTCTACTGAAACCAATATATATATTTAATGCAATCCCCATTCAAATTCCAAGACAATTTTTCACAGACATGGAGAAAGCAATTCTCAAATTCATCTGAAATAGTAAACATCCCAGGATAGCAAAAACAATTCTCAACAATAAAAAACTTTGGGGGTATCACCTTCTCTGATAACAAGTTGCACTACAGAGCAATCATGATAAAAACTACATGGTATTGGTACAGAGAAAAACAGGTTGATAATTGGAATAGAACTGAAGGCTCAGAAATAAACCCACACACCTATGGACACTTGATCAGTGACAAAGAAATCAAAACCATACAATGGAATAAGAAAGCATCTTCAACAAATGGTGCTGGTCTAACTGGTGGTCTGCATGTACAAGAATCCAAATTGATCCATATTTATCACCCTGTACAAAGCTCAAGTCCAAGTGGGTTTAGGATCTCAACATAAAACCAGATACAATGAATCTAATAGAAAAGACAACATGAAATAGGCTTGAAATCATTGGCACAGGGGAAACCTTCCTGAACAGAACACCAATGGCTAAGGCTCTAAGATTAACAATAGAAAAATGTAACTTCATGAAACAGGAAAGGTTCTGTAAGGCAAAGGACACTGTCAAATGGCAGCATACAGATTGGGAAACGACTTTCATTATCCCTACATACAACCGAGGGCTAATATCCAAAATATACAAAGAATTCAAGAAGTTAGAGTCTAGAAAAACAAATAACCCAAATAAAAATGGGAAACAGAGCTAAACAGAGAATTCTCAACAGAGGAATATCTAATGGCTTAAATGCACTTAAAGAAATGTTCAACATCCTTAGTCATCAGGGAAATGTAAATCAAAATGTCCCTGAGATTCCACCTTACACCAATCAGAATGACTAAGATCAAAAACTCCATCAACAGTATATACTGGCAAGGATGTGGAGAAAGAGGAACACTTTGCCATTGCTGGTGGGATTGCAAACTGGTACAATCTGGAAATCAATCTGTTGTTCCTCAGAAAATTGGAAACATTTCTACCTGAAGACTCAGCTATACCACTTCCAGTAATATTCCCAAAAGATACTCTATCATACCACAAGGACACATGCTCCACTATGTTCATATGTGCCTTATTTGTAATAGCTAGAACAACCCAGATGTTTTTCAATCAAAGAATGAATTCAGAAAATATGGTTCCTTTACACAATGAAATACTACTGAGCTATTAAAAGTGAGGACAAAAAAATGAGGACATGATGAATTTTGAAGGAAAATGGATAGAACTAGTAAATATCATCCGAAGTGAGTCAACTCAGACCCAATGGTATGATTGTTTGAAGTTCTGTGTTTTCATTTCCCTTCTCTTTCTAGGCATGTTTTAAACTACAACCTGGGATTTCCAGCTTGGAATTCACTTCCAACAAAGCTGATGAAAAAGGCAACAAACATCAGAGATTTATATATATATATTCAAATTATATATATATATATATATATATATATATATATAATTTGAATATAAGAATTTTCCCTAGAATCTTTTTATTTTTATTTTACACACACACACACATTCAAGTATTTATTTATTTGTGTGTATGAGTGTGTATACTTGTGTCATTGAGTACCTAGAGAGCTCACAGTTGTGGTGCAATACGTATAAATAAATTACTTTAAACATTTAAGAAGAGGATTAAGTGTAGATTTTTGAATTACTGTTTGTCACCATAAGCACAGTTACTTTGTAAGAATAGAGTCATTCTTTATATGAACATGGTAAGGAGGGCAACAAATAGCAGCAGAAAAATTATACTTAGGGGCTGACAAATCACATTTAAAGGATTCTATGTTATATATTTATGACATATTATCATATATACATACAGACACACACACACACACACACACACGCATTCTGTGAATTTCTAAACTTTTCATAGGTTTGAAATGATTTTTAATTTTGGGTCAGTTATTGGATAAGAAATGTCAAGACAAATAAGCATGTAAGTTTATTAAATGTGTGCTAACAATGTGCTAGATTCAATAAAAAATTCAGTTATTCTAAAATTATAAATATAGTAATATGAACTCCAAAACTATTGTAAAATGTGTCCACACTTGGTCATGTTTGGTCTCCCCACACATTTTGGGGGGGATATCCATTACTTAGTGGGGTTTTTTTTGTCTTGCCTTGTTGATTTGCTTGTTTGTTTGTTTGGTGTGGCAGTAAACATTCCATGGATTTAGCATAAAGCCTGTTTCTCATAACCTTTCAAAACATTTCTCCCTTTGTTATTGCTAAAGAAACAAACTCAAAGGCCTCATGGGTAGTTGCCCAGGAAGCCTGGGCTGGGCTTACTCAGCTCTAACTCAGTCACCTTTTCCTAGTCTCTTCTCCTTTTGTTTGTTGGCATGCAGGTCCCCGTGGAAAACTGATTTTCCCCTTCAGAAGTCATTAATTGGCTACAGTTCGGCACCTAGGGGCAGGGCCTTCTGGGATTACTCCCATCTGCATTGGTATGCACGTCTACTGCGTGGGTCTTGCTTAGGTTGCCATACTGATTAGATTTCTTGGGTGCAGTCTTACTGACCTATATAGAAGAATTGAGCTCAATGCAGGCATTCTGGTCCTCTGCTCATACACTCTTTCTGGACCCTCATCTGTGTTGTTCTCTGAGTCAGTTTAAATTGCAAACTTGTTTATTATCATTACTATCACCATTAAAAGATGCTTGCTTAAAGCATAGCATTAACACAACTGCTAACAGTTTTGTTTTCTTTTTTTTTTTTTTACAGTTTTGTTTTCTAAAAACATGTGAACTGGTATAACTAGGTAAATCCTAACTATTGTAAGAAAATAGAGAGATGGGTGAAATAGAACTTTAGTCTGTAAGCTCTGTGATGAGTAATTAGTTTGAAAATGTGATGAGTAATGGAATTTTTTTATCTAGTTATGTAGGCGGGTTTCATTTCATAGCTATTGTGAATTGTGTATTGTAATACGGATATGGAGAAAGATCAGCAGAAGGGGATGGAGGGGGTGGGACTAAGGAGAACAGTGTGCAATGAGCATATGACAATGAAGCCTGCCAATTTATATGCTAATCCAAAAATCTAGTAGAAATTTAATATTATGCTCATTTGGATCTTAAATATCTACCAATGCCAACATATTAAACATTTATTTGCAGAGTGGTGCTATTGGGAACTGGTTGTACCTTTAAGATGCAAGGTCGCCAAAGAGACAGAGACATTACCCTCCTCCCCCTCTTCCCTTCCAGTAGTGAGAGGGTATGTCCAGCCACATTCTCCTGCCATGATATGCTACCACATGCTCAAAGCAATGAGACCATTGCTCAGGCTCAGGGGGCGGAGCCTGAGACATGGGGAACCTTGAGCCCAGGTAAAACCTGTCTCCTTGTACATTGTGTAGCTATTGGCCACAGTAACTGAAAGCTGACTAATATTCACTGAAAGGAAGCCAAAGTTTCCAAGATTTAAGGGTTCACAATAATTACAAGATCTTCTTCATTCTTTTGTCAATAAGATGAGACACAGGGGTCTTCAAACTTGGTGTCACTTTTAAAATGATATGTAATTCTTACTTGTCCCAATACAAAATGGAAAAGCTATAATTCTCAGACCCTCTGTACAGTGTATCCCAGCTGGTTCTTTCCCCAGACACAGCTTGTTATCAAGGAGCACGCTAAAGTCACTCAGGGGGAGTGGACATCACACGTGCAGCAACTGGAGTGCCCTGCCCCAGGCACCACGCCCATCCGAGCTCTGCCCCTGCCTCCGGCTTTCCAGCTGCTTCTGTTTTAACCATGCTGACATGAGATGATTATTACTTGTTATGATAATGTAAAACAAATAAGAGTAAGGCTTCTCACTTTAGATATAAGTAAAATAGTATTTTTAATACCAAAGTACTGTCACTCCCTACAAAGCCTCAGATGGATTAATTTCCTTGCTGCATCTAACATGCTCGCACCATCCTCTCCCAGTGTCCTAGTTTTATATTTTTATATAAAAATCAGGGATACAACCTACTCAAGGAGTTGACTCCTTCATTCCTTCATCTCTATGCAATTAATTCTGAGATTCTACCTGATATACTTTTAAAACAGCTCTTGTCAAAACCAATCCCTCCAAACAGGACCTTTTCTGTCTACAATGGACATTTGTTATAACTATATTAGTATTAAGTAATCTGTGGATCGTCATATATACTAATAAGCTGATATATGACATATGAGTATATAAGTATTCATCTTTGTCCATTAGTGTTTGTGACCGTGTGTGTGTGTGTGTGTGTGTGTGTGTGTGTGTGTGTTGTTCCTCTGTGTCACCTGTGGAGGACAGAGTTTGATGAAGAGAGGTCTTCTTCAGTTGCTATCCATCTTATCATTTGAGACAGGATCTTCTTACAGAACCCGGAGCTGAGCATCTCAGCTCTGCTGGCTGCTGGCCGGGAGTTCTCTAACTCGGCCTGTCTCCAGCCCCTCATCCTGGGGTTACAGCTTACAGACATGCCAAAGTTTTTACACAGATGTGGAGGAATCTAAACTCAAGCCTTCACAGTTTTATAAAAACCATGGTACCCAGACCCACACTTACATATTTTAAAGCAAAAATGACCATTTCTGGGAACTTTTAAAATACTTTTTTTTTTTTAAGAAAAAAACTATTTCCTTCATTCTCTGTTTTCTCTTCTTTTAGATTTCCTACTATTTCCAGTTATTGGACTCCTGGCCTGACTCTTCTACTTTACAAATATCTTCAGACTTTTTCTATATTGCTCTCTTTACACACTACTTCAAGATATTGAAGAAAACTGTTCATTTAAATGTTTTAAATGTTTGATTGTGAGCCTAGCCTTTAACAGCTAAGTCACCAGTCAGGGGCAGCAGAGGGAGGGGGCGTAAGTAAGAGAGGGGGCAGGGAGGGGAAGGGAGGAACATGATCCAGTATTGGGCAGGGGAACAGGACCAAAGCCATGAGCGCCAGCATGGAAACAGGCAATCTTGAAGGTAGGACATGAGGGAACCCTCTATAATGTACCAGAGACCTGGGAGGTGAGAGTCTCTCAGGTCTCAGAGGGACCTTGGATGAAATGCCCAACAGTGGAGAGAGGGAACGTGTAGAGTCCACCTCCAGGAGAAAGTCAGGAAGGACATCAAGTGGAGGGATGGGGTTGCCATCCCACAATCAAAATCTCTCCCCCAGAATTGTTCCTGCCTGAAGGAACTGCAGGGACAAAAATGGAGAAGAGCCTGAGAGAAATAAGGTCCAGTGACAGGCCCAAATTGGGTTCCAGCTCAAGGGGAGGCCCAGGGCCCTGACACTGTTCCTGAGGCTGTAGTGTGCTTAAGACAGGAGCCTAGCCTGGACGCCTTCCAAGAAGCCCAACAAGCAGCTGAAAGAGTCAGATGCAGATACTAGCACCCAGCCAATGGCCGGAAACTGAGGTCCCATGTGGTTGAACTGGGGGAAAGCCGGAAGAAGCTGAGGAGGAGAGCGGCCCCATGGAAGACGAGCAGTCTCAACTGATGTGGATCCCCGAGATCTCTCGAACACTGAGCCACCAACCAGGTAACATATACCAGCTGATATGAGACCCCCGACATATATACAGCAGAGGACTGCATGCTATGGTCTCAGTGAGAGAAGATGTCCCTAACCCTCAAGAGACTTGAGGCCCCAGGGAGTGGGGAAGCCTGGTGGTGTGGGTGAGTGTGGGGTAGGGACATCCTCTTGAGATGGGAGGGGGAGGAGGTGTGGGATGGGGAGCAGTCTGGGTGCACACTGGGAGGGGATGAAGTCTAGACTACTATAAAGGATTAAAGAGTAAAAATAAATAAATTAAAAAAAATAAAAGTTTTAAATTGGATTGCAATATGGTAACATATACTAAGCTTGGAGTATAACATTCAAGGTCAAGATATAGTAGAGCCTGCGAAATGCCTTGGAAGATTCCCTCTGGCACTTCCTCGCATGATGTTGAGTCTAACATGATCACCACATGCACAGACAACACTAACTGTGATTTTTGCCTCTTCTCAGACTACAAATAAATGCAAATCAGCACCATGTACAATTTCATGCAAGGAGGATGTCTCTTGTTACATAATGGTGAGATTTTTTTCATGTTGAATTCCATTGATACATTTTAATATGTATTATTTATACTTCTAGATGTTATCAGTTGTTTACAATATGTGGTTACCATTAAGAAAGAAGCATTAAGAATTTCATATCTCTATATTTTATAAATTACTTCTTTTGGGGTATATAATACAGACTAACATAAATGTAGATAAACTACATTTATTAACATATTAACAGTTTGTATGTAGCAGTAACCTATAATAAGCACTTAATGTTGTTTGTTACGTTAATTTTAGTTAGTCCAGCTGAACAGTTGTATGTCACACTGGTTCATATGTAAACCCCCACCCCCACACAAATACACACAGAGAGGGCAAACATACAGAGTTAGGGATCAAGCTTAGGCCCTCCACAGGCCGGACAGCTAACTACTCTGCCGTGACAGGCACGTGTTCTATTACTCAGCTATGTCTTTCACCTTTGGTTTTATAAGGCAGGATTTTACCACATAGCTCAGGGTGGCTTTGAGCTTGCTTTTAGCTTAGACTGGACTTGAATTCCTTCCTAAATTTTCTGGGTGCTAGGCAAAACTGCCAACTATTTTTAACTAAGATCAATACCCGATCTCCCTAGAGATACATGTCAACCATACTTTTTAGCACTCAATCCATATCCACTTTTTGATGTTTCCTATTCTTATATATGCCTTCATTCTTCATATAGGTTGTGCATGAGGGAGTGAGGAAATCTTCAGTGACCGTGGAAGACATGGATGGAGTCCTGAGTGAGTGTGTACTGTTGACACATGCACAGACATGTGAAAGGCACTAATGCTTTCAGCGTCAGGGAACGGACGAAGCCTTCTGGGTGGGGTGTCTTGCTATGGTCCGAGAACACGTGTTTACAAATCATGGACATGTGTGTGAAGACTAGCAGATGCGGCTTCTTCCTCTGTGATGACTGCGACCTGAGCCTGCTCCCTTACAGAGGCCCCTCCCAAGGCTGGCTAACCCTGCCTTCTCCTGCTGTGCATAGTAAGTAAACAGAGGCTTCAGGCTATTGCCCATGCATCAGAGTGAGCACAGCCCATCTGACCCCAGCTTCTCTGGACCTGTGTCTCATGTCTGTCCTTTCTTTCCCTCCTTGTCGTCTGAGTCAGATCTGGACCAGGCTGGGCAGAACATGGCAGAACTTGGCTTATTTACCTCCATACTATAAATATGTCAGGTGTTAGCACCAAAGACGTCCAGGCTTAATTCTTACATCACCAGTAGCTAAGATAATTGTATTATAGAAACTAATTAAGGTTGTGAGTATTAGTATCTATATAATTAAATTCAAACATAACTATCTTATAGAAAAACTACAAAAACTAAGTTCTACCATATCTAGTATATGTCAAACTTTTCTCTTTAAGGCAGTGTTCTCAATCTTCCTAATACTCTGACTGCTTAATACAGTTCCTCATATTGTGGTGACCTTCAACCATACAATCATTTTTGTTGCTACTTTATAACTGTAATTTTGCTATTGTTATGAGTCATAATGTGAGTATATGATATGCAACCCCTGTCTAAAGGTCACATGACCCCAAAGGGGCCACAATCCACAGGTTGAGAACTGCTGATTTAATGAGATACTTGGGATAAGAACATTGGTATCCATTGGATCTGGGAGAAGTCTTGAGTTGTAAACCTTGGCAAAAATATGTTACATGGGTGTGTCATAGCAAATCTTTAAAAGTTTATATAAACTTTTTGTTACTCAATAGTACCATGGTTTTTTTAAATCTAACTCAATATTAATTTTGTCACTCTATAAAGTGACATCAGCAATTAGTGATGCAGAAAGGCAGGGTATGTGTGTGCTCTTTTCCCTAAGCTCAGCTCTACAGTAAGTATGTAACCCTTTGTGGACAAGAAGACGGCCTGTCAGGCGGGCCCAATCACCCTCTTCCTCCCCTACTTTGGGGCCGAACTTCTGTGTCTGCTCCTCCTCTGGTGTTCTGTTGCTGAGTTTCCTCCAAAGTGTCTCTCATAATCCCATACCCATCTCCCAATAAAACTCGGATGCCTCATAAATCTGTGTTTTAGCTTCATTCTCTCTCTTGAGAGCCACACTGACATTTTTAGTAATCTGCTCAGCCTATAATAACCAAAGATAATAAAAAAGATTATAGCCAGACCTCAATTCATTATTTTTCCTCCCACAAAAGCTCTCCTTTTCCTTTCTTCGGCTGGAGAAATGTTTGTCCCGTGATAAAGCCTTCTGGCTATGGTCTTGCCACGCCTGCATGATCTCTGCTGTATCTTCTTGCCTGACCTCATCTTGCACATTGCTCTGCCTGTTCCTCTGCCTCAGGCTCTGTGCAGATTCTTTAGCACGTCAGGATGTTTGCTGGATGTCCTTTGGACACGTCACTCTCTTTTCCAGAACACTCTTCTTCTGGTTGGCTCCTAATCAGCTAAATACGTCACTTCAAATATAATCTCTTCAGAGACCTTGTCGCAACAACATTGTTTTTCTGTTTTATCTACTTACATATTTCTCTCCCAGCTATCACAATTTCAAGTTATCATTAAGTAGCCTGAGCATTTAGTATGCTGCAGAGTATATGTTCCCAAACGATGACAAAGGCATGAGGGATCGCACCCCACTGTCTCCTCTCACTGACCATCCTCCCTAGGCGGGCTGGGGTGAGCTTTGTTGTTTTGGCTACACATCTGACATGCACCATACTGACATACGATACGGACTGGACAAAGTTATCCCAATGAAACTTCTGACCAATGCCCCAGAATCGATGAAACACGTGAATCCAACATCCACAATGACACTAGGTCCTGCTAGCTCAGACGCCCTGTCTTGAATCCTGGCCATGCTGAATGAGAAGACAAGGAGAGAGTCAAGTGGACAGTGGGCTGCAGCTCTGTTTCTTCCTAGTGCCCAGGACTCAACTTCTCCTTTCCAGATGGAATGAGGGAGGGGAATGGGAAGGGGGAGGGAGAGGTGGAGGGGGAGGGGAGGGGAAGGGAATCTGTCTTTGTAATAAGAAGACACTGAGTTCTTAACCTAGGCCTTATCTAGGCATCTGAAGTCTATTTACCTCCAGCAGTAGCATTGCCAGTGCATTCTAACGTATCCAGCATTTTAAATATGGGTTCTGTGGATTGTACTCAGAAATCAAATTTTAGTCCTTATGCTTGAAAAAAAAAAAAACAACACAAAACCAAACCAAACCAAACAAACAAAAAAAAACACTTTACCCAATGGAGCTATTTCAAAAACCTGGGGGATCTGAGTTTCACACAACACTCTGATCGCTGCTGCTGTGTGGATGTTTCCAAAATGATTAACAAGCTTTTAGCTTTGTTTTTGTAGATAGGGTCGCATGCAGCCCAGGCTGGCCTTAAACTCGGGTATGGTAGGTAACAGCGACCTTGAACGTCTGCTCCTCCTCCTTCCCCATCAAGCGCCGGGGCCCCTGCATGCACCGTCACCTCAGTTGTCACAGTGTGTGCTATCAGGCCCAGCTCATCCATAGTGTCAGCTATAGCCACGGGACCAAGCATACGGGCTCACCAACAGTAATATCCCCCAACAGCAATATATTCAGCTCCTTCACATTTTGATCATAAGTCATCTTTTGTTTTTAATCATAAATACTTATGAATTTTGGAGTTTCTTCAATTTCACACAAATAAAATCATGCTTTAATCTGACTGATCATTTTCTCAGGGGCAGAACCGTGCGGATTCTTTTTGTTTTCTTGGCAGCATTTAATGTGTCCAAAGAGGATGCTTCAGTAGCATTACACTGGTTAAAACGTCAAAACTGATAACACATGTCTAGCCATTTGTCAGCTCAGTAATTCAATGGATACGTTAACTTCCATAAGATATAATACTTCCACCCTGCAATTCAAAAGATATGATGACTTATATTCCTGTGGGAAAATGCTGTTTATTTGAAGCGAAAAGGTCTTTTGACATTAGTCATCGTAAATATAAAAGTAAAAGGTGAAATGCAGGGTTATACCACCTCCTCTAGAGCGCTCTCCTGGAAGGAAGACTGTCACTCTAAGTCTCATGGGCACTGGAATCCTCAGAAGGTGACTTTGTTTAGAAACAGTCTTTTCAGGTGTTACTGGTTAAAATGGGGGAAAGTTAGACATGACATGGGTGGCTCTCATTCAGGAACTCCGGCCATGTTGAAAACTTGCAAAGATAGAAGGGCTGTAGCTGTAACCCATATAAGACTGAGGAATCTGAGCCCCACATGAAGCCTGGAATTTGACCAGGAAGGAAGGAATCTCACCCAGAGTTCTCCAGGCAAGGGAAGCTTTGTAACACCTAGATCCCCACACCTAGCTGTCCAGACCACAGCCATTTGTCTCAGTGGCATCGAGTTACTACAAAGCCTGAGGAAAGCTGAAGTCGTGGGAGAGCCTTAGAAAGCTTAGGTTATGTGAGGTTGTCCTGAGGAAGTGGCATTCTGGCTGTAACGTTTAAGGAAAAGAAAGTGACAGTGAATGTGCCAAAGTCCCAAGATGAAGTGTTTGTCAGTTCAAGAAGCCGTGCATGCGCTTTGTTCTAGGGCCCAAGGCCAGAAGTAGCAGAGTCTGGATTTCCTGCTAGGTCTTTGGATTCCAAGACCAGAGGTAAAAGCTTCCTCATTATTCCCCCATTATGAAATGAACCAAACACACACACACACACACACACACACACACACACACACACACTGTTCAATGCACTGGGTATATAGGGTAAGTGGTTCTGAGAAAAAGAGAGGGGACTGTCAGAATGACAGCCATTCTCCTTAGCTTACGCACCCTAAGAAAGACGAGAGTGGCCAGTTTGATCAGCCCTCAGAGATCATGGCATATTTGCTGAGCTCTTCAGCACCCAGGTGAAGGAAGAGATAAAAAGGCTTGCTGAAATCTGCAGGCCTGTTCTTTCCTGTTCAAAATTGCCCCCAGTCATAGAGTATTCCTCATACCTCTTTCCTGAATAAAAATTTGAGTGTTTCTCTTTCCTACCCTGATTTGGCTGTAATGCTATGAGCTGAACTTTAGACAGGGTTTATTTGACCATTTCAATACTCTAGATGTTTCGCACGACAGGTCAGATACTCAATGTCTTTAGTAAAATCAGAGGTCCATGCCATAAGGAATGGTTATGAGGCTGAACAATGGCTTCCTCTTAGCAAGGGCAGGGACTCACTAGCTTCAGCCTCTTCCGACTGTGGGAATATCTTTTTTTTTTTTTTTTTAGATTTTTTTCTTTTTTTTCTTTTCTATATTCTTTGTTTACATTCCAAAGGCTTTCCCCTTTCTCAGTTACCCCCCACCATATGTCCCATAATTCCTCTCCCCCCCATGCTATTCCCCACTCTTTCCCCCACGATTTCTCTGTTCTGGGTCTACAATACTGGATCCAATCTTTACAGGCCCAGGGTCCTCTCCTTTTTTTCTTCTTGAGAGTCATTTGACTTGCTAATTGTGCCTTGAGTATTTAGGGCTTCTGGGCTCATTAATATCCACTTATCAGTGATTGCATTTCGTGTGTATTCTTTTGTGATTGGGTTAGCTCACTTAGGATGATAGTTTCCAGATCTAACCATTTACCTACAAATTGCATGAATTCGTTATTTTTAATTGCTGAGTAGTATTCCATTGTATAAATATACCACATTTTCTGTATCCATTCCTCTTTTGAGGGATATCTGGGCTCCTTCCAATTTCTGGCTATTATAAACAAGGCTGCTATAAACATAGTGGAGCATGTGTCTTTGTTGTATGCAGAGGAATCCTCTGGGTATATGCCCAGGAGTGGTATGCCAGGGTCCTCTGGGAGTGGCATGCCCAATTTTCTGAGGAACTGCCACAAACGATCATTCACCATGATCAAGTAGGCTACATTCCAGGGATGCAGGGATGGTTCAATATACGGAAATCCATCAATGTAATCCACTACATAAACAAACTCAAAGAAAAAAAACCACATGGTCATCTCATTAGATGCTGAAAAAGCATTTGACAAAATTCAGCATCCTTTCATGCTAAAAGTCTTGGAAAGAGCAGGAATTCAAGGCCCATACCTAAACATAGTAAAAGCAATCTACAGCAAACCAGTAGCCAACATCAAAATAAATGGAGAGAAACTTGAAGCAATCCCACTAAAATCAGGGACTAGACAAGGCTGCCCTCTCTCTCCATATCTTTTCAATATAGTACTTGAAGTTCTAGCAAGAGCAATTAGACAACATAAGGAAGTCAAAGGGATACAAATTGGAAAGGAAGAAGTCAAAGTATCATTATTTGCAGATGATATGATAGTCTACTTAAGCGATCCAAAAAACTCCACCAGAGAACTTCTACAGCTGATAAACAACTTCAGCAAAGTGGCTGGTTATAAAATTAACTCAAGCAAATCAGTAGCCTTCTTGTACTCAAGGGACAAGCAGGCTGAGAAAGAAGTTAGGGAAATAACACCCTTCACAATAGCCACAAACAACATAAAGTACCTTGGCGTAACTCTAACCAAACAAGTGAAAGATCTGTATGACAGGAACTTCAAGTCCCTGAAGAAAGAAATCGAAGAAGACCTCAGAAGATGGAAAAATATTTCTTGCTCCTGGATTGGCAGGATCAATATAGTAAAAATGGCCATCTTGCCAAAAGCAATCTACAGATTCAATGCAATCCCCATCAAAATCCCAAATCAATTCTTCATAGATCTAGAAAGAGCAATTCTCAAATTCATCTGGAGCAACAAAAAACCCAGGATAGCTAAAACTATTCTCAACAATAAAAGGACTTCTGGGGGAATCAATATCCCTGACCTCAAGCAGTACTACAAAGCAATTGTGTTAAAAACTGCATGGTATTGGTACAGCAACAGGCAGGTAGATCAATGGAATAGGATTGAAGACCCAGAAATGAACCCACAGACTATGGTCACTTGATCTTTGATAAAGGAGCCACAACCATCCAGTGGAAAAAAGATAGCCTTTTCAACAAATGGTGCTGGTTCAACTGGAGGTCAACATGCAGAAGAATGCGAATTGACCCACTCTTATCTCCTTGTACTAAGATCAACTCCAAGTGGATCAAGGACCTCCACATAAAACCAGACACACTGAAACTATTAGAAAAGAAACTTGGGAAGACCCTGGAGGACATGGGCACAGGGGTAAAGTTCCTGAACAGAACACCAATAGCTTATGCTCTAAGATCAAGAATTGACAAATGGGACCTCATAAAATTACAAAGTTTCTGTAAGGCAAAGGACACTGTCAGAAGGACAAAACGGCGACCAACAACGTGGGAAATGATCTTCACCAACCCCACATCCGACAGAGGGCTAATATCCAATATATACAAAGAACTCAAGAAGTTAGACCGCAAAGAACCAAATAACCCTATCAAAAAATGGGGTACAGAGCTAAACAATTTTCACCAGAAGAAATTCGGATGGCTGAGAAACACCTTAAGAGATGTTCAACATCATTGGTCATCAGGGAAATGCAAATCAAAACAACCCTGAGATTCCACCTCACTCCAGTCAGAATGGCTAAGATTAAAAACTCAAGAGACAACAATTGCTGGCGAGGATGTGGAGAAAGAGGAACACTCCTCCACTGTTGGTGGAATTGCAAAATGGGAATATCTTAAACAGCTTGTCTCGACTCTTGTAGGCATTTGGATCATCAACAAGGATTAACTTCGCTGTTTTCACCCTGACCTCACTCAGGGTGTGTCAGCTGTGTCAAGCTCTAAGAAACATGTCCAGCTTCCATTCCTGTGCCACCTGCCCCCCCCACCCAGTTCCATTCTCAATCAAGTTCCGTTCCTCTCTCAGAGAATGACAACAGCTGGTATCTTTTACTTAGACGCACTTGTTCTATTTCTAAGTCAGGTCCAGTCCTGACTTCCTTTGGTGATCAACAGCAATGTGGAAGTATATGCTGAATAAACCCTTTCCTGCCCAACTTGCTTCTTGGTCATGATGTTTGTGCAGGAATAGAAACCCTGACTAAGACCCATGGTTAGCTTTCAGAACATGTGTCAACAGTGAAAGGTCCCAACCACTCATCATCAGGGCAGAGTTGGCAGGTCAGTGATTCTATTCACTTCAGATTAGATTAGCTTGTTTTGCCTCGACCTGTTACTTTCAAACAGTCCATTACTCAGTGGCTGCCTATCAAAGAATTGAGAAAATAGAGCCTAATTTCCTTGTGAATTAGTATAAGACATCATGACAAGAGGGGAAGAAAACAATAGCTACAATTATTAAGTCTTTCCATGGGCCTGGAAATTACCATGGAAAATTGAATACGCATTATTATACTCTTGTTAAATATACTACAAGATGATCCTGTACAGTATCTATGATACAAAATGTGGTGTAGCTACCTACTTAAAATGCTCCTTTATGGTGTTACCAGCCTCCAAGGGACTTTGAAATTTGTGAGTATTCCCTTCAGAGTCTAAGCTAGGCTATATCAGACATACTTCCTGGATATAGCTTGAAACCTGTGTCTCAGCTCTGCACATCTTTTAGTTTTAGATTTAATTTTAGTTTTAGAGATTCCTTTTAAAAGCTAATTTATTGTGGTCCAATCATAACAAAGTATACAGAATAGCAGCCTATCTAGACCCAGTGTAGACATTTATAGTCAAACAGAACATTGCCCTGGAAATCAGTCAACTCACCTGTGTATTGTCCCTTTGCCAATAATTGGCAAGCTTGAATAAGAATATCACAATAGTGGCTGATTCACAAATCCAGAGTAACTGTCAGGCACATCCTGCCTTATGAGTTATTTGGGATTTCTGGAGAAATGCAGAAAATTACTTAGAGGATGTGTTTGCTTTTTGTGCAATGTTTTAAACACTATGTGTTCTGGTGTGTTACATAATAAAGGTCATTTCCACTTGGGGTAAGACAGAACCAGATTTGCATCCAAGTACTTAAAAGACAAACACCTGGTAAGACCTTAACCCCTTTACACTCTTTACCTAGATTATTTTCAGGTCACTTGGTGACCAGTTGGAATAAATGTTCAGCACTATTTGCAGCATAAATCATGAAGAGAAAACAAGACAACAAAGACTTTCTCCGGGGTCTGAGGAAAATGAGACCACCATTTTGTGAGCTTTACAGCATTAAGAAGCAACAAGTGGATCAGGACCTCCTACTTAGATGGAAACTCTACTGAACCCAGCTTTGTAAAACAGAATAAATGCATCTAACAGCTCATAACCCCAGCGACAGACAGAATTATTTGTGAGTAAGGATTCCATGAGACTGGGCACACAAACTTTGAGATTATTATTCAAGTGCCAGATATCATTACTACTCAACACAGTGAAAAACTACCCAAAGCCTCCAGCCAGACCATACCATAATTAGAACCGGAATGTTTTCCCATGGATTTTCCATATTTCTAGGTGAATAGAAGATATTTTTTAAAAAGTTATCCTATTTCCCACTTTTTTCATAAAATTTTACATTTTTATTATTGAGAATTGTTTAATCACAAGAGAAAGAGGGACATTCATAGTGAAGAGAAAATAATCAGAGAACTTGGAACCAAGTGCCCTTTCCTGGCCTTCAGTTTAGCATTGCATCTAGTGGGCCCTAGTCTCTGAATAATAAATTCAAATGAACCCAATCACTAATCACTACTACTCAAAACTTCATTCATTTCAGCAGCATCTCAGAAAAAAACAATCATGAATTTGCTTCCTTTTTTCTTTCTTTTCCTTCCTTCCTTCCTTCCTTCCTGTTGTAAAATAACCTGGCATAGAATTTAAGATATGCTGATGATGGCCTGAGATTAATGAAGATAAAACAATGGATAGAGATCCAGGGTCTTTAACAATATGCGCAGTTTAATTAAAAAGCATGCACACACACACACACACACACACACACACACACACACTAAATGGAATAACTTTAGCTTTGGAAGAAAAGTGGATTAATGAAAGGGTAGTGAACACTAAATTGTTCACCTAGACTCAGCTAACAGGATAAATGCTGATGATACAGGAAGGATCTCAATAGGGAAGAGGAGGAGAGAAAATAGGAAAAGTGTAGGAAGAATTATTGCTAAGGACTCTACAGATTTTGAAGAAAAATCATGCATCCTTAGGTTAAAGATGTACCCAAATACTAAACAGAATAAGAGGCCGTCCACATAAGAACAAACCTTGACCTAGACAATTTGTAATGAAATGGTACAACCTCCAACATTACCAGAGGGGAACCTCACACTGCACAGCCTTCATCAAGACCATCTGGCTTCTGCACAGTTTTCCAGACAGGACACAGCAGTATCCTTATGACTCCACTACTGCGCCTGCAGGAATTAGATCTAGAAACAAAGGCTGGACAAAACTCAGCAACAACAATGGCAACAGCCACAGGAAGGGGCCACCCGAGTCGCCGCATACTGCCCGCCACGTGGTTGTCTCCTTAGGAATTATACTTGTACAAAAGAAAAACATTTAAAAAAGATAAGAAAGCAGAAGAGAAACTTCTGACTCTCTAAAACAGATGGAAATAAGGTCAAGAATATTTCCAAAGCAATTAGGAAATAGAGCTCTTAACCTAGATTCGCCAGCAAGGCAAACTGCAGTGCAAGATGAGGACGAAGTAAAGACTTCTCCATAGACAGCCATTCAAGAGAGAGGCGCCACCCACCAAAGGGCTTATTGACATTAATTCCTATGAGAAGAAAAATGAAACCCAGCATATGCAAACACACATACTGTGCATAGCAAAGAACACTAATAACTTTTGTTTTATACACATACACACATACACACACACACACAAATACACACACACACTATGATTACTAAGAAAAATTTACTTAGATCCTTTCTAATATTAGATTAGTATAAATAATTGCAAGCTGCAGTACTATTAGATTTGCAATAATGAATATATATGAAAATTCATCAGCAAACATTAATATGATCCACAGCTGCAAAATGATCATAGGGGAAAAGGATAAAGAAAATAATTAATTCAGCAGAATAAATGGAAGTAAAAGGTAAAAAAAAAAGAGTATACAATAAATACAAAACAATGGGGAAGCCTATTTGATATCAGTTAGCACAAGAAATGACAAAAAAAAAATAACCCTAAGCATAGAATACTTGATTTAATGCTTACAAAGCAAAAATACCCATGAATTAGTGCATCCCTCAGTCCTCATCAGAGAGCCTTCTCTTTACAGTAAATGGTGATTGGCACAGAGACCCACACTGGTCAATGTGCAGAGAATGAGATACTAAGAGTACCCATCCTGAAAGGTATATCCCAGAGAGCATAGTGGAAGGGGGAACAGGAGGGCTGTAAGAGGCAGAGGTGGTAGGCAACTGCAGTGAGCCAGTGGTTTGCATCTACAATGGAGCAGTGGTGTATGTGTCACCATGCACAAGACCTAAAAAGATCGAGGCACACAAAACCCTGGTATGGAGCTGGAAGATAGTAAGAGATTCTCACCCTTTTTAGAATACCTTTTGAAAATTGTTGGAGTCTAGGAGAGGGAGGAAAAGAGGGCAAGAGAGAGAGGAAGAAGAGGAGGAGGAGGAGCGGGAGAAAGAAGAGGAGAGAGGGAGGAAGAAGAGGAGGAGGAGAGGGAAGAAGAAGAGGAAGAGGAGGAGAGGGAGGAAGAAGAGGAGAAGGAGCAGAGGGAAATTTCTTCTGGGAAAGCCATGAGAGGCTAGCCATGACCTAGTAGACAAGCCTGTGTCTGCAGCAATACTAAGCATCCTTGGGCTTAAAGAGTGGGCACAGGGGAACATGTGTAATTGGGAAGTGGCACTGACAGAGGAGAGCTGGAAAGGAGGGAACAGGGAGTTCGCCTTGAACAAATCATATTGTATCCACGCATGAGATTCTCGATCGTTACAAAAGACGCTGTAATTCTTGTCTTTGGCACCTTTTCCGCCCCCCCTGAGAGGAGAGGGGGTGCAGTCTTACTGCAACCTGGCATGCCACAGCTGGCTGGCACCCATGGGAGGCTTGTCCTCTTCAGAAGAGTGAAGGGGGAGGGGATGCAATGGGAAAAAAGGGAGCGAGGAAGGGGGAGAGGGGGAGCCTGGGAGGAGAAGAGGGGAGAAACTGAGGTTAGATGTGAAACAAACAAACAAACAAACCACACCCTGGTGCAGCAGTGGCCGCCTGTCACCAAGGCGCTGGCTGCTAAGGCAGAGCCAGAGGCATGCCTTGACACTGCTGGCCGGTCTGCTCAGGGAGAGATCCTGTTGCGAGCGCTAAGGCACTGGGCCAGTTGAGATGGGTGATCAGTGAAAGGCACTGCAGCCAAAGCTGGTGGCTTGAACCCCCGATGTTAGAAGGAGACCTGATGTTTGGTAGTTGTGCTTGATATCCACATGTGCAGCACGGTATGCAGCCCCACCCCAGCCCTGACACACACACACACACACACACACACACAGATACAGATATAAAGAACAGGATGTCCCATTGGTGGGGGTTGGGGAGACAGGAAGGGCACGGCTACCGTGAGAGATACCTGATCTTGAGCTTTGGCCTCTAAATGCAGGTGCACACACTTGAACATACATGCACATGCAAACACATACATACGCACAAATAAACAAATATTACATGTGAAATCGTATCAATATATCCTTAAATTATATCTAACTTTAGTGCTATTGAAAGAAGATAATAACAGCTATTCAGAACAAAGATTTCAAACATTTTCCTTAGATGTTCACAGGTTGAGAAGATAAAACAACCCAAGTATGTAAATGGTTTGAAGACGTAATAATTTGAAAAACCAATAAAAAACAGTTACAAAAATTTACTATTATAGTCTGTCTAAATTTTCAAGGAAAATTTTAAAATAATAAATGAGATATACTTTATTTTAATGTAATACTATCAAATTAGAAATCCACAGTAAAATTAGTAAAAAAGAATAAATTTTTTAAATTTCAATTTTAAAATAATTTAATTCAAAAATTTTTAATTTTAATTTAATTTTTAAATACATTTCTTTATTAGTTCAGAATATTAAACATGGAAATAAAATGTTTAGAATTAAATAATAATGAAAGCTTTAAATACTAAAAATACCAGTAATAAATAAAAATGAATTTGTATACTAAATTGTACTTACTAAACAAAACAAAAATAAGACAAAAAAAATGCAACCAGCTAAGTAAATAGAAGGTAAACATACCAGGAAGACAAAAAAAAAATAGATGTGAAGGAAAGATAAACTCTACTAGAAAAGAAAATCAATAGAACTGTAAGTTTATTCATTGAAAATATTAATAAACAAACTACCGTTATGTAAATACTCTGCAGGAAACAATGAACAACGAAGTGGTCCGTGTACAGAGAATAAGAGCGCGCAGAGCGCTCAGGCCTAAGTGAGACATCGCCATCACACCTTTCCCCACGAGGACGGGGACTGTGCATGCGTGGGGGCAGCTGTGCCTACAGGGAAACGGGGGCTTGCAGACACAGGAGCGTGGAGTCCCAGACCCCAGACCGCACACATAAGATACAGGCAAGCGCAAGCCAGCCTCAGTCCCAGCAGGGAGAGGAAGACAGCAGTGACGCCCAACCCTAGCAGCGGAGCTGCTGGGACCATGACAGGCAACTGTCTGTAAGGGCAAGACCACGGGAGAGCCACCACGCTGCAGGGGCTACCGCGCGCCCAGAGCCATGCTCACACCGATGGACTTCATGGGCTTAAAAGGGAAAAAAAGGACCACAGGAAGCTGTGGGAGAGGCTGAGGCTGGGGGAACCACAGGAAGCCACAGACATTATGTTCTTTTTCTCTTTCTTTAAAGAAATAAAAAACATAAGAAATAAAACCAAAAGCAAGAAACAATCTTCCCCCTCACAAGAAGTGAAAATCAAAATGAACAAACAGATGAGTTGAGGCTCATCTTTGCAAAATTGTTTCCCACATCTCTGCACATATGGATATGAGGAATTGCTTTACATTCTGAACATATAGGCAAGAGTAGTCCCCTGATGAGGTGAGCACACTCACTCATGTAGGCCCCAGCCCCTCAGTCAGCAGCCAGGAGGTAGCGAGCGAGAGGTCCAGGGTGGGAAGGCTTGGAGGGGGCAGGAAAATGTCCCCAGACTCCACACCTTTCTCTGTGAATGACCTCGCTGTGGAGAAATGATGGTTTTTCCTGGGGGAGGGGGGGAGGGCTGGAGTCAAGCGTGCTGCTGGATTAGCCCAGCAGTTCCGAGTGTCCACTTCCCCTACAGAGGAGCAAGTTCCGGTCCCTGGACACACGTAGGCAGCTTCCAACTACCTGTCGCTACAGCTCCAGAATCCAGTGCCTCTGACCTCTACACACATACACACATAAGCCCTCCCTCCCTCCACCCCATGCACATGCGCACGCACGCCCCCACACACAAAAGAATAAAAATACTTTAAAATACTTTTCTGTATTTTCATCACATAGAAGAGACTGAGAAAGAGATGATGTGGCATGTGGGATTACTGATTCTGACTTGGTAACAGCCTGAAACGGCTGACTTTCTGACTCGAAGGCTTTGAGCATTCTTGACAGAACTGGGAAAGCTTTCTTGCTCACGTGGGTATTCTTCTTAACTACATGATCATTGCAGTAGAAGATAGTTAGAACCACCAGGAATACTAGAAACTAAAGTAAAAGAAAACAAAACAAAAGTTTTATGAATTGAACTCTCGACTTGTAAAGTTCATATTGCAGTCTCCAAACCGTGGTGCAGTATCTGAGCCAGGGTCTTGGGTGGTGGTCTAGAGAAAGAAACCATCTCAATTCCAGGATCCTGGAACTTTAGGGTTATACTGAGATATACAATCCCCTCCCCTTTAAAAGAACATTTACTTTATGCTATATGTATGTGCATGAGCCCTTGAATATCAGAAAAGCTGTTGGCTTTTCTGGGTCTAGTCTCACTGGGTGCTGGGAACATGAGCCAGGTCCTCTACAAGAGCAGCGAGGGCCTGTCGCTCTGGCTCCCTGGGGCTCCTGTCATAGCCGGCTGAGAAAGGTCAGGAGTGAGGCATGCGTGCTGGGACTGGTGCCCGCAGTGGAGGGCTTGTTCCATTCCTCACACGTACGCACAAAGAGCTGTGGGTGTAAAGGCACGGGGATATGCTGGCTGCTGCAAGCCGGGAGAAAAAGACTCAAAACAAAAATCTGTCTTGCTAGTGCCCTGATTGTCCAGACTCCTGATTGGTGGGTCATGCATTCCAGTTGATTAAAGAAATCCCGGTTGTCAGTACTTTATTATGTTTGAGTTTGGAAATTAGACAAAAGAAAACAGTTAACAAAAATCACAGCAAGAAAGAAAAGTCAGCAAAGAACAGAAAAGTTGTAGCCCTGGTGACCTAACGTCCCTGTACGTGAGAGCTGGAGCAACAGTCAGCAAGTGACAGACCAGCGGGTGATGAGTCAGACACACACAGACTGCCTCAGGGTGGGGGAGAGAGCGCTTATCTCCGTGAGGTAAAAAACTGAGAGATGCCAGCAGGTTACAAAACCGATCAGCAAGACGGGCCTGAGAAGACATGCACAATTTATCAGGCTAGGAAGGGTATGTGACAATACAAGGTCCTGAAATAACCAAGGTTTGTTTTCCCTCGGAATTTCCTTGCAATCTTGACCCACCCTGACCCCTTCAAATGACAGCTAGACTGGGTAGCATTAACTGCCCAGGAAGGCATCAGTCAGAAGGCAGAATGAAGACAACAAAGAGATCAAAAGTCTGGACTACCATCCGGCGGAGGCAAAACATCCCACCTTAAATTAGGACTTGGAGCAGGAAGAAGAGGAGAAAGGGAAGAAAGGAGATCCTGCTAGCTCCCGTGCTGACAGAGGGAAAGCAGGCAGGTGTGGAGATGCAAGGTCACCTGGCATCATGGCTACGTTTTCCAGAACAGTTCTGGAGTAGAAAACGCTACAGTGTTTGCAGTGATGCTGAGAGCTGCTGCTCCCTGGGCTTCTGAGTTCTGCTCAGCTCAGCTCTGGGAAAGAACTGAGATTTTTCCAACCACCCACAGGACGGACAGGTCTCAGTCTGTTTAGGTATGGTCAGATATTTACAGTATTCACGGATCTTCGAATTGACTTTGATTCACATCTCAAAAACCAAAGAGACATCCCAGATAACTGGCCCTAATTTAGGCCCTTGTAAAAACACAAGAGGACTGACAAATACAGAGGGGGACGCTCTCAGCCAACCACTGAACTGAGCACAGAGTCCTCAACAGAGGAGCTAGAGAAAGGACCCAAGGAGCTGAAGGGGTTTGCAGCCCCATAGGAGGAACAACAATATGAACCAACCAGATCCCCAGAGCTCCCAGGGACTAAACTATCATCCAAAGAGTACACATGGAGGGACCCATGGCTCCAGCCACATGGGTAGCCGAGGATGGCCTGGTTGGACATCAGTGAAAAGAGAGGTCCTTGGACCTGTGAAGGCTCATTGCCCCATGGTAGGGGAATGTTAGGATAGGGAAGTGGGAGTGGGTAGGTTAGTGAGCAGGGGAGAGGAGGGATGGGAAAACGAGGGAAGGGGATAGCATTTGAAATGTAAATAAAGTATTTAATAAAAAATAGTAATTAAAAAACCACAAGAGGATTGAGCTGGAGGTCATTTTCAGGAAACAGCCAGAAAACTGAGACAGTGAGGGCCAAATTTCAAATGCCAAATCCACAAGATCTAATTTAAAGGAGAGGTCTCAGAGAACCTTCAGAAGCTTATGATGAGGTCCACAGGGGGAAAAATCCGTACGCAGGAAAGTGTGATGAATGCAATGTAGCTGACGTTTGACAAGAGGTAGACACTCGGAGTAGAGCATGTTAGCTTGTGGAGTAAATAACCAGAAGTCGCAATCTTGCCTGGGTAAAACAGATGCTGTTATTTACGTGGGTAACTGAATGAATCAGCTTTGCAAAACGTTGGCCAATGCACCCTTCATGGCCTGCCATTTGGTTCTCAAAACAAGTGGATGGCACACAGGTCTCGTTATCTGCACACTACAATCAGCGCCGAGCCCCGGCAAAGTCAAACTTCCTCAAGTTTACGCAGAACCGTTACTTCTTGTCTGGATAATTATAAACCTTTTAAAACGAGTTTCCCTTCTTTCATGCCAGCCCTATCCAGTGTAGGTTTCATTCAAGAAGCTGATAGCTCTCTGACCCAGAGGGTAACTGGCCCCCTCTGCAGAGAGCTCGGCAGACAGTCTCTGCTGTCTGGAGGAACATCCTGCGGGGTCTTCTTGGAGCCCGCGGACTCTATGGCTTTCTGTCTCCCTGGCATTCTAAACTCTCGTCTTTCACTCTTCAAAGCACAGACCTCAGGACTGCCCTTGCTTTTCTTTGTCTGAACTTTCTTTCAGAGCACATCCACAGTTTCCCTTTTGATTTCCTTCAGATCTCAAATAAGACCTTTTCAGAGAGACTTCTGCTACCGCTGGACAAGATGCCCCCATAGCTCTCAGTCTGTCCCCACCACTTCACCCTGGTGCACAGCCCTGACTATGCCCCACTGGTGACCATCCTTGCCTGTCCCTACGCTAGAGACAAGTGCCTCTAACAGGTTTCTGTGCATTCTGCTGTGGATGTGAGAGGAATAACAAATGAAGTTTGAAGAGTAGTATGTACTCAGACACGGTACTGATGGGCGGACCTCAAATGCCAGCACACCAGGGTTAGAAGGTCACGCTTTTAAAGGGACAACAGGTCACTTCAATTGGAAGTACATTTTAAACATCTAGGGTATGACTATTTCTGGCATCAGTAACAACTGTAGATTAACTTTGCTTATGGACCATGTACTTGGGATCAAATACCACCGTGGAGCACCAATGATGAGCTGATTTTTCATGGGCCACTAAAAATGATGCAGTCTTAGTCACTTTGCCTTTGCTATCTGTTTGACAGGAGGTTTGAACTGAGAAATCACCTGGTCCCCTCGGGTATTTGAATGCATTGTCTCTAGATGGAGAGCTTATGCAAGTTCTAAGGGGTGTAGCTTTCCTGGAGAAGGGCATCATCAGAGGTGGGCGTGGAGAGTTTACAGTCTTGCCCGACCCCCAGTCTGTGCTCTTAGCTCTGTGTGTCTGATTGCAGATGTGATCGCCTGGCATCCTTCTCCAGCAACCTGTGGCCATGCGTCCATCCACTATGAATTCTCCCTCAGCAGCAATAAGCCAAAATAAACCCTTTCTTCCCTAAGCTGCTTCTGATAGTGTTGTTTCACTACAGTAACGGAAAGTAATACAATACACACACATGCCTTCACCTCCCTGCCAAACACACACACACACACACACACACACACACACACACACACACGTGAAACAGAGACAGACAGACAGACAGACAGACAGACAAAATGGCACACACTAACACTTCTCTGAGAGGTTTTAATCTGAAGGCCTTCCCTCTGTAATGCGACATTTCACTGTGACAACATCCTCAGCTGTTCACAACTGACATACTCAAGAATTGACGTGTTTTTGCATTTGAGAAGAAAGTGCAAGGTCTACTGAGGAACATCTGGCTGCAGTGGGAAAGAGCCTTGTGAAGAGTACCTTCTAGTGGTCAGATCTATATAGGCGGGGGAGATGGAAAAGTACCTTTTACTGAAGATGAAGTAGGATGTGTGGGAAATCAGGCCTCTAATGAAAGAAAAAAAAATCTCAGCCTTGCAAACTCATTTCCTCGCCAGTCACCACTTCCTTGAATTCTCTCACCTGCTAAGATAATTACACACAGATTTATCCAGGAGGAAAATAAGCTGAGCTACATTGCCATGCCGGAGAAGGCCCTTCCAGCAAGTGGAAAATTTATAACTATATGAGGAAGGAAAATGAAACAATAAAGCAAAACAAAGAGCAAAGTTTCAAACGCCTGAAGCTGGCCGTCTTCACAGCTGCCTGCTGCTTCGGCTTTATGGGGCTGACCCTCCGGGACAGCTACAGTCACCTGGGTGACTTCACACTGTTTGTGAGATTTCAAGTGCCCCCATTTGCATGAAACAGATGGCTCTTTTTCTCAGTCAATGCATAGCAAAAGATTTTCGAGCATATACACACCACCCTGGGATTTCCTTTGGGTAATCGCCTAGGACGTATGTTGAATGTCCTAGGACATATGTTGAATAGTGAACTACCATGAAGCAGGGACGGGCACGCCGTGGAGACGCCCCGAGCAGCCCGGGTGGCAGCTACAACCGCATGTCCACTCAGCTGTCCGCCACTCTTTATACTGCGCAGGAACACCAAGATTCTTACTCTTCCTTCCTGACTATACATGGTTTGAGAAATTTCTATCTATTTATTTATTTATTTATTTATTTATTTATTTATTTATTTTAGATATTTGCTTTATTTACATTTCAAATGTTATCCCCTTTCCTCATTAATCTTCAGAAAACCCTCGATCCCCCCTCCCCCTGCTTACCAACTACCTCCCCACCACTTCCCTGTCCTGGCACTCCCCTACACTGGGGCATTGAGTCTTCACAGGACCAACAGTCTCTCCTCTCATCAATGTCCGACAAGGCCATCTTCTGCTACATGTGTAGCAGGAGCTGTGGGTCCCTCCATGTGTACTCTTTGGTTGGTGGTTTAGTCCCTGGGAGCTCTGGGGGTACCGGTTGGTCCATATTGTTGTTCTTCCTATGGGACTGCAAACCTCTTCAGCAACTTGGGTCCTGTCTCGTATTGAATTTGAAGAAGCACATCAGCTGGAGACTTGAACTAAGAGGACAGGGGTTGGTGCTATAGAAACAGAATGCGTCTGTCTCCACTACACGAGGAAGGCCCAGTCTTCAGTGCGGACACTTTACATCGCTCCATCCCTTCCGGGCCACCCCCTCATCTAGATCATCAGCACGCAACCCACCCATGACCGAGCTTTGCTCGTCACACCAGTCTCTTCAAGCTTTGCTTTAGCATCTCAAGCTGTTGTTCAATTTTAATATATGTGAGAGCCCGTGTGTGAGCAACCTGCATTTGCTTGTTTGTTTATTTGTTCAGCAGGGGATGTTCTCTCAACTATTTCTTTCCTACCAACTGTGTCATCCTTTGGTGCTCGGTTCAAGGTCATGCGCCCCTGCCTGCTGGGATAAAGGAAGTGGCCCCTTCTTTGAGCTTCCACTGCCTAAGTTCCTACATATATATGGATTAAACTTGACACCTGCAATAAGGTTCTCTGATTACTGTGTTTCCAAAGTCAGGTTTGGTGCTGCCCAGCTCCAGCCCAGTGCAAGCGTCTGGGGGAGAGTGCTGCAAGCGTTTACTGAGCACAGTGGTCTGTCTGCGCTCACGGACAGACTCCTATTTTGAGAGAGGTTTCATTAAAACCCAAGTAAAAAATTTCCACACGGGACTTGAAACTGCAGGGTCTCCCCATATCCATCACCCGTGGCCAGTCACACACAAGAGCAGATTATTGAGGGTAATGCAACTTACAACCACCCCGTGGCGGCAGCATTGGCTTCCTTCTAAATAATTAAGGAAACCCAAAACACGTAGCCCCACGAACACACGAATTTGCTGAGTTCTGCACATCCATTATAGACACACCAGCATAGTGGAAGGGTGTGTCCTGTGCAGGTCAGAGGACTGGGGGAGGAGCCTCGTCGGCCGAGCCTGTGGGAAAACAGTAGATGGCACCCCCATCCGCTGTGACTGTTTGCTCTTTATTAACCAAAATAAACCCATCACATGACTGACATGTGGTCATTTTGTTAGATTAGCATTCAAAGTAAACATTGGCACCAGTTTCCAATAGAAAAATGGAACACGAACACATGACCAGGAAATTGCTTCACCCAAAAATTCTCATCTGTGTCTTCCAAACGGCACTGTTAGCACACGTGTACCTTCACTGTGGCTTTTCTAGAAGAGCCGTATTAAAGAAAGAAAATTCATCTGCCACAAGCCGAATATGGATGGACAAATAACCTAAAGATTATTTCCATAAACCTTATACCCCAGAACTGGAATTACAGATGGCTGTGAGCTACCATGATGGTGCTGGGAATTAGACTCTGGGTCCTCCGGGAGAACAGCTCTCATATTTACATTTGAATATATATTTGAATCTGTTATTATTTTTAAAAATACATTCCTTTTCAATAGATTTCATGGGCAATTTCTAACTTCTGAAGGAACTTTATAATATATATATTAAAATCCAAATTAGCTTTTGTCATTAAACTGTTTTATTATCATTTATAAAAATCTTAACATATCTCAGTTGTAGGATTTATTAAAAATATCCTTTTATCTAATGGATCCATCCACTTTATGTGAAACAAACATTGTAGCATTTCCAGTTTAAAAGGTCTTGGACTCAAAAGGTAGAAATACTTCTGTTGATCAAGGAAACAAGCAAGTTTATTTAGCCTTGAAAACACTCTGATTCTAAATATGGTTTTGTTGAAGCTCACACATGCCCAAAGAATGGATGACCGAAGACAAGTTAGACCACTCAGTACACATATGAAGAGCCCATTGGTTGTGCTTTTAGGAAGGTCTTAACAGTTCCAAATTGAACATGATCCTTTTCCTGCACTAGAAACTTAAAGTCTGTAAGAACCCACATCAAGTGTCTGTAGCTACTGTCATAAAAGTTGTGTGTAATGCCTGGGCCACCAGCAATGCCAGAGCAGAGGGATTAATCACACATATAGACACTGATTTAGTTAATATGGGTCAGGACCAGTATTCAGTATTTCTGTCAGGCTTCTGAGAGACCACTGCTGGTCTGCAGACCTTATATAGAAAGTAAGGGTTTGAGTGCATTTAGCTTCGCTGATGAGAGTACGTTAGAAAACCTGTTGGTAGGATCACAAGGAAAAGAGTTCCTGAGCAAGGTATGGTGGTTCCCACATGTAATCCCAACAAATGGAAGACCGAGGCACAAGGGTGGTTTTCTGAGCGTTCCAGGCTAGCATGAACTACACAATAACTTCCAGGCTAGCCTGAGCTATAGAGTGAGACCATTTCTCAAAACAAACAAAAACAAACAAAAAAAAAAAAGAGGAAAAAAAGCACAAATGGAAGATAACAGAAGAGAGGAAAGAGGTCTGAAGAAACAGAAAGATTTAAAAAGTTTAAAAATAAAGATGTATGGTAACAAAAGCATGTGGTGTCACAAAGTGACAGAAAGATAGGGCACATTCGAAGTAAAGACTGTATGAGGTAGAGTTAGAAGCGGCCAGAAGTATCACGTGGCATTACATTATGACTGACACACCTGTCACATGTCACAGAGAATATACTTAGAAGTTCAGCAAGCCTAGTAATATTTTCATTTTCTAGATATTAGATAAAAGAACATGAGTATCTTAGAAAGTTGATTCAGATACTACGAGGAGAGCTTGAAGAAGTCCATGCAACGAGCAGACGGGGTTTGAAGCGCTTTAAGGAACGGCTGGGGCTGCTGCAAACAGTCATGCCTCATTCAGTGCGGCCCCTAAGTCAGTGGGACAGACTTAGGACAGAGCGCTCAAGCCTGATCCCCCAGACTTCTGCGGTGTAGAGCTGTGACTCGGGGTGGCGTCCGACTTCCAGCTTATGGTTCTCAGAACCCCTGCAGCGAGCACTACGTGACTAGAAATAAAGCAGCGAGTCTTGTGGCCTGGTTGAAGAGTTCTTTTGTGCCTGAAGTGCACTGTCCCCTTTACACTGCCTCTAAAAGCACCCTCGCAGGGCATTTGCTAAGACACAAGGACATGGTGTGCTCTCAGTCACTTAAGTGTTTCTCCGAGCAGAGCGGTCCACTGAGCTAGAGAGCCCTTTTGACTTCGATATGAGACAACACTCAGAGTAAACCACCCGAGACGGTCGAACTTTGCGGGTTGGTTTTACTGATCACATATATGTATTACCTTTCATGCTCCAACTGCTCTGTTTTTACTTTTAGCTTCTGAAGCATTTGGGCACTGGAGCAGTAATAAAGGATCAAAAGCACCAGGAAGACTAAATTTAACAGCAAATCAGAAAATGTAGGCCTGGAGAAATGATAGTAAACTCGTATTTTGAAGTTTAACATTTGTGGTTCTTAAGATTATCCTGCTGGAGAGATTTGGTAGGTGTTGGACTCAGAAGGCCACAAGAGTCAGGGAATACCTAGGGAGGGGCAGTGAGTAAGAGGAGGCTCAGGGTGACAAGGCTCCAGGAAACTGAAATACAAAAGGAGTCTCATAAAACTGTCAAACAGAAGGGAGAATGGGAGGCCCAGACCATGAACCATGACCATGACCGTGGTATCATTGATGTAAACACACAAAGTGGTCTGACAGCGTCCCAGGGACGCGCATGCGCACTAGAGGTGCCCAGGGAGTGCGCAGCCTCAGTGCAGGGGACAGCTCTTCTTCTTGGGGAGGAAGGACCACGCGCTCTTCCCACAGGGTGCTGTACAGAGAAAACGAGGAGGGAGCATATGGATGTTCTCTTTTACAAATAGCTTACTTGGTTTCTTAACAGAATTTGAAAACTAGAAAACAGATATATCTGCAGACGGATAAGTAGATAGACAGTTCTACAAGGTAGGCTGTGGAAAATGGAATAAAAAATCATGAGCAATGGAAAATAATTATGCAGTTTACCAGGAAGCATCTCGCTGATGATATCCATAAGAGAAAATATGGAAAGTGTATGATAATTTGGGTTAGATTTCTTTTAAAAAAGAAATACATTTATGTTGTAATGTTATAACATTTCCACTGTTACTTATGGTTTAGAAAAGAATGTAACTTTTTAATGAGGAAAAGTAGCAGGGTTTGAACTGCTCCAGTTCATCTGATAAAATACATATTTTTGATGGGTTTGGTCCATTACAAAAATAAATTTAAAATGTTAATCACTGCCATAAAAACTACTTGAGGTGCATTGCTGGTAAATGGCGTTGGTATCCTTGACAAAGGTAAAAGAGACCCAAAGCTGTAGTCAGGGAAGACACAGTGGAGAAAACACTAACCAAACACAAAGATGCCTTCACTAGACTCACAACGGCCATGTTGGTCTAGAATGTTCCAACCTCCAGAAATGTAAGAAAGGAAAGGTGCTTAAAATCACAAAGCCTGTGTCTCAGGAGCTATTGACAGTTAGTTGCTGGTTTCTGGGAATGTAAGACAGTTTATTTTAAGAGTGTGGTTTCTGGTAGGTCAACCATGCTCACGTGGGTAGCTCCGCCCATGGGAACAGAAGCACCACAGAAGCAGCAGATTGTTCTTACAAAAAAAAGAAAAAAAAAGACACTATGGAGCTGGGAGTGGGGCTGGTACAGGAGGAGCTGGGGGAGGGGCAGACATGAATATAATCCGAACATACTGGTCGTAATTATCAAATGACTAATAGCTCATATATTTTTAAATCATAATCTTTGTAAATGGTAAAGCCACATAAATTTTGTTACATCGCCATCACAGACTAAGAAACTCTTGCAAAATACTCTACTTTTCTATTTTGATGGCATAAAGGCCTGTGACCTTGAGTTTGTAATCTGTCTTTCAGTTACTGAATACTCAGAACTTCAACTAAATGTCACAACTGTGGTAAAGTTTAGCAAGCACACATTATTTGGAAGAAGAGCTTTAAGTTTTCTAGTTATAGGTTTACATAAAAGACCGCAGTGCCTGGCGTCATGGTCAGACCAGATCTTAGGCGGCTGAAGCTGGAGGCTCACAAGTTCTCACCACCCCCCTCCCCCAGCCACACAGTAAGCTTCTGCCCTAAATCAAGTACACACTAAAATAATTTGGATCTGCAGCCACGACCTCTCAAACAGATTAAGGGTGGTTACAGACATGCTTGACTATTTCATTCAGAAATTTCAGGTTGCATCCTAATGCAACACTGTCTGTCTCCCTGCTGTCTATGAATGTGGAGGCACTGCTGAGAAGCAGAACTCAGACATGATCTAAATAAGGTTCAGATTTAGGCAGAACAGGAATGGGCCTCCCAATCAGTTCTGTGGTTTTCTCTGATACTCCAGTTCTTCATATGATACCCCAGTTCTTAAATGCTGTTAGTAGCTGAACACATTAAAAACCAGAAAACGAGGCTGGGAAGTGATGTATAGGATAGACAGCTTGTAATTTTTCTGTAGTCAGAAAACAAAGGATGGACTGAGATGTGAAAAGAAAACAACACAGAATCCTAAGTGTGTAAAGATGGTAGCAATCAGTTTTAAAAGTTAACGTGTAATTCTATGGACCACTCGAGTTTTCCCAAGGCCCCACTCTTTAAAAGCCTGTACACTGGAGTGTTCCCAGAAGGTGCCATTCTTACGAATGTCCAAAATCAGAGCAGTAGTGCCCAGAACTGGCACAGCACGATCCACGTCTGAAGAGAAGGCATCACTGCCCTGCACAGTCGGGCCTTGAGCGTCAATAGCCAAGGCCCAAATGGAGAAGTCTGCATTGTAACCCCACATCTGATGCACACCAACGAGAGCTGGGCACTGCTGGCCATGGCACACTTTGAAGGACCTGATTCAAAGTCCTAGATTTTAGATAGTACCTTAGTATGTACCGCATGATGGCATTAGGCTTGTCGGAATACTCCAATCTTAGTGTCAAGTGCTGGGGTTATAGGTGCCATAGCTCACTAAAATCCATTTTGAAATAAAGATTGCAAACTTTCAGAAAAACTTGAATGCCAGTATAAAGATACTGTTACAAGGGAAAATGGCCTGTTGGAGTTAATGGGATAAAAGAAAGGAAACAGTAAAACTTCATGGAAAATATATCTTGTTTCCTTAAGACTGACAAGATACCCAGGGATGGTAAGTGTAGCCAAAGCATATCTTCTGACAGTCCTTCAAAGAAAAGGCAGAGAGGAGACAGTCTATGAACATCATTGTGTAAGGTCCCAGGGTCAGGAACTCTGTGATTTCCTAAAATGAGCAGAGGCAAAAATAAGGAGCATCTGTGAATCATGTTAACTAAACACAGAGTTAGAAATACAAAAGGAGGGTTTAAGGAATCCCTTAGGGATGAGGGAGAGAGGAAGCCCTCTCTGTGTGTGAAGTCCTGAGTGAAGGGTGCTGGTGACATACATATTCATGGCCATGTCGAGTACACTATTCTCAGCCCCATGGTAATGGTGACGCCTTCCTCTTGTCTAAGTTGATGTTAACAGTGTGTGTAGACCATATCCACCATGGCTTTCCTCCACCAGAATGTGGAGCCTGAAATCTGGTCTTAACTAGATTAGCTAAACCTGTCTCCTTGTTCTAGCTGTGCACCATAAGCCCTGCCTCTGGACCCGTGGATCATAACTCTGCCTCCTTGTACAGAGCATGCAATAACTCTCTGTACATAATAAATACACTGAGCTCTCAGGGCCTGGCAGTTTCTTCAGCAGAGTGTCCAGACTACCTGATCCCAGCTTCCCAGCCATTTATCCATCTGTCCATTACATCTTTATTCGCTCAATGTCCCAATTAGGGTTAACTTTGGAGCAGTGTTGGGTATGGTATTACAGCATAGCAAAAAAATATCATATAGAACATATATACTTATATTTACTCATTTACAACAAACAACTTTGCAAACGTATCATTACACGCATTCTAATGACAGAAAGGTTGAAGCATGGATATAGTATCAGAGCACACAAAGTTAGGAAAATAGGAACTGGTAGATCTAGATATCAAACTTTGCTTTTTCTCTATTCAAAACCTGTAATTTTCCATTCATCTTTGCTACAGCCTATTCATGTTGAGTTTGGGGACCTGTAGGTGTTGAAGAAGCAAGGGAAAGTCCTAGAGAAGATCATGAGGACTCTGGACTGGGTCATATAACTCTAACTAGAATAAAAACAATGCCAGCTTGGGATAAATAAATGGTTGCATCCTTTCTCTTGGGAGCAGACTTCTGTTCAGTCAGATAGACACAGCTAGTCATCAAAACACCGCAGGATTCCTGAAAGTGAAGAAAACCTCCTGTCTGACCTTAAGAGACAGAGCTGTGCACAGCTTTGAACTGCTTCTACTGCGAATTAGCACCTATCCTGTGACTTGACTGACTCAACTCTGATTCAGCAAAAGGGACTTAGCCAATATCCTCAAGGGTTCAAGTACAGAGTTAGAGCTCAGGGCTGGGATCGGGCGCTGCCTCAGTCAGATTCCAGTTAATGTGCTTCCTGATCTCCTCTAATCTGTTTCCACATCTGAAAGGGGAATCGTCAAATGTCCCTCCCTAGGAGCTAAGGTGAAGACTAAATAATATGAAACAGATGGCATATCACCGGATCAAGCACCTCACAAATGCTCCATTACCGTAAACGATGTTAATGACCGTGCTGGTGAAACAAGCAAGACAGGGTTGGCCGAGGAGAGGTGGACTCACTCACAAACTGTCAGACAGCTCAACATCTAGATATTTCGGAACGTGTGAGCCAAGGCCTTGTTTTCAGTTTGCTAAGCGATTTTAGAGCCAAGGGTTAATACTCAGAAAAAAATCTGGTTCTCCCAAAGCAAGCGAACATAGACCCAGAGAGTGAAGGCAGCTCCAACCTTTTATTGACTCTGGATTCACTGGGGTTGTCGTTTATTGTGTCAGGTACCATGTGACTGTCAGAGCCAGGGAGTTAATTTTTATCCTTTCTAGACTGTTGAGAGTACTTTTCCTTGTTAAAACTTTTGTTACCGACGATCTAGAGAGCCACTAACCTGCTTGTAGCGTTACAAAGTTGGTGTTGTGGACATCACCCTGCATCCCAGGAACTGTCTCGGTCCTATGGATAAATGTAGCGACCTGCTGAAATCCATCACCCTCATTTTTAAGACCCTCAAACATAATGAAGACTGAAAATATGTTTATCGAATGATATAGTTCATTCCAGGAGACCTGTGATGAAGAAACCAGATGCTTGACCGTGCGGCCGTTGCTACACCCCTATGGAAGCAGCAGGCAGCGAGGAACAGCAGGCTCGCTCACACTTGTTCTCTGTGACATGATCTGGAATTGGGTCAAGACAGCCCAGTGCTGTCCCATTACTGTTCTCAACTAATGTGCACGTAGCATTAGTCAATGCTATATGAAAGATATACTTATGAAGCAGTTATAACTAGAAGGAAGAATGGAAGACATCTGCTGGGATGTTGTCAATTAGAATTCAGAACTGAATATAGCATACTATCTATAGTGGGGCAGAAACTTTGTAAAATACATTCCTTCATCTAGTGAACATGAAATAACTAGCATAGAGCCCTAAAAATCAGTACTAAGGCTTTACCACAAAAAGATCTACCTAATCAGTTGACAGAACTACTTCAAGTATTAATAAGAGTGTAGAAAAAAAATTTAAGTTTTTTCCTTCTTTCCTTCCTTTTTTCTTCCCTCCCTCCCTTTCTTTTTTATTAGTTTATTTGTTTGTTTGTTTGTTTGTTTGTTTGAGACAGGTCTGTTTATGTAGACCTGACTGTCCTGGAACTTGCTCAGTAGATTATGCTGGTCATGAACTCACAGAGGTCCACCTGTCTCTGCCTCCCAAGGTCTGGGATTAAAGGTATGTGCCACCACCACCAGACTACAAACTTTAATGTATTTATATATATTTTACACATTATTAAGTCATAAAACTATTCAAGCGTCATTTGAAGTGAAATTTAAAAAATTGCTACATCTAATTCATGTTTTTAGAAATCAACATTGCCTTGTTAAGTCGAAAGCCCACTTGCAATTCACTTACTGGGATGGGATTCTGGAAGGATCCCATGCAGTGACAGTAGACATTCTTTATTATTGGTCATTTAATTTATTTATATTTCAAACATTATCCCCATTCCCAGTTCCCCTCCACAAGCCCCCATCCCTCCTCCCTTCCCCTGACTCTATGAGGGTGCTCCCCCACCTGCCCACCCACTCCTGCCTCAGTGGCCTAGCGTTCCCCTATTCTGGTCATCAAGTCTCCACAGGGCCAAGGGGCTCCCTTCCCAGCCATGCCAGATAAGGCAGTCCTCTGCTACATATGCAGGAGCCATGGGTACTCACTGTGTACTCTCTGGCTGGTGGTTTAGTCCCTGGGAGCTTTGGGGGTGTCTGGTTGGTTGATATTGTTGTTCTTCCTTTGAGGTTGAGAACCCCTTCAGCCCTTGGCCTGACTTCCCCATTGGGGTCCCCGTGCTCGGTCTGACAGGAGATCTTCAATGGGAGGTCAACGGCATCTTGTGTACCAAGGACATTCCATAGCATTTTGCCATATCCCATTTCCCCTTGTCCTGATCCTGTGTCACACGTAAACCCACAAAGGCTGAGAGAGGCATTTACAATTTTATCTTTCTAAAACAAATCATTTTAATACAACCTCGCTACTCAAATGGATTGTTTTTAATTAAAAACTAGAATGTATGAACAAATGATTTTGGTAACCATAGCCAGAAGCCAAGGGCAAATCCAGAGATGCAAAGGCTAGGCTCCACCCATCTATGATCCCTGTGGGGGCTGGGAACCCACCAGACTCCCAGCAGCCCTGGCCGGAGTGCATTTATCAGGGGTTTAGAGCCCAGTGTGCACTTTCACTCTCTTCCCGTTCCCTTTCCCACCAATCCCCAAATCAGTGTTAATTTTTGAAAGATGTTTTGAGTTTCTAACAGAGATTAGCCTCAGACACAAAGGAAAAGCAAACAAGATCTTTAGCAGAGTCATGCTCAACTCATGTGGCTAGTCCCCAGACTTCCGACCAAAGGGCACAGAGATTAATAAGTAATGCTAAAGTCAGAGATAAGTTAGACATCTCCTGAGTTTGTAAGCCAAAATCCACAGTTACGCCATAAAACAGACCTTAAAATAATTATCTTAGTATCAAGAACCTCTAAACCAAATTATTGGCTATTTTTAACTTTTAATTACTATTCAACAATGATAAATAATGCCACGTAAGCTATAATTAAAAATAAATTTCATAAACTGTATTTAAGTAAGCATTTTCTACATAACCTTTGCCACATGGTAATAATAATAATTACTGTCCAAAAAAAGTCTGCTTTTGCAAGAAAAAAAAACAATTTGGTAGTGTATATAATGGTGAGAAGAATGGTTTATTCAGGTTAAATCTGTTATATTAATACCTAAAAGTTAGAAATGAAAAAGCCAAGGACACAGTCACACACATCACAACTCTTTGAGAGTAGATGGGAACACCTGGGCAGAGACTTGAAACCACACCGCTCATAAACCTTTGCATTACCTAAGCGTCCAGGTCCCCTAGGAGATCTTGAAGGTAATTAAAATATAGTTCAGTGTGGTCCTGAGGTAACTGGGGATTAGCAGAGGATCCCGGCATCAGGCTGCTGCTGTTGTTTGTGTGGGTAGTAAATCCTCTGATGGACCTAAAGATTCTGTCATTAATCACTTGACATATGAATGCGGTGAACAGGAGCTGAGAGCGACATTAGGTAAAAATAAGAGAGAAGCAGCACTTTCGCTGAAAGTCAATTATGAGGTAAAATAGCATTTATAAAATCTTGAACTACTTTTACTTAGTAAGACAGTCAGTAAGCAGTTTTGTTTGTCTCTCGACAGAGTGGTGGATTAGCCCAGGCTAGGCTCTACTTCAGTATCTAGCCAAGGCTGGCCTCAAACCTGATCCTTGTGCCTCACCCTCCTGAGAGCACTGTATATGGTCATATGTCATCACACGCGGGCTTACAGTTATATCTCAATCTGTATAAAATCCAAGCGCTGACTCTGGATTAGGCCTAAGTAGTTTATTCCTATTTAATACATACATAATCTTAGACAAAGTACCAAAAAGGCCCTTTCAGCCTAAAATCAGTTTAAATTGTTTAGAAACGGGCACAGGATTGTATCATTCAACGATCTGTTGAAGGTTGATATGGGAATGCCCCCATGAAAGAATTAGCAGAGGGGTGCGCAGAGCAGAACTTCCCTCAAGACAGTTTGGGGCCTTTACTGTGGCTTAAGGTCGAAAGGAACTGGACATCCAGATGGGGCCTGATTTGGATTCCGGGGACCCGCACTGTGGACTTAGAGAGACAATCCCCTCTAAGCAGTCCTCTGAGCTCCACATACCACAGAAAGAAGTAAGTTAACATTTTACACTGAGTTTTAGAACATAGTTTTTATTCAGCTAAACTTAGACACAATTATTTGATTACCACAGTCAAGTTAAGCATGGCGAGAGAGTCTTAGTAGATATCTCAAACTCCCCATGACGAAATTCTACATAGGGATCCTCCTACAAAGAGCAAAAGTGTCACATTGCAATAGGAAATGTAGTATGTCCCGATAAAATAAACACGTGCATGTGCCCTGAGAGTCCCCTGCCTCGTGTCCCCCGTGGACACTCAGAATGAGGTTTCATGGAAAGGAAGTGTGTGCTTTGTGATATTTAGAAAAATCACTCGGCCGTGGGAAAAGATGCAGGAGTTGTGATAACTGCATTGTAATTCTCAGGAGAACGCACCTACGTTTCCACATAGAGTTCAAATTTACTGCAATAAAGTAAAAATAAAACTCAAAGACATGGATTTGCATTCTGCCATTTAGTCTAATTATTTTTTTTAATTTTTATTTTCTATATTCTATGTTTACATTCCAAAGGCTTTCCCCTTTCCCAGTTCCCCCCACCATACGTCCCATAATTCCTCTCCCCCCAGTCTAATTATTATCATAATCCTATCAGAACTGTCAGTGGCATCTGATAACGCCATGTGTAAATTAAGTTAAAACATTCTGTACGATCACTTTTAAAACTGAAAATTTTACACAGTCTCCACCAAAATCAAAGAAAGTACTCTCCACAAAGATAATAGTTTAAATACGAATACAACTCAATAAACTCTCCAATTTCAAGCTTGGCTTTGGACCATTAGTATCAGCTGATCTCCTGCCGCTAGTGTACGCTGCGGAGTGCAGGAAGGAAGGCTGACTGTGCCGCGCTCGGTGGGTCCTGGGTGCTGTTTCCATCTGCCCAGTGGCTGCCCACACACTGGCTGTTATCCCTACCCTCTTCAGCTAGGATGGACATCGTTTACCTGGGGGCCAAACGGTCCATGGAAAACACCAAACCCTGGTTCAGTGTGGCACAACATTTACAGACACGATCAGCAATCCCAGTTGAATTTTATTAACATTTAACACGGTTAAGAGTGGTTGGCAGAGACACACATTCAGGTAGCGGTCTGGGAGAGAAGCGCCTTCCAAGGGACGGAGTGGTTACGGGGCACTTAGTTTTTAGAAAGTTAACCGTGTCTCATTGTATTCACACGAACATGGCAATGGTACCCAGTAGCTCCTGGTGTAGTTGTGAAGATTAAATAAGTTTATGTCTATACCAGTGCCTGGTGGATAAGCAGTTAACACTCACGCATTCTTTTTCGTTTAGGTTGCTTCAGAACTGTTGTCATTCGCTTCGATCTAGACAAGATTTTTTAAGATCTACATTTGTTGAGTTTTGTTTTCCATGTGGTATAAACCTTCAGGATGAAAATATATATTTCACGTCCCAACACTGAAAACCCCAATTTCTACTGTGAGAAGTAAACGCAGACCACACGGCGTTGAGGAGTGGACGTAGTTAAGTCTGAGAAAAGGAAACGTAGACGGAGAAGCCCGACTGGTGGAACACAGTATCTAGCTGCGTCCATCGTGGCTTCCTTAGCCCCACGCCCAGCTCCTCCAGCACCAGGGCCGCGCCCTCGGCTCTGCAGTGTTCGCTCGGCCCTGGCCATTCGCCACCTCACACACCCGATTACACGGCTCTCTGCCACAGCCATGGCAGCTGCTCCTGGGACGCATGCGTGCACAGCGATGACGTCTTAGCAGGCTTGATGTCCAGACCAAGTGTGCGTTGGACTCCTGAAGTCCCTGGCCTGCATCAGAGCCTGTACTCTGGTTGTTACTTTACCAACAGCACCCCATGCCGCAGCTGTTCCTGCACGTCCTATGTACAATCGGGCCTCCCTCTGAGCTACGGGAAGAAACTGTGAGACCAGGAGACTTATTACTATTTTAATCAACTTCCTGGAAGGACAAGAGGGAAAGTCTACGACATTGTTTCTGATTTCAAAAGTTTATAAACATTCAGAGATACAGGAAGGTAGGATGGTGGAAGCCAAAATAAATATGAAAAGGAAAAGGACAAGTTTGTAAAAAGTGTATTAAAAAACTTAAAGTTTAAAAGTCTTGGGTATGCAAATATATAATAAAGGTCTTTATACATATTCAAATAAAAGTTTCAAAGTCGTGTGTGTGTGTATGTGTGTGTGTGTGTGTGTGTGTCTCATTTTGAAGAGTTTATACTGATATAAATTACCATATTAAAAAAATAAACCTTGTTTCATTCCATGCAAACCAGCTAGATAAGGTGTTGGTTTGCAAGGCCCTCTGAAGGGAAGGGCTCCGGATGACACTCCGATGAACACTGTGTGAGGCAGTGTGAATGATCACGGGCTCGGCACGTGAGGGCTGAGCGGCCAGGCCAGGAGGCACGGAGCTGCGTCCTAATATTTGCAGAATACGAAAGGGTCCAAAAGCTACATGCCTGGTTGTCTGTTCAAAGGGGTCAGAGTTAGTCAATACGTGAAAGAACAACCCTAAGTTAAAAATAGAATTCTTATGCTTCTGCCCACCCCCCTTTCCTGAAGAACTTCACTTAAAAATAGAGCTCCATGGATTTACAGCTCTCGAACTTTCTCGGTAAAGCGTCCCATGCATTGACATGCCGACTTCTCTGTCAACACTTTCTTAGTAGGTTTCTTAGTAGAATGGGCAGAAAGTATATTAATAGAACTCTACGTTTTACAAAAGTTATGACCGTTTGAGACAAGTTAATGTTATTATTCTTTCTCTTTTGAGTTACCAAGTTCAAATACATTAACAAAATTGTAATAGAGGTAACTAGAAACACTGATAACACAATATTGTCACTATAAAAAGGATTGAGTCACATTATAGCATTGGTAAGAAGGGACATTTCTAAATCTTTAAAATTTAGAAACATTATTGTTATTAGAGATAGAAACAAAGGCATGAAGTGTGTGTGTGTGTGTGTGTGTGTGTGTGTGTGTCTGTGTGTATTTGCCTTTTTCCTTAGCAACTAAAAGTGAATTCATTCACCCAAACTTATGCTTGTATGGTGAGGACATATCTACCAGACCTGAGCTCTTTACACAAGGAAGTATGGTAGTTTGTGCCTTTAAGTGAGAGTCTAGTCATTAAATAAATAATATTCTTCACCAGAAGAGAATTCAGAAAATTCCACTTCAGAAAAGTACATCTTGTTATTCACATACTGAAACCATCCATTATTGGAATTATTTGTGGTCTCTAAACATTTTAATTAGGTAACTACAGAATAACCCTGGTCACTAAAATGTTTTTTGATAATTTGGTCCAGTGCAGATATTGTTTGTGTAGATGGCATCATATGTACATCGATGAGTAAGTATGGTGAAAGTGGATTTCTAAAGGTTGAACGTGAAACTGACATAACCTTTGCATGTAAGTGGCCGGCTAACCATGATATAGCCAGTGCTCAGAAGCAGAGTATGACTAATGGTGAGCTCCTTTGTCAAAGGCATTTGAGTACATCAATACCTAAGTGTCCCTGGGCCTTGCTAGTTCTGTTGTTCCTCACTGGGATGCCGCTGCGCCTGGCTCAGGCTGGGTTACAGTGTGAGCTGCATCACGTGATGGCTCTCTGAGTGGCCGTTCCTGAGTGGCCGCTTCCACCCCTAGGTGGTTCTAGGTGGACATGTTCATAAGGTCCAAGTCGATTCTTTGGATGTTATTTTGATACAACTAGAAACGTGACCTGCAAAGCTAAGCACACATAAACTGCAATTACCCCAAAATGCTGGACAAACAAATAAGGCCCTCCAGGCAACCACGCCAGTCATGGATTTTCTCTTTCTGAAGCCTGTGAGCAAACTCAGCGTGTGGCCATCTGGCATGAGGAGTAGGCGGGGTCAGCTCATTTAAATATTAGTATTCTTAAATACATGTTCACTTCCTTTTCATTTAAGTGAGAATATTATTTTTGAAAACACTGAACACCTTGACTCAGTCATTAGAATAATTTCTTTCCATTTTCCTACAAGTCATCTTGTTTAGTTTTGGATCCAAATTATTCATTTTGAGTATCACTGATCTAAAGAATAAAATACAAACTTGAAGTTTTCCTGAAGCTCTTCTACTCCAGTCCAGTTTTACCTCATTTCTCCCCCTGCCCCTTGTATTCTTACAGATATTTTCGGTATCAACAAGTGGATCTGCTATATCAAGCAATCCCAAGGACAGAACAAGAAGCTGGGCAGAAGACTGAAATCATGTCTTGTAGTTGGTAATACTAGCAGTGCAGTAAATTAATCCATACAATAGGCCTGCACCTGATACAGAGCAATCCACACAGTAGGCAGCGCCTGATACAGAGTAATTCACACAGTAGGCAGCACCTGATACAGAGCAATCCACACAGTAGGCTAGCACTAGATACAGAGCAATCTACACAGTAGCCAGCACCTGATACATAGTAATCTACACAGTAGGCAGCACCTGATACAGAGTAATCCACACAGTAGGCTAGCACTAGATACAGAGCAATCCACACAGTAGGCTAGCACTAGATACAGAGTAATCCATACAGTAGGCAGCACCTGATACAGAGTAATCCACACAGTAGGCAGAGCCTGATACAGAGTAATCCACACAGTAGGCTAGCACTAGATACAGAGTAATCCACACAGTAGGCTAGCACTAGATACAGAGCAATCCACACAGTAGGCAGCGCCTGATACAGAGTAATCCACACAGTAGGCAGCACCTGATACAGAGTAATCCACACAGTAGGCTAGCACTAGATACAGAGTAATCCATACAGTAGGCTAGCACTAGGTGGAAAGCAACCCACACAGTAGGTCAGCACTAGAAGGAAAGCAATCTACACAGGAGGCCAGCACTAGATGCAGAATAATTCAAGTACACAGCAAGCCAGGTAGCAGAAAAGAGGCCAGCAGGCCTGGAACCTCAGCTTGGAAGAAATGAGAACTCAGGGATCCCAGGCATTCAGGGATCAAAGGCAGAGACTCTGCAGACAACAGGGAGGGGGTGGGGGGAGCAGAGAGCAGGGGAAGGCTCTGGGAATGGTCAAAGGCCAAGGAGTCGGAATCGGGAGATGCACTTTGGCACTGGGCTGGTGACAGGACAAGGAAACAGATGTGAGGCCCAAGCAACAAAGCACTTCCACCCCGCAGCCATCTTCTGCCACAGCCAGGAAGTTCCTCGTGTTTCCTACTGGACCCTTTCCCAGCTTAGCCAGTGTGACCCCTGCACGGCAGGAGGCAGAAAAGAGTCATTGGTGAACAAAATAAAGGGACAAGTAGGGACCAACTGGGGCATAGCCCTTACTCTGGCCTCCGCGGCTCTCGGGAACCTGGACACCTCAGTGAATCTGGAGGTCCTGTCTGTGTCTGCATTAGCGTCCCCTTGAGTCCCCCTCCTTTACTCCTTCATTAACAATCTCTATGACTCATTTCCTGGATTTCCACAGCAGTTATTTTATCCTCTAAGCTTCTAAATGCAACACCTGCAGTTTTAGTGTGTGTGTGTGTGTGTGTGTGTGCATGTGTTTAACATTTTCATGTGTCCCTTTCCTCTGGTCTCCATTGCCCAGAGATAAGAATTCATGTTATACATGCTAGCAATAAATGATTCTTAAATGTTCCCAGGAGTCTCCAGAATAACAATAATTTTTTACTTAGACAAATGCACAAAATAGTATGTCTGTAATTAGCATATAGTTCTATGATATCACATAATTTATCTCAAATTACTAAGTTGAGTTGTCTGCAGTGGAGTTCAAAGTAATGATGAATAAGAAAGGCTTCTGACAAAATTCAGTAGGAACAGAGCTCTTCCCTATGTGAGATCTGAGGACTCAGAATAAGAAATATTGGTTGCCAGGCAGTGGTGGCGCACACCTTTAATCCCAGCACTTGGGAGGCAGAGGCAGGTAGATTTCTGAGTTTGAGGCCAGCCTGGTCTTCAGAGTGAGTTCCATGACAGCCAGGGCTACACAGAGAAACCATGTCTTGAAAAGCCAAAAAGAAAAAAAGAAAGAAAAGAAAAGAAAAGAAAAGAAATATTAGACACTAGTCATTATAACTTTGATTACTATGTATCCATGAATTAAGTATCATACTATTAGTTTATTAATTTATTAGCAAATCCTATAAATATCTACAGCATTACTATTATTGCATAACCAGAAAACCTTGTGGAGCATGTTAGATGAAGAGCTGAGTATAAGTAAATAGAAATATAAATGTAAGTAAAGCATCATCCCTTTCTAAGAACTCCAGAGAATGCAAAATAATCCAGCCATACCTAATGTTCAGAGATGTCCAGCCATCTTAGCAAGAACACATGCATAGCAGCTGACAGATCTGTGAAGAAGAGAAATGCAGGAGACGAAGCATGGTCTCTATAACCAATGCCTTCTTTTGGAACTGATCCAGTTCCAGGAAATCTGACCCACTTCCACAAGAAAACATCAATCCTTTTATTGTTGCAGTAGTGGGAATTGAACTCTGGTCCCTATGAGTTACTGTCTCAGCTCAACAATAATCTTTTCATGATGGCGGAGTGCCTGTGAGCCCACTGTGTTCCATGAGGTCTAATGTCATAAAGATTTTTATCACCTCAGCGTTGCCAAGCTCCCAGCAGAGGAGCCATGGTATGCATGAAGGGAAGTCAGTAAAGACAGACAGAAGATGAAACTTCTGTCCCCACCCCACCCACCCCCTCCACCACCACCTCACTCTCCAGCAAGTACAGGGAAAACACCTAAATACCTGGGGCGTGAGGCTGGGTCAGGAGGACAGACTGAAAAGAAGGAAGGGGAGGCTGGGTGGCAGTGGAGGGACAAGCATACATTGTATTGAGGAGCATGGATTGTTTTAAAAATCATCTTGGAGATATTGATGAGCCATGTCAAATTTTTAAAGAGCAAATCGGTAGACTCAGCCAGTCTCCCTAGGGAAAAATGGTTATTTAGTAATTTAAGTAATTGCTTAATTTCAGATTGTTACTAAGAAAATATGTGAATCCAATATGAGTGTTTATTCTGTTTTCAAAGCTAGCTATTTTAGTGTTTCAGAATCATTTAACTCACAAGATCATTGAGAAATATACAAAATGCATCTGTTACTAAGGAGAAGATGGCAGTGCCCCAGCTGAAGCTCTAGTGACCTGCCGTCCTCTGAAGCTACACTGTCTCCTGGTTACCTTACAGATGTGTTTTAACTCTCAAAGCATTGTCTATTGAGCTCCATGTTCCTTGTCTTCTAAGATAGTGGTCCATCTCACCTGGTCAAGATGTACAACTGCAGGGGACTGAAGAACATAAAACTCACGTATGTCATTAGTCAAAGTATTCATGTCTTCCTGGCTCACAAGTCTTTGAACTTGCCTTTCTGACATTAAAACAATGGAAAATAACTCTGATCTGCTGGCCCACTGGTTGAAGGTTCATTCTAATTTCTCCATAAAGTGTACGTCACAGATGACCAACAGTTCAGGCACGCTCCAAACAAAATAGTACAATTCCAAAAATAATAGCTAATGTTTCTTCAGCAAAAGAGAAAAAGACCGCTATGATTCAGCTTCTAGAGGAGTGGTATAATTGCCCTTTAAAGAAATAAACATGTTGTATTAACAAACTTCAATGTGTAGAATACAGCAAAAAAATAAAGGTTTTGTCTCCAGCTAAAATCAACACACTGCATAATTTCATGGAGTAAAATACTCCATTGAAGTAAAGTCCTCCAAATGAACACAGGAAGAATGTTATTAAAAAAGAACAAAGATTAGGAAATATACTTTAGCACATAATCCTGCATTGGGGAAAGATCAGTCTCTTATGATCTAATAGGATTTTTCCATTCTTAACCCGGTTAATCTTAGACACAAAGCAAATAAATCATTGGTGCTTTATTAAAGTCCATGGTGATACTCAAAGGAAATTAATTCCTGTTGCTAAACACGATTTGTAAAAACAATATTGAAGTCAACTAAATGAGAGTTCTAGATTTATTACTCCGGCAGAATGTCAATTGTTTCTGAAACTGAAGGGTTTTTTCATCCTGTACCAGAGTTTCTAACTTAGAAATGGCTAACTAGCAGTGGGGTTATATGATCTGGGTGGCGGAATGACAAAGATAGATATCACCAAAATGGACACAGGGATAAAGCCAGGGTCATAAAGAGGCTGACACCTTAACACAGAAGGCCTGCTGCTCTGCTGAGAACAGGAAAGGTGGTTTCAGTAATACTGTGTTATTCCTTAAATATGCCATGAAAAGAAACTGATTACAGGTGAAAGGTGATTAAATTCTTACCAAACACAGTGACTACATTGGAATAAAAATGATAGCATCATTTAAAATTATTATTGAGCACATAGCAGCCATTGGACTATAAGCACTGAATATCAAAGACAGACCCTTACACAGATTGAACATAGAACGAAGACTTGTGCAAGAGCAGATTCTACAACCGAGGCCACTGTCTCTCTCCAGCAGAGGCTCAGTACTGAGGAGGCAGTGTTCTGCGCATCATGCTAGGGAGTTTGTAGGACTTCCTTCCAACTGATTAAACTATGTGGAAATAGTCTGGTCTTTGGTCAATCAGAGAAGTTTAATGAAAGAACAAGGATTTCAACATCTGGTGGAAAGTTCACAAAACAGGTATAATCTGTCAGCTTCCGTGGACAGATGATACCAAGAAAGAGGGCAAGAGAAAGGCAAAGACAACAGGAAGGGGCATAAAGACAGGGCACTTCTGTAAAGGGGTTCTTAAAGAAGCCGTTTTGTAATTCGAATATCGAGGGAGAAAGAATCAAAGATTAAATGACTCAAAATTCAAGCCAGGACTGTTCTTCCTCTCCTTGTTTACCCACACACATCCACCCTCTAGCAAACACCGCCAGCTTCATGTTCAGAATATATTGCAAACCTTTTGTCCCACCTTGAATCCTGTGGCTGGAACCATTTTTTGTCTTTTATCGGAACACATGCAAAGTCCTCTGACCTTTTTTCCTAATTCCAGGATCTTCAGGGACCTGTATTTACTTGCAGTTGAACTGCCCACAAGCAAAACTATCAATGGAGTACCACATGTCAAGAAGTACAGAATCGGTCACAAGGTCCCAGACCTGCCGGGGTCTGGTTTCACAGCCAAGCCCTCACATTCCCTGCCTTTCTTGATCCCTGATTAGTTGATCATGATTTTTTGTTGATTCTCAGAACAAAACATCCCAGGTAACAGTGGTTTCCCACAGGGCAGACCTGGTCATGTACTTTTAAATTACATGTCTTCTCTTAGCTAGGGGAATTTGCTATTTAATTGAATCATATAAGATTATATAATTTTTATATATGAGAATAATAGTTGTTTATCTAATTACAAAACAAAAATAGCAACATTACAAAGTCATGTTAGAATTCATCTTTTAGACAATAAGAACATGTGTGTGTTGCTTTCTGAACATTTAGAATCCCAGAATCAGCTGAAGGTTACATGTGAGCACATTGTATAAGTAAGAGGAAACCGGGCTGGAGAGATGGCTCAGTGATTAAGAGCACTGACTGCTCTTCCAGAGGTCCTGAGTTCAATTCCCAGCAACCACATAGTGTCTCACAGCCATCTGTTATGGGATCCATGCCCTTTTCTGGTGTGTCAGCTACAATGTACTCATAAATAAAATAAATAATAAATCTTAAAAAAAAAGTAAAGAGGAAACTGATATCAGTATCTTTGTGTTCATTTCTAACACATATAAAACGACTTGTACTTTCAAAAACAAAAAAAGCAACTATCTATGATATATGAGAAATAACAAGGCTTCTAGAACAGGACAGAGAGTAACATTTAATCCATGAAATTATCAGAATAATGGAGATTTTAATAGACATCAGCTGAATACTAGCAACATCCCAAAGTGTTGAGCTCCATTTTATCACATTGGAAAGATGATATTTTATTTTATTTTATTTTATTTTGTGTATATTGTTTCTGAGTGTTAGTATGAGCAGGGCATGTGGGGATCTGTGCCCTTGGAGTCCAGACAGAGGATGAGATCCACTGGAGCTAGAACTCAAAAGTATGGATTCCAGTATGGGTGCTAGGGACGAAAGCCTGGTCCTCCATAAGGGGGATGCCCTCAAATACTGGCCATCCCTTTAGCCCATCTGCCTCATTGAAATGTGTGTGTGTGTGTGTGTGTGTGTGTGTGTGTGTGTGTTCACAGTCAGAGTATAGACCACAAAAAGGGCAAAAGAGCATAAGTACTAATTTAACAAAATATTCACACATAAGACACAAGTAGTATTCAACTGGTAAAATTCATAGCAATCGCCAGTTGAAATAGAATCTATACATAAATAATCTGAATATAAAATATAAGTAAATAGACAATAGACTCACACTCATTCCTAAGGGAAGGGTAGAGGTGATAGGATAACGAGGGCGGGGATATGCACACACTGGCTGGGGAATCCGCATATTTGAGTGACTTTATTTCTCAACTCTGATGAACTGAATTTGGCATTTGATACCTTCTTAACCAAGAATGAAAGTGAATCTGACTGCCCTGAAATATGCCAATTTGATTACTTATAGTAAGTAGGGTAAGGAGGTGTAACGGATTCTGAGCTGGAACTGTGCTTGTTAGCTCATCAGGAGGCCTGGTGATGACGGCACTGCGTCTGGATGGTCAGTGTGACCACAGGGCTTGGCTTGAGGAGATGCGTCAAAGCGAATGACACGGTAAGAGAATCTCAAGACACCGGGACGGTTTACTGAGGAAAAGGGGTCTCTTAGAAGACACAAATTTCTGCAAGATAAAGAATGGTATTAGGAAATCCCTTTAATATGTTAAAATTAAAAAGTTATTTAGCATGGAAGATAGGTATTTATTCATAACTCTTAATGTGTTTTCATTCCTAATGGGGAAAATAGGCAGACTAAGCAGAAATCTCTACCCTAGCTCCAAAATTCCAATTATTCTTCTTTTGGAAGAAAGATTGCTCACTCAGACGCCACTAACAGAGCCCTGCACTCAGTGGGAGTATACAAAGAGGAACTAGCACACGCCCAGGCCAAATGCTGCCCGCTCTTAATGGGAGTGCTCAGGTGTCATGTTGCTGTGTTTGAAAACTTTGACCTCAGAGCTCTGGACTTTCATTGAAGGTTTCTGATTTTTAAAACATAGAAAATCATTAAATTAAAGCAAAAGCATAGAAATAACCCAAAATCTGTCAAAAAACAAACTCACCACAAAGAATTAGACACTATGCTCAATTTAGTTGGTGCTGTTTGTGCTGGGGCAGGGGCTTTTCTTGAGTAACATACCACACTACAGCTATGCTGTGAGAATATCTATTAATATTTTAAATCAGTATTAGAGTTTTGCACTACGTTATAGTTTAGCTTTTCAAAGATCTTATCAAAGAATGTTGGATTTAATTTTATACCAAATCTTCCCATTTACATCTCATCATACCATTTTTTAAGTAACAATAAGTTTTCAAATATGTTTATACCTAGAATATTGGAAATATGTTAAACAGAGAACAATAATAACAACCTTCAAAATGCACAACATTGGCCGGGCGTTGGTGGCGCACACCTTTAATCCCAGCACTTGGGAGGCAGAGGCAGGTGGATTTCTGAGTTTGTGGCCAGCCTGGTCTACAGAGTGAGTTCCAGGACAGCCAGGGCTATATAGAGAAACCCTGTCTCAGAAAAAAAAAAAAAGGCAAAATGCACAACATTACACTATTATAAGTTCTGGGGAAATGAATGGTTAATATGAATTTTATGTTTGTTACTAATTCTGTAATTGTTCTTCTTTGCTTGTTGGAAACAGGGTCTTCCTACACTGTAACCTGGGCTAGCCTCAACCACACTAATCTTTTGCCTTAGCTTCCCAAGTGTTGGGATTACAGATGTGTGCTGCCACGATTGGTTTCTCATGAGTAGTTGTCATGATTCAATTTCTTTGATAACTTAACAATTATAAAGATGAGTCTTATTTTTTAAGATAAAAGTTTGATAATTCAATAAATACCAAAAATCACATTTAAATTAAACAAAATTCCTTCAGAAATTATATAATTCACTCAAAGGAAATACAATATTGTTTTGTATTTTCAACTGCTAATAGAAAAATTCTAACAATGTGCTTTGAAGAACTATTATTTAATTTGTTGTGAAACTATCAAGAATTAACCACATACATTACAGGTAAACAGACCCTTCTATGGTGGATTTTATGGGATAATTATACAAAAATATTAAAACTTGCTAGATAGCTTTACCATATAGCTGAACATGCCACAGCAGCCATTTCTTTAAGATGGTGCCAATCATTCCCAGTTCCAGATACACTCCTGTCAGTGGACCAAGTTGTTTTAGACCGTGAGAACACGGCAGGGATGACAGAGGACTGGAGACCATCGCATATGCTTTCACCTTCCCAAGCCTTCTACCCCACCATTCCCTACACTGCAGAGACCATGATACTCAGGTATCAAAGGGCAGAGGGAAAGACCCCGAGACGTCCTGGCAACAGAGCAAGCAAGCAACTCAAGCAATTGGCCAGCTCTCACCCACGGGAGCCCCTGCAGAGGTTAGGCAGAGTCAAACGCTCACAGAATCGCAGAACTCACTGAAAAGCAGAGCCAAGCTACGCAAAGTCACCCCACTAAGCCTCTCCTGGGCATCTCTGTCTCTACCATTCTGTGAGGCAATAAATATCCATCATTTAAAATTTGACAGTTTGGTGAAATTTGTTGTACAGCAATAGATGATTGATACAAACGTCTTCTTGCAATGTTTCTCGCTAACATCTTATCATCACCAAACATCAACAGGTAAGCTTTGATTAAAACTTACAGTTAAAAGTAAACCACACTTTGGCATTTCTTTAAAGATGTGAATGAATATATAAGTGTCATATTTACTTTTATTTTCATAAACTTGATTTGAAGTTGCCCTTGCTATATCAATATATGTAAGCAAAAGATTTTATATATATACATATATATATATATATGAACAAATGTACACACATATACACATACACACACACACACACACACACACACACATATACACACACATACTGAGAGAGACAAACACTTCAAAGTAAAAGAAATAGTTAGACCTGTAGGTAAATAGTCCATGCTGCTTCCTGAATGTAGGAGGCAGTTTTCATGGAAATCTACTCTTCATTAATCTGTCAGAATCTTCATAGATAAATCTAACTTGCAATTCTAACTTTCTAGCTTTTCAATGCAAACTAAGGAGGAGTTGCATAGCTCAGGTCATCGCACACATAATCGAGATTCCTTTATCCACCATGACAATCACTTTTCACATGTATACTAATGTCTGACCAAGTCAAACACTGTGTGTGCACATGCAAGTCCCTGCATGAGCACTGGTGACTGGGGTTTATGATATTTGCTTCTTGGTACTATCAAAATCATTAAACATACTTAATGACATTATATACACATATCATTCTGCCAAATTGACAGTTAAGGTACTTATATTTTACATCCAAAAAAAGTGCTACTGATACACAGATGTAAGATGCTGTCCTAATAACCTTGTAGCAGGAAGAATACAACTTAAATAAGCGTCTTACTCGGCTAACCTAGTAAACACGAGCCCTTAGCCTAGCCGACCTTAAGCATGCTCAGGGCAGCTTGCACTGCCCCATGCAGGGCGATGTCATCTGATATTGGCTATTTATCATAAATCCCTGGCTCTCTCAGGCAACTTGTTGGATATAATGCAGAGGCACTGGCAGCGTGGTACAGCAAAGAGGGTGGGCTATCCGCTGAATGACTAGTGGCTGATAGAGGAGTGCCTCCCCGCCAGGACAGCGGTGCAATGCCCTGTGACGCCCAAGAGTGAGCACAGTGCAGACTCTCACGTGACTTTTTCCCTAAAAAAGAATTGCTTTCTTTAATGATTTTTCCTTTATTATCACAGAAAACTATCTCCCCCTTCCTTTCTATCTCTGTCCAAAAAACTCGATAGTATTATTCTCTTAATTTCACCAATACTTTAACAATTAATGGCTTGCTATCAACAATTTGCTTCCTCAGAGTAACATGCACATACTGAGTTTGTTAACCATGTGTAGTTTACTAACACATAGAAAGCTCTTCTCCCCAGGACAAGTGGTAACTGCTCCTTTCACAGGCATCTATTTCTTGCTCCTCTGAAGGCATGAGGAACACACTGAAAAGGAAGCATCCTGGCTGTAGTGGTATTCCTAACCAAAAAGAAGTCTGTTTTGGGGGTTGATGATAAAACTTAGATTTATAGTTTCTTTAAACAATTATAAAATCTCCAAATTATAAAAAGGATAAAGTAATACACTAGCACTACTCATATATATCAATAAAAACTGTACTTTTTCTTTTTGGAGAATTCCTAGAACAAAAATCTTTTTAATTGTTTAAATTGTAATATAATTAATGTAATTATAAGTGATACTATATAAACATATCGCTTTGTTCCCTATATACACTTTTCGCTCTCTTTCAAAACCATGGTCTCTTTTCTTCACTAATTGTTGTTATATACAGACAGACAGACAGACAGACAGATATATTCTTCCATGCATAAATATATCCTGTTCAGATAGTCAATCTGCATGTTATTGAATTTATGTTTTAAATTTTGAACATTTAAAAAAATAAAATTACTGAATCTGTTTCTCAGACTCTCGTTGTGTTCTTGTTCTTAGTGCCTGAGTTTCTTTACATTTTATTTTCATCTCTAGGATTATTTTTTATCAGAGAATGAAAACTGAAATACCAGGGAGAAAGTAACTAACAGCCTACAAACACAGAGTGTGGGCATAGGGGAGGGTAAGGGGGACTGCATGTAACACTTACACCTTACAGGGTAGCACAGGGCAGGGCAGTATCTGCAGAGAACAATTCTGAACACAAATGAAGATCCTCTTACTCTGTGGTTTAGAAACTATCAGTCCAGGTATCTGACTATGAACAAGTGTCAATATGAGGGCTGTAAAGGAGTCATGTTAATAAATGCAATAGTTACCATTTTTACAGATCCACTTGCATTATCTTTCATATTAAAACTATTATTTTACTCTATAAATGCTCCTTTCCCAGGAAGCCGACTCTACTTAGCCAAGGAACAGGGCTTATGCCTTGCCAAAGACGCCTAATTGGTAGTCGGAGAGACCCAAACACAAGCAATGCGGTTCAAAGGTGGAAATCTATCAGGGCAGGAAGAACATACTGTCACAGCAAGCTCACACAGAAATATGAAGCAGACCATGGAAGACCTACATAAAACAAACTGTATGTATCTGAATACTTGGAACAGCATAGAATAAAATTTTAAAAATTAAAAACAAGATACTTAATGTGGCCTTGACTGACTGCCTGGTTTCTTGCAGCGAAAATAGTTCAACAAATCCTAGGCTATATGAACAAAGATGTAGAATCAAGATCAAGGAAAGAGATCTCTTGGGTAGGGACTGATGATACATAATACAGAGTGTCAATGCTGTGAACTCAGCTAGACTAGACTGAGCATTGGCGGAGAGAAGGGTTTGCAGCTGTGGTGAGCATGTGCAATCTCGAATCAAAGAATGCACCTGCTCTATTGTAAAAGGAAGGTACAGCTCAGGCCATTGCTTTCCATGGGCTTCCTATGTGATGTGTGGGCACACGCTCCTGGAAGAGCTACCTTTTTGACTTAGGACAACTACTGTGTAAATATAAGCAAGTAGGGCTTTCTCACATGGGGCTAGAAGGACGGCTTAGCTGTCAAGAGGCTTCACTGCTCTCACAGGCAACCAGAGTCTGGCTGTGAGCACCCACAGGGTACAGGCCACAAGAGTCTATCACCAGCTCTGGGAAATTCCGCACACTCCTGGGCCTTTAGAGGTATCTGCATTCACACACACACACACACACACACACACATACACACACAGAGACAGTAATAAAATAAATCTATCTACCAACTCATCCCTATCTATTCTTTATCTGTCTGTATCTATATATGTAGATACCACACAAACAGTATCATGGTTCCACTTAGCTTTATTATACTAGATACAGCTCTTCAGTACATAGATGGCTACCAACACCAAACTGAAACCATAACTTCTTATTAAAGAATATGTGAAAGCTAAAAATCTGATTATCTTTACGTAACTAATAGAGATTACTAAATGATAAAAAATGAAATTGAATAGTATTGTCCTCCATCAGAGGATTATCAAAGCACCGGTCTCTAGTACTGAAGTAGAGCATCAACAGGAAAGGCACACCGCTAAAGAATGTGTACCCTAGCAATAATTTTAAGAAGAAAATCTACCTTAGGGATATCCCAGTACAAAACCCGAGTTGTATGAAGTAGTAGCTCTGAGTTGTCCTCCCCAGGTGATGAATAAGGGGCCATGGAGCTGAAGTCATGCACTGAGACCATAGCCTTTACAGAGAAGCATTGCTTCCTATCAAAGGGCAGCTTCCTCTGTTGCAAAAAGACACCTGATGCGGACTGACGTTTGAAATCTGAAGGTTGATGTAGCACTGACACGCAGGGCTAACAGCTAGTTTTCATGGAAACTTAATGTACTAACAAGTGTGGCCTATATTAAATGTTAATTACTCTTAATCTTAACTGTTGAAAAATGCTTTAGGTTTAGGTGTGGCCACTGCATTTGAAAACCCTTCAGCACTCTGGTGTAGACAGTGCTATGATTTCTTTCCAACATTGGACACACCTTGCTCAAAAGGCAAATGACTCATGAGGCCACAATCCAAGATGTGATAGTCAGCGTTTAACTTGCTAATGATAGCCAAGATGTAGCCATGGCTTCTGCTATGAGAACAACTGTGGCCCAAGGATTAGACACTAGATGGGCTTGGTGAGGAGAGCCAAAGGGGCATGGAAGGGATGTCAGGCGAGGTAAGGAGGAGAAAGACCACAGAGGGGCCGAGGAGCACGCACCGACATCGGTAAAGATTTCTCGTTGTTTGTATCATTTAAACAAAATAAGCCAAGCATAGAAGGTGAAAATGACCAGGTGAAGAAGGCAGGAAACAAAGGCGCAGACGTACGAAGCAACTCCACAAACCTGTACTAAACCCCTAACAAGCAAACAACTGACACACAATATCCATCACCAGGCAGCTTACTCTTCTGCAGGAAATTAGACATGCTGGCTTTGCCAAGGTCCAGAAGCATATTTATACCAGTTTAAATGAAACAGTCCAGTTTGGCCAAGAATATGTATTTTATACACTCTGACTTGCAACAGAAGATTGCTATTTTCCATTTGCTGAAATTGGTCATTTTGTCGTGAATTTATCTCAGCCGGTATATCTACGCTCTACTGACACAAATTTAAAATGCTCTTCGCTCTCTAAGAGTTCACATGCAGTAATAAGCGGAAGCCCTGGTTATGAAATTATGTAGTTATAGGGTGGTAGGATTCCCAGGTTTCACCTGAAGTTCAACTTTCCTTTTATAGGGAAAGAATTTTATAAGGAAAGAAGATTTAATGTCACCCAGTTTCACAGTCTAACACAGACAAGACCTTGTGCACATCGAGGTTTGAGAATGCAATGACTTCCACATAGAAATGTTCACACAGAACCCCAGTGAGAGGAATGCTGTGGGAAATATTAAAAACAAGCAACTATTCTCTGCCTGCCAACTCTCTAGCGGGGCTGGAGCTCCAAGTTCACCTTCGCGGCCACACCAGCCCCACACAACAACCGTCCACCCCATGGTCAGCCGCCACAACACCCAGCGACATGGTCTAAACCAAACTCTAGAAGCTTATAATTCACAAATCAGGTTTATATGTCAACAAATTCTCAATTCACAAGATGCACACACAATAATTTCAGAGCCAGTTGATAATGGTACAAGCTGCCCACCTAGATTAGACAAGTTACCCCAATTATTCTATCCTTTATGATATCATATCTCCCTGTGGCAATTGAAAGCCACGCTGGTTCAGGATCTTCTTCCTGTCGGTCCTCCAACTTGCCCTCCCCTCTCTCTCCAGTCGTTCTCTCTCTCTGCAACTCTTAGTGCTGCCTCCCTTTTCCCTGTCCAATCACAGGCCTCCTGCTGCACTCATATTTTAATTTAATTGGATAGGGAAAATCCTGCCACAGAGGAAAGCATACAACATGAGAGAATTCTGAACACAAATTTCAAAATTTAAGAACTCTAATTAGCTTTGTTTTACACTTTCCCTCAGATGGGAACATGTCTAGTTCATCTCTGTGTCTAAGGTCAGCCTTGTGTTGGTGTATATGTGTGTATGTGTGTGTGTGTGTGTGTGTGTGTGTGTGTGTATTTTAAACATAAAGAAATGGATCTGAGGAGATGGTTTGTAAATATGAACACATGCTGTCAAAAGGAAATGGATCTGAATTCAAGTCTCTAACTCCATGCCAAGGGTGAACGCCTCTAACCTCAGTGTTGGCAGGATGGAGACAGAGATCCTATGATCACTGGCCATCCAGCCTAGCCAAAAAGTCATGCTTTAGATGTAATGAAAGATTGTGTCTGCAAATACACAGTGGAGAGTGACACAGAAAGACACTTCATGTCCTTCCTTGTCCATTACATAAGCAATTCATGGCTATATGGTTCGACATACACATACATGCATAAACATTGTATGCATATATGACATGTGCATTGCATATATGTATACATATAGACATACACACACAAGAGAAAACATGTATTGTATTAGGAACAATGAAGTATTGATTTCTTTAAGCTGTTATACACACATTGTACTTCAGGTAATGCAATTAAGGAAGTATATTAGCTGGTTAATGTTAAGTATTTACATTGGCCTTTACATGAGCATCATAGAGAAAGGATAGCTGAATATTGAAACTCCATGTCTGACTTGAGTTTATGGTTACAGTAACAAAGCAGTTATTCCCTAAACTCTCAGTAAAATCCTATTTCTCATATAACATTTTATGTTATATGAAAAACATTAAAAATAAACAATATAATTAAAATTAGTTAATTCTTTCATAAACATGTATCCAGTGCTTATCCTTATCCGAGTACTGTGGTAGGAACGGTTATATAGCTATGAGGAAAATCACTTCAGTCCAGACGCCCATAATCTGTGTATAACTAAATGTTATAGAATGCTGAATACAGAAGAAGACACGGAAAAAGACCCTACAAAACATGATGTGTTGAGCTGGGAAGATTTAGTAGAACACAGCAGGAAAGATATGTGTAAGGAAGCATTGGATAATTCAGTGAATGCAGTACAAAGAGCAAGTGCTTAGGCAAGGGTACTTCAGTAAAGACGATAGGGAAACTTCAGGAAACCAAGGTAAGGACAGTATGAGCATGCCCTGGCCCTGGAGGAAGTGGGTGTAAACTAGTCAGGACAAGTGGAGCTTGCCACGCTCAATCTTACCCAAAATACGAGCATGTTCAATTGAATGCAAAACATGGTGAGAAGCTACGTAGTATTAAACAACAGGACATTATTTAGCCATTAAGAAAAACAAAACTATGGAATTCACCAGCAAATAAATGGAGTGAGAAACAATCACTTCAAATGAGGTAACCAGAGCCAGAAAGACAAAAATTACATATTTTCTCTCACTTGTTGATGTTAACTTTGAATTTCCAAATAGTATGTGGCCATGTCAGGGGTGAGGGAAGCTTTCCAAGGTGGGGAGATGGAACACAGTGTCACAAAGAGTTAAGAGAAATAAGAAGAAGGAAGTTCTTTAAGGGTTGGGGTGAGAAGGGCAGAGTAGAGGAAGAAATACAGAAAGGGGGAAATAGTGCAAAAGACCTTGCCAAAAATATCATATGGAACCCTACTATGGTAGAAATGTTCATACATACATACAGAGAGAGAGAGAGAGAGAGAGAGAGAGAGAGAGAGAGAGAATGAGAATTGAATTAAAATGGAGTTGGTCTACAATGAGGGGAACATGCCACCCCTACCTAGGTACGACAGTCACAGACCATGAGAAATCAAGCTGGTATCCAGCTGGTAACTACTGCTCCTGAATACCTTTCATGGTGCTGGAAAGTGTCACATATACCACCAAAGGGAAAAAGTAATCAAGCATTGTACCAGACATGAACCCTGTGAGCTAAAACAATGAATGACCTAACAAATGGCCACTTATGCAGTAGCGGCACAACTATGATAGAAGTAACCAACCATTCTCTAATTAAATTTAAGTCACAAAGTGAAATTCAAACTTAGTACCATTGTGGGGCCATAGACCTGTAGCTAGAAAAATCACAGGCTCCAGTGGAGAAGGTACTCCTATTTTTGTGTTAGTTTAATACTGACTTCTAATGACTTATCATTCAATCCATAAATTATATATCTTTCAACTCTTTTCAGAGAATCTTCTGTTTGGGTATGATAATGGACACAGAGATCCACAACCTGCTAAGGTGCAGAAAATAGAGACTACAATTCTGTACAAGTCAGCCCCACAGGAAACATCTGTACTTACAACCCCTCCCATGAAGTCATGAGAAACAGAAAGCAGAAAGTGTAAAAGCCAGCAGTTGGTGACTACAGGCAAAGAGGGACTTATGGACACAACAGGGCAGCTGTATGTATGAACTCACAGACATTGTCAGAGCACGTCTAAGACCTATGCAAGCCCAAGTCAGGCCAAATACCAGCACTAAGATAAGAATTAGACATACCCTCTCACCCCCTGCTGTGGAGCTATTTGTAACCGATAGGCTGGGTATACACAAAGAAAGGAATCAATAATGTCTAAGATGCTCTGGGAATGATGACAACAATTACTGAGAGATGAGAGGGAGACTGTAGGGATGTGGGTTTCAAGAGAGTATCAAACACACTGTTAGGACATGTTATCAATGAGACAACTGCCATACATCAGAGAGCAGGAACACACACAGGGCCAGAGCTCAAAGAGGGAATTGCAGTAAACCTATACATTTGCAAGTCATGAAGCACAGAAAACTAGTTAAAGCTTAAAGTCACGGCTAATGATGAGATCACCGATGGAGAGGGTGTGACGTAATGTTTCTACAACTTCTGTTTGTAGAAACATTTCCTGAGGCGATTCTGGTCCAATATATTTTTGATGGTGACTTTGTAAATGCATTTTTATCCCAATAACAATTAGCTAATTCCTGGTATGGAAGACAAAAAAAAAAAAAAAAAAAAAAATCCAGGAGTGAGCTGAAAGTTGTAGCAGTTTATATTGTTAACCAGAAAACACGTTTGGAAAGTTGAAGCTGGATAGCATCCTGGAGAGAATAATCTATGCACTCTGTTACAACTTCAAAGAGAAAAATAAAACGTATCTGACAATTGGGTATTGCTAGTAAAATTCGAGTTTGAGTCACTTGGAACAAGTTCTTAGAACACAGAGCCAAGGAGCGTGACTCTAGCTCAGTGCACGAGCGTATGGCTGCCCAGCGTGGAGCCTTGTCATCAGGTGTGGAAGGAAGAACTGTCTGCTAGAGCATTGTTTGTTCCTCCTAAGTGCAATGACTTACACTGCTCTACAAAACCTAGAGAGGGCGTTCTGCGACGGGTGTATTCACTGGGATCTGGATCAACCCATTTCAAGGCTATTGTGCATATGGAAGGAGGAGCCCACTCCCCTTTCTCCTTTGTGTTGTATACAGAGAGCTTCAGAACCCCAGTACTTAGTAGCTCTTACATCTTGAGACTAAAACAATAATGACATTATGAGGCTGTCACCAAATCCATTTCTGCACGTCTTCAAACTATTGTGAACTGCCTACCGTGCTATCACTCCGTGTCACCGTGAATAAGACCTCACGCCTCAGTCTACTCTCCAAGAGCCTCATGGTTCACCCAGGCTTGTGTAACAGCTGACATGCAAAACCATTGCATGAAGATGGCTTACCGCTTCCCACATGTTCAGAATTTTAACAAAGACTTCTGCAGGGGGAAACTTTTACTTTGAAGGAGGTAGTCTATCATTAAGGTGCCCTTACATCTCTGTGGAGAAGATCTACTAAGGATGCAGAAGATGATATTTAAAATCCTGAATCACCACCATGCAGATATCTATCTGCTTCACCTGTGAAATCTCAAAAACAGTTTAATAAGTCTGTCTTAATCACCTGGGAGCATGCAAACTTCAAAAAAGACTGCCAAGAGACTGTAAACTGCTACAGAAAGCTAATTTCTTGTTACATAATAGCTGAAAGAAGTCTTGAGCAAGTGCATCCGTGACCTTCCCCTGTGAAAAGTCTGTACAGAGCCAAATATTTTCTTCATCAAATACAGCTAGAGCTAGTCCTTGCATAAGGGGGCTACAAATCAAAGGTAGCTATGTATAAAGCAATTAACATAAATATGTGGAGGAGTCAGACATAAAAGAACACTGGGCCCAGAGGGCCACGGCAAGTATTCAGCTTTGTTTTTCTGAGAAATCCTGTGATTATTACACATAACACCTCTATGAGCCAAACTCAACACACAGGGCTGGAATAAATTGATCAAAGCACCTTGCAACAGAAATTGCCACAGGCAAAGCAGTACTGGTTACCAAGGAAATAAAGGAAATATTAATTAAAATGTTCAGCTGTTCCAAATGTCCCCAAAGTGCATGGTGGACAGGATTTTGGAGCTGCGGTGCTCAAAGCAGGACAGGTCTAGGCAGATGGCGAGAACAGGTCACCCTGAACACAAGGTAAATCTGTTGTGTGCTTTGAGCTTGGGAACAAAACACAACTACCACACAAGGTCTACCTTTTTGAGACATCTCCAAATGACAGTTATTTTGCGGTGATGAGGCATTTCGTTGTCGTAGGCACAAGACTGACATCACCAGCAGCACATCTTTCTAACATTTCACTCAGCAAAACTGTGACTGCATATGAAAGACAAGAGGAGTCCTAGACCACTGAATGACCTAGCTCAAAGTACATTTTTTTTTCTGACCCAAGGTTTTTCTGTGTAGCTCTGGTTGTCCTGGAAGTCACAAAGATCCTCCTGCCTCTGCCTTCTGAGTAAAGGGATTAGTCACATGCCATCACCACCTGGCTTTGAAAGCAACATCTTAAATGGAAGGACGTTCCGGTTAGGATGATTTATTAGCTCTGTATCTCATCCTCCATGTCCTTAGACAGATCAAAGGCATTCATCTTCCAACATGGTAAGCTAACACGGGAACCTCCAACTGGGCCGGACGCAGCGCCACTGCCCAGAACCCGGCGCTCTTCAAACCTCTAAGTGGCAATTCTCATATCAGTGCACAGGCACGTGCACAGTGGCAGAGCTAACGTGGAGACTGTCTGAATGAGGCTGTGTTTACACCAGGAAACAGGGCAAGTTATTCGTGTCAATCTCTGTGATGCTCCTAGAAAACTATACCTTGTTTTCAACAAGATACTCAATCACATTTATTTCCTCTCTCATTCAAAGAAAATGAGAGAAAGGGACAGAAAGAGAAAAAGAGCACACACAAAGACAAATCAAAAAGCTTTCTTGAAAACAAGTTTCAGAATGGAGTAAAACCATTAAAATATTCTACATAAAAAATATCAAATTTGACCTCAAGGTCTATAAATAGTGGCCTGATAGATGGTGAATATATTGATCTAAACGGTATTCCTTATACCTGGGACAAGCTTTCCTAAACACACATGCTTCTTTCTCCTTGTCTTAGTCCTTAGTGTAAAAGCTGTCTATGTTCTGTGGTGGTTTGAACAGGTATGGCCCCAACATTTGGATGTTGGCTCATTCTGTGTGGCACTATTAGGAGGCTGGCCTGTTGGAGGTGCTGTGTTACTGTCACTGTCACTGTCACTGTGCAGGTGGGCTTTGAGGTCTCGGATACGCTCAAGTAACACCCAGTGTGGCACCTTCTCCTCCTGCAGATCAAGATGTAGAACTCTGGCTCCTCCAGCACAGTGTCTGTCTGCACGCTGCCAGGCTTCCCGCCATGGCGACATTGGACTGACCCTCTGAAACTGTAAGTCAGCCCGAATGAAATGTTTTCCTTTCTAAGAGTTGCCATGGTCACGGTGTCTCTTCATAGCAATGGAAACCCCTAACTAAAACACCTTCAAATGTGAAAAAAAAAAGCTGACAGCTGTCAGTTTATGCTTCTTTCCTCAACTTTCAAACCTTTAATCACTCTGCAGACTTGTTTTTCAACATCTGCATCCAGACCTTGGGTAAATTCTAAACACTATAAAACCTGCACTCGCTTTCCTCCTCCACTGGGGTCATCTGGCCTGAGTCTACCTCTCCCAAAGTATTCAGTGGAAAAACACAAGATTAAGAGGGAGAAAAGAAGGCTTGCGATCAGGCAAAGCTATTAAATGGTAGCAAAGCTAATGAGTACTCAACTTGGAGTATTAACAACTTGATAATTAGAACCTTTAATCAAAAAATGTCAACTTAGCAGGGACATAATTTCCAGCAACACTGGATACAGGTGGACTTCATTGTCCTTTTTTATCCTTTCCATTCAATTTGATTAAATCAGAAATAACAGCTAGTATAAGCCTTCCTGGAATCATCGGTTATTCTGTTCCAAAGTTGCACAGGTGGGATCCAGCTGCTTCTGGCATAAGGTAGGATACGAGATGTACAGAATATTCCATCAATTAGCAGCAGACATGACACAGCGATGCATTTAACCACAATGTTCACATATATACATACATATATATATATATATATATATATATATATATATATATAATTTCAGCTGCAATTTATATATATTGCAGCTGAAAGTATTTTCAAGCTGTGACTGTAAGGTTGTGTAACTGCGAGGATGGGCTGTTTCCTTAGAATGCAAAGGCTACCAGAGTGCAGAACACAGAGTAGCCACTGGCCAGGGTCAGCCTCAGTAGGAAAGGTATCTTGAAGATCAGCCAGTGTTCATAAAGGCGTCCTCAGAAAGACAAGAGGTAACATGGAAATGGGCAGCTTGAGGTGACCCTTTTTTCTTAGCACATTAATGGTATCCTCAGAAGGTGACACACTGAGGTGGTGGCCGTCAGGAACAAACTGTTAGGTTAGCAGTTCTATAGTGATCACAAAGTGGAGCTGAGCCGTGACACCACAGAGCCCTGTGGTGATCGCGTCTCTGAGTGAACCTTTCAACGCTTAGAAGATAAAGCCTTGACTTGAAACTCAAGCTCTCCCGGCCTTCCTGGGACACTATGTCGCTGCTTCCAAGCCGTCCCCCAGTGACGTCAGTAAGAGGATGCTGTCGGTCGGTGTTCCGCTCTCGGGGAGATTTAAAATTCCCTGAACTTCATAAATCCCAAAGATATCACTGATGACATTTTGGGACTCAAGGGGCTTAAATATCATCTTAAAATAATTTACTGTAATTGAATTAAAATTTAAAATTAAATAAATGCTACTGACCCCTTGGGAAAAATCAAAGATAAGATACAAACAATAACAAACAGCATAATGACGAAGAAAATTAAAAATATAAAATCCCAGAAGAAATGGGGCCAGAGTTGTTCTTCCTGTGATGAGAAGAATCCATTCCCCAAATAAAAACGGCTTTAACTTACTCATTTACAGTAAAAAGCAAGTAAACCTAAACTAATAACTTGTATTTTGCTCCTATGGTAAACACTGCTTGTTCTTGTATGTTTTTTAAATATTTTTGAAATTATAATGTAATTACATCATTACTCCTCTTTCCTGTCTCCTCTCTAACCCCTCCCATGTAACTCCCATGGCCTCATTCAAACTCATGGCCTCTTGTACTTTAAGAGCTGTTACATCTCTGTGTGTTCTTAAATACATAAATACAACTTCCTCAGTCGGCGTCATGGTCCCCGCATGTATGCTTTTAGGGCTGGCCCTTTGGTTTTGGATGACCAACTGGCGTGCTCTTCCTTACAGAAGACTCCTCCTCCCCACTCTCCGCATTCCTCGGTTGCTGATAACTGTCTGAAGTTGAGACCTCGTGAACTTGTTTCCTTTTTACATTTTTAGAACTTACAGTGCTCTTTGTTTTCCAGAGTTTCCTTAGTTTTCAACTAGCTCGAAAATGTAAAGGATGAGCGGGTTCATTCGCAAGCCCCCTTTTCCCTGTGTATGTTTTTTTTTTTTGCATTTTAAAAAGTTTTTTATTGGATATATTCATATTTCATTTCCCTTTTTCTGGTTCCCCGCCCCCCAAAGGTCCCCCATGCCCTTTTCCCTCCCCCTGCTCCCTCATCCACCCCTTCCCACTTCCCTGTTCTGGTATTCCCCTACACTGATGCTTTGATCCTTTCCAGTACCAGTGTCCATTCCTTTCTTCTTGTCAGACATCATTTGGTATGTGGATTGTGTCTTTGGTGTCCCAAGATTCTAGGCTAATATCCACTTATCAGTGACTGCATACCATGGGTATTCTTTTGAGACTGGGTTACCTTACTAAGTATGATGTTCTCCAGCTCCATCCATTTCTCTAAGAATTTCATGAATTCATTGTTTCTAATGGCTGAATAGTACTCCATTGTGTATATATACCACATTTTTGTATCCATTCCTCCGCTGAGGGACATCTGGTTCTTTCCAGCTTCTGGCTATTATAAATAAGGCTGCTATGAACATAGTGGACCATGTATCCTTCTTGCATGCTGGGGAATCTTCTGGGTATATGCCCAGGAGTGGTATGGCTGGGTCCTCTGGAAGTATCGTGTCCAGTTTTCTGAGGAACCGCCAGACTGATTTCCAGAGTGGTTGTACCAGCTTGCAGTCCCACCAGCAGTGGAGGAGTGTTCCTCTTTCTCCACATCCTTGCCAACTGATAAACAACTTCAGCAAAGTGACTGGTTATAAAATCAACTCAAGCAAATCAGTAGCCTTCCTATACTAAAAGGATAAGCAGGCTGAGAAAGAAAATAGGGAAATGACACCCTTCACAATAGCCACAAACAATATAAAGTATCTTGGTGTGACTCTAACCAAACAAGTGAAAGATTTGTATGACAAAAACTTCAGGTCTCTGAAGAAGAAAATGGAAGAAAATGGAAAAATCCTCCATGCTCGTGGGTTGGCAGGATTAATATAGTTAAAATGGCAATCTTGCCAAAAGCAATATACAGATTCAATGCAATCCCCATCAAATTCCCTGTGTATCTTAAAACTGCTCGCGAAGTGGCAGCGTCGAGTGGGTATGTGGGAAGCCACTCCTGATGAGGGCCGTGGAGCTGGGGCTGAGCTGTCAGCCCCTGTGCTGCTGGGCGGGCCTAGCACTTCCTCATGCACGCAGGAGGGAAGCAAAGGGCGAGTCCACACTCGCTGAGCCTGTGACCTCATTTCCTCGACCCTTTCCCACGCCACTCTCCACTCAGCAGCTGAAGGAAGCTCATCTTAGGGAAAGAACTCTCACAGGTAGATGCTCAAAGGTGTCTCTCGTGTTCCCGTCTCTCAGCAGGATGAGACTTAACAAACAGGGGCAGTCTTCACCCTCCAGGAAACTAGAGTCCACCAGCCGAGAAACTAAGTATGCAGCAGGAAAGGCAACGGGGCGCCCTCCGGGGTCCTCTCCACACTCCCTCTGCAGGCTTCGGCTCCTGGGAGTTTACCCCAGCGCTCCTTAGGCCACTGCGTCCTCGAGGATGCCTCGGCCATCACAGTTAGGCTCCACTTAGTTTGCCTAATCTCACAAGCAACTGATAGAATGAGTGTGAACATGGAGGTGATTTCTGGTTAGTCTGTTTGCGTACTCTCGCCTGGGACATACAAATGATCTGGAATAAGGAGGTCATTTTAAAGAGGCAAGACTTTTCTCACTGACCTTCAGAGACCGGATTAAATGGTGCGGCTCAGAAGCCGGGGTTCTAATCAACATCTGGGACTGCATGCTGGGTATCTCTCCGGGGGAGTCATGAATTTATTTTTTTATGAGAAACAAAACAAAAACAGAGTTCCAAGTGCTTATTTTAGTCCTTTTAGTTCCAAGTTAAACGAAGTAGTAAACAAGCTTTTCTTAAGTTGTTTCCTCCCTCTCGGGCCCCCACTGACGCAAGCATGCCAGACACTGGCCTGGGGGAGGCCTCCGAGGGTTACACAGCGTGCAGTAGACGCAACTTGGCAGCCGCTCGTGAACTCCGAACTGAGGAAGCCAGTCATCGCGGGGCTGAATTGCTTCCTCCCTCCCAGTTTCTCACCATACCGTTTGCACCCAGCTTCCCCTCAAAACTGCAGCCGGCTCCGACGGAAGTCCATTCTCTCTACCTCGCTTCTGGTCAGCACAACTGCTTATATTATTTTTCTCAAGCCTATTAATAACTTTAAAAAAAAGAGAGGTCCTCATGGCAAAACGTAAACAACAGCACAAGCATTTTCCTGTGTTGTTTCACCATAGACTGTGGACTATAAATTCTGTCTTTAACCCAAGAATATGAATTCGACAGTGAGTTTACAAAGAGTAGTTCCGCTAAAAACAAACACAGGATACGTTTTCTACAATTAAACAATTGTTATCTTTGCTTTGGAATATCATTGTATTTCTTCCTGAATTTTATCACTAGGGCTTATAAAGAACATATAAAAGTGATTTTTAATTATTATTTTATGGAAAGTTAAATATTATAACAGATAAAGGTTGTACTGGTTACAACTTTGTGGTTCATTTTGATTTTCATTGTTTATACTTGGATGAAGGTTGAATTTTACATTATTTTTACCTTCCTTCCAATCCCTCTCACTTCCTCCCCATGTTCTATTCCATATTTATGGCCTCTTTTTTATTAATAATTCTTATAAGCATATATGTATATATTTTGTGGGTCCTTAATACATGATTTTAGTAGAATGGATTTGAAGTGGTATTTAAAAATACTTCATATCTTTTTCCTATTCTTTCTCTGGAACTAATAACATAGGTTTTGTTTTTTTTTTTTTTAGATTGTTGCAAGACATTCATTTTTTAAAAACTAATATATCTCAGTGTATAACCAATGACTTAATGTCTAATAGACATTAACTCAGCACAATAATAAAGAGCCAAAAATTGGGGGGAAAATCATTGATCCTACTTAGACCTGACAGAAAGGAGGATCTGAAACCTTCCGTGGGAAACAGGGCACACTTTAGATCAATTAACACATTTCTAAAAGAAGTGCGTGTCAGACACAAACATGTGTCTGCGGGGCCCAAACTCTCATCCAAGAATACCTGTAAGGATTGTTGTTGTTGTTGTTGTTGTTGTTGTTTTCCCCTAAATCAATTCTGCTTAGATATGGAGACTAATCTCCATCACTTCCAAGTCTGCACCAGACAGTGGTTCCTCCCCCAGCAACTCCTAACCAGTTGAATCACCAACAAATCCTTGCAAATTAGACAGAATATAATCCAGGTTAAAGAAACCTCTTTGCATCACTGATCCTACCAGACACACCCCATACCTCTGCCTTTACTAATGTCTGCATTTTAACGATAGGTTCTACCTGATGAAAACATCTCAGCTTTCGATATAACTTGAGCATTCTCATCTTTATCAAAATCCTTTGACCCCCAACTCATCCCGGGGAAAACAAACAAGTCCATGTTACTGACTTCTCCCATGAGCTCCGAGGACTCCCAAGCTTACCCACCCTCGAGGGTTCGTCTGCTCACCTTTCCCGCCTGCCTTACGAACCGGAGGGTCTCAATTACGTCCTGTGTATTTCCCTCTGAGGCTCCTAGCATATCACTCAATACATTGCAAAACACGCTAAATAACTGGATAATGAGAGCAGTGAGTGACTGTTATGTAAGGTAAATTTAAAATGTTCTTACATAGACACTTCACAGAGGGCTTTTAGCCTTTATGTTACATATAAAGCAAAAGGGATTTTCGGCCCTGATTCGAGCTCACATAGGAGTAGGGCCTGTTTGTTCTCGCCTAACTTTATATTCTCAAGAGTCTTTCGATCATGAATCCTGGGAAAGATTTCAGACGAGTAATTCCAAGTCCTTAGAGTCAGATTCCCCAAGGGTTGTTTCTTTCTATGACAGAAGGACATTTCTGTTGGAGTCCCATGAGGATCTGGTGGGTCTGAGGTTAGTAACCACCCAAGTCAGAACGCAGATCGTTGGCTACTCTGAGTTCTTACACTTAATCTCCGTAGCCCTGAACCTTTCTCTACAGGAGGAAAACTCCATGCTATTGGTGCCTATACACCAGGGCTCAAGTATTGTTGCCCTTCTAAAATAAATATTTATTGATCATTTCCCTAGGCAAATTCAAAGTAGCAAAGAAACTCAACACTTCCAGTTTCATGCTTCCAAGGAATAAAATTTTACTCCTACAATGCACATATTTGAAATTTTTAAATATTTTTAGGTTGGCATATTGCTATATAGCATTAACTCAGTTATAAAGAATGCTTTCAGCTACTCATAGGTTAAATGGCTTTCAGAAAGTGATATTAGATACAATAAATGAAGAATTTCATCAATATAAATATAACATCAACATAACAGAGTTGCTCATGATGTCTAGGTATACTAGAGTATGTTGGCATATTTAATTTCAGACTTATTCTAACATACTACTAATTCCTTACTTCATTACTTCAGTGGCCTATGTTAATTATTTTGGCATGACAGACATTTGCTAGTATTCCACATAGGTAATTAACATTCATCATGAATATGTACACTTAATGCACAATTTTTATTGCTATAGAATATAGAAAATATTATGAAAATATTTTTCATTTTATGCTGTTCAGGTTGTTCTATCATCTCGTATTTTGATTACCAATTGTTCAAGCGGGCTGAAGAACAAAATTTCTAGGTACAATTTATGTCCTCAAGCTTCAGAAATGTTAACATTTCCTATCTGATTCCTCTGCATGCATCTGCCTGGCTGTAAACAGCTGGCCGATGTCCCTGGCAGCTTCCCCTCCCCTTCCCTCCCTTACCCTTCAGGGCCCGTGTGCTCCCCACATGTCCCTGGGGCTTCTGAAAGGGGCAGAGCCCTGCAGCGGAGGCCTTGAGAACAGCAGGGACTTCTGGAGGTTTCCACTTGGAGACAAGTGGGCCTGAGCTTGGCATGATAACTTTCTCTTATCTTTTTTTTCTGGCAAAAGTAATTTTGGATTAAGTACATTTAGCTTAAAGATGCATAATACAACCTTTTCATTAAAAGATATCATAGTACTGCACTTAAGAATAAGAATAAATCTTTCTACAAGTTGTGATTTGCCGTTGAAGAAACTGAGAGCAGAGAACTGCGCCCTTGGAGAGTGGGGCTAGGCCGGCCAGGTGCGCAGGTCCGAGGGACTCTGAAGAGCAAGCCTGTGCCCAGCTCGAACCTCACTGCTTCTGACATCTTTTCACTCAGTGTGAGAATTTACTACCTGCCAGAAGGGTTTTTTTGGTTTTGGTTTTGGTTTTGGTTTTGGTTTTGGTTTTGGTTTTGGTTTTGGTTTTGGTTTTGGTTTTGGTTTTGGTTTTGGTTTTGGTTTTGGTTTTGGTTTTGGTTTTGGTTTTGTTGTGGGCATTAGAAACACAGCAACAAAACAGACGAGTAACTTTTTGATTAGTGAAGGTGATATTATAGAAGATGGAAAGTGGAGACAGGGAAGGGACACAGGATTCAGTATAGGAACAGGAAAATCTAGACCTTAATGTGTAATGTGACAAAGGTTACCAGCAATGTAACTGTGGGTCAGGGCAACTCAAAAATAGCTATTCAAGTCATGAATGAAGGATGTACCAATGAATTAAGAGAACACAGTAGGGCCTCAGGCCCTTCTGGGACTTAGCACAGATGGAACTGGGTGAAAATGAAATTCCAAAAGAGGTGTGCCACTGCCCCTGGTGGGGTTGGAAGCCATGGCTCTTCTGTTGTATGCAGTAGGAGGCTCCAGAGAGCTCTGGTGGGACAACAATCGCAGTCACTTTGTCTTTAAAGGGAATCCCTCTAGCTGCTAAGACAAAGGATGGATGAAACAGGAAGGAGCTAAGAAGATAAACTAGTCACACATGGGACCTGAGTATAGATCTACAGCACCCGCCTTAAAGCTCAAAGAATTTAGGCCTGGTGCCAGGGGGCTAGGGAGGTAGAGACAGGAGGATTCCTGAAAGTATTCAGGCAACCAGCTAGGATGAATTGGTGTGCTCCTGATTCAGTCGCTCAGTCTCTCTCTCTCTCTCTCTCTCTCTCTCTCTCACACACACACACACACACACTCTCTCTCTCTCTCTCTCTCTCTCTCACAAGAGGAGGAGGAAGAGAGGAAAGGAGGGAGGAGGGAAGACAGAAACATTAGAATAAAGTCACAGGGAGCAGTTTCGAGGCTCTCCTGACAGAGATGGGTTGATGAATCTAAAGAGTAAAGATTGGGAGAAACAGACAAGACTAGCCTCCACTCTGTAAGGTCAAAGAAAGTTCATTTAATTCTCAAAGATGGTTGGACTCCTCAGGTGTATACACTTAAAGGCAACTCCTTCAGCAAGTGGGCCGCGCTTGGGCTCAGCCCTCAAATCTTTACTTACACTCAGCCTTGACTAGAAGGGCAGGAGAACGAGCGGAAGGCTGGGGTGAGCGGCCATATCTCTTCCTTCTCCCTGAAACCCCTAAGATCATATGCATTGGCTCGCTTTCACAGATGAAGTCTGGCGCAAAGCCTTCTTGGTTGTTGACATATAACCTACAAAGGTTTCAGTTTGGCAAGCACATTCACCCTTAGAGCACAGGGCTGGAAACCGGGCTCCGCCCTCTCCTGGCAGAACAGAGTGTGTGTTCCTGGGAGATGCTATGCCAGGCTCAGGCAGTGTGGCAGGCCTATAGGAAAGCCTGTCTTATTTTTATGACCTGCTAATTTGGTGTTTTACCTTTCGGCATAGTATGTGATATACAAAGGAGTAGTCTCTTCCCTTGGGAGCTTTAAGTCCCACTAGGTAAACAGCCAACTTAGCATAGAACTCTCCTTTGGTAGAACATGTAACTCGGGGTAGTTCAGCTTCCTGGGGCTTGAAAGATGGAATTGTAGAATCCACCATGAAGGGCCACTGGTTGAAAAGTGTCACGAAAGGGAGCCAGGTCCCAGCAATGAACAGAAAGTGCTGGTCATGGGCAGAACGCAGCAAACGGCTGATTGTAAATACCTGGAAAATAGACAGAAAATCCTCCCCCAGGATACTGTATCCCACAGTACTATAAAGATCAATTGTAATTACATACATTAAGTGCCTTTCACAGTCTTCAACAACAATGAATGCTTAAATACATCTCTAGATTTAAAAAAAAATGCCCATTTCTACTTTCAAATGTGTATATACACACCCAAACCCAAGCCACATATTGGTACACAGATATATACATACTTTAGTAGACATGACTAGTGCACATATCCACTTTTTAAAGTTCAGATAATTTTACACAAGCAATAAAGATACGTATATGAAAAATACTCTGACTAGAAGGAAAATATCATATTTGAAAAAGACAAATCACTAGTAGTGTCTAATTATAAACAATAGAGAACAAGAAAGCCTCATGGCCAGTCCGCCAAGGGGTGCGAACAAGCGTGAGAGACGGAACTGACTGGGGAGGGGGAGAGGGGGACACAGTTACGAAGCTGTCCCAGTTCTCTCCGCTGACTAAAGACAGCGTCCGGTGGGGAGTAGTGGCTCTGGCTGTGTGGGAGGACACACGGTGCCACTGGGTAAGGTTAGGGTGCAGGAGCGTCCCCGCATGCTGCAGGTGCGTGGTACAGGAGTCATTCCTGCAGCCCACCACCATCCGGACACGCTGAGGTCCCTTTTCATGGTTCCTGAACAAGAGCCACCATCGAGCTCCGAAAGGCTCCGCAAAGCAGACTTTCTCGCTCTTGTGCCAGTGACTGTTTTCCAGTTCAGGGATGTTACTCATGAGCCCTTCTAATTCCAAAACCAGACACTTGCATGTTTGTTGTTTAAAGTCCTTTAAGGCTATCATTAAAAGTTCACAAAAACATTTCTCTTGTCTTGTTAGACACATCAAAAGAAGTCTTCTAAAAGTCAAGGCTAGTTTATGTTTCTGAGGCTGTAAGAGAAGATTCCAAACTGGTATTTTCTGGTAAAGTGTGGATTTGCCTCGCGAATTTTCCTAGTAACAAAAGCCGTGTTGCAAACATGATAATGTCACTGTGGCCTCATTCAGAGCCTTACTCACTCCTTCTGTTGCTTTGCTGCTTCAGCACTTGGGAAAGTTTGAATTTCCCAGTAGTGTGACCATGGAACTATTTTTATAACTTCACTGTCCACTTGTTTTCAATTTAGTGAGAACAGTCTCTTTTAGTTAGATTTTCTAAGCTCATTCAGAAAAGGAAACTGGATTGAAACATTCTGAGAAAAACAGGCTTGATGGAAAAGGGAAAAATGTATAACTAAAAATAAACACAAAGATAAATGCAGTGTCTGTGTGCATGTGTGTGTATCACTTCTTTCTTGAAATTAGTATTTTTATCAATACTCAAATTGATGTCTTTTTTTACTTAAAGCATTATAATTTCCCCCAAACACACCTCACAATATTTTTCTGACAAAAACTGTATAAACTGTTAATCAGTAATAATAATAATAATAATAATAATAATAATAATGTAGCATTATAAAAATGTGGTTTTGGTTTTGTCTTATGAGGCAGGGTCTCACCCTACAGTCCAGGCTAGTCTCCAACCAAAGAACCTCCTGCCTCTGCCTCAAGAATAATAAAATTAGACAGGCACCACAACATCCACCACAATCACAGAAATCAGGACCAAGGACCAAGGAGACCGCTACAGCTTTAATCCTTGCCTAGCTATAATACAACTAGGTTTGGAACACAACTTAGGAGTGCTTGATTTATTATAATATTTTTTAATCAAAGTGATCAAATTATATGAGTAAAAAATACCAAAGAGAAAGTCACTGATCTCTCTAACTCTTCTCCAGAACTCCAAATTGCTCATTTCTAGTTAATAAGCCTTCCAGCCTTTCCTATGGAAGTGAAGGGAAATGACCCACCCGAGGCCCACCTTACACTATATGTAATTTCTTGTTTAGAAATTGCAAATGAGGTAGTATGGACCCGTCCCTTGGTGGCAGATGTAGGAGCCAGTTTCCTTCAATAAGCTTCTAAGATCAAGGCCAGGAGAGGAGGAGGAAGAGAAGGAGGAGCAGCCATTGTCCTTGGTATTGCTGCTTCTCTTCTTGCTCCGGTGCTGAGTCCCCAGAACACAGTCAGATTTCTCCCATCTGGTATGGTAGGCAGTACAATCTCTTTGCAACCTGATTACTCTTTAATCTTTTCTAGTTCCCATGTTTTGCACAGGTTTCCAGGGACATTGTTCTTGTTGAACTTGAGGAATAATCTCTCACAGCAGAGCTTATCCTTTCCTTCCTTGGTTTCAAAATATTCTTTATATTCTAATGACTCAAATGACCTCTTTTACTCCATATAACATGGCATCTAAAGTCTGGGTTTTCTAGCCACATAGACTTTGGTAGAAATTCCTTTTTCTTTAACAGTCTTCAGATGTTACAGGCAGGAAATGAATCTTTTCCTTGTTAAGCCTTATTTACCAGTGTGTAATGTAGGAATGACAACAGTATTCACCATCTCCAGAACACAGGAAAGCAATACCTCTAAAGGCATTTATAGCTAACAGAATCAGCATAGGTTCTACTAGACAGCATCGAAACATTGATACAGGAAATAGATTATCTATCAGCGTGAATATAATATGGAACCATTGAAGACCCAAAACTCCATAGGTGAGGCTGCTATCTTCTCTCCTGTGACTGAGCAGGTGAGTACAGCCAGGAGCACAGGGAACAGCAGAGTGCCAGAGCAGCTGGGACAGGGTCCATCCAGGCCCCTCCTGCACCGAGATCTGGGTAGCACCAGAGACCTCTGTGCACTCTCTGCCAGGAGAGAACTGCTCTGCAGGGAGTGACTTGACTCCCAGCTTTGGAGGTGAGGCCACCATCTTCTGCCAGCAACTGAGAGGGCTGGTACAGCCAGGGGCACAGGAGAACACAGGAGTGGCAGAAGATCTGGAACAGGGTTAGTGCAGGCTCCATCTGCACCCAGGAGCAGGGAAGTTCCACTGCACTCTGGACCAGGGGAGAGCAGGTCACCCAGGGGTGCTGAGACTGGCTTGCAGGCATACAGGAGGGACAAGCACCAGCAAGAGACAGCAGGACCAACTAACACCAGAGATAGCCAGATGGCGAAAGGCAAACATAGGAACATTACCAACATTATCAAGGCAACATGGCACCATCTGAACTCAATTCTCCCACAACAACAAATCCTGGATATCCCAACACACTGGAAAAGCAAGATTTGGATTTAAAATCACAGCTCATGATGCTGATAGAGGGCTTCAAGAAGGACATAAATAACTCCCTTAAAGAAATACAGGAGAACACAAGTAAACGGGTAGAAGCCCTTAAAGAATTATAGAAAAATACAACCACACAGGTGAAAGAATTGAACAAAACCATCTAGTATCTAAAAATAGAGGTAGAAACAATAAAGAAATCATAAAAGGAAGCAACTCTGGACATAGAAAATCTAGGAAAGAAGTCAGGAGTCATGGATTCAAGCATCAACAACAGAATACAAGAGTTAGAAGAGAGAACCTCAGATGCAGAAGATACCATAGAAAGCATTGACACAACAGTCAAAGAAAATGCAAAATGCAAAAAGCTCCTGACCCAAAACATCCAGAAAATCCAGAACAAAATGAGAAAATGAAACCTAAGGATTATAGGTCTAGAATAGAGCGAAGATTTCCAACTTAAAGGACCAGTAAATGTCTTCAAGAAAATTATAGAAGAAAACTTTTCTAACCTAAAGGAAGAGATGCCCATGAACATACAAGAAGCCTACAGAAATCCAAATAGATTGGACCAGAAAAGAAATTCCTCCTCTCACATAATAATTAAAATACCAAATAAACCAACCAAACAAAGAATATTAAAAGTAGTAATGGAAAAATGTCAAGTAACACATAAAGGCAGACCTATCAGAATTACACCAGACTTCTCACCAGAGACTATGAAAGCCAGAAGAACCTGGGCAGATGTCATGCAGACTCTAAGGGAAAACAAATGCCAAGCCAGGCTACTATACTCAGCAAAACTCTCAATGACCATAGATGGAGAAATCAAGGTATTCCATCACAAAAACAAATTTACACAGTATCTTTCGACAAATACACCACTTCAAAGGATAATGAATGGGAAACACCAACAAAAGGTGGGAAACTACACACTAGAAAAAGCAAGAAATTAATCTTTTTTTAACAAAACAAAAAGGAGAGAGTCACACAAACATAACTCCACCTCTAATAACAAAAATAATAGGAAGCAACAATCACTTCACCTTAATATAGGGTACATGTGATTATTTGAATCTCTTAATATCAATGAACTCAATTCTCCAATAAAAAGACATAGACTAACAGACTGGATACATAAGCAGGACCCAACATTTTGCTTCATACAGAAAAAACACCTCAGGCACAAATACAGACACTACCGCTGAGTAAAAGGGTGGAAAACAATTCTCCAAGCAAATGGTCCCAAGAAACAAGCTGGTGTAGCCATCCTAATATCAAATAAAATCGACTTACAACCTAAAGTAATCAAAAAAGATAAGGAAGGACATGTCATACTCATCAAAGGAAAAATCTACCAAGATGAACTCTCAATTCTAAACATATATTCTCCAAATAAAAGGGCACCCACATTCATAAAAGAAACTTTACTAAAGCTTAAATCACACATTGTACCCCATACAATAATAGTAGGAGACTTCAACACCCCACTCTCATCAATGGACAGATCAGGGAAACACAAACTAAATAAAGAAACAGGGAAACTAACAGAAGTTATGAACCAAATGGATTTAACAGATATCTATAGAACATTTTATCATGAAACAAAGGAATATACCTTCTTCTCAGCACCTCACGGTACCTTCTCCAAAACTGACTATCTTCTTGGTCACAAAAGAGACCTCACAAGATATAAGGAGATTGAAATAATCCCATGCACCCTATCAGATCACCATGGAGTAAGGCTGGTTTTCAATAACAACAAAAATAACAGAAAGCTCACATACACATGGGAACTGAACAACACTCTACTCAACAATAACTTAGTCAAGGAAGAAATAAAGAAAGAAATTTAAGACTTTTTAGAATTTAATGAAAATGAAGGCACTGCATACCCAAACTTATGAGACACAATGAAAGCAGTACTTAAGAGAAAAACTCATAGCTCTGAGTGCCTCCAAAAAGAAACTGGAAAAAGCATACACTAACAGCTTAAAAGCACAGCTGAAGGCTCTAGAACAAAAAGAAGCAAATATACCCAAGAGGAATAGATGGCAGGAAATAGTCAAACTAAGGATTGAAATCAACCAAGTAGAAACAAAAGGAACTATACAAGGAATCGAACAAATCAGGAGCTAGTTCTTTGAAAGAAAAAAAAAAAAACAAGATATATAAACCCTTAGCCATACTAACCAGAGGGCACAGAGAAAGTATTCAAATTAACAAAATCAGAAATGAAAAGGGAGACATAACAATAGATACTGAGGAAATCCAACAAGTTATCAGATGCTACTACAAAAGCCTATACTCAACAAAAGTAGAAAATCTAGATGAAATGGATAATTTTAGAGACAGATATCAGGTAACAAAGTTAAATCAAGATCAGAAAAATTATATAAACAATCCCATAACCCCTAAACAAATAGAAGCAATCATTAATAGTCTGCCAACCAAACAAAGCCCAGGACCAGATGGGTTCAATGCAGAGTTCTACCAGACCATGAAAGAAGACTTAACACCAATACTCTTCAAACTATTCTACAAAATAGGAACAGATGGAACACTACCGAACTCATTTTATGAAGCCACAATTACTCTGACACCTAAACCACACAAAGATCCAACAAAGAGAGAGAACATTAGACCAATTTCCCTTATGAACATCGATGCAAAAATACTCAATAAAATTCTTGCCAACCGAATCCAAGAACACATCAAAACGATCATCCACCATGATCAAGTAGGCTTCATCCCAGGGATGCAGGGATGGTTCAATATACAGAAATCCATCAATGTAATTCACTATATAAACAAACTCAAAGGAAAAAAGCATATGATCATTTCATCAGATGCTGAGAATGCATTTGACAAAATCCAACAACTCTTTATGATAAAAATCATGGAAATATCAGGATTTCAAGGCCCATACTTAAACATAGTAAAAGCAATATACAGAAAACCAGTAGCTAACATCAAACTAAATGGAGAGAAACGTGAAGCAATCCCACTGAAATCAGGGAGTAGATGAGGCTGTCCACCCTCTCCCCACCTATTCAATATAGTACTCGAAGTCCTAGCCAGAGCAATTAGACAACAAAAGGAAGTCAAAGGGATTCAGATTGGAAAGGAAGAAGTCAAAGTATCACTACTTGCAGAGGATATGATAGTATATTTAAGTGACCCAAAAAATTCCACCAGAGAACTCCTAAACCTGATTAACAACTTTAGCAAAGTGGCTGGATATAAAATTAACTCAAATCAATCAGTATCCTTCCTATACTCAAAGGATAAACAGGCCAAGAAACAAATTAGGGAAATGACACCATTCATATAGTCACAAATAATATAAAATACCTTGGTGTGACTCTAACCAAACAAGTGAAAAATCTGTATGACAAGAAATTCAAGTCTCTGAAGAAAGAAATTGAAGAAGATCTCAGAAGATAGAAAGATCTCCCATGCCCATGGATTGGCAGGGTTAATATAGTAAAAATGGCCATCTTGCCTAAAGCAATCTACAGATTCAATAGGGTCCCCATCAAAATTCTAACTCAATTATTCATAGAGTTAGAAAGAGCAATTTCCAGATTTATCTGGAATAACAGAAAACCAAGGATAGTGAAAACTATTCTCAACAATAAAAGAACTTCTGGCGTAATCACCATCCCTGACCTCAAACTACTTCAGAGCAATAGGGATAAAAATTGTATGATATTGGTACAGAGACAGGCAGGAAGATCAATGAAGTAGAACTGAAGACCCAGAAATGACACCTATGGTCAGCTGATCTTTGACAAAGGAGCTAAAACTATCAAGTGGAAAAAAGACAGCATTATCAACAAATGGTGCTGGGTCAACTGGCAGTTAACATGTAGAAGGAGGCAAATGGATCCATTCTTATCTCTCTGTACAAAGCTCAAGTACAAGTGGATACAGGCCCTCCACATAAAACCAGACACACTGAATCTAATAGGAGAAAAAGTGGGGAAGAACTTGGAGCACATGGGCACAGGGGAAATTTTCCTGAATACCAATAGCTTATGCTCTAAGATCAAGAATTGACAAATGGGACCTCATAAAATTGCAAAGCCTCTGTAAGGCAAAGGACACTGTCAATAGGACAAAACGGCAACCAACAGATTGGAAAAGGATATTTACCAATCCTACATCCAATAAAGGACTAAAATCCAATATATACAAAGAACTCAAGAAGTTAGACTCCAGAGAACCAAATAACCCTATTAAATATGGGTTACAGAGCTAAACAAAGAATTCTCAACTGAGGAATACCAGATGGCTGAGAAACACCTAAAGAAATGTTCAACATCCATAATCATCAGGGAAATGCAAATCAAAACATCCCTGAGATTCCAGCTCACACCAGTCAGAATGGCAAGGATCAAAAACTCAGGTGACAGGAAATGCAGGAGAGGATGTGGAGAAAGAGGAACACCCCTCCATTGCTGGTGGAATTGGTAACTGGTAAAAACTACTCTGGAAATCAGTTTGGTGGTTCCTCAGAAAATTGGACATAGTACTACCTGAGGACCCAGCTATACCCCTCCTGGGCCCAGAAGATGCTCCAACATGTAATAAGGATACATGCTCCACTATGTCACAGCAGTCTTATTTATAATAGCCAGAAACTGGAAAGAATCCAGATGTCCCTCAACAGAAGAATGGATACAGAAAATGTGGTACAGTTACAGAATGGAGTACTACTCAGCTATTAAAAACAATGAATTCATGAAATTCTTAGGCAAATGGATAGAGCTAGAAAATATCCTGAGTGAGGTAACCCAATCACAAAAGAACACACAGGTATGCACTCATTGATAAGTGGATATTAGCCCAAAAGCTCGGAACACCCAAGAGACTAATCACAGACCACATGAAGCTCAAGAAGAAAGACCAAAGTGTGGATTCTTTGATACTTCTTGGAAAGTGGATCAAAACACCCATGGCTCACAGCCAACCAATGGAATGAGCATAGTGTTCCCAATGGAGCAGCTAGAGAAAGGACCCGAAGAGCTAAAGGGGTTCACAACCCTGCAGGAGGAACAAAAATATGTCCCAACCAGTACCCCCAGAGCTCACAGGGACTAAACCACCAACCAGAGAGTACATATGAAGGGACCCATGGCCCCAGCTACATATGTAGCAGAAGATGACCATTTCAGACATCAGTGAGGAGGAGAGGCCATTGGTGCTGTGAAGTCTCGATTCCCCAGAATAGGGGAATGCAAGTCAGGAAATTGAGGGGTGGGGAATAAACAGTGGGAGGGGGGATGGGATAGGGGATTTTTGGAGGAGTAACTGTGAAAGGGAATAACCTTTGGAATGTAAATAAAGCAAATATCAATTAAAACCAAAAATACCCAAAACTCCAAACTATGCTCATTTCCAGTTAACAGCCATCCATATTTTTCCTAGGAAGTAAAAGGAAATGACCCATCCTTCACCTTTTGTCCTCTTCCTCCTTTAGGCATAAACTTGATGGCTATCTCTTTTCTGAGGCAGCACTGCAGAGTAGTAGCTGTGTCCAAATCCCAGTTGTTATCACCACGTGGTCATGACATGGAATTAAACTCTGTCTGATATAATTTCTTCATCTGATACATGGGAATAATACTATACCTATCTTATATGTTTATCTTATATAATATCTTTTAATTATTACATTAGTGTTTATTAAATTGGATGAAATCTACAGTGTATTCCTGTTAAAGAGACAGGAAATCAGACTTGCACAATGCAAAACAAGATGATTTTTATCGGTTTTCATTCCTTTGAACTCTTTATTTCCATCCCTATTGGCTAAGTTTCCAACCAATGACAGCAAGGTAACAGTAAGGTTCCTCTTTGGGACCTTTCAAAGCTATTTAGAGAGCTGGTCTGGTGCTACTATTTATTCATATACTAAATACTGTATCCCAAGGCCTGGTTGCTCCAAGACAGGGACCCCAGAGGGAGCGAGTCAGTTAGCAAGCCTTCCCTGTCAGCTCTCGGAGCTTGACTGAGACCCAGCTCACGGAATATTGTGAAATGGGGATAAAGGAAGATTCCTGGTATCAGCACACGGACAGACAGACAGACACACACACACACACACACACACACGCACACGCACACGCACACGCACACGCACACGCACACGCACAGACCCAGCTCACGGAATATCGTGAAATGGGGATAAAGGAAGATTCCTGGTATCAGCACACAGACACACACACACACAGACACAGACACACACAGACACACACACACACACACACACACACACACACACACGCTTGCTATAAATGTACACACATGAAGAAAAAGTCGGCCTGAGAGACCTTCCCCCAAAAACAGAGGGAACAATAAACGGCTAAAAGTAGTTTTAAGAAAGTTTATTTCATTTTTATTTTTTTTATTCTTAAATAAAGTTAAATGGGTTTTCTTAAGATGATTTCCTTATGTGGAAAAGAGGTCGCTAGCGTATGTAGAGTTAGTGATGATGAGAGTGGCCGCAGCAGAGGGCACAGGCGGAGGCGTGGACGGGGAGGCCCCTCCAGGCTGCCCCAGTCCCTTCACAGGCAGGACAGGCAGCCGTCTGATAACGGGCTCAGCGTCTGAACTTGAGCAACTGCTTACACTGAAGGTTAGGAGGGGTCCGGTCCATTTCTATCTGCACACATGTAAGCCACAGCATTCTCCTGAATGACAGCCCTGCTCGAGCCTAGCTGCTAGTTCAAAGCAAGACCTAATTTTAATTCTAGTATCTAAACTCTTGAAACTTTTTTTTGTTTTATTATCAAAAGTAAAGAGAACAAGATCCAGTCAGATTAATGAGTAGCCAAAAGTTCTAGCTAAGGGAAACTATCTCCCCTTATAACACTTCATCTTACTCTGCTTCAATTAACCTAAAATAGACAGATTACAGACAGAGGGATGATGATGATGATGAAGATAGATAGATAGATAGATAGATAGATAGATAGATAGACAGTGATATATACATACATATGTATGTATATAGTTAGATAGATGATTGGTAGATAGGCAGACAGAGTTCTTAGTTAATAGCATTTGGGGCCCTAGACATGTCTTTCTTATGCTAACAGTTTCAGTGCCACAGGTCAAGTTACTTGGAAAAGTCAGGTCCTGTCCTACTAGGAGAAGACAGTATTCTGGAATCACATGTGGCTTAGGCTTCAGGCCTGCAGTCAGTGAGTCTCTTGCGTTTAGAAAGTCTCCAAAATGATAGATAGTCAAGGTTAAAATGGCTTAGGGCTCAGATTTGGGGAAAGTCTTTTAGTAAGTTGTGTGCACTCTGGATCATTCCTGAGAAACAGACATTGTACAACGACATTCCTGAATGTTGCCGAGTGAGAAGTGCCCAGCGTTTACTGAATTCTAAATAATAGTCCTCAGAGTTAACGTGAAATTCTCAAAGTAAAAAACAAAACCACTTAAGTGTTTCAGCTTCTAAACTAGTCACATAGACCATGGTGAGTCAGTAGAGAAATCCACGCGCATAACGGTTCTCAGACGGATTTTTTTTATTCAGTTTCAGAAGATGAAGTTAAGCCAAACAGACAAAAAGAAACAGAGAAATCAAGTGTTTTCCTGTTGGCAAGATTTATTAAGCTGAGCAAACATGGTGCTATCTCTGTTCTTTTTTTAGATTTGGGGAGTTGCTTTTCCCGACAGGACTCTGGAACTGAGAGCCCTGCCTGGCAGAGCCGCCCTTTGTACCTCCTGCCACCAGGGCACACAGGGCAATGGGATTCTAAGATAAACGTTCCAAAGATAGACCCAGATGTTTGTCCCAGGCAGACCTGGCAACAGCATGAAAGGCGCTGGCTATGCCTCCCACCGCACTGGAAGTGAGGCTCTCACACCTTGCTGCTTAAGTCTTCCCTTGCAGATAAATGAGAAAAACACAAGTTGACGCTGAAGGGAAATACACTCTTCTTGATAAACTGCTAAAAATATAAATCTTATCTCAAAAAAGTCTGATATTCCAACAAACACAATTTTCTATATTAATAGTAGGCATGTTACTATTTAGCATAAATGTAATGATGGAAAAATAACTCCCTGCACTTAAAAGTAACCGAGGCCACTCTGGTCTACAGAGTGAGTTCCAGGACAGCCAGGGCAACACAGAGAAACCCTGTCTCGAAAAACAAAACAAAACAAAACAAAACAAAACAACAACAACAAAAAAACAAAACAAAAAAAAAGTAACCTATAGGTGGGAGCAGGCCTTTCTACCAAGGCCAGGGAGATACAAGGTTTCTGGTGTTGACTTACAAATTCGTGCACTGCAATTTTGAATACAAGGACAAAAGACAAAGCCAGAGACCCACAAATGTGCATTTTCTATGCTGCAAACACTCTGCAGCTAGGCCAAAGAAATCTTTAAAAGGATCCTTTAGTTTTTAACCTAATCTCAGCTCTGCAAGACTAACTTTGTTTTTAGGTAGGGAAAATCCTATACTGCCACCTGCTGGCACATTATGGTCAATGCCATTCCTGACATTTCAGTGACACTCAGAAGATCATGATCTTTTTCTAATTAAGTTTTTCAAAAAAATGTGTATTCATCTTATTTTCCACTCCTAACATATCCCTTCACAACTAACTTTAATACAATAACAAACTATTCTTTTGTATCCTCCTCCAATTCAGAATATAAATATAATAAAATACATAGCGAATTATCAATATATACGTTTCTAAAATTAGAGAACCACCAAGCTTAAGCATAATTCCTGACAAGGTAATGTACAAATACACTGTAGCATACTCCTCCAAAATGAAGTCAGGAGGGATGAGACGGCTCAGGAGGCAGTGTCTGCCTCGCACGCACAAGGCCCTGGGCTCAACTTCCGGCAAGAGCTAAACCGGTGTGAGGATGCAAGTCCTTAATCTCAGCATACTATATACACACGGAGGTGGGGAGAGAAGACGTTCGAGGCCAACCTCAGCTCCACAGCAAGTTTAAGGCACCCTGTGCTACATGAGATCCCTCTCTCACACACACACATGCACACGCCCATTCAAACTGGACAAAACAAGAAACAGTAAGACAAGGCAAACACCCTCGCATCAAGGATGACAAAGCAACCCAATATAGGATAAGAGTCCCAAGAGCAGGCCAGAGAGTCAGCGGCGCACTCACCCCCTCTTGGGAGTCCCACAAACCCCCGACTAACAGCCATAACTTGTCCACAGAGGAACTGGTGCAGAGCCCGGCAGACCCTACGCTTGGCCGCTCTGGTCTCTGTGAGCTAAAAGTAAAATATATCCTTAAAGGTCTCTGTCTAGCCAAGTGGGAACGTTCACTTTAAGTTAGATAGTATTTTTTTAAATATCCAGGCAGCTGGTAAATAGGTTGATTATTTCCTATGGAAACTATACCAACTGTACACTGTATGGCTTCTGACATGAAATAACTAAACCATTATATTGGGTAAAAATAAGCTATTGAGACATTTTTTGCCATAAGTCATCTCTTACATGATTTTATGCCAAATTGTTTTGCCTGTTCTAAAACTACACTGGGAATGTACACACCTGACTAATCATTTCCTTCAAAATTCGTGTTAAGCACAATGTGAACCGGAAGCCAAAATTCTAACATATCGATTCTGGTCTTTCTTTCTTTCTTTCTTTCTTTCTTTCTTTCTTTCTTTCTTTCTTTCTTTCTTTCTTTCTTTCTCATCCCCAGACATGAACAAATTTGTCTACTAGCACACTGAAGAATTGTCTATAATAATATGGTGCTATAATTAAATCTTGTATATTTATACTGCTGCCAAAACAACCCACCAAAATGGGTGATGAGTATGGCCAGATGAAATCTAATTAGGAGGGCGGGTTCTTTGCTGTGTTACACACAAGACGCCAAGACAGGACTAGCCACGGCGTCGACTGCCTTGATAGACTCATGCACGTGGCCGTGGGAAACCGCTGCTGCTGTCTGCAGCTTGCACATACTTCGAACACATACTCTGGAATACAGTCCTTGGTTTTTCTCTGAAAAGCAGGTTATGAAATTTAAAGGACATTGACATTTCTGGGACAGAAAAAATGGAACAGAGTATCAATGTTTCTCATCCTTTTCCATTTTAGCCCCTCTAGTACTTCAACAAGGGACACTTTTGCTTGATAAGTAACTGTGTGCAATGAAGAATTCTCACATATCCAGTCCATGCACATAAGCAGCCCGAGTCACGAATGCACGGCACACGGGCTCAGGTGGCCAAGAGTCAGGACCACATAGGCCACGGGTCCAGACAAAAACCAAATACTACCTCTCTGGAAATTCAGCAATCGAACGATTCCTGATGACACTGTGCTAGGCCCATAGATGTGTGTCTGGCCCAGCCGTCATTGGAGAAGCTTCCTCCAGAAGTAATGGGGAATAATATGGAGCTACACATCTGGACAATGTCCAGAAATGCTCCCTCCACCCCGCCCCACCCGACCCGAGCAGGCATGGTCCCAGCACTGGTGGGGGGATGGGCACAGCCTCCACTGATAACCCAGAAGCCACCTCCAACTGACACATGCTTGAAAAGGAAAAACGGGTTTTCTCCATTGGAGTCTCACTGGGCTATAAACCACTCTTAGAGGTCGGCCCCGTGTACAGCAGGAGAAGACCAACACAAGACAAGTCCCACGGCATCTTCGTGGGCTTTTGTCGGATGGAGCTTTGTTTCAGCATTACTTTATCAACTGGTCTTTTGCTTGTTCATTATGTTTCTAAGGTTGTGTTATCAAGGGTTTCGTTTGTGTTTCTTGTGCTTTTTCTTTTTCTTTTCTTTTACATGTATATATGTATGCATGTATGTATTCATTCATTCATTCATTCATTCATTCATTTATTGCCTGTTTGTTTTCTAAGGAGATAGAAAAAAAGATATTTAGTGGGAAGGGTAGAGAATTGGGGAGGATCTGGGAAAAGATGAGGGAGGGAAATACAATGTATGAAAAAAATATTTTCAATTTAAAAAGCAGAGCAAGAAGAAAAAATCAGTCAACTAGTTCATAAGGTGGGAAAGTGCTTTTATGCAAACCTGCTGACCTGAGCTGGACTTCTGGATCCCACTGGGTGATAAGAGTGAGGCAGTGGGGAGAAACGGCACTCTGAGCTCCAGAGTCATGCCACAGCATTTGTGTACCTGTGTAGATACACACATGCGCACACATACACACACGAACACAAACACAAGCATGTACACACACACAAACACAAATAACACAAACACACATACATACATACACACAGAGACACTAACACATATACACATAGAAACACAACACAAACAATCATGCACATACATACACACAAACACAAATAACACAAGCACACATACACATACACACACTCACACACATGCACAAACACACACATACACAAGAATACACAAATAAGACATACACACACACACACACACACACACACACACACTGAGAACACAAGAAATAGTCTTTCCAGAGAAGATCACAGCAATTTGTTATCCAATAGCAAATGGTCAGCCTGAAAACAATTACTGAAAATAAAGGCCACAAATTTGACAGAGAGGAAGAAGCAGTATGTGGGAGAATCTGGACACAGGAAATGAAACAGCAATGACGTAATTATATTACAATCTCAAACAGTAGTTTAAAAAAAAACACACATGTTGGGCCTGATATCATTATTTTTGTATTCTCAGTTTCTTCTCCATGTTGTTCAAGTGCAGTGCAAGTGAGCTCATTTCAACTAAGTTGAGGAAAACAGTATGTGCTGTCCTTCTCCTACCTGGGTCCCCAAACTGGCTGCCATCATGTGCGTCAGAAGTCTAGCTGCAAACATGGAGTGTCTGGCACAGAACACATGTGAGACAACAGCCAAGCCGAGACCTGTGGAAACCCAAGAGCCCGTGTGAGGTTTCACAATCTGTGGAAGATTATATGTACAGAACAAAAAAATCTCAGGGACAGTTATGCACAAAAGCCCAGCCCACACAGCAGAGTACAACCCTCCAGGAATGACAAGGCTGACATTTCCACATGTCCCATTTTGTATGACATATCATCTTCACATTTATCGGTTAACCGAAGGGATAAACTTGAATTTTCCAGTTATTTACAAGCTGCCATGGAGATGGGAAGTCATAAATAAACAGCATTAACACTTAATAAGCACCTTATGTTTCTATGTTGCTATGAGTGAGCTTAAAAAATGCTTTTAATCCTAATTTTAATTCTGTTTTTTAAGAATGGATGGCTTTGAACCAGCACCATTTGTTGAAAAGGCTATCTTTCTTCCACTGGATGTTTTCAGCTCCTTTGTCGAAGATCAATTGGCCATAGATGTGTGGGTTCAATTCTGGGTCTTCAATCCTATTCCATTGATCCACCTCCCTGCCACTGTACCAATACCATGCAGTTTTTAACACTACTGCTCTGTAGTATTGCTTGAGGTCCGGGATATTTATTCCCCCAGAAGTTCTTTTGCTGTTGATGATAGTTTTAGCTATCCTGGGTTTTTTTGTTATTCCAGGTGAATTTGAGAATTGCTCTTTCTAACTCTATGAAGAACTGAGTTGGAATTTTGATGGGGATTGCATTGAATCTGTATATTGCTTTTGGCAAGATTGCCATTTAAACTATATTAATCCTGCCAACCCACGAGCATGGAAGATTTTTCCATTTTCTGAGGTCTTCTTCCATTTCCTTCTTCAGAGACCTGAAGTTTTTGTCATATAAATCTTTCACTTGTTTGATTAGAGTCACACCAAGATACTTTATATTGTTTGTGGCTATTGTGAAGGGTGTCATTTCCCTAATTTCTTTCTCGGCCTGCTTATTCTTTGCATATAGGAAGGCTACCGATTTGCTTGAGTTGATTTAATAACCAGTCACTTTGCTGAAGTTGTTTATCAGTTGTAGGAGTTCTCTGGTGGAGTTTTTTTGGGACACTTAAGAATACTATCATATCATCTGTGAATAGTGATAGTTTGACTTCTTCATTTCCAATTGTATCCCTTTGACTTCCTTATGTTGTCGAATTGCTCTAGCTAGTACCTCAGAGAATTGATCCACTCTTATCTCCTTGTACTAAGCTCAACTCCAAGTGGATCAAGGACCTCCACATAAAGCCAGACACACTAAAATTAATAGAAAAGAAACTGGGGAAGACCCTTGAGGACATTGGCTCAGCGGGAAAGTTCCTGAACAGAACACCAATAGCTTATGCTCTAAGATCAAGAATAGACAAATGGGACCTCATAAAATTACAAAGTTTCTGTAAAGCAAAAGCCACTGTCAAAAGGACAAATCAGAAACCAATAAATTGGGAAAAGATCTTCACCAACATCACATCCAACAGAGGGCTAATATCCAATGTAAACAAAGAATTCAAGAAGTTAGACCCCAGGAAACCAAATAACCCTATCCAAAAATGGGGTACAGAGCTAAACAAAGACTTTTCACCTGAAGAAATTCGGATGGCTGAGAAACACCTTAAAAAATGTTCAACATCATTAGTCATTAGAGAAATGCAAATCAAAACAACCCTGAGATTCACCTCATACCGGTCAGAATGGCTAAGATTAAGAACTCAGGAAACAGCAGGTGTTGGCATGGATGTGGAGAAAGAGGAACACTCCTCCACTGCTGGTGGGACTGCAAGCTGGTACAACCACTCTGGAAATCAGTCTGGCGGTTCCTCAGAAAACTGGACATAATACTTCTGGAGGACCCAGCCATACCACTCCTGGGCATATACCCAGAAGATTCCCCATCATGCAATAAGGATACATGCTCCACTATGTTCATAGCAGCCTTATTTATAATAGCCAGAAGCTGGAAAGAACCCAGATGTCCCTCAACGGAAGAATGGATACAAAAAAATGTGGTATATATACACAGTGGAGTACTATTCAGCCATTAGAAACAATGAATTCATGAAATTCTTAGAGAAATGGATGGAGCTGGAGAACATTGTACTAAGTGAGGTGACCCAGTCTCAAAAGAATACCCATGGTATGCACACACTGATAAGTGGATATTAGCCTAGAATCTTGGGACACCAAAGACACAATCCACATACCAAATGCTGTCTGACAAGAAGGAAGGAGTAGACCCTGGTTCTGGAAAAGCTCAAAGCATCAGTGTAGGGGAATACCAGAACAGAGAAGTGGGAAGGGGTGGATGGGGGAACAAGGGGAGGGAAAAGTGCATGTGGGACCTTTGGGGGGCAGGGAACCAGAGAAAAGGAAATGAAATGTAAATATAGAATATATCCAATAAAAAAGAGAGAAAAAAAAGAAAAAAGAAAAGTGAATCCAAGAGAGGAAAAAAAAAGAATGGATGGCTTTGGTAAGTAGAAATATTTGGAAAGGTGACTAGAACTTTTTGAGCCTAATCCCGTGACTGGTCCTCCACACCCGGAGGCTCACAGGTACCCTCTGCAGCTAGCAGAAACAGATACAGAATTCCAGCAGAGCGAGCTATGAACTTAGAGCTAACCCTGTGTTGGTGTGTGTCAAAACCAGAACTTTTTTTCTTTCTTCCACAATGGAATTAAGTATAAAGGTTTGAATTCTAGCTGGCATTATCATCTTTAAGCCTGTGTGTCTATTATGGTCTTGAAATTGCAATCCCTCTTCTTCAGTGTCCCAAGTGCTAGAATTACAGCACCACAATGCCAAACCTTGAAGGCTGATTATTTGTGGATATTTTGTGCCTTAAAATGTTCAGAAAGGAATTTAGTAAACATTAATTATTTTAATTAATAATTATTTATTTGTTCACAAGCTTTCTAAGCACAGTTGGGTGGGCCAGTTTATTTTGTGGAGGAATCACTGAGGCCTTACAAATATTGGCACACATATGTCAGTTACCCATGTGGCTTTCATATATTGTCTCATTTAATACCAACGCCATCTTGACAAACAAGAGATGTTACAATAATTTTACATTTGGTTCTCTGAAATATTCTCTGAAATTGCAGTGTAATCTTTTAGAGTAAACCATATGTTAGTTTAAAAATATAAGAATTAAGCATCTGCAAAATGCTTACATGGAGTCCTCTGACTTTGTTTTCTGTTTAGAAATGCTTCTCAGACCTCATTTTAGAGAGAATAGTTTAATTATATTTTATATTTCAAAAGAACAATAGAAACTCCCTGTAATGAGGAAGAAGGTTTTTATCTAGAAACTCCTCCAGGAAGTTGGGATCAACACACTCTTAGCACAGCCGCCATGGCCTGCTGAGACAGGTGTGTAGGTGTTCGGGCTGCCGCTGGAGTCATCCACACAGGTGACAGTGTCCCTGCAGACAGGGCAGCCCTGCCATCCACACAGGTGACGGTGTCCCTGCAGACAGGGCAGTCCTGCCATCCACACAGGTGACGGTGTCCCTGCAGACAGGGCAGTCCTGCCATCCACACAGGTGACGGTGTCCCTGCAGACAGGGCAGTCCTGCCATCCACACAGGTGACGGTGTCCCTGCAGACAGGGCAGTCCTGCCATCCACACAGGTGACGGTGTCCCTGCAGACAGGCAGTCCTGCCATCCACACAGGTGACAGTGTCCCTGCAGACAGGGCAGTCCTGCCATCCACACAGGTGACGGTGTCCCTGCAGACAGGGAAGTCCTGCCATCTACACAGGTGACGGTGTCCCTGCAGACAGGGCAGTCCTGCCGTCCACACAGGTGACAGTGTCCCTGCAGACAGGGCAGTCCTGCTGTCCACACAGGTGACAGTGTCCCTGCAGACAGGGCAGTCCTGACATCCACACAGGTGACGGTGTCCCTGCAGACAGGGGAGTCCTGCCGTCCACACAGGTGACAGTGTCCCTGCAGACAGGGCAGTCCTGCCATCCACACAGGTGACGGTGTCCCTGCAGACAGGGCAGTCCTGCCATCCACACAGGTGACGGTGTCCCTGCAGACAGGGCAGTCCTGCCATCCACACAGGTGATGGTGTCCCTGCAGACAGGGCAGTCCTGCCGTCCACACAGGTGACGGTGTCCCTGCAGACAGGGCAGTCCTGCCATCCACACAGGTGACAGTGTCCCTGCAGACAGAGCAGTCCTGCCATCCACACAGGTGACGGTGTCCCTGCAGACAGGGCAGTCCTGCCGTCCACACAGGTGACAGTGTCCCTGCAGACAGGGGAGTCCTGCCTCGGGCGGCAGCTTCCCTTCCTCCATCGCTGGGCCTGCTCCTCACAGCTCACTCGTGTTCTTTCTGTCTCTAGGATAACCACGAGTTGCTAGGAGTCCATCCAGGTGTGTGCTCATGTGTGTACACGATATATTGCCTTAAAAGCAAGTGCTAAGCACAGTTTTCTTCTCACTATAAACCACGTGATCACAAATGTGTATCTCCTGCAAGTTTCTGGGGTCAGAGGTAAATGTGAAGGCCTGAGCACCGGCCTAGGGATCAAACGCATTTCATAAGAAGAATTTAGTCATTTTTCTTTAATTCGGTGATCAATTTTCTGTCATACTCCTGTTCCATCACAGAAATTTAGTACAATTAAGTGTGACAAGCTTGGAAACATCTGATTGTGAATACGAAACTTCATTAAAATGCTACTATGGTCCCTTGTTCTACTTCAAGGACAGGAGAGTAGGCTGGATCGCATTAGTCTTCAGGCATACTGTCTCACAGCTATGGGCCGTGCTGGCTTGGTTTTTATCTCAATTTAGCACAAACCGGAGGCAAGAGGGAACCTTAAGTGAGAAAATGCCTCCATCCGATTGGCCCGTAAGCACGTGTGTGGGGGGTTTTCTTGATAAAGATTGATCTGGGAGGGCCTTGCTGTGTGGAGCGCTCCTCAAGCCCTGCCCTGACTTTCAATCTTGGTGGACTGTGCGCTCTAAGCTGCAATCAACGCTTGGCTCTCCAAGTTGCTTTAGGTTTTATCGCAGCAATCTGAAACTAAGTAACACACCAGTCTATTCTTTCAATGAAGAATTCTCCTGTGCTAGGGATCCTAAGCCAGCTGTGCTCTAAACTAGGCAAGGCGATCTGGCTTAGAGCATGATCTAGAGCACTTAAGCATTAAAGAAATAAATATTTTAGTTACTGAGTTTCTAAATCACTATGTATGAATTTAAATATCCAAAGCACTAAAACTAATATACAAATTTAGGAAAGTAACCTTTCCTCAGTCTGGAAAATAAGTACTTATATTCAGTATACATACTTAACATTTACAAAGAAATATTTTAATTGCAGTTCCTTAGCTTAAATTCGTTAATATAAATATTCAAATCATAGAATGTATAATGATAGATTTCTAAAATAAAGTATAACAAATTATAACAACTTCATATATTACCTAAATATGCACCCAACAGTCTTAAAATTTTATGTCTTGGCAATTCTATAGAGAAACAATCTGCTTGCTAAGTAGTATTCCTTTTTTTCTAACCCTATATGAATTATAGATTAGGCTGGAAGAGAAAGAGCCTTCACCTAACCCGAGACACAGATGACTTCCTCCACACTGGAAAGGGGGACAGTGGAAGCAAGCAGCACTGTGCACACACTAAGAACACTGATGACACGGGATTTAGCTAGGATGCAGACCGGAAGCAGAGAGGTCTGCTCTTTGCTGCTGCCCGACTGAACCAAAGAGCTCGTGTGTATATACAATTTTGGAGTGTGTGAATACATTTATGTGAATATAAATAAGTCTGTATGTGAGTCGGCAGAGCCAGGAGACATCATTATTCGGTACATTTTACAGATGGGAAAAAACTTTAATTTAGCCCTATGCAAGACAAATGTTAGTACATTTTCCACAATGTTTTTAGAAATACTTCTAGCTGCTGCATTTTCGGGTGTCTGTCTGTCACTCTCCCTATCCCTGCTTCCTCTGGATGAATGCTAATGCGATCAGCTCACAACTGTTATCCTTAAGGCAGTAGTGGCTCTCTGGCCTTGTTTTTTTCTCACCTTTCTACCTCTTGTTACCTGTGATTGTAGGTTTTCTACTGTTTTGTTACAAACGCGGCTGAGGTGATTTTTTAAGTTTCACCTCCATCAATGTACTTTGATTAGTGCTACTAATGAGCTAAGGATGAGAACAAAAGACAGTTAACCCTGAGAAGGTCTCCCGTGGAAACGAGTGTCAGCGAGAAGCCCTTGAAGCCCACAGCTCCACGTGGGCAGGGCGATGCTGTGGCCAGAGACAAGAGCCTTGATACTGAAGGAGTTAGCCTGAGCACAAGAGCTACCAGCCTGAGCAAGCAGTTTAAGCTTCTATATGTTAAATAAAACAGAATTGAAAATTCAGTCATATTTCAAGGATGCAGGACCACCAGGGCCAGTATATCACATATTAGACACTGTAACCATCACAGAGAACTGTTGCAGAGAACTGTTCATTGTTCCTGAGTGAGGAAAGAATACGTTGCATTTCAGAAGAATTTGTATTGAAGTGACTAAGATAATAGGATTTTTTTTTCCAACAAGAAATCAGATTGAAAGCACTAGATGTCAGATGCTGTGTCCAGCAATACTCAGCAAGATGGACACTGGCCGGACTCCCAGGGAGTGTGTCCAACTTTGCCCGTCTCCTACTCCAGAAAGTGATTGGCTTAGGAATGCTCATTGAACATGGTTTGGCCAAAGAGATGTCAGGACATCATTCTAGGTGACTTTTATGACAGTTTCCATTGCTTCTAGTGTGCATTCTGCCCTGCCACACCCGGACGCTGACAGTTTGATGCTAAAGGTGCTCCAGCCAACTGAGACCACGCCGGGAAAAGGCAAAGCCGCGCTGTGTAGCATCGCAGGGCAGAAAAGAGGGCAGGGTCTCCGCAGCAGCATCAGTAAGGTGAGGAGGTGAGGCGGGGTCTCCACAGCAGCATTGGTAAGGTGAGGAGGTGAGGTGGGGTCTCCACAGCAGCATTGGTAAGGTGAAGGAGAGGTGAACGCAGAGCAGAGGCCCCGAGAGCACCTCACACTGGCTTAGTTCCCAGAATGAACAATTAGGCCCCTTATGATACCAAGAGCTCGCCCCACCTCACCCCGCCCCGCCCCGCCCCACCCCGCCTCACCTCGCCTTGCCTCTCCTCCTCGCTGTACCTATGCCGAGGAGACCCTCTCAATGGGAGATGCTTTCGGGGTCTCCTCTTATGTGCAGCCCAACTCATGCCACATGGAACTCCTTGCAGACACCACTGGTTAAGCCTGCCATCCTTACGCTGGGCCACGCATTTGAGGACTAAGTGATTTGTTTTTCCCCTAGATTTATCCCTTCAAACGCTTCTTTTTTAAAGTTTTATGCATTTTTTTAAGTTTTCCTTGTGGATAAGACATCATTTAATTGAATGAAACCATTTTGGTAGCCCACTCCTCTACAATCAAAACAGGTATCTCAAGACAATGGTTTCTGAAAATCTGAACTTGATGCTTCTAAAGGAAGTTGACCAAAAGTTTCAAAACTAACACTTTAGGAAAACAATTTTGAGGTGAATGTGATTGTGTTGAGATTTAACTTAGTAATTACTGAGGCTGTTTCTCCAGCCACCCCGCCCCTGACCTCCTGCGTTTGCAATGACTTCTGTTACCACCAGAAATCTCTTCAGAGTTGGCTGGTTATTACCTTGAAACTCTATCAGCATTTCAGCCTTCAGAAGAGAAAAAAAAGGCACACTGTGAATTTTTCTATTCTATACAAGACTGAACAAAAGAATGGTTATCTTCAAATAATTTTTATTAACTTTCTTAAACTGTAAGGCTTATATTTAGCCACTTACAAATTATTATTTAATATGTAACTGACATTGTGTGGACATTCACACACTTAGTTTTCTATTTGAAGTAGATTAGCCAATTAACACAGGACACTGAGTGTGGGGATGCCCACACAATGTCACTTCCGTGTTAAATATTATAATATAATGAGATCAGGCCCACCTCTAACAGTGCAGACCCACTCGCAGCACAGGAAGCTCAACTACAGACATATCAACACAACCGAGTTCACTCAGTCAGTTGAGGTGGAAAAGGACTGACTGTCGCAGGACCTCATTTAGGTTATAAGATTATAGAACTTTGTTAAGCATGTAGTCAGGAAGAAATTCAATGTGGTAGCCATCTTTGATGGACTAGGATTCTAAGGGCTACAGAAATGCCCAGGAGGGGGTGTAACCACCGCCCCACCGCTGTCCAGGCACTGGCACCTATGCCCCTCAAGCTGCCTGGTCTTATTAGTAATTGTATTGGATTCTGACACTGTCGCCCAAAGCCATCTTAATTTACACTTCTCCCAAGTGGTCTCGATGGAGACCCAGGGACTGCACACAGCCCCTTTTTATTGCATATATCTTTTAATCTTTTTCATTTCAAGGAATAGCCTTCGGTTTCTTTTCTTGTTATTTGGCTAACCTGGGAACTTCCAGGGGTGTCCTTCTCCGCTTCACCTCTCTAAATTCCAGGTTTTTAAGCCTCTCTCCCCCTTCACCACCTCACAAACTGTCAACATTTCAACCCCCTCCTGCTCTAGACCACGAAGCAGAACTGGCAGATGTCCTGGCAGAGACATCCTGGAATTTATTGTGAGTAAAACTAACAAAGAGGGCAGCTCCTGTGAACGCGGGCAAGGCTGACTCCTGAGAAGAACCAGGTAACCGCTAACAAGCCAGAGCTGGTCCACTCGGCCCGGTCCAAACTACACTTTATGTGTATGTAACAACAAGTTGTCTTTTCAGATTCCTGAAGGCCCATCAGAGGAATGGACATTGGTTCTAATGAAGAGAAAATGGTGGCAAAATCGGACAGGATTTTAGAGCCTTACTTATCAAACATCTGAATACAAGAGGAAACAGAATCATAATTTCAAAGTCTCGACCCTGATCCCAAGTCAAAGGCACAAATATGGATGCTGACATCTAGGATCTCAAGGGCATGAGCAGGTCACTGTCTCCTTTTCTGACAGGAAATACAGAATGGCTGCCAGGTTCCCAGGACGTGCTCATGTTCTGCCGCGTCTACCATGTCTACATGAAACTGGAAAACCTTCTTTTCATGTTTAATGTTTCTACAAAGCAGGGGACTTCTGGAGGTCACAGCACTACTTCAATTTGCTTATAAAATAATGTCTAGACTTTTATTTCAATATAATTAAGAATTTATTTCACTATTCTATGAAGTTCAGTTGCTTAAAAATATGCCACTATGGAAGTACAAGAGTCCCTCTGATTTTGGAACTCTGTTTACCCAGAAGAGTTTACTGGGTAAGAAATGCCATCCACCTTTTATGAAAGATAGTATTATGAAGAGGGTGCTCGTTAATTTTTGTGATGAAATCTAAGACTAAAAATTCACATACCTTAAGGAAAATTATAACTATGTGAAATTAAATTATACTGGAAACACTTAACAACCAAGCCAAGAATAATAATTAGTTATTGACTTTATCTCCAAAAAGACTTTCTAATGAATAAAGTTCATGAGGTGGATTGTTGGTACAATGTATTTAGAAAGGTAATCCCTCTCAATCATCACCGAAGCAGAATATCAGGTGTATGTGAGTTAATATACTTACCACCCTGAAATGCAAAATGACTTGTAATCGTAAGTACATTGCAGGTGGAAATTCTGTGGTATATTGACTCACAAAATCAGTAATTTACTCCAGTTCCTACAACTAGCCAATGACAGCATCACGGCTTGAACTAAAGCCGTCTGGCTGCAAGGTAACAGTTGTCCTTACCCCATACCAAGTTACCAAGTTCTGTGCACAGCATGTTGCTCCTAGAGATGGGGGTGGGGGGTGGGGGTGGGGCTTTACAAGGGAAAAGAGGGTACAGCAAAGGTGGAGATAAGACTTGAAGTAGTGTAAGGGTGTACATTCTCCTCACCACACTGTACAGCACAGAAGAATGAGTCTACAGTCAGGTGGATGGAAACAGTTTGATAGACATTAATAAAGTCCAAGTTCCTATGACTGCAATAAAAGAGGGACTACATATGTTAAGTGGGAGATAATTTCTATCGTAAGGTTTGATATGTTTAGAATCCGAAAACTATCTCTTTTAATGAAAACAAAATCTTTATATGAATTGACTTATATCCTCCCACTGTTCTAACTGCAGAGCCTGGGTTCTGAGGCACAACACACCACAGACAGTTCCCTTTCCTCTCTCATCCAGTCTCCAGCTTACACTGCACCCCGTACGGCTCAGGAGTTAACGGAGGTGGTCCTCCATGCACGCTGGTTGCATTCATTAATGATTAAAACAACTGGCAATGCTGCATGAGAGTGCATTCATATCTTACATACACAAAAGAACTATGGGAAAGGTTCCTCCTCACAGATTTAAAATGCATGACTTGGAAACCCTGCGACTGACCTGAGATGCATATCAACCCAGCAGAGAAAAAAGCTTCATTGTAGGATGACGAGCTGTCAGTCTGGGCGTAGACAGCATACACAGACATGTGTGAGCAGGCACATTCCACATAGTCCGAAGCATCTTCAACCACTTTGCAAAACTGGCTGTCAGTCAACCAACTAGAACAAAACACAATAGTCACTGATCTTTCAATAATATTTCAAAGATGTGAGGATTGTTTTAAAAGGAAAAATAACTAGGTGAAATTAGATGTTCTTTACTCAAGACATGAGCAGACCACATTTTCCAGAAGAAACACTGGAGGGAACATCTTGTCCAGGACATGACCCAACAGATTCCACCAAGACACCTTAAGAAGCAGCGTGCATACCGGCCGCACCTGCCTTGGCGTTTGCTGTGCCCAGAAAGTCAGCCCTCCCAGCAGCAGTGCGGCAGCCAGACCTGTAGAGAGCCTTACTGAGGTGCCATGCCGCCCGGCAGGAACTTGACATTGACCAATGTGAAGTTCCTCTCCCAGCCTTTGAGTGGGAACTCCTGTGTCAGCCATAATCCCCTCCACCTAGGGTGGGGTGCTCAAAGGTGAAGCCTATTGTTCTTCAAGGACCTGCAGTTTACTGAGAAACACTAGCTACCTGTGGAGCAGCTGAACTGATTCTGCTGAGAAGCTTCCAGCCTTTTCCCCGTGTGTGTGTGTGTGTGTGTGTGTGTGTGTGTGTGTGTATGGAGTTCTTCATTAAACTTGAGACCTTGAATAGCAGGTGTTGTCTTGGTCTCCGTCTCTTTTTTCCGCCTTCCCATACATCCCCAGCTTCCCTTCCAGGCAGCCCGTTCGACGTAACTGTGGCAGTGACACGTTCCCATCCTACAGCAAACTTGCTCTTCTCTGTCATTCAAAATTTCTCACTGCTCTGCATAGCCATGCCTCGTGTGACTCCTGATAGATCAGTGTAGCCACGGCTTCTGCAGATCCCAACAGACCATCCGAGCCGTGGCTTGTGTTGTGTGGTTCCCCACAGAACAGCACAGCTCTCTTAGTTAGGCTTTCTATTGGCACAACAAAACACCACGACCAAAAAGCAAACTGGACAGGAAAGGAGTGACGTGGCAGTGCCACACTGCTTCTCACCACCAAAAGTGTCAGGACAGGAACTCAAGCAGGGGCAGGAGCTGATGCAGAGGCTGTCGAGGAGTGCACCTTGCTAGCTCGCTCTCCATGCCTTGCTCAGCCTGCTTTCTTATAGAACCCAGGACCACCACTCCATGGATATCATTACCCACAATTACCTCCCCCATTGATTACTAATTAAGAAAATGCCTTACAGCTGGATCTTATGAAGACATTTTCTCAATTGAGGCTCCTTACTCCTGATGCCTCGAGCTTGTGTAAAACTGACACAAATCCAGTCAGTATAATAGCCATTGTATGTGTAGAGCTAACCCTAGAGACTCATATATTTGAATGCCTGGAATTGGTGGAACTGTGTGAGGATTAATGGGGTGTGGCCTTATTGAAAGAGGCGTGGCCTGTCTGGAGGAAGTGTGTCATCAGGAGAGGGCTTTAAGATTTCAAAATCCCGTGCCAAGCCCAGTCTGTCTGTCTGTCTGTCTGTCTGTCTGTCTCTCTCTCTCCCTCTCCCTCTCCCCCTCCCCCTCCCTTTCCCCCCCTCTCTCTCCCCTCCCTCTCTCCATCTTACAGATAAGGTATAAGCTCCCATCTTCTGCTCCAGTGCCATGGCAACCTGCTTCCCGCCATGCTCCGTCCCAGATGGGAATTAAGTCTAACTCTCTGAAATTATAAGCAGGTCCCCAATTAAATACTTTCTTTTGTAAGTCACTTTGGTCATAGCGTATCATAGCGAAAGACCAGTAACTAACATATGTGCTTTCCTATGACTCCCTCCACGTTTTCCTCTCTGCATTTTGAGTCCCGGATCATAAATACATTTTATAAAGAACTTCCAGCACGTCACTCAGGGAAGTTCATCTTACTGAATGTCAGTCAGTGGCTGCTCCTTGAATACTTTCCTTTCAATAATCTTGATCACATTACTTTTATAATGATGTAAAACTTCCCAACTCAAAATGCAGATTTTTATCTTGAAACTCCCATTATGCATTAGATAATGAGGATTAGAGATTATTTATGAATTTTTATTATTCCTTGAGTTACAATGACTGTTAAACATACTGTTTATTTTAAAATGTGTATTGCAGATGTCTTTATTCTATCTAGCCCACTGAACACCATCGCTTAGCAAGGCAGCACACCTGCTTATCTGCCGCTGCGGTGTGTGCCTCAGAGCCATGGCCTGACACTGACCCACATCACGAGAGAGCACCGTATCGCACACCACCAATGTGGGAAAGATCGGAGGCCGAAGAGACACAAAGAAACACTCAACCTCTTGTTTGGGTCCCTCTTGTATCTGGATTCACTCCCCAAATGAGCTGTAAGTCGGCTGTGAACCAGTGTGAGCAGTTTCAGTAACCTGCACCATTTCTGCATAAGCTTCAAGTATGAAATTGTTAAGTTGAACCATCATACACAGAGACCTTTCTGTATCAGGTTTAATATCCAGCATCAGGCATTAGGAATTTCCATTCAAAATGTTTTATTGCAGAGAAAGAGAAACTAACTTAAACGGATAGTTTGGTTTTCCTGTCAGCCTAAACTTCAGTAATAAACAAAATCTCATGGCTGACATAGACAATTAACCACCACCACCACCACCAAACATGACCGGACCACACAGCACTGACAGAGGTTTCAGTGATAGTAAGTTCTTCAGGAACCCAACTCCAGAGGCCAAAGAGACTCAAACAAACACTCAACCTCTTGTTTATGCTATTATCTGGATTTATTCCCCAAGTGGGCTTTCAGTCAGCTGTGAACAAGAATTCTTAAACCCTGTTGATCTCTCTAAACATAAGGCTCAGTCACTTAACCACAGATGGCAGAGGTGTAGAAAGGAATTTTCTTTCATGTGTAACAAATTAACAGATAAGTTCAGAAAAGTTATCTAACCGAGCCAGTCGTTATACTGTAGCCCTTGAGAATAGCTATAAGGAAGAAAGAGTGCTTCGTAAGAATGCACCCAGAGTTCTCCTACCAGCAGGTCCTCATTGGAAGCAGGCTAGACTGTTTTTGTTACTGGTTTACAGATGGTGTTTTTCTCCAGTCTGAAGTCTTCCTTGAGGCTACTGTCTATAAGCCGTACAAGTAGATGCAATGCCTTCAGGTAGGGAAGCAGCAAACACTGAAAATAAGATTCATCACCCCACATCCGACAGAGGGCTAATCTCCAATGTATACAAAGAACTCAAGAGGTTAGACCCCAGAAAACCAAATAACCCTATCCAAAAATGGGGTACAGAGCTAAACAGAGACTTTTCACCTGAAGAAATTTGGATGGCTGAGAAACACCTTAAAAAATGTTCAACATCACTAGTCATTAGGGAAATGCAAATTAAAACAACCCTGAGATTTCACCTCACACCAGTCAGAATGGCTAAGATTAAAAACTCAGAAGACATCAGGTGTTGGCGAGGATGTGGAGAAAGAGGAACACTCCTCCACTGCTGGTGGGAATGCAAGCTGGTACAACCACTCTGGAAATCAGTATGGCGGTTCCTCAGAAAACTGGGCGTGATACTTCCGGAGGACCCAGCCATACCACTCCTGGGAATATACCCAGAAGATTCACCAGCATGCAATAAGGATACATGCTCCACTATGTTCATAGCAGCCTTATATATAATAGCCAGAAGCTGGAAAGAACCCAGATGTCCCTCAACAGAGGAATGGATACAAAAAATGTGGTATATATACACAATGGAGTACTATTCAGCCATTAGAAACAATGAATTCATGAAATTCTTAGAGAAATGGATGGAGCTGGAGAACGTCATACTAAGTGAGGTGACCCAGTCTCAAAAGAATACCCATGGTATACAGTCACTGATAAGTGGATATTAGCCTAGAAGCTTGGAACACCAAAGACACAAATCACATATCAAGTGATGTCTCACAAGAAGAAAGGAGTGGACACTGGTGCTAGAATGGACCAAAACATCATTGTGGGAGAGTACAAGAACAGTAAAGTGGGAGGGGGTGGATGCGGGAGCAGGGGGAGGGAAAAGGACATGTGGGACCTTTGGGGGTGGGGAACCAGAAAAAGGGAAATGAATTGTAAATATAGAATATATACAATAAAAAAAAAAAAAAGATTCATTAGCAATACCTGGCAGCGGCCTGATTCCAGAGGAGACACTGAGATGTCTGAGGAACAATTCCAGGCTCAGCTGCATAAATCCTGTAGAGAACCTCATTGTTGTTAGGCAGGGGTTGTGCACTCTGACCTTTCACATTCAAAGACAGCACCTGCGAAGTCAGAAGACAGAAGAAATTTAATGGTAATTTTCCAATTAGCATTACAACTGAGTCTGCCATTTGGAACTGGACTCCATCTCTCTGTAACTAAGGTCTGCAAAGTTCTCTTCAGTCCCACTAGCTGGCTCCCTGCCAGACTCTGACTGGCTCCTCACTGCCACAGCTTAGCTCTACCAACTCCACAGTTTAGTCTTTAGCTGACAACACCCACTGTAAGTATCACAGGCTGACTTCCTTAAAACATAGGTATGTGCCATGATATTATAGCAAGGAAAGCTCTAGTTTTATACTCTGTTGATACACACACACACACACACACACACACACACACACACACCACAAAACAGAAAGTAAACATTTCCACCTACATTTGAAGCCAAAAATTTTACAAATGGCTTATGAAGAGAGAATAATTTTCATGTACCTAACCAAAAAAAAAAAAAAAAAGTCTAACCAAATGTGTTCCAAATTTCTCTGCTAAAGGAAAATAAGATAAAATATCACTTGATTTTTGACAATGAGAGATTACCTTGTCTTTTAGGGCAGGAAGGCCGTCTCCGGCCGCGAACCACTGCTGGCTGCTGTACTCCACAAACTGGACTGACACGCATGCGCCGCTCTTCCCATCCGCCATGTCTGCCGCGGGAACATCCAGGAGCCTCTCTGGAATTTGAATGTAATCACCTTCCTTCCCTTCAAACTTGTGCCCATTGATCTGCTGAGGGTTCCAGTGAAGAGCCAGAATTGACAAATACGGGCAACTGTCAAGGAGGGTTTTGCTTCTACAAGAGAAAAACAAGTCTCGGTTGAGTTGGCAGGTATTTGCATCAATATATCAGGTTGTGTTTGCTGTGGTGACTAAGCTAAGAATTTTTCTCTTCTTGTAGAACAATGGCAGGACTAGCCCCAACACTAAACAGCCATCTGCTTTCGGTTAGCCTGCGATTCTTACATCTCTCCGCATCTTTCGGCCTGATCATTGTTGGTAACCTAAGCCAGGAGTATCTGGAAGCTGTTACACGGCTATCACGGTTATCACAATACGGTCTGCGGCTGGAAATGTACTTTCCTGTGTCAGTCACAGGCTGCAGTAGAACAGGCTGAAGAGAGGGTATTCCCACCAGAGTGGAGCTTTTTGTTTCATTTCGAATCACTAAGGACATCCATCCACAGCTGGGTTTTCATCCCAGCTCCACCGCATGCCTGCTAGCACATCAGCCAGCCAGCAGGTAAGAAACCAGCCCTAAGAACAGTCCTCGGGCTTCTGATTTCGATTTTTCACAGCCCTTAGGGATAATAAGATGCGATGCTCAGTTAGATTGTTTGGGTTTTTTTTTATCTCAGTATAAGTTGAATGAATGTGGACTGGGTTTAAAACAGGTGATAGTCCAGCCGTGCCAAGGCAAAATCTTTACATAGAATACTTTATGATTCGAGGAACGTGAATCTGTAACGATTTCCCCTAAAATCTGTTCCTAGATTCATCATCTTTGAATTATAGCAGATACTAAAATAAAATAAATATGAAGTTGGCCTTTGAAAGGGTAGAGCCTATGTTAAAGGTTCCGGGTGCCACGCGGATAGAGAGCACGGAGATGGGTTAGACCTACAGCACAAGAAGGGGCTCTGTTCAGTGGCTGACGTTGACGGGTAAAGGGAAATGTTAAAGGAAAGACGTGAGCCGTGCAAGGGCAGACGGGAGCCTTCTCCACTAGCCGTGTGTCCTCTCTAGCACGAGTTTCTTCCGAAGCTCACATGGCAGCACTTCATGGGTTTCCTGTCGCTGTGCCACCCTGAAGGGCAGGCCTGGGGTGGACCGGGTCAGCAGGAGTCGACATGGATGCCAGTGTGCTGGCTTGTTTGTTTTGTGTTAGTTGTTATTTTTTTTTTTCTTTTCTGATTTTGGTCTGGTTTGGTTGGGAAGGTAGGTCTTTTTGAAAGAGAAAAAACATGAAGTTGTGTGGGTAAGGTGATAGGAAAGATCTGGAAAAACTTGGGGGAGGGGAAAATATGTTCAAAATATATGAAAAAATTTAAAGTAACTTTACAATATAATGAAAATGAACAAACAAACAAACAAACACAGTGGCCACTAGCTTTGATATTCTATCTTGAACCGACCCATTTACCTAGGATGACATGTCTCTGTGTCAAGCGTCCTATGTAAAAAACATTTGTATGGGACCCATATACCTGTACAACCTGGTCAAAATCCCTTTCTTAATCTCTGCACTCAGCCTTCCCTATCAGACACTTATATCCCAGACAGAACTCACTGCTAGGCACACACACACACACACACACACACACACACACAGATACTACCTACTAATTGGCATTGTATTTAGCTTGTTTCCCAGTGGCTTCCACCAATGTTATTCTTGTTCAATTCTCAAATTCTCCCCTCTCAGAAAATGCATTTGATGCCAAGGTGGTATACTAAGAAATCAAGCAAAATGCTTTTCGTAGTTAGCCTTTAGCAGAACAAGCCAAATGGGAGTGACTGCCATTTCTACGCATGCACAGTGAGTAACTCCTGTGGGCTTCTATCCGGACTGTGCCACACTTCCATGCTCCTGCCTATATTCTGTCCTTCATAGTTTCCTGGTTTTTTTTTTTTATTTCTTCTGTTCTTTAGTATCTTCCTTAATATATATGAAAATATATATTGAGAATATATCAAAATTCTCTCTCTCTCTCTCTCTCTCTCTCTCTCTCTCTCTCTCTCTCACACACACACACACACACACACACACACACACACACACACACACTGTATTCCAAGCACACTCTGTGTTCTCAATGCAAACAACTAATCCATTTGAGAAGTTTTTGTAGCCAGAATCAGAGCTATGGGAATGGCAGTAAGTGTGCCCTGTGCAGCATTATCTCAGGTGGACACTCAGGACCACAGTCGGGACTGGAGAGAGGACATCCCGAAAGAGGTTCCTGTGCTTCCCACTAGAAGCATTTCAGTCCCTAGCACCCATTAGCAGGTTTTAAAGGAGTGCATCCCACAAGATGTGGGCCAATTCCCAACTTCCCACACACTGCCATGGGTCTGTAATGAAATCTGAGGTGTACGTTTGTCTTATTGCACTCTTGTGACCGCAGAGCCTGGTAGGCAGGAGGGAGTGTGGAATCAAGCAGGCCTATGGCTGAGCATAAGACTCACCATGAGCTACTCATTTGAACTTTGTCAAGGTGAGCAGGACTGTAGCCCTCAGTTTCTGAATATAGAAACATGAATCACAAGAGCCCCAACTGAACCTTTCAATAGCTTACCTAAAGTGATATTCATAAACTGTACAGACAATATACACCAACCTGTATACATGAGCCGTATACACTTTTCAGTATGGCTGTTTCCAACTATGAAACAGCCAGCCACATTATTCAGTTTAATGCAGTCTGGATATTAGCAAGGATATAGTTAATGTCATCAATGTTCTCTGTATTTTATGCTTTGTCTTTCATATATAATTCACTGTTTTGAATTCATGTGTCTACAACCTAAGAACTAATATTCAGAGGTTTATGTGATCAACTGTTCTCCTTGTTAGTTTGGCGGAATTCATTTCTGAAGCGTCTAGAGCTCAGTGAGGCTTGCTAAGCACTCATGATGATTTCTATTGAAAATAAATAATAAAGGTAATAATTTTATAAAAATATTCTTTTTTTTTTCGAGGCAGGGTTTCTCTGTATAGCCCTGACTGTCCTGGAACTCACTCTGTAGACCAGGCTGGCCTTGAACTCAGAAATCCACCTGCCTCTGCCTCCCAAGTGCTGGGATTAAAGGCGTGCGCCACCACTGCCCGGCTATAAAAATATTCTTAAACACCTGTTAAATAGTAATAAAATGGCATTTAATATTTTCAGGTAGTGTATGCAGCAACATGAAAATCAAGTTGGATTTTAATTTCTGCCCATATCTTAAGGTCAGTGGATTTTAGTCTGTCAAATACAAATAAAATATTTTGAGGTCTTTAGACTATAATAATCCCATTTAGATTATGAATGTAATTTTTAAATCATTGTACACAAAAATATAAACACACGTCTGCATAATTAGTTATGTAGTTAATAATGACAATGAGACACATGCTGTTTTCTTTCTCCTGTTAGCTTCCTGTTGTAGAACTCCAGCCACAAACAAAAAACAAAAACCCAAGTCTGAGAACTTCCTCCCAGTAGGAGAAAGATCTGGATCTTAGGGTAGCAAAAAAATTCTCCTCAGAATGTGCTTTCTACACACTGAATAAAAGCAGGGGCAGACAAGATGATGCTTTGTTCTTATGGATGCTTTTAAACAAGAGCACAGTTGTGTCGATGGTCCACACCCATGTTTCTTGCCAGGGCTGCCATGTTCTTCTAATAACTGAGTTCACTGGCCAGCAGATGCAAAGCACCAAGCGCAGGCAACATGCTCAGTCTCAGCTTCCACCGCGCACTACTCGCAAGCCATGAGGAAACACGTTTCAGGCACTGATACTTTTACAAAATACTCACTTTTCACCAGGCGACCCACAGGTAACGTCAGTCAGCAGGGAAAAGGCAAAGTGCTCGGCCACCTCCACAAAGTGGCTGAATCCCCGAGTGTCTCTGCGCTTTGGGTCAATTAGAACACAAAGGAGTTCATACAAAAGAGTTCGGCTTTTGATACTCATAGCTTGATTTTTTCCTTCCATCGTTATCTGAAAAAAGAAAATCTAAGAATTAAATTATGGATGCAACAGTCTACTTCTTTAGTTATTTATTATATATACATTGCATATGTTTGTCATTAATAATCACTGACAGTGACTATAAATGTATCTTTTACTCGCAGAATGTAATTGTCATCTCAGAGGCTGGCTACTGAATAAGCTCCCTTTCTAGTTCTTTCTAAACTCTGGCTGGCTGGTTCAATTCCACTGTTCTGACTCAAACTCCTCTCCAAGCTGACATGTCACCAGATGAATGAAATCTTTCTGTCAAATCTTTCTCTGATTCATCACTTGTCTGCCCCTCAACTAGCCATCACTTTAAAAATGGCGGCTTCCTTCTACAAACTAACTTTACCTTCATTGTTTGGAATTTAAAATGTGTACTAAAGACACGTCTATAATCCAGCTACAGGGGTTCAAAGTGTGTGGCCAGTCTGCATCCAGAGGATCACACAGACCAAGAAAGTCTTTACATGTGACCCACTGCCAGAACAGCCATGCTGCTGGATTAAAATTTCTCTACATCTGACAATGATGGAAATATGAAGAATGGAAGAGGAAATTGTTTCAAAATTATATTTTAAATATACCCATTTCCATCTAAAAGGAATGGGTGATCACTGACAAAGAAAAGAAATAATCATTAAAATATGTTCTACTTACTTAAAGTATTTAAGAACTTAAATTCTTAAATATTTATATACTTAAACTATTTAACATCCTAAATAATAGCATATATCCTTTAAATCAGCTGCAATAGTTCACATCATGAATTAAAATAAATCACAGTTTTAAAACTACTCCAAGAATTTATTATTTCATAATGAATGAAAAAGGAAATAATTATTTCAAAAATATGTCATAAAAGAGATAAGATTGCTTTAATTATCTGTGTTTCAATGAGCAAATGGTGACTGCCATATAACATTAAAGTACAAAAGCCACCAAATGAGAACAGTCTCTTCAGTTAAGACCATTCAAGGCATCCTCGCATGCTGAGCCTTTTGAAATGTGATTTCCTACCTTAAAGGACTGAGTTGCTATTAGAAGAACAAGGACAATATTATTGTTCCTTCATATTCTAATATATCTGGGAAATCCCAGTCTTCCAACTCATCATTTGTAACTCATCCATTGTGCCCTCTACCCCCTACACACACGACCACTCTCTGTGATTTATTATAGTAATCAAGTCAATGAAACGATTGCCTTTTTTCCCAGCACGAAAACTTAGCGAAGGCATACTCATTTTATCCTATTTTTTTCCAGCTTTGTAATCTTGCCTTTTTATATTCACATGCAAACTCAAGATCTGAATTTATGAGACTATCCATTTCAAAGATAAAAGAACAGTCCACGGGGAAACTCTGATGCAAATAACAATACAAATTTGATGGTACAAGCACGTGGCCTGTTGGGTACAGAAGCAAGAAGACCAAATAAGACAAGCTGAGAGACTCTGTCAGAACTCAGAAAGGTGACGAAGGAATGAGATTATCTTAGAATGAATCACTACGACATGCCATAGTAAAGCAGGTGGAAGGGGAGGTCACAGATTCTTAATGAGCAACACAAGTTATTTAAGCTTACTGGCACAGAAACTGTTTTATATCTGAGAAAAAATTTTAAAACAGACAACATAATATTACTCCCAGAGCTATGAAATTACAACAGGCGATGGATGAGAAGCATCTAGGAATGGAGAAGCAAAAGTTCATCTTGACATTAAACATTTCTGAAAGAAAATGTCAGAACAGTATGTGCGTGTTTCAAGAGTTAAGGTTTGTACCCAAGAATTAGACAGCTGTTCCAGCTTGTATTTATGCTCGAGGGAAACAGAAAGCTCACTTAAGTGAAATAACAGCTACAGTTGAACCCGCTCCTCTAACACTGGGTTAGTATAGGTTCACTGTTACTATGATCTCAGGTCATAGGCAGATCTTATCATCATCTTTATTTCTAGGTAATGAGACTGAGGCAAAATGAGAACAAACAACTTGACACAGGGCACAGGACTCGGTTATTGGCCAAGCTCAGGCCATGCTGGCCAGCTCTCTGTACTAGCTTGCGGTGTCCCTGCTGCTCTTTAGACTGTAACAACACAACTTGAGTCAGTTCACTAGTGAGTCTGCAAAAACACTCAGTGAACTGCAAATGGAGCCTAGTGTACTCCTAAACTAAATCACATTAGAAACAACTGCACCACAAAACATACATTGATAATATGCAGATGATAAAAATAAACACTTGCCTCTAAAAGGTCACTTTATGAAAATAACAGAAAAACCCAAAATAAACATTTACAAATCAGTAAAGACAGGAACTTCACATGGGAAAACCTTAAGAAGCTGTCAAGAGAAAGATGGAAATGAAGAACTGTTTTGGATGTGTCTGAGGGATAGTCTATGAGACTCCACAGGACATGCTATTCCTGTGCTTTTATAGCTGTTCCAGACTACAACATCAGAACTCCTGACTCCAGTTCTACCAAGATAAAATAACCAGAAAGATGAACCTGATAAATAAAAAAATAGAATATCAAATCCCACAGGGACTTGAACTCTGATATTGTTACTAAGGACTAGAAATAGCGGGTTGTCCCACACCTGGGAAAGTCAGGAGTCAGAAATACTGTTATACCAAAGATCGTCTGAGCCCACAGATGGGCTCTATCTAGGAAATCTTTATAGAGTCTTTTTAGTAGAACAGTGTCCACTTCAAATAAAAAACAGGATGTTACTTCCAATGTACAAATTTCCATCTAGGATTCACTGAAAGAAGCACTCATGTTGGACAGACACATCATCAAAGTACTTAGAACCTGAGAGAAAATGAAACCGGCAAATGTCAAACATAGTCACTTAGAACATACGATCATACACCATGCTAGGCGCACAGGAAGCCCGAGTCTGTGCTAAAGTTGAGGTTGGATCGTTGTTGTTTTTTTTTTTTTTTACTTCCTATGGTGAGTACTGCATAATGTACAGCTGGCTCTATTTGAATTTCAGCCCACAAACAGTAACTCTTTGCTGTTGGTGCATCTCGATGAAGTGCTAGCGATGTGGTTAAAATGCATTGCTCGCCAGAAATTCACGCATAACTAGTCCTCCCTTGTTTTCACTTGCTAAGTGTTATGTATGAACGATGCAGGTTATTTATATGTGGGTACATGCACTCACGACTCCTTTCGTCTTACTGTGTAATTGTGTCTAAAACAAGAAATACACATTTGACAATACAGTCATGAGTGTACCACAAAGGGCACATTCGGATGCTGTCATCAAGAGGAGAGCACATACTATGCTTCCATAAATCTCCACGGTTCCTCCACTGTGTACACAGGCTATGTAACACTGACTGCACCTCCCAGGCTGGAAATCTCCAAGGAATGTCACTGGACTGGATATTGCATGCAATTATACATACGGTATTTGTGTATCCAAACATAGAAAAGGTCCAGCGAAAATGGAGGTTTCTTTTTATATTGTGAAAATACTGCTGTACACACAATTCATTGATGACTGGACCAGTGTTTGACTCCTGAATGTTCTCATGTATACTAGCTCCACTTGAATGACTGTTCTTTTTCCAATTTTTAAAATAATAATGATAAAGTGAGCCTTCATATTACACATATATCTGCACAAATATTTACATTTCTTATTCTAAAACATAATTCTCACATGAGTACACTATTAGGAGCTCTGATTTAAGAATCCCAGAGTTACTCAAACTCTTATCCAGCCAAAGGTAAATGCTTATATAATAAAGTTCACTAATATTCAAAACAAAATAATAACCTATGATTTTGTGCTATTTGACAATTTTACTGAAATAAGTGTTGATCTAAGCATGGGCCACCAGCACTCGGTGTGAGAACTCACTGAAGAGTTTTTAGACACAGTCTCACAGTGCAGCTCAGAAGAGCCTTACACTACTCAGCTCCCCGCCTCCACCCCTGCCTCTACCCCTGCCTCCAGGGCGAGAATGTTGGAACATGTTCCCATATCTAAATTTTTATTTATTTTTCTTGATATATGTCTGTGTACCATGTGTGTGCCTAGTGCTCACAAAACCAGAACAAGGCATCGAATCCCCTGGGACTGGAGTTAGAGCCAGCTGTGAGCCACCACGTGGATGTTAGGAACCCTGGTCCCCTGGAATAGATGCTAGTATTCTTAACTGTTGAGTCATCTCTCCAGCCCCCTGTCATATCTCATTTAAAGTGCTGCCTTTTGTCTGATGATAATACATGGTTTAAATATATAACTTAATGAAAAAAAGAGCAGCAGATTACCCTCTTACTAAGTTTTCCTCTAAAATATTTGAAATTTTCTTCTTTAGACTCTAAAATGTAGTCTTTACACATGGTTTCTCTCGTTTTGGTCAAGAACAACTTACTATGTTACATCTGTTTTATTATTCGAAGTTTAGGTATCATTATTCCTTTGCATGAAGTCTATCTTTAGGGTATTCTCTACATAAAATGCCAGCCACCTCTCTGTGCTTTACAAAGGATTGTCATAATGTTCTCTTTACATGCTTTATAATTTTCTATTCCTCAGTCATCTGCAAACCAGTGCTTTGCACATGTCTGTGTACATGTGTGCCTGGTACATACAGAATCATGTTGAATAGGAATGCTATTCAAATATCCTACTGAAGACATTTTCAATAATTAAAGGTCTCCATGTAGAGGGCTCCTATAGATGGACTCAGACCTTTATGCTTATAGATAAATATGTTTAAAAAACATTATCTTGATAAGAAAGCTTAAGACAAGCTATAAAAATCTTTTCCTTCAGTAATAATACTTTTTAGCTATTGTATTCTATTTGTAATCTTGAACTTTTATAGCTCTATATACACATTTTGTAGGAGAGTAAACAAATAAATGACGGCATATAAAAGCTGACTAGGGCAAGTCCATGCACTTGAATGCCTAAGAGTCTTTGGCCCATCCTTATTCTTACTTTTCAACAAATATTTGCTGTTAGATTGTTGGATTCTGGCCATACCAACTTCCCCACAGTTCCCTCAAACAGGCCTCCCTCAAGAAAAGTACAGGGCAGGTGTGAGTAATCTCACTCTTATGGTTAGAAATTACATTTTATTATTTCGTAGTAATAGGATTATGCCTGGTGAGGTATCTGCTTTGATTGGGCTCCGTGAGCTTCTCACTGAGCGGTGCGCTAACCTTTGCGAGGATACCCTACCTTCTCCATCATGAGCATCACGGCGCTGAGCTGCTCATCTGTGCTCTCCATGGCTACCCGCAGGTTGAGGCTGTGGAGCACTCTATTGAGAACATCTTCATATAGGGGCTGATGCAGCAGGTCCTCAAGCCCCCAGACGGCTTGTGAATCCACATCAGAGACGAGAGTGATGTTGGCAGTCCCATACACTTTATCAATTCTGGCACCACCTTTCGGCTCAAAAAGCACAATCTGAAAGCGTTTAGGAAATGTATCTAAAGACCCTGTCTCTGGGGTTAAGACAACATCCAACACTGCATTTCTCTGGCCAGGCTCAAAGACCAATGTGCCTTCTGTCCTCACAAAGTCCTTCCCAGAAACAGCTGGAGATATGAGGACCCGGCCAACTGCCTCAGCGCTCCTCAGCTCCTGAAAATAAACAAAGGCAGGAAAATGAGGCTGTGATGTCTCTAAAGCTATCCTAATATTATTAACCTAATTGACACTAAACATGAACTTTCTACTTCACTTAATTGCCTTCAGTAAGCTACACAGAGGTGAGGGAGGAGAGGGTTTGCTTGCACTGAAATGAACCAAAGAGAAGAAATAGGCATGGAGGGACAGTGTTGTCTAGCTAAGAGCCCAGTTACAACACAGTGAATGCTATGCTTTAGATACACTGTTGTCTAGCTAAGAGCCCAGTTACAACACAGTGAATGCTATGCTTTAGATTGCACAAACTGGGAAACTAAACATGTGGGGTGAAGAAGAAATATTTAAATTTAAATTTTACCTAGAAATTTTGGGCCAGGGCCAGCTGAAGGCAAAAGGTAAGAAGGAAGAGGGAACTGACTCTTTCTCACCCTTCAGTGTGGAAATGATTAGGTCTAAGGAATGTATGCATCTGATTTTTCAGAACACAGTTGTTGCAGAGCTTTTATAAAGTTCAGGATAATTCCTCTAGCCAAGGAAAAGCCAAAAGAAACAAGTTACAATTCACCCAGCACAGGAAGCTCAAGAAGAAGGAGGACTGAAGTGAGGGTGCTTTGGTTCCTCTGAGAAAGGGAACAAAATATTCACAGGAGCAATAAAGGAGACAAAGTGTGGAGCAGAGACGGAAGGAAAGGCCACCCAGAGACTGCCCTACCTGGGGATTCATCCCATAAACAGTCACCAAACTACAACATTATTATGAACAAGAAGTGCATACTGAAAGGAGCCTGTTATGGTTGTCTCCAGAGGGGCCCTGCCAGAGCCTTACACATACAGAGGCAGATGCTAGCAGCCAACCATTGGACTGAGTGTGGGGTCCCCAATGGAGAAGTTGGAGGGCAGACTGGAGGAGCTGAAGGGGTTTACAGCCCCATGAGAAGAACAATGATGTCGGCCACCCAGACACCCCAGGACTCCCAGGGACTAAACCATCAACCAATGGATGCATATGGTTCCAGCCAAAAGTGTGGCAGAGGAATGCCTTGTTGGGCATCAGTGGGAGGAGAGATCCTTGGTCCTGTGAAGGCTCAATAGATGCCCCAATGTGGGGGGAATCAAGGTGGGGGAGGTGGGAGTGGGTCAGGTGGAGGTGCATATATACTTGGAGGCAGGGGTGGGAGGAGGGGTTGGGGGTTTTCGGGGAGAGGGAAACAGAAAGGTTTCAGCATATGAAATATAAATGAAGAATATATTCAATTTAAAAAAAGAAAGTAGCAAAAAAAGAAAAAGAAAAAGAGAGAGTTGCCTTGGTCATGATGTCTGTCCACAGCAGTAAAACCATCACCAAGGCAGCATGTATGCCTAGGATCTAGCTCAGACCCACGCAGGCTCTGTGATTGCCTCTTGGGTCTCTCTAAGCCTCTGTGAGCCTTGCTGAGTTGATTCTGTGGGCTTTGTTCTCCTAGTGTCCTAGACCCTTTTGCCATGGTTTCTGATTTTAAACTGTCCTTTTTGATTCTAGGTGTGTCTTCCTACATTGAATAAAAAAAACAAGAGTAATATTCCTTGTACTTTGTACTCAAAATCCCTTATTGTCAATACCTTGCAAAATGATATTAACACTGACAGAGACACAAACAATTTTCATTTTTTAAGACTCCTTCATGGTAAGTTTCACGATCACTCAGCTCGCTGCCTGACAGTCCCTCATTGTTCTCAATGATGATTGAGTTCTGCGTTTCTATGATGTTGAACTTTCATATGTGAATGGAATCTTTCACCCTATAATTTTGGAGATTTTTTTTACATGATCATTAGGAAATTACACTGGCTGATGTGTCAATTGGCTTGCTCCTTACCACACTTAGCGGAGTTCACAGGTCATCTAGCTTTTTGCCAACCGATGGACAATTTTACTATAATAAGCTACCACAGATATTCATGTAGAGATTTCTGTGTGAGTAACAAGTTTTCATTGAAATAAATGGCAATAAAATTGGAATAAATATGAGACAGTAATTGCATGGACCTGTATAATTCATGTATAGTTATTATAGAAACTAACAAAACATCTTCCAAATGGTTATATCATTTTACATCACCACCAGCAATAAACAAATTAGTCTCTGAATTCTTGCCAATATTAGGTACTGTCACTGATTTTATGACAGCCATTCTGGAAGGTTCAGATAAAATCGCCGTGGCACACATCTTATATAGACATGTCCTCTAGTGCAGTGTCTTGCTGTACCACTCTGGTCTTGCTTACTGCATTCTTCCTTCCATGATTATAAGCCCATTCTTCTTATCACTGCATTTGAGTTTACAGAACTTTCTCTCATAGTGTTCTTTCACTGTGAGCATATTGGTATGAAAGTATTAATTTTCTTCTGAGAGTACCTTAATTTCTCTTTCATTGTGTAGGAATGTTTTTTTTCTACAGGTGAAATAACTTATTTCTACCATTTGAAAGCTACAATTTATAATTGGGTTTCAACATGTCTCTCTAGGGCTTTCAGTAGTTCCCTCTCATTTTTAAATCTTTGTAGTTTGATTATCACATAATGTTATGGTTAATATCATCAACCTCAAAGAATCTAGAACCACTGAAGAGTCAGCCTGGAGAAGGCCTGTAAGGGATCATTTAGATTAAGTTAGCTGAGGTTAACCCACCCTTAAGTGTGCACAGGGACAATCTAGGATCTGGAGTCCTCAACTGAATGAAAGTGAGGAATGCTGGGTGTGGCTCTGCCTCTTCTCCCTCTGCATCCTGCCCATGCACACAGTATGAGCACTGCTGCACACAGTGTGGACACTGCTGCACACTCTGGAGCTTCGCTGCCACGGTGGGCCACATCCTTAGGCTGGGAGCCACACGAGCCCCTCCCTCCTGAAGCGGCTTTTGTCTGGTATTCTCTCACAACAAGAAGATAATTACAGCGCCTTAATGAAGGATTTTCTTTTTATTTTTTATTTTCTTATTTATTTTTATTCTTTATTTATTTTGTGCATTTTTTTTAGTTTTTTTCAACGTATATTCTAATAATCTTTGTGAAATTGAAAACATTTCCATCACTATTCTTTCAAATGTTTTTTTTTTTCAATTCTTATCTCTTTCTTCTTTCCTTTAGGACTCCAGAGTCATAATGTTAATTTTTGTTGTTGCAGCTGTGGGGGTCCCTAAACCATGTTTTATTAGTTTTCTCAGTCTCTCTGATGCCACTGTTCAGAGGACCAACTGTCACACTATCTGTGAGAGTCTTTCCTTGTCTCTGTTCTGTTCCTGAGACTCCTAAGTGTGCGTCTACATGTAAAGCTCTGCTTGCTCTTCTGTATGTCCTCTGCTCACTGCCTCGGAGCCCTCCTTCCTTGTTGAGACAATTTCTGTCTTTCACGTGTTGAACTGCTGATTAAAGCATGTTGTGCAGCTGTGTTAAACTTTTACTGAGTGGTTCTCAGATTTGGCTCTTCTCACTGCTGACATCCACTTAATATTGCTTTCCATTCTATTTTAGGTCATTCCATACTCGATGAGACGAGCCGTTGCTGACTGGTACATACACATGTTGTGTCTTACCTCATGAGACTCGGGTTATTCTTTGTTTGTTTTTGACTGACTCATTTTGACACTGCTATGACCAAAAAAAGGGAACCATTACTCCTCACAGGAAAGCGCAGTCTTCCTAACTGGTTTCTGAAGTGGGGGAAGGAGAGCCTTTATCAGTAGGTGGAGTGAGATCGTCTAAGAATCTCACCTCCATGGGTCTCTCCTCTGAGACCCTCTCCACTACCACCCAGTGTTCTCCGCTGACCCTGAGCCAGTGCTGGGCGCCTTTCACTAGTAGACAGTGGGCAAAGTCCCAACTCTCCACCTGGTCCTCTGACATGGCATGCAGATACCAAGGTTCCTCTCCCCTTCCCTCCTTCCTTCCCTTCCTCCCTCCCTCTCTCTGGTCTCAATCTCCCTGCCCCCAGCTGACACAGATAAAGTGGGATAAAGTTTTTCTATCATGTTTGACCCGAGAGTATAAAGGATTTTCATCTAAAAGCTTTCTGACTTGCTTATCTGTCCCTTCCCTGCCCCTTGCACTGCAGAAGACACATCTGTATGGGTGGGGTGCCCTGACCCTTGCGTTATACACCTTGTATCTGTATGAGGAATTTTGTTATTTGACTACAAACATCACATCTGGATGGGGTTTCCCACTACTGCTACTTACACTACAGATATTATATCTGTATGGGAATTTGGCTCCTTGCAATGTAGACAGCACATCTGTATAGATTTTTTTACTTTTTTTCCCTACTTTTTCCCCCTCATTACTGAATCCATATGGCAAATTCTTCAGCTCAAAATCTTGGGTATAAGGGAAGAGGGGAACTGGGTGGGGACTTGCCTTTCTATGCTCTATGTGTGCTCAAATTTCCAGCTCATTGTTCCTCTCCGGTTTCAGAGTCTCCTAATATCGTTCTATGTGTAACTCCCAGGGTCTATAGTTGAACTCAGTGGGAAAAGGCATATCTGCTCTATCTTCTGCTTTGTCAGAAATAGAATCCTCCTTTATAGGAAAAGCCTCAGATTCCAGCTTTCACTTCCATGTAAAGACTTTGAAGGTGGCATTGGCATCCCAGCCCTGCGTCTGTGATCACAGGGTAATGTGTCTAGTGCACCCCAGCCCTGAGTCTGTGTGTCTAGTGCGCCCCAGCCCTGAGTCTGTGTGTCTAGTGCGCCCCAGCCCTGAGTCTGTGATCGCGGGATTGTGTGTCTAGTGCGCCCCAGCCCTGGGTCTGTGATCATGGGGTAGTGTGTCTAGTGCACCCCAGTCCTGAGTCTGTGATCACGGGTTAGTGTGTCTACTGCACCCCAGCCCTGAGTCTGTGATCATGGAGTAGTGTGTCTAGTGCACTCCTGCCCTGAGTCTGTGTGTCTAGTGCATCCCAGCCCTGAGTCTATGATCATGGGGTAGTATGTCTACTACACCCCAGCCCTGAGTCTCTGTCTAGTGCACCCCAGCCCTGAGTCTGTGTGTCTAGTGCACCCCAGCCCTGAGTCTGTGATCGTGGGGTAGTATGTCTACTGCACCCCAGCCCTGAGTCTGTCATCACAGGGTAGTTTGTCTAGTAATTGGAATAACAGGTATGTCCACATGGATACACATATCTATCAACTCTTCACGTCTCTCATCTGGGTATGTGAATTTGTTCATAAAAGTGTGTTGTGTGTCAGTTATCGTGACTGTATGTTTTGTATGTCTGGTTGCCCTTCTCCTACTCTATAAACTCATGATCTGATAGTGACAAGAGCGAAGCGTGGGCAGGAAACACAATTTTTTTTTATCATTTCTCCTCCTATCATAAACATGCTAAACAAAATATTAAAATCTATTATGAACAAAAATGCTTTTTCTCTCTTGTTTGTCATACTATAACATTATACAAAACAGAGTTTAATTTTAGTATTCCACACGGCAGAGATTGTGTGTCCTGTTATCTGACTCTGCCTAGCAGGTTTGTGGAACAGCTCCCACCCACGATTCTAAATCTACCCTCCTATGGCCTGTCTCTATCACACTAGGCTCACCTACGCGTACGTGTATGTGTAAAATGGTGGATTTGTTTGAAGCAGCCAATGGTGGGAAAGGGGAAAGACAGAGGTTATGTGGAAAACAACAGGGAGCAAAAGTAGGAGAGCTATTATCTCCACAATCGTGCTTAAACAGAAGAGACAACATTTTTTTTTTTTTTACTGTATTAGAATGTTGCTGATGAATCAAAATGAAAACAGTAGTGCTGAGAGGGCGTACGAGAGTCTGGTCTCCTCGTGTGTTCACCTGCTGCCTGGCCCACCGGAAGCCCAGCCGGTCTTTCACTGGACACCATATGACAGGAAGGGTTGGCAGGAGTGTAGTCCCTTAAAACCCGGGCTTCGCACAACTTAAGTTCAGTTAGTAGTAAAAATTCAGCTAGTTTGAATGTAAGCTGTGGGCAACTTTGGCTTGTTGTTCAAGTCTAAAGAGGAGCAGTGGAGAAAGCCCTGGGCTACAGCCGTAAAGACGTGACAGAGCAGACTTGCAATGGGGTGCCTTGATCAGACATTGAGGGCTGCCAAAACAGGCCAAACAAAACAGAAAGCCTGTCTTTTTAAACCACCGCCTCTGAGTGATGAGGGCAGGCTAGGAGGTAAGGAGAACACAGTATAGGCACAGGCAGCCGGTGATCATCATATCATCAGCAAACATATACAGCTCATATATGACTACACTTTTGCCAGCCTACCTGGGTACTAAAGTTAACAGACATCATCATTCCTGTCCCGGAATCTCTGGCCACCTGCAAACTGATCAAAGTAGCCTTCTTGTGAGCCACCGCCAGTCGAGAACCCACAGAAAAGGAAACAAGGCTCTGAGGGTCACCATTCTTGGAAACTTTAATCCGAGCAAATCTGGCGCTGTTGTTTATAGCTGCCCCAGCAGTGACGTCATACAGCTCCACAAAGAAAGGCATTTCAACTTGATGCACCTGATAATGAGGAAAAGAATTAACTATTGCAAATATACTCCTGTTTTTACATATTTCTATCACTAAGCCATGCTACAGTTCATCTACAGCATTATAGAAATGAATTTACACATGTATACTTTATATATGTGCAAAATGCATGTAATAATTATCATCATCATCAAAAGATGCAGAGGCTATTAACTTGAGAATTGATGTGAACATAAGAGGGGTTGGAGGGAGGAAAAGTACCAAAGTACCTAAAAGAGGATGGAAAGAGGGAAGGAAGGGAGAAAGTTATACAATTTTATATCTATTAAAAGCATGTTTAACAGAAACAAATATATAGTTAAGGAAATATTTTATAAAATTACAGAACAATTAATTTTTACATTAAGTCACTATAGCAACTAGTCCTTTTTTAAAACTTCTTTCTTTAAAGCTTCATTTTCTTATATTGGACTTCTCTCTGAAGGTAAAGGTCTGTGGAGGTTCGAATAAGAATGGCTCAGTGGGCTCATACATGTGATGTTTAGTCACCAGGAAGTAGCACGATTTGAAAGGATTAGAAGGATTAGGAGGCGTGGCCTTGTCGGAGGAGGAGGAGCTTTGTGGAGGAAGTGTGTCACTGGGGTGGGTTTTGAGGTTTCAAAAGCTGATTGGAGGCCTAGGCTTCCTCTTTCTGTCTATGCAGCTCTCAGCTCCTGCTCCAACACCATGCTCGCTGCCATGCTCCCTGCCATGATGATAATGGACTCAACCTCTGACACTGCAAGCAAGCCCCCCAATTAAATGCTCTATTTTATAAGAGTTGCCTTGATCATGGTGTCCTTCACAGCAATAGAAAGTAACTAAGACAAGGTCCAAAGATAATATTCCTAAACTCAATAAGCAAATGATGAATAAATAAGTGCATCCACACATCCAGCTGATTAAAAATTGATGAAAACATTAAACCATTCAAATATTTTTCAATATGGGTAGATCTCAAATATGGCAACAAGAAATAACATCAGGACACATAAAGATTTCATAATTAGATACATGTATCTGATACCTTAAGTATAAAAATAAAAATGATTTAATGTTTACTCCATGTGTCAAAAATATTTACATAAATATTCAAAGCTTAAGCAAAACATCACACATTATAGCAGTTTTCTCAACACTGATATCAGGTAGAAACCAGAGCAGAGTGCAGAGTTAAATAACGCTGTGGGTGTAAGAAAAAGAAGGTAAAGGGGGAACTGAACTTCATCTAAGATTTACTTATTTATTGCTTCTTTTGAGATAGAGTTTAATGTAGCACAAGCTACACACATGAATACACACCGAGTTCAATGATTGAATTTCCTGAAGCCCCATCTGGAGTACCTCTCAAGGGTTAGGATCGGGTGTGCACCAACACTTCCTGATTATGTGCACAAGGTATCCAACCCAGGGCTTCGTTCATTCGTACTAGGCTCTGTCATCTAAGCTACAACCTCAGCGCCCATTTTTTTAAAACAGTGTTTAAGTTTTAAACAAATATAAGGCTATATTGATAACAAATTCTGAAAATTTCATATAATTTTCGAATAACATTGTATCAAGATTAACTCTGTCCATGCTACTCCCTTGTTCTCCCTGAAACCACCCATTTTCTAAAGCCTGAATTGCTTTTTATAACACATTGTCAATCACCTGTTTTTACAAATGACTTATTCTTACAGAGAAAAATCTGAAATATTTAACCGTGTTGTTAGCATCCTGGCATATCCTGTTAAAGTGACTTGATGTGTTTTCAACTGCACGTGTCATTGTCTAAGGGTACATTAGGCATATTTTTATCTGCCAGCAAGAGCCTAATCCATAATTTGTTTTGTGATAATTTGAATGAAATGAAACAAAACAAGAAATCCTTCTATATGATCCAAAAAACCTCTATCCTAGTCACACAGTAAATGCTCTTAATCTCATTTTCAATGTTTAAAGAAATGTGTTTAGCTATCCAATAGCACATAAAATTCTTTACTTTTGACAATACACTGTCCTTAAGTGTTAGAATGTGGAAATTAGAGTATTCTTTCCACTACGAGAGACACTTGTCAGCAAAAGCAAGAAGCTGAAGCAGTAGGGAAAGTAAGGGCGACTGTGTTTAGGAGCTAATATTCCCCTGACGACCCAGGGAGCGCGAATCCACAAGAGTCTCTTTGAAGTGAGGATTTTGGCATATTAAGTTCCAATAGACACTCTTGTCTTTATTGTTCAGTAAAATGTTCCTTTCCATTGTGATGATGATTAGAACATTACTTATAACCACTTACCATCAAAAGAAAGTGTTGTAACCTAAGTAAAGAACGATCTAAAGACTGAATAGCGTACAGACGGGAGCCTACATAGAATTAGACTGAAGACAAAAAGAATCTTCCAGTCAGGCAGAGAAATGCTCTGTTCTGATAATATGCCTATAGTCTACTGAGAAATGAGATGTAAAGATCTTATTTGAATACTTCCAGACTCCTAGACATGATGGGAGACCTCACACGAACCCACTGCACATGGAACTGCTGTGGGTCTCTCCTAGTGGGGCATTTGAACTTCACGGTGGACTTTTTGCCCTAACTAGTAGAAAATTCCTCTCTCAGGAGTCAGAACTGTTCAGAAGCAGAAAAGTAAAATCAAAACAATATCTTACTTAAATATTTTTCTAAAGGATATTTGCACCAGCGCCTAAATGCTCCAGTTTAATAGATTCGGTGGGTTAAGAGCATGCCTGCTGTCTTAGATTTTTTTTTCCTGTTGTAATAAATTAACCTGAAAAAAGGAACTTGAAGGGGTTATTTGGCTCGAAATTCCAGATTACAAGTTGTCACTGTAAGGAACTTGGGGAGGCAGGACGTTGAAGTGACTGGTGACATTACATCCCCAGTCAGGGCAGAGTGTGAATGAGTGCCCCCATGCTGTCGTCGGGCATTCCCTCTCTGTATTCCATTTAGAGGAAAGTCTATGAAATGGGCTCATTCCAGGCAGTTCTTCCCACCTCAGTTAACCCAATTAAGAAAATGCTCACAGGCACACCCATATGCCAATTTACTGTAGAAAATTCCTCACGGAGACTTCCTTCTAACATGATTCTACATTGTGTCAAGTTGACAACCAAAACCAAATACCCTATTCTTAAGCTAATTCGCATTTTATATGCTTTGTAAATATAGATCTATGAGGTAAGGGTGAGTTGACAAAAACCGGAAAGCTGGATTCGAACCTGTCTAAGAAGTTGATGAGGCAAGTCAGTTAAGTTCTTTAGAACTTGAAAATGAAAGAAAATAATTATGCAGCAGAAAATGGGGAAAATAGGGCTAAAGGTTTTAAAGTTGAGGATCAAGGAACTGGACCAAGGGAGACAGCACCAAGTGAACTGTCATGTCATTCTGCACACAGATGTGTTCTGTGTGTGTGTATGTGTGTGTGTGTGTGTGTGTGTGTGTGTGTGTAATATTTGTAAACCTCCACTAGTGTTGACACAGTTACTGCAGAAGTGCCTTGGGCTTCCATCCCATCCATCCCTTCTTAGCAAAATCACTATCAATCATCTGTTAGGGTCAGTCAATTCCTTGCCAAGAACTGTGCTACTAATAATCTTCATTTGTTATCAAAACATTGAAACTTCCCAACAGTCCTCTTATTAACCCCTTTAAACCTGGGAGGCTGATCAAGGCTAAACACCTTATCCAGTACTGCCTAATTAATTAGTGTATGAGCTAAGATTTGAATCAAAGTCTTCTGTCAACAGAACTAAAACTCCGCCTACCAGATGGACTGCTGAACTATATAATTTAAATCATTTATATAGTCATGGCAATAACTAAAGAGAGTTCTTAGGCCAAAAGGTTGGGACAAATTATATTGGTCTGTTGGCACATCCACACAGGCTCTCAAACCTCATTGCATAAAATAAATAAAATAAAATAAAATAAAATAAAATAAAATAAAATAAAATAAAATATAAAATAAAATAAAGACTTGTGTATTTCCTGGCTTATACTGTTAGCTCTTAATTTATAAGAAATAAAAAAAATTACAAACTTGAGAAGCCAAATTCATGCTAAATAATCAAACATAGTTGGTGAAAATGCATAGAAGATTGTAGTGCATGTTTTCATTTTCTTTAAAACACAATCCTATTCCCTCCTTTGCTTTTGAGATATGGTCTAGTAGCCCAGGCTGGCCACAAATGTGTGAGATGTGGTCTAGTAGCCCAGGCTGGCCCCAGATGTGTGTTCTTTGTGCTGCAGCCTCTGGAGTGCTAGGATTAAAGATCCATGTCTCCACTCTCAGCTCCTCTTGTTTTACATCTTCTTTGACTGACATACGAATATGCTGTCCTTGACTGTGACTTTAACAAATGGAAAGACAATAGAGATATAATAGTTTGAAAATAAGTTATCTTTCTTACCTATCTGAAACTACTGAAATCCAGTCTTTGTGGTCTTCCTCTAGTTAGACCAGTGGTTCACAACCCTCCTAATGCTGCTACACATATATGCATATATAAAGGCAATTTAAATACAATCACCAGATAATAGACAGAGCCCAAATGGAGACCTCTTGTGACCAAATGAAGCTTCCAGTACCAGGAATGTTTTATATCTAACTGAGTTGTTGGCCAAAGAGATCCCATAGAAACTCCCAAACAACCAAGACTGTTGCCAAGACTGTAGGATGCTCTCCACAAACGGAAGACAAAGTCCCACTGTTGAGGACAACATCCACAGAACTCACTGTCCATGGAGAAGCCAAGCTGGGGCCTAGATACAGCCTTTGCCTGTATGTGCTGGTGTGTTTCCTACAGGATGATACTCTGCATACTACCAAAGCAGAAAGGTAAACACGAATCAAGCCACAAACCCTGCACTCTACAAGACTGTCTTTCCTGTAAGATAATACTAGTGCAATGGTGCCATAAGGCTCATGGGAGGAACCAACCAATGTCTGATATGACCTAAGAACCACCCCATGAGATGAGACCCATATCCAACACCGCTTGGGTGACCAGAAACCTGACACTACATAGGATGTTTCTACCAAATCCCTCCCCGTAGGAGTCAGGGCGCCTACGAAGAGGAGGCTGGATGATCTTAAGAACCAGCAGAGGTGGAGGATAGGAAAAGACAAGGCCTTTTAAGTCAACAGAATTGGCACACATATGAACTGACAGAGACGGAGGAGACCGTGCAGGGCCAGCGTGGCTCTGTACCCGAGGGGTCTTAAAGCTGAAGATGTGGACACATGTCCCATTCCTAACCCAGAGGCCACCTCTGACTGGGAACCACTTGCAAATGAAAATGTAATTTTTCACAAGGAGTTTCATTCTTTAGGAGCAGGCTGGGCATCCAGCAGTAGGGTTTCCCCCTACTTTTTATGCTATAGGCCCTTTGAGCATATATTATCTTCTAGTTTCATGTTTTTATAGGATTCCTGAGTGTGCAAATGAGTGGGTAGGTGTCTGTTTTTATCTATTTTGTGTCTTGTCTTTTCTTTTTTCTTTTTTCTAACCAATACAACAGATTTTATTTTATTTTATTGTGTTTTTTTATTTTCTATGTTCTTTGTTTATATTCCAGATGCTTTCCCCTTTCCCGGTTCCCCGCTCCCCATATGTCCCATAAGGCATCTTCCCTCTGCCCATTCCCCAATCACCCCCTCCCATTTCTCTATCCTGGTACTCCCCTACAATGCTGGATCAAGCCTTTCCCAGGGCCCTCTCCTTCCTTCCTTCTTGGGAATCATTTGATATGTGAATTGTGTCTTGGGTATTCAGCACTTCTGGGCTAATATTCACTTATCAGTGACTGCATTCCATGTGTGTTCTTTTGTGAATGAGTTACCTCACTTAGGATGATATTTTCCAGTTCCTCCATTGAGGGACATCTGGGTTCTTTCCAGTTTCTGGCTATTATAAATAAGGCTGTTATGAACATAGTGGAGCATGTGCCTTTATTGCATGCTGGGGAATCCTCTGGGTATAGCAGGGTCCTCCAGAAGTATCATGTCCAGTTTTCTGGGGAACTACCAGACTGATTTCCAGAGTGGTTGTACCATCTTGCAATCCCACCAGCAGTGGAGGAGTGTTCCTCTTTCTCCACATCTTGCCAACACCTGATGTCTCCTGAGTTTTTAACCATTCTGACTGGTGTGAGGTGAAATCTCAGGGTTGTTTTGATTTGCATTTCCCTAATCACTAATGACGCTGAACATTTCTTAAGGTGCTTGGGGTAGAGAGCTAAACAAAGATGAGTGAGTACATCTAAAGAAGTGCTTACCCGCCACGGCACTCACCTTCTTAGGACTGAGCTCAAGGCGGATAAAGCATCGGGTTTGACCCACTGTGCAAGTTGTGACTCCTGCCACAAACCGGAGTTCATCTGCTAGGTTCAGCCCCTTCTCCTGGAGAATGGTGGCTGTTTGGTTAAGTGTGACTCGCCAGAAGACCTGGACTTCTTCAAAGGCCCTGTGCACAAGCAAACAGAAAGACAAACAGTGGACCCATGTCGGGTAGTTTGCCCCAGAGCCTTCCCTGCTCTTCCTGCAGCGAAATGAGAACACTGAGAGAGTCAGTCTACAGCATTCTCTAACCGTCCACTGTGCAGTGAGGAGACAACGCTCAGTGAGGAATGTTAAGTCAAAATCTTTCTCTTCGAGGTAACAAAATGTGCAAGTAAACAGTAGAGAGCATCTTGGAGCTAAAGACAATGGTTATTAGTTTTCTTTTGACAATAATTTCTCTAGAGGAACACACTACATAAAAATAGATATAATTGTAATATTTTAAAACCAAAAGATGCCCTACATGTTTACAGAATAGGCCCCGTGTTTTAATCCATACATATGTGCATGTACATAGCAAGTGAAGACATATACTAAGTTCCCAAAAAGTCAGTACTGAGTTTGGGCAGCAATGCAACCTTTACTGTTCCAAGTCTCCCCTGGAGCGCAGTGGCTACATACAGTCGTCACGGAGTGGCTATCATGGTAGAGAGATGGTCTTAACCATCTGACATTGATTTGGATGGCCTATAAAACATTCTAGGCATTCCTGTGATACGGCTAAAAGCACGATGTGTTAAGTAATAGATTGAGAATGACATCACCCCAGGCTAGGGAGGGAGCTTGGCCAGTAAAACCACTGGCCATCCTAGCCTGACAATCTGAATGTAATCCCTAAAACCTATGGGAAAAGAAGAGGGACAGGTGAAGGCTGTCTTCTGACCCACCCATACCATTAGATGGGTCCCCCCAAATAATAATAGTAAATACATTTTTAGTTCAAAGTATATTAATACTGTCCAACTAGCTTGCCGGCTACCTCTATCAATATTCACCCTGCTTTCATTGTTAGGTATAGGTCTTAAGTTCTGTAACAATTTCAGGATGTTACACATGTGAACGCACATGCCTGCACACACACATACCGGTTTGGCTGCCTTGTGACGACTAGGCGCTGACTGCTCTCATCGGCTCCTTCCCTCAGTTCCAGACCTCTTTGGGACTCCTCACTGAAGCCGACGATACCATTCTGGAGGTCACTCCCTGGAACGGAAAATGGAGGGCTGTAGTACATTTAGGAATTTATAAACCCTCCAGCGCCACAGTCGCCTTGATAGCCGGAGAGTACAAAGGAAAAATGCACACATGGTGGGAACGTTAATTTTTAATAACTTTTTCCTAAAAACATTCCCAGACTGTAATGCCAAAGCAGATATCAATTCAAGACACGGAATCCAGAAGAAAGCACCTTGACCTCCTATGTGTGCTCGTGACCCATGGCGCGGGCTCGTGATTCTTTTTCCTTGTGTTTTAACTTATTTAATTTTTATTGAAACTGGATTTCTTTACTCAGACAATATAACCTGACCACAATTTTTTCTCCCTCCATTCCTCCTCACTCCCTCCAACCTCACCTCTTCCCAAGATCCACTACCCTCCATTTCTTCTTCAGAAAAAAGCAGTCCTCTAAGAGATACAAGGAGACACAATACGACAAGGCAAGGCCCTCACTCCGAGGCTGGACACGTGACGTTCCTCATGAGATGTCAGAGCACACTGGACAGCAACTGGCCCTTCACACGGCTGTTGTTCAAAGCCTGTGCGTTCACACAGCGCAAGCTCCGACGGAGCAGCAGCGGCTCTGCCTGCCGCGCCCACCGTGCTCCCACGGAGGAGCAGCCACTCTGCCTGCCACACCCACCGTGCTCCAATGGAGGAGCAGCGGCTCTGCCTGCCGAGCCCACCGTGCTCTGAGCACAAGACGAGTGCCAGCGTATGGCAAGCCATTAAGAACAAGTGTTTGTCAAGGAAGTGACGTGTGTAATGAATTCACCTTCCTTTAAATGGGTAGACAGTTTATGTCTTACTTACCTGCCTCAGGACAAAAGGAGAAAAGGATTAGACAAATCCCGAGTGTTAGAAGCTCCTTGATGGTTATTGGAAGCATTACACACACTCACACCACACACCACACACCACATACCACACACGCTCAACACCACACTCACAGACCACACTCCACACACACACACCACACACACCACATACATGCACATACCACAAACACACACACACCACACAAACATACACACACATAGATATACACCACACACATACATATTGCATATACACACAACACATACACATAGTCACACACACATATATAGCACACACAGACATGTACATATACACACATATACACAATCATATATACATTCCATACATACATCCATGTGCACACATACACATACTCATACATAATAAACACCACACACACATATAGACCACATACAAGCACAACACATACACATACACACACATACATACACACCACATATGCACATGTGCATGGTCATATGCACACAAATACATATTCACATATAACACAAACACATATTCACACATATATACCTCACAAATATACACACATTGTGTTTGCACATGCACATATATACATACAGACATACACATACACACCACATACACACACAACACATACACATTTTCCCACATATACATATTACATGCACATACCATACACATACGCATGCCACACACACAAACACAAGCACTAGCCCACCTGGGGTCTCCAGCCTGCTGACACGGTCATTTCATGTCTAACCAGCATGTGAGTGAGCGTGGGTTAGGGCAGTATCTGAATGACTGTATGTGCTCTCTCTTCCGAGTGTCAACCTTTCAGTCATCCGAGAGCAGAGGTCCCTGCCTTCCTAACACTGCCACCCTTTAATACCGTTCTTCATGTTGTGGTGACCCCAACTGTAAACTTAGGTTTGTTGTTATTCACAACTGCAATGTTGCTATTGTTATGAGTCAAAATGTAAATATCCTTGACAAGGGTGGCGGCCCCCCAGTTGAGAACCTCTCCCAGAAGGTACGCTCCTCACAGCCGACCTCAGGAACAGCTCACATCAGCCATCCAGACTTGCAAGCTATGAGACTCCAAAAGCATGCTGTTCCCAGAGGTGAGCACCGGGGTGGTTAGTGGGATGCGAAACTGTGACTGTACTGCTTGGGGGAGAGAGTGGAAGCCAGGAGATCTGTCTCCCGGCTCGGACACCACGGATCGTAGACATGCCTGTGACGGAGCGTTTGTCCTCACCCCTGCTGTGTGCTTCCCGTCAGCTAGACTGACAGTCGTGGTCTTCATCAGTTCATCATCAGGACCACGTTAGACGTAGGATCGGACGGATGCCCCACCCGCCTCCCAGCTCTGCTTCTGTGCTTCCTGGTGGTTTCCTTTCCTCGTGGTCCTCATCAGTTCATCATCAAGACCACGTTAGACTTAGGATCGGACAGATGCCCCACCCGCCTCCCAGCTCTGCTTCTGTCCTTCCTGGTGGTTTCCTTTCCTGTTTCCTTTTGTTGCACAATAGCCACTGACCAGGGTCAAATTAACATTCTCTTTCCACATCTACAATAAACTTGAGCTGTATTTCTTGGTAAGCTGATTCTAGATTTCTAATGTACCAGTGCTCAGAACCAAGACCAAATGAGCCATTTAGTATCTGGCGTTTTTAAGGTGGGTTCTAACATCTAAACGCAGAACTCTTGTGAGGATTGGTTGATGATGGAGGAGTTGGGAGAGTTCATGATGTGCTTAAAACAGAGATATTATAAAAAGAAGAAGCCGGGTGTGAGACAGGAACCTGGGCAGAATAGAAGCATAAAGAACCTTTAGATAATGTAGACATGACTGGCGATGGCCTTGGATGTGCTACATCACATGACATTACACACAGGCATGACGAGGAGTCCGCTCCACCTTTCCACAGACACTCGAGAGCTGACATTTGAGGCTTTGGTGTGTCCTACTGCCTGATATATGTAGAGGCGGTTTCATGCCAGCTACCATCCTGATAATGCCACAATCGCCATGCAGACCACCAAGGAGCTCTCTACCCACCACCTCTCCAGGACTCGACGCCTCACCATTAAGGGGAACTGGTAGAGCAGGGATCAGAAGAGCGAGGAACCTCTAGAGACCATTTTTATTTCACTGGACTGATAAAAGCCACGCTAATTACTAGATTTTTTGGCTGTCAGCCATGATCATATCCGAAAGGATGTAATAAAATATTTAAACCATAGAATGTGAGACTGATGCTTAATTCCAAACAATTTTTATAGAAATGTACGAATTACATCAAGGCAATGTAAAAAAAATGCAGAAATGAATTAAAATTTACAGTGCTCTCAATATACTATTGATATAGGAGTGATGTTAAGTATAATTAGTAAAAATTTGTAGGGTAATAGAAATAGGAAAAACAGTAAGAAGGAAGTTATTACAACATTATAACTGAATGGCTAAAATAACATAAATTCAAGGAAGCCCTACCAGAGCGTCTGGAGAACTAGTGTGTAGCAGGTCAGTAGTAAATACCATAGTATTAACTTCGAGGTTACTAAGAATAAGCCTCAGAAGTTCTCACCACAGAAACATTAAGATTTGACATGATGGATATGGTCATTAGCTTGACTTAGTTATTTGACGTTTTATTCAAAAATCACATCGTGTGTATATGAAACTAGGTAATATATAATCAAAATAAAATGTAATCGTAAACTGGCTTGTTACTGCTTTAGTTAGTTATTGATAAGATAATCTCCTTTGTACAATGATATATAGAATTCTTTCAGAAGTAAACAGCAAGTTACCACCAAACAATCTGTGTGAGCAACTTCTAAAATAAAATAATTAAAAAGGTATGTGAATACATGCAAATAGGATATATGCATGCAGAGAATGGGGGACAGAGAGTCAACAATGCAACTGACTGGATCAGTGGCATTACATTAAAAAACAGAAATTTTTACATTATCGTAACAAAAATGTACAGGGTTTGTGAGTTTGTATGTGTATATTCACATGCACATCACACACATGCACACTCACGCACACACATGCCAACACTCACATATATATAGTTGTGTGTGTGTATATGTGTGTGTGTGTGTATCCAACTAGTACAATTATTATATTAATTATCTTGGGTCAAAAACAACAAAAGATAATAATTTTTATCTAATTCATAGCATATGCAGAAGATTTCTTGACAATTACATCTTTGCTTTAGGACTAATTACTGGAAGTGGCTTACAAACTTAGAATATGATTTCAGAACAAGGAAGCATATGTTTGGATATCCAAAACAGCATTTCTCTAGAAAAATAATGTGGACTGAAGGATTTTTCTCTATGTTCTGAAACTACAGATTTATAGATCATGTACCTGGTTCTTATCTAAGTGACATGTATAACTCGTTAAATGGTGGTCTGGCCTGAGCACAGCCTGAGCTCATGTTAGTATTCATTATGTTAGGAAAAGAATTACTTCCTGTCGATGTCATCATTGTTGTCATTTAGACGGGCTCTCACTGTGTCTCCTCGACTGGCCTGGAACTCACTATGTACAACAGGCTGGTCTTAAACTTCCTTCTGAATGCCGCGGTTAAAGGGGAGCACTAACGATTTTTAATGAATTACCATGAGACTCGAATGGCTGTCACAGGTGGAAGCTCAGACTGATCGTATTAAAAACACTGTAATGTACACCTTGCTACCCCACCCCCATCAGTCCGCTGGGATAATGCGCTACGTTACCTGTGATAATGACGACAGCAACGGCTGAAAACCCCGTGCTGTCCTTTCCCGTCACAATCTCTGCTCCCCCTTGAGGGTCTGTGAGGAACACGTAGAAGAACTCCTGCCCCTCGGGCTCATCATCGTCCAGAATCTGAACCGTGATTTTACGTTCTCTTTCCCCATTGAGGAATGTAAGGGTGAGCATTTGCTCTTCGAAGTCCTCTTCTTCAGTCGCCCATGTTAGGTTCCCGACTCCGTAGACGTCCTGAGAGGGCCACAAGCTGGGTTCCTTCTGAGCACATCTTCCGCCAAAGGTCCTCACCGTTATGCTGACACTGCCTGAGGACCCGCCCGACCTCTGGATAAGGATATCTGCACTGCTGGGGGTGCTATTTTTCATTTCCTCTGACACATAAACAATGGGGGGTCCGACACTCAGGGTTCCGTAGACTGAGGTATGAGCAGTCCCCAGGCCCACGTCGGGCTTCACAGATATGGCGCTATGTGTGGTGGCAAGTTTCTCGGGGATGGCAGTCATACCCGCTGTCTCTGTAACAGGGGCGAACACCTCCATAGTATATGGAATGGGGGTGATCTTGCTTTTGCTAGGGTGTGTGGTGAAACCACTTTCCATGGCGAGGGCAGTGCTGTCACCTGCCACAGTCCCTGCTGTCACAGGGACATTGCTGTCACCCGCCACAGTCCCTGCTGTCATAGGGAGAGAAGCGGCTACTCCAGCCAGGTCATCATTGTCCAGTATGGTGACCACTGCAACACTGAGATCTGGATTTAGGCGAGGTCTCCAACTCACACCCCCCTCCCCTACTCCCCTAGCTTCTACTGAAGTAAGATTAATGTAAAATGTTTCTTCTATCTCAGGACGCTGATCATTAATAATGGTTATTTCAAAATCAACCTCTGTTTGGAATCTCTGAAAAAAAATGTCCCCCTTCTGAAGAGGTTCGAAGTCTTCCAGAGGCTCGGCGCTGCCCGCAGTCGTCTCGTAGGAGACTTTAATCAGGTCACCGTGAAACCCAAACAGTCTTTGCACACAAATTCGGATCGTTTGTGCATCCTCAGACACTGTGATATTTCTTGAACTAGGGGAAAATTGGAAGACTCCCATGGGTTCAATTTCAGCAGTAGTGAAACCTGATCTGGAAAAAAGTTAAAACATATGGACTGAATTTAACATAAGCATACCACTGTAGAGTAATTTCCTTCAATACTTAAAATGCAAGAATCATGTTAGAAATACCATGTTTTCTCATACTCCATAAAACCTTATTTACACACTCATAAAAGCACGAGAAATGTACAAGCGACTGCTGCAGCATGGTGGGCCTGACAGAGCTCTGAGAAAGTGCACGTCTGGGCTCTGATCCCCGGCACACGGGAGCCGCAGTCTGGCCGCCTGAAACACGTGGTCTGTGGCTGGGACAGAAAGACAGGAACACCCGTGATATGGAGTGCTGGCCTTCTCTCATGGCCACCACACCAAGCTATTCTTTGGTATTGTGAGCAAAATTCTTCTGTCTTCCAGATCTCAGAAAGGAAACTACCCTCTCACAAAAATGTAACTAAAGCTTGCATGTGAGTTAGAAACACCACTGGTTGAAAACTTTTATCCTTATCTCTTACCTGTGTATTTTTATTAATAGTTGTATGCAGTTACGTTTAGTGATAGCCTACTCCTGACTATGGAATATTTATAAATAAATATAATTATAATTATATATTGTGTGCCAAACGTATATATTACATATACTTGCATGATGTTTTAGCAGATGCCCAAGCCCATCTGTCTCCACTCTCACATACGTACAGTGAAGCAGAGAGCTGCGATCCAGCACTGGCTGGGAGAGCGATACTGGGTTCACTGCACAGCCTGCCTGTCCTGGTGAGCTGCTGGTCAGCTTGGTACAAGCTAGAGTTCCTGGGGAAGAGGGACCTCAATGGGGGAACTGCCTCCATCAGATTGTCTATGGGGCATTTCCCGGACTAATGACTGAGGAGGGAGGTCCCAGCTCCCCGGAGTGGTGCAAGCCCTGCCCCAGTGATGCAGGGCTGCATACGGAGCTGAGATGCCAGGAAGAGCGAGCGAGCGAGTAATCAGCGTTCCTCCACAGTGTCGCATCTGCCTCCACGTTCCTGCCCTGATTCCCTCAGTGGAGGGCTGTGATGTGAATGCTGTAGTGTGAAAAAAACATCTCCCTTCATTTGGACATGGTGTTTTACCACAGCAATAGAAAACTCAGTAGAAGACCACCCACCACCCACCTGCCCCGCTTATAAGATGGGACACAGGAAGCTAAGTGCACAGCTGGTCTAGAGGTAGCCGACCCAGGCAGGCTTGCAGAGTGTCTGGCTGGCTTGGGGGAAGCACTATGAATCTATCTGTTATTCATGTTGTTAAATATATTTAAGTTTGTCACCCTGAAATGTGTTCTTTGGACAAATATTATTTCAAGTGGGAAATATCAAAGCATATTTGACTCTATAGATAGCCATTCCCCTATGCACAAACATGTATGTAACCGTTGTGAACACACACTAGTCCATTGCTGTTATTCTGGACTAGTGCATCCCAACTGCATATAGGTATAATCTATTTATCTGAAAGTACACCAAATTCCATATAAACAATTATTAGAAATAAATAGCAATGCTAAATGCAATTAAGCAGAAAGGAACCACTGATTTCAACAAGTAAGGTTATTCACTAACTGTGATGCTTTGTGCATAGTTTTAATGATTTCTGGAGCTGAAATTGGAGTTTGCAGCTCTTTCTCGGGGGACAGCTCCAGGCTGTGTCAGTAGGGAGCTGTGAGCCCAGGCATCCACTCTGAGGCTGGGGGTCAAGGCATGCGCTCCCAGGGCAGAGATGGTGGGTCTCTATTGACAGTGTCCTCCTCACACCCTCTCTCTGGCATGCAAGCCACGAGCTGCTCCCAGGAATCCCAAGGCCATGGTTTGGTCTCACTGACAACACTGCAAGTGATCACTAAGCAGCGGCTCTTAACCTACCTAATGCTGTGACCCTTAAATACAGGTCTGCATTCTCGTGGTGACTCCCAACCGTACCATTAGGCTCACTGTCACTTCATAACTGTAGTGTGCTACTGCTGTGAGCTGTGATATAAATGCCTGACATGCAGGAGCTCTGATCTTCGAGCCCTGTGAAAGGCTGGTTCAAGTCCCAGGCGTCTCAACCCGCGGGTTGAGAACCACCGCCTTGGACAGTGAAATTGTCCTTGTCCTACCTCAGCTGGGCTCCCGCAGTGGCGCTGGTCCTCAGGCCCGACAGATGGAGGACAAAGGCCTCTGGCCGGCCAGGGTTGGGAAACACCCGCAGCAGGACTCCCTTCCTCTGTTCTCCGTGCACGAAAGAAAGGCTCCCTGGGGAAGGAATGCCGGGAGAGCAGGCGGTCACTCCTTGCTGCTGTCTGTTTAAATTCTATTCTATATGCTCGGGTGGTTTGTCTTTGTGTATGCCGGTGCATCTTAGGTATGCAGGGTCGCTGGTGGCCAGGCAGGGCATAGGAACCCGGGACCAGAGTCACAGAAGGTTGTGAGCCATCTTGTGGGTGCTGGGAATGGAACCCCGGTCCTCTGGAAAAGCAGCCAGTGCTGCGCCAGCTCTCCAGTTCACTTGCACTTCTTAAACTGGAAGGTGTTGCTAAAACACACAGCCCTGCTTTCACGTCCCTGTCCCGCCTTCCTCTCCACTCTTTCCTCCCTGTTCCCTCCTTCCTCTCCCCTCCCTCCCCCTTCCCCTCCTTCCTCTCCCCCCCTCCCCCTTCCTGTCTCCCAACCCCCCTCTTCTCCTTCTCTAGGCTTTTCCCTTCTCCCTCCCTCTACTCAGTTACCAAATGTAGCAAGGGAAGAGAATGGCTGCTGTGATGCTTAGACAAACTCTCCCGCAAATTTGGTGCTGAGCTGTGATTTGAACTCTGGCCCCAGCGGGTTTTATCAGCAGGGTGTCACAGGAATTTACGGAAAATATCACAATAGAGGTGATTTCACGTCCCCTTAGAAGGACATGGCGTGAATAAGAAGGATTGCAACTGTTGAGTGCAGCCCGTGAGTTTGGGGATTAACTCTGTTATTTGTTATATTCAAATGTTATTATAAAGGATCAAAAGTAGTCTAATTTTCTGAAGATGCATGCCAACTGTTTGCAAATTCCTTTCTTTTTAATCAAGTTATTATAAATTCACTAAAAATTTGTCAAAGCTTATATGTGAGCCAGGTGGCATACAAACATATATCTAAAGAACAAGATTCCTACATGTGGACTGTGATTAAGTACACCTCAACAGACAGATCATCAAAAATGACAGAAAGGACAGAGGGGCAGAATGCAGATGAGAAAGATAGTAAAAGATCTCCACCGCGGGGACAAGCCCGGAGGGAACCGTCAGCAGCAGCCGGGGCATCGCATCGGGATCCTTGGCAGTGGACGTGAAATCCGCCACCCACGGCAAGTCTGGTTCCTCGGCTGCAGCAGCACACAAACCCACTCTACACGAGCCTGCCCGGCCTCGGCTGATGTAGCATCATGTTTGCAGGTCTAAAGCTGTTACTCGGGGTCTCAGCTAAATGCAACTTAGGAATCCAAACTCATCCCACGCTCACGGAGGGAACGTGGGTCTCAGCCCTTACGTCAGACATATGGGACGCACGTGCTACAGACACACTTGCCTGCTGAGCAGAAACGCACTGGAGATATGCAGGGGTGTGTGTGTGGGTGTGTGTGTGTGTGTGTGTGGGTGGGTGCACAAGTCTGCCACCAGCGTGCACTGCGGTCAGGTCACACCACCCAACACCCACACCTTACTTGTTCTTAAAGGGCCAGTGACATAAATTTAAAACTCAAGTACATGAAGTGACTGGCGCCCATCTTCAGAAATGCAGAACAGGTAACGGCACAAATGCCAAGCTGTCGGCCCTGAGAGCTGGATCGGCTGAACGAGATACTGAAAACGACTTTTAACAAATTCTCAAGGACTGACGGCTGTTTGCTTGGCCATCATCATTTGTATGTGGCATGTAAGATTTCAACCTGATTGAAAAGCTCCTCCCCCCACCGAGGAGCACCACTTTCAATCTAGGAGCACTGAATTAGGACTCACACAGCTCAGGTCGGGAGGAGGGAGAACCTTGGATGGCTGTCAATTGCACATCTCCACAGTCTGCAGGCTGGACTAGAGGAGCTACCACTCACCCAGGGTCGGTGTCATGTTGCCAATGACAACAGGCTCGGGGATTTCCGAGCCAGGAGCATATCCTGAGGTCCAGGCCACAGCGAGCCTGCCGAATGTGCCCCTCCTGGAGACCATGACTTGGCTTGTGCCGGCCGTGACGTCCGTGAGTCGGAAAGCAGCGGATTCAAATCCAACCTGAAGACAGACAAGCTCAGAGGGAGGACAGCGCCCCGGGGAGCGTTCCTGCCCTGACGAACGGGGAACAGGAGCTCCTCTGTAGGTTTTACAGTTTATTCCCCAGATGATGATATACTCAGAGGAGAAATACTTCTCAGATTTGAAATTTCATCCTGTTCTATGCTTTTAGATTATAGTTTCAAGCTTTCTTTTTTTTTTTTAAAAGGGTAACTATCTGAATTATAAAATATCCAAAAATTAAATGTGATAAAAATTGAATAAAAGCAAGAGTTTAGATTACGTGGCTTTAAAACTCTGTAGAGACCGTGTCTTTTATTTATTCATTAATATTAATTAATGAATCGATGAATCGATCCTTCAGGCAAAGGTTCCCTGTACTGTAGGCTGGCTGGTAACTCACTGGTCAGCCAAGGATGACCCTAGACTAAAATCCACCTCCCACAGGCTTGCCGGGCCCCCTCCCTCCTCACCAAATCAGGCCCTCAGTTAAGACTTTCAGTGCTTTCGTCACACTGGACGCTTGGGGCATGCTCAGAAAGCTTCAAAGGTAAACTGGGTTGTTTGTTTTGTTTTGTTTTTTCTATTTGCTCCTTTGAAGTAGATACTTCAAATAAGCACCATGTAAGTTTTGGGTTATGGGTACCTCTTCCAGGGTGTGTGATTTATAGCTGAAATGAGTTCTAATTGGTTCAGCGTGAAGCCTGAGCCCCAGTCTCATCTCAGTGACCTTCAGGTCACATCTCCTGCTCTCCACAAATGGAGTCTGGGCTGCCCGGAACCGCTGTTACACATTAAGACATGGTAGCTCCGATGGGGGACCTCTGGAAACCTGGTTTTCTGGGGGACACTTCCCTGCCGCCGCCGCTCCAAAGGCCAGAGAACCACTGGCCACTTTCAAAGGCTTCTTTTCTTTGTAGAGCCAGGGTGTTACGGCACCTGGAGCTCACTGCACAGCCTGAGCTGGAACACTGACATCACCTGACTCTCGTCCCGAGTGCGTGCCGGGGATGGTCTATTTGTCTGTTTTAATGTTTGTGGACTCCACTACAGGGACAGAACAAACTCACGCCCTGTGAGGAGGCGTCCAGAGGAAGCGGCCGGAGCCTGCGCTAAGGCCTGCGCCGCCCCTGCTCTCTCAGTCCTGCACACTCACTGCCCCACGCTCATGAATGCTGGAAGCCCAGGCTTGACTTCACTGCTGGGCTCACTGTAGACCAGGCTAGACTGCCTTCACTGCTGGGCTCACTGTGGGCAGCCTACATCTCAGACCAGCTTGAAAGCACACGCCATAGCCCATGGCAATTTTTTTCTGCAAAGGGCCTAAAAGGAAAGGGTTTTGCTGTTGGTTTCTATTTTATTTGTTTTGGTTTTGCCAGCCTATAGAGTGACTGGAAGAATCTTTTTTATTTCCTCATCAAACTGTTTTTATTTGTGATATATCATTTCAGAAACTAGGATGCCAGAAAACTAAATAAAAGCGGAAGCTAAGATAACAATATGTCTGTCTCAGTCGGCTCAGCATAATTACAGTTGATTCACGCTGTGATCATAATTACAGGATCACAGGGTCAGAGGCGTAAGTCAGAAATGGACATTACGGCATATACGGCTCAGGTCAGCCACAGGGCAGTGAATAAAGGAGTTAGACAGACCCAGGGACACAGGGAATAATCTTTTTAGCTTAGACGCACAGACTCAGGTTAGAACAGTCACCAGTCATCGGCACAGACTTTCTGTGGCAAACCAAAGCCCGATATAAAAATAAACCTGAATACCGTTAGGAAATGGAAAATATAAAATGTTGCATTACAATTTTACTTATTTAGCATTAAATGCCTCAATATTAAAGATTTTACATTAACAATTAGAAATGTTTGCTTCAGTTGACTACTCCCTTTAAAAGGACCTTCATTCTAGACCTTACGTTCCAGCTGTTCAAAATAAAACCTTTCAACAAGCTGAAAAGGTAAATAAATTTTCTAACTAATATCTAAAATTGACAAGTTATTTTCATATAATGAATCCTTTGATATTCATGGGACTATTTAAAATTGAAAACGTAGTTAATCTTAAAAACAGAACAAAACAAACAAAGTCCCCAGGCTTTTTGTCCCTGGTAGGCCAACCACCCTCCAATGTAGGGCAGCACCACCTAGACTTGGTGAGTTTTACATTTTAAAAAGGGGAGTAAGAAATTCAGTGCCGTGGGGGAGGACCACGGGTCTCGGAGGCATTATGTGGAAAGAGAAGAGGCCGAACAAGATCAAAATCCACTGCATTCAATTCATAAAAGATTTTTTTAAAAATTCGTAAAAATAAATTAAGTTCGTGGTCTGTGCTGTCACAGAAACCATGAGGCAGCCCATGATCTGAGCCCCAGAGGACCAGGAAGATCAAGGAGACTGCTTTGGCAGTGACATCGATGACTGCAGACCCACAACTGAGAAAGAGGCACAAGACACGGAAAGCTCCTGTGATCAGCCCTACTCACACCCGAAGTGGCCCACACCCGCAAAAACACATAACAGCCTAGAAAGGAGCCACCGAGGAGAAGGCTTAAAGCTCTGTCCCAGGCCGCCCCATGTGGGTCCGGAGTCGCCCGAGCGGGCGGGGCTCTCCCAGCCGCTGCCCCGTCTGGGCGAGAGGGCCCTCGAGCTGGGCGGGCTGCCCGGTCGGGGCTCAGTGGGAGAGGACGCACCTAGCCTCGCAGAGACTCAAAAATCAATAAAAATATTTTGAATGAATAAATAATAAATTCTTGAAGCCCCTAGCGCTTCCTGTTAGTGCTGCCCTCTTGAGGTTGACTGTGGGAACTACACCCAGGGCCAGTTACCTGGGAATTGGCAGCTTCCTCTGGAACAGAGAGAACTGCTCGCTTTGCTTCCTGGAGAACGGTTGGTATTCCATAGAAGGGTCCGCTCAGAAGCCTTGCTGACACCAACCGCAGGGTGAAATTAGAGCCCAGTGACAGGAAGACCTGCAAACACACAGTTAAGTAATCATCAGAGTAAAACAGAGGCATGTGATCTGGGTCACAGCAAACACTACGTTCCTTTAGTAGAGGACAGTTTCGTCCGTCCCAGCCTCTCCCCTTGATTAAAAAGAAGCCCCAGATTTTAGAGGGTGGGGTGCAAGGCTGTAGCTGTAGAGAACAAATATAGGAATTCATAACCTTTCCTCCTGTGCTGAAGTAGTCTAAAGAAAGATGAGAACCACAGGAGACATCTCTACACACTGACCACTGATCTTTGTAGGTCCTAAATGAGCACCTACCAGAACCTGGGTGTGATGGTTTGTACATGCTTGGCCCAAGGAGTGGCACTATTAAAGGTGTGGTCCTGTTGGAGTAGGTGTGCCACTGTGGGTGTGGGCTTTAAGACCCTCATCCTGGCTGCCTGGAAGCCAGTCTTCTGTTAGCAGCCTCCAAATGAAGATGTAGAACTCTCAGCTCCTCCTGCACCGTGCCTGCCTGGACACTGCCGTGCTCCCACCTTGATGACAAATGGACTGAACCTCTAAACCTATAAGCCAGCCCCAGTTAAATGCTGTCCTTTATAAGACCTGCTTTGGTCATGGTGTCTGTTCACAGCAGTACAACCCTAACTACGACACTGGGGGAAGTTCTATTATTCCCAAATAGAAACCTGGTTATCTCTCGCTCCAGACTCACCAACATATTATCCAATAATTACATGCATTTTGTAAATTTGTCTAATAGGTTACCTTTAAATATCAAAATACTCCTTTCAGCATCTGATTGGGAGGTACACAGGGCTCTCCCCAAGGATCTCTGCTAGAATTTTCAGGAACTTGAAGTGCTACAAACCTGGCTCTTCAAGGGCACCAAGCCTACTTTATATCTGGCACCATGGCTGACCACCAGCTGTCTCTCTTCATCCTCAGCGGCCACTGGGTCTTCTTCATTATCAGACAGTATCTGAACTCTGACAGCCACAGCGCCCAGCACTCCCGCAAGCCGGGTGACATTAATCTGGATAGATCGATCAAGGTTCTGCCCAATCAGTATTGACTGCCGATCTGAATACAGGGCAAATATGCCATGTGGGTCATCATTGGCAGACACGGAGAAGTTTGCCGTGCATTTTCCCAGGTCCAGTTCTGCGCCGCCGTCTGCAGACACAAGCTGTACAGAGTACTCTTCCTCTATCTCAGGGACGTCATCCGGCAGCAAATGGACATCAAAGCTTGCTTCACTCTCTCCATCAGCAAAGGTGAAAAACCCTCGGGTGGAGAGAAAGTCTCCCGTGATGTCAAACTCACTGCTTAGCTCCCAGTGCACCTGGGAGGAAAGAAAGCAGCAGTTCTGTGCCTCAGTGTGCACAAAGAGAAACTCCCTACGCTGCTTCTGGGGCATGCCAAAGAAAAATGTAGGTTAGGTGGTTTTACATTCAGACACACTTGGAAGTATATGCTAGTTTGAAGTCAGTGACTCCTTTCTTATACAATCTGAAGGACAGGGTGCCTTTTAATCTAATTATTTACCTGCTTCTGAAATAAAGGACATGGGTGGAAAGGATGGAGAATCAAGTAAACTCTAATATGTCAGTTCCACACACACATCAATTTGTGAAGCATACACAGTATAGTACATCCCCACGCACTCCCGCACATCCGCCCAGAGAACTCCACACCACTCTGCAGAGATACTTGTACACCCACATTTACTGTTGCTTCATTCACTGTAGCAAAGAATTAGAATCAACCAAGTTGTCCTTTACAGAGGAGTGGATAACGAGATTTCAAAATATATTGGTATATACTAATATTACTATGCTCTAAAGAAAATGAAGTTAAAACTTTTGCAGGAAAGTAGGTGAACTTAGAATGTGCAACAGGAATTGAAGCCACACAGCTCAGGAAGAAAAAAAAACATGTTTTCTCTCATATATGGAACCTAGCCAATAATATATGCATAGATGTAAACAAATATGCATGCACCCGCAGTATAACATGAAGAAAACAAGAAATGCTGAGGATTAGGGATGAGGAGGGAGAAAACGCAGGCCACTGTCACCAACTGTGAACGAAGACAGGAAGTGAATCGCTCTTCCGGTTCTGATTCGGTTGTGGGTTCCTGTCATTGTTGTTTGCTTGGGTGGTGGGTAAGCCATAAAATATATTTGATATTGAAAGTGTAATATTTACAGAGATGTTCCATAGCTTCTACCAGCTTAATTTTGGTGCAGGGTGTTTTTATTTACATGAAAGTTTACCATTAAAGTTTCTAAAAATCTTTCAAAGTAAGTATATAACTCAGTAATTATTTTTGTTGTTTATTTTAATGAAAATAATATCTGTAAAATACAAATAATTCTTCATGCTACAAATGCTGCCACCCAACCGCAAACTTTGAAATAAAAAAAAACAAAAACCAAATACTAGCTGATCTTCAATTCAGAGGAGGGATGAGGGAATTTCACAGACTGAGAAAAATGTTGGTTTGAACAAACATGAACTTTTTCTCTTAGCCAATGCACCAGATCTCCCAAGAGCACTTTAAGTAGGTTGTACCAACAGCTCAGGCTGTGCTTTTTAGAAAGCTGTTGCTTACACAGAAACATTCCATGAGAAATAAGGCCATGGAAAATACAATAAATGACTTACAAATGTCACCAAGGGTTTCAGCAGGGAGGTTTGCTGTTAGAGCCAGTGAGAAACTAGGAAGCATCTCAGCCCTCCCGGTGATGAAGGCGCAGTGGTGCAGTTCCCCACTGCACCAGCTGCAACTAAGAGGGCACAGGGGTCTTGCAACAGAACGCAAAGGCACGCAAACATCTTAGCTTCGCCGCAAACACTAACTTCAACTCAGGAAAATCTTTCACTGGAACATTAAACTTCTCTGTTCCCCTAATCACATGTGTGATATGAGCAAACTGATACTCCTTCAGGAAAGTCATATAAACCATACCGTGATCTCTCCAGAGGCGCCTTTGGACCGCGTGACAAGGAAGGGTATGAGCGTGGGTCCATCTGACGACGGTGGCTCCGAGAACCTTTTCTTAGTTAAAGACTCAGGAGCAAAATGAATGACTCCATTCGGATCCCCAAACTTCTGTATCTAACAAATATTAACAGGAAGTGAGTCGGATATTGAATAATCCTAGCAAAAAAGTAATAACAGACTAACCTAGGGATAACCAGAAGAAATTCTACATGTAAGTAATACTTGGATACACTCTGCCAATCCTTGAGGGGAAAATCATCTTCCTGCTATCCTGACTGCTGTCTAGCTCAAACCCATGCTTACCGTTGCCGATAGAAGCAATTAGAAAACTGTAACTTATAGACGGTGACGGGGTAGTTAGTTTCACGCCTGCGGCGTTTAGTCACCCTGTGCTTAAACTGTTCAGCCAGGCGGTTGCTCCACTCAGAGCTTCCGAGGGTATCGAGCAGAGGCATCAAGGCCCCGTGCCAGGACCTAACCCAGGGCGCTGTGTGCGCAGCGAGGGTCCCAGCACTGAGCGTTACTCCCCGGCCCGGGTGCTGTCTAGATATGTGGCAAATAGACAAAGATATGATATTAAACTGCCTGGTGAGACAGCACTCTAGGTACATCTGCGAAGGAACTTGTAGATTCACTTTTTGTTTTTGTTTTTGTTTTGGTTTTGGTTTGGTTTGGTTTGGTTTTGGTTTTTCGAGACAGGGTTTCTCTGTGTAGTCCTGGCTGTCCTGGAACTCACTCTGTAGACCAGGCTGGCCTCGAACTCAGAAATCCGCCTGCCTCTGCCTCCCAAGTGCTGGGATTACAGGCGTGCGCCACCACGCCCGGCTTAGATTAACTTTTTGAATCAGTTGTTTCTAAATTAAACATATTACCCTCAACAACATCGGCCAATTTCATCCAATCAACTAAGACTAAGGAGTAAAACAGCTTTGAAAAGAAAGAAGACGTAACTTAGAACGAGGCATGCTTGGCTTTCCTGACCTGCCACACCGAACCCAAGAGCCTGCAGCAACTCTTCCCTGTTTCTGGCCAACTTGGCCTCTCTCTCTGTCTCTCTGTCTCTTTGTCTCTCTCTTTGTCTCTCTCTGTCTTTCTCTGTCTCTCTCTGTGTGTGTCTCTCTCTGTCTCTCTGTCTGTCTCTGTCTGTCTCTGTCTCTCTCTCTGTCTCTGTCTCTCTCTCTCTCTCTGTCTCTCTCTGTGTGTCTCTCTCTTTCTCTCTCTCCCACCCTCCCTTTCTCCTTCCCACCTCCCATATATGTTATATATGCACATGTGTGTGTGTGTGTGTGTGTGTGTGTGTGTGTGTTTCCCTTTGGTTCTTTTTCTCAGGAAAACACTAACAGATCCAGACCCCAAACAACACTATTTTTCAAATTAAAATATATTATTTCTCTTCACTGTTTTTAGAAACCACCCTCTGCTGGACTGGGTAACTCATAAGAACGACACAGAACTCAGGTCAGACCTGGCACCATCACCGAGCCAGGTAAACAAGACCCCTCAGTCTGACTCATAAGAAGCTAATTTTTCAAAAATCTGATGACAAACTTCTGCGTTTACCATGACATAAAAATACCCCTTCTCTAGAAATGTCAAATAGTCTCCACATGTTTTCTCTAAGATTATAAAATAAGTACTTTAACATTCTATTAAAATTTTAATAAGAATTATTGATATTGAGTCTGCTATGTAATTAATATAAAATGAGAATGTTTGATTCATAGGTATTATTAAAACTTCATGCTATTGTTTGTTTAGAGACAGGGTCTCCAGTTCACCAGCTTGTCTCAACTCTCTATGTAGCAGAGGCTAACCCTGAATTTCTAATCCTCCTGCCTCCACCTCCTCTGTGTGGGGTCCGTTACAGGTGAATACTGCACACAGTACTGTTTGGGGGACTCTGGGTTTCACGTGTGCTAGTCTAGCAGTGCACCAACTGAAGCAGCCCCAAGCCCTCTCAGCTTGTAGCACTTCCTATTCAGCATAAGAATGTCTCAAGCAAGAGAACTAACTTTCTGATCAATCCGTTAAATCTGAAATCTTGCAGGGACTGTGTTCAGACTTACTGTTAGCGTGACAGCATTAGCCCTGGGGTCTAACTTAGCTTCTTGCAAAGGCTTAAGCTGAACAATGAACGTCTCCTCCGCTTCAGTTTCTTCATGAGGACAGACTCTGAGGACGATGCTTCTCACGCCCCCTTCCCCGTCTCCAAAGGACAGCGTCCCACTCACTGGCTCTGCGAAGTCCGCGTTATGTGGCGGTAGCGGGTCCTCCGAGCTGGGCCCCAGCACCTCCCAGCCCACCTGCACGGCATATCAGATGTGAAGGATTTTTGCAGTACATGCACTATTAAAGTACAGAAACACAAAACTATCCTAGCAAACACTGGGCTATTCCTGGCATATCTATGCTGAAAATATTATTGATAAAAAGATGAAAAATAGTACCTAGTCATTTGTAACCGTCACAGGACAAGAAAACTGTATTTAAATATTTATATGTTACAAACACACAAATATTGATAAAGTTTATGAGTTCAACGTTATCCAGCAGGGTGCTTGGATTCCGGCAGTCAGAGCATGGTAGGATACGACGCTCTGTAACTGTGTGTAACTGTGGAAATTCTGTGGTATGTTTTTTGTTCTAAGTATACTTATATTCTGACTGTAAAAATGAGTACAAATGTTCATACATTTGATCAGAAGCTAACGTTTGGATGATAACAAGCAGAGCTTTAGATTTCTATAGATCTAGTGTGTGCAGTTTTCGTAGTGTGTGGAGGGAGAAGGCCGTTCCTCCTGCAGGGATCAGTTCTTATCAGTTACTGCCCCCCCCCTCGGAAGACCTCTTCTCCTCGTCTCCAGGATTCTCCCCCTCTCCTTCTGCCACAGCCCACTTCCCTCAGATCCTCTAAGGCGGGAGCCGAAGGCTCAGCTCCTACTCGTCACATCTCCAGCCCTACGTACACGTTCTCATGGCTTCGATGGCTTCCTACACACAAGCACCGGCTCACCCAACAACAAGCGACGCTCAGCCTCGGTGAGCCTGCCGTGAGCCTGTCCAGCAGGACACCAGGTTAACAGGTGCAAAGCATTAATACTTGCCCCAGCTATGAAATTCATAAGGCTGGCACCACACTCCCACAGTTCCTATGAGTCACCCACGATTTTCTCTTCTTCAGCCTCCTTCTCTTTTCACTCATTCATTCATTCATTCACTCACTCATTCATCCTATGTGTGCTTTGCTGCATGTACACCCACATGCTGTCAGCAGAGGGCACAGCTGCTGGGAGCTGAACTCGGGACCTCTAAAGAGCAGTCAGTGCTCTTCGGCGCTGAGCCTGCCACCTCTCCCCTGTCACCCAGCCAGCCGTCCACATCCTGTCCTCTCTGCTCCCCTCATAGCAGAGTGAGGGCCCGTGGCCTCGAGCATCCTTCCTGCTGAACACTACTCCACTGCCTCTTGACCACCCGTCTTTCCCAGGGCAGGCGTAGGCGAGCTACAGATGTGAAAACAGGGTGACACACTGTCCAGCTGAGTCTCCCTTGACGCCTTGGAGCTCAGAGTAATGTCTCAAACTGGCCCTGTGTCCGTCCTGGGTCCTGCGGGATCAATGCCCTGCGACCACGGGCTCTCTGGTCCTCTTGTGTCGATTTTAAGCCCCCAGCTATGTAGACTTCTACATGGATCAGGCTTATTTCTCTGCAGGATCCATCAATCCTTTCTCCCAAGTCACCTCACCATTCAGCAACCCAGGAAACCCATGCTGCGTATCCCAGAGTTACAAGCAGAGTTTACAGAACTCGTGCCTTTTTGAGAAAAAAAAAACTGGTTTGCTATTCTTCAAGTTTATTCTGCTCACATCAGTTTCAAATATGCTCACTGAGCTCAGAAGCCACTTGACACTTGCAAAGCAGTTAGAAGTAAATACTATAATCAAACAAACAATCTGGGGAGTAAGAAAGTCCAACATCAGATATAATACTTCAACATTTCCTTTAACGTCACAGGAATAATAACTCTACCTGAATCTCTCCCAAGAGCCCTCCAGTCCGCTCCAGCACCAAGTGTAAAGTCAGCGTAGAGTTGGGGTTAGGAACAGAGATTTCGCTTTGGTTGAGAAATCTTAGGATGCTGAAGGGAGAGCCCCTTTTGGCAATGGTGATTTTGCTCACTAGGTGGCGCCCAAGGATCGCTCCTCCCGTGGCTCCAACGAGCAGAATTTCAAACTGCTTCTCAAATTCACTGCATGGCAAGAAGGAGCAATCTGTGAGTCTAAACATATTAAAATGCTTGTAAAACCCAAATAGCTAGTCATTTTCCAAATTGGCCATACATATGCAAGGCACAGCAGGCACACACCAGGAAGATGGTGCGCGCGGAAGGCAGGCTCGGCGTGAAGCTCCCACACCCCAGCTCTTAACTGCAGAGGGTGGACTGGAAAGCCCTGAGCTATCCTGACCAGACCCTGTAAGGAACAGAACCGCTTTCCGGTTCTGTTTAGAGAAACACTGAGGAGACAGCACGGTGCCGTCTCCTTTCCTGGTGCTCCCCGGTCTCTCTCACGTGCTGCGGCTCCGCAGAGACGCGCATCTCAGCGTAGGTTAGGCCACAGCCCCAGTGCCGTGTGTGCAGGACTGACCTGCCAGCGTCGTCGTCGTCGATGATGGAGACATTTATGAAGCTCAGGCTCTGCCCGTGCTGGAAGGAGACCGAGCTGCTGTGCAGTGCATAGCCTCCTGGAACCGCCGAGAAGCCCCGGGAGCTGCAGTCGGCTGACACGCGGCCATAAGTCCCACGAAGCCTCAGGACAGGGAGCGTGACCGGGCCAGCGCCTTCCTCCACTGTGACAGGAGTGTGAGACAGGGGAGTCACTAGGAAGAGCAAATGGCTGTGACACTGTTCAGCCAGACTAGACTAAGCAACTAAGGACAAGGGTCCAGCGCACGCTCTTGTGTCTTCTTTTTCTTTCTTTTTTTTTTTTTTTTTAAGATTTATTTATTATGTGTAAGTACACTGTAGTTGTCTTCAGACACACCAGAAGAGGGCGTCAGATCTCATTACGGATGGCTGTAAGCTACCGTGTGGATATGGGAACAGCACTCAGGACCATCGGAAGAGCAGTCAGTGCTCTCGACCTCTGAGCCATCTCTCCAGCCCCTCTTCTGTTTTTCAAGGTTCACTTATCACCTCTAAAAGAATTAATTAAAGTTTTGTGGATCTTACGTCTTTATGAAAAATATACCTTACCACATGTTAAAATTTAGAGGAATCAATTTTAAAAAATGAATGCAACCTATGTGATCGTTAGTACAGGCTTTTCAACTCTTCATGATATGCACAAATAAAATAAAGCCATGGGTATAAAATGAAAATATTCTGAACTGCTTTAGACATTTAGCTGAAAAACACATAGCACATGTAAGGAGCCTTACAATATTTCTATCACATGATATTTTTCCTTTATATTCTCTCTCTGTCTCTCTGTGTATGTGTGTGTGTGCGGACATGTGTGTGCATGCATGCTTTTGTGTATGTGCGTGTGTGCATGCATGATTGTGTGTGTGCATGCTTGTGTGTGCGTGTGCACACGTGTGCATGTGTGTGTGTGCATGCTTGTGTGCGTGTGTGCGTGCATGTGTGTGTGCGCACATGCTTGTGTGTGCATGTACATGTGTGTGCATGCGCGCATGCTTGTGCGTGTGCGTGTGCGTGTGCGTGTGCGTGTGTGTGTGTGTGTGCGCGCGCGCGCGCGCGCGCACATGCTTGTGTGTACCTGTGTGGAGCTCAGAGGACAGCCTGCTGCGGCCATGTCCCTCTCCTCCCAGCTGGTGTCCAGGATTGATTTCAGCTTGCCAGGCTTGGCTCACTGGGCTATCGCCATAGCACTTGGATTAGTCGTTCTAAATATATATTATATTATATTATTAAAATAAAATACTACATTTTCTGGTCCTATCAGTAAATATCAATATCAATGCTTGATTTCAATTTTAAAATTCAAATTTAATTTTTCAATTAAAAAGGTATCCATTACCAAAACTTCCTCCCAGAAACAGTGAATTAATGAAAAATGGGTAAATAGAAAAAAAAATCCTATTATGTCTTGATGTAAAAGTACACCATCCCTTTACCAGTAGTGAGCTGACATTCACAAAATAGCTTATGTGATAAGCCATGGTTTATCCCGAAGGCCTTAGGAAGTATGCAGAAGGAGATTCTGTTGAACTTTCAAGATAGCTAGACAAGGAATCTGGGCAGAACCAATAAAGCCAATAAATCACATGCATAAACAAGGCATAAGGTTTACTTTTACATTATATTTACATTCTACCTTTGAATAAAAGCATATTCTAGACAGGTAGCCGTCTCTCCTGCTGAGAAAGGAATGTGACACGCACTGTGTGCTCTGATTGCGTGCGAAAGGGAAATGCAACACCAGGAAAGCCTGGGCGGGGCCGAAGACAAGTCCAAGAGCCCAGACATTATCTGTAACTACAGAACAGTCAAACGCTCCTGACGATGGTGGTTATTCACTACAGAGTAAATAAACACTGTATAAAAATTAAGTTTACATAAATTTGGAAAGTTTTCTTTAGAAATATTTTAAATTTATTTAATTTTTATTCCTGTGTATGGATCTTTGAGTATGCAAATTGCCTAGAAGCCAGAAGAGGGCATAGCTCCCCTGGGGCTGGAATCACAGGCAGTGTGAGCCAGTCATCCAGTTTTGGGAGAACAGTGTGCTGTTTGGTTTCTGTCGACTTGACACAACCTGGACATATCTGTGAAGAGAGAAGCTTAGTTGGGAAGATGGCTCTGTAGACTGGACTGTAGGCAAGGCTGTGGGGCATTGTCTTGATTAGTGACATGTGTATGAACGCCCCGACCATTGTGAGCGTTGTCACCCCTGGGCGGGTGGTCCTAGATCATGTAAGAGAGCAAACTGATCAGGGCAGGTTACACCTCCCCAAGCTTCTTCTGGCCATGATGTTTTATCTCTGCACTCGAAATCTAAGGCAGTACCAAACAGCACATACTTTTAACTACTGAGCCATTTCTCCAGCTCCTCAACAATAATTTAAACAGACATATTTTAATAATCCTTAAAGTTTAAACATCATTTTTTATAAGCCAAGTTAACAATTTGGCTTTGCAAAATACAGAGAGGTTCAAGGCTACCTAAACGTAACTGAAAATATATTTTTAAATGTAAGCATACAAATGCAGAGGCATTATTTTGTCATCAAATGAAAGCAATTTGCATATAAGAATCCTGGTTCTTTTGCAGTCGAGAAAATGTTGTGACAGGTAGAAGAAGGAACTAAGCTCACCTGAGATGTCAGTGTACTTTGGGTCAAATTCAATGATGCCTTCCGCATTATCATTCTTCATTATTATGATTCTAACAGTGGAGATGTTCCCAATTTCAGGAGGTTGATCTATCTGAAGTCCATTCTCTTGGATGGAAAAATCATACCCCCTTGCAAAGGAAACAAATATTAAAACACAACAAAACAAAATAACAGAACATACATGTGTACCATTAACATAAAGTTCTTTTTAGCTCCTGTATCTTAGTTCTAGTGTGCTGACTGCTGTACAACTGCACAGGGAGCCCACAGCCTCGTGCACGCTTGAAGAACGCAGGAGCTCAATCCTGGATTTGTCTTAAACATCCATAATACTAAGGCTGTCTTGTGTGAAGTGATGTTCAAAACAAAACAAAACAAACAAAAAAGAAACAAAAACAAAAAAAAAAAAAAACTTGCTCCCAAGTATTGGTGCTTATGTAAGACAAAAACTAGTAGTTTAAGGAAATGTAAATGAACGGTCATAAATAGTGAGTTTACTTGTATAACAACATATTTCTGCAAAAGACCTTTTCAGATTGATATTCCCAACAAACAAGCTTTGACCGCTACACCTTAGGACCATTTCAGTTCCTAAAGTAAAAGAATTTTCAAAAGCCACAAAACCATTCCAATCCTTCCTTCACTCCCCACAGTCTTTGCACTCAGTGCTCATGAGCTCTCCTGCCCTGAAGGGGTGAGAGCTGCGACATAAGATTGCTCAGGAGGAAACGCTAGGGGTAGACCAAGGGGACCACACTGCGCGGGGAAGCAGCCGCCCGCCCAGCAGCAGCGAGAGTTACTCAAGACCGACCAAAGCAGCCGGGCTCTAACCAGGAGGCAAACCAGCAAACCCCGAATCCAATTGCTCCCTGTTTGTATCAAAGGAAGCCTGGCCATTATCTGCAAGCAAAACCTATGAACCAGAATTCGTGTAGAAATGTATCTTTGGAAGAACAGCCAAGAAGGCAAAATCTCCAAGTCCCGAAGAATCAAAACCACAGCTGTGGTCATCTGCGAGGAACTACTTTCTCCAATCCACCCTCACTTAAGCAAGACTGGGCGACTGAAAGAACTTGATCCCCACTGCCAGATACTGAATCACATCGTGAAAAGGAATGATATGATGTTTATGTGAACTTAAAATATATCTTCCCATTTTTCAGGTAAGAGAATACATACTCTACCTATGTTTCTGAGTGAAATACTGAATTAGGAAAAATTGAAGCATGAAATTGATATTTAACTAATGAACATATATTTTAATATATAAGCCAACTTTCAGTCTTCTCAGAATTCATGCACTTTTCCAGGGGAAGGCCATTTCCTGGCCCTGCGTCCGGGCTCTACAGGGTAATGGCTGAGCGCTCAGCCTGGAGTAGCCCGCAGCGCCTCCTGTTGCCGGTCACCTCAGGCCCAGGGAAGGATGAGCCGCAGAATGAGGACGTCCGGTTCCTCACTGACAGCGTGGTACACCAGTTTAGCTAACTACCATTCAAATAGTTCTCCAGTTTGAATCTGCTCCTGGGCAAGGCTCTGTCTCCTTTACCCACAGAGAAGGCAGCACAGCCTTCCGGATGCCAAGGAGAGCTGCCCCCCCCCCCACGTCCTCCTCTTGATGGGTGCAGCAGTGAGGTAAGCGATTCTTGCCACGCCAGCCTACAACTGCTCTCTCAGTCGGGCTAATTCCACGAGGAATGTGAGACAGCATAGCGCTACCAATGCTCTGGCTTGGCTGGGTGAATCCACAGAACAGGACCACCGTGTTCTCTCAGCAGAGAAGTAGGGGGAGGAGTAAAATTTAGACAACTATGAAAGCCGTTGTCTGTGTTAATTCTGCGTTCAGTCCTAGCCTGAGCTCTCCCCTCCTTTCTTGATTTTTACCTTCCCTGGAGGTCCACTCTTGTAATGGCAAGAACGAATTCCTCAGGGCCTTCAGGAAGGTCGTCATCAAGGATTTCAATGTGCAGACTTTTCATCCTCTCTCTGGCGTCAAAGAGGAGCTCCCCCGAGGCAGGAACGAAGTCCCAGCCTGCCTCCGCGGTCCTACTACTCGCCTCATACGAGACCCTCGCACGACCACAGGAGCCGCCAGAGCGGACAACTGTGATGTTAACCTAGGAGAGAATTGCTGACCTGTTTAATCTGCACCTTTAATCCACTGCACAAGTCATCTCCAATTATTCTATGTACTGGGATTATGTGGGAATTAAATTCTATAAAATTACAGCAATCACATTATGATAACAATACAAGGAAAAATTAATCCATTGGTATGTGTGTGGGGGCTAAGCTTTAGAAAAGGAACAACAACAAAACCAAACAAACGAACCGCATGTCAAGGACCACTCCCCGCACTAAGGACCACTCCCCGCACTAAGGACCACTCCCCGCACTAAGGACCACTCCCCGCACTAAGGACCACTCCCCGCACTAGCAACAGCAGACAGAGCTGCAGCAGTCCAGCCCATACCCTCTGTGCCGCTTCTGAGACGCCAAGCTGCTCATGTGAAAACGAGAACTGGCCATAGGGAGCGTCACTGGCCACCATGGTGATGCGGGCAGCGGCGCTGGCTTCAGTCAGCATCCCACCGGCACTGATCCCAGTGAGCCGGAACTCATAGTAATATTTCTCCTCCGGGATATCATCATTCAGAGCCTGGAGAAGGTTACATAAAAAGCCATTCTGTCCTATCCATAGAAACAGCCATATATTCTGTAAACTCCCTCCAGTTATACAAACACACACATGCACACACACATACACATATGAACATACAAATATGCACACACACAAACATATGAACACACACATGTGCACGCACACATGCACACTTATACACACACATACACACACACACACACACACACACACACACAAGGGCTAACAGAAGGCAGCTACACTGGTACCTGAATTACTACTGTGGTCACAGACACACACAGACACACACACACACACACACACACACACACACACACACGGGCTAACAGAAGGCAGCCACACTGGTACCTGAATTACTACTGTGGTCACAGACACACAGACACACACACACACACACACACACACACACACACACGGGCTAACAGAAGGCAGCCACACTGGTACCTGAATTACTACTGTGATCACAGACACAGACACACAGACACACACAGACACACGTACACACACATACACACACACACACACACACACACACACGCTAACAGAAAGCAGCCACACTGTACCTGAATTACTACTGTGGTCACAGACACACAGACACACACACACAGACACACACACACACATGCTAACAGAAGGCAGCCACACTGGTACCTGAATTACTACTGTGATCACAGACACAGACACACAGACACACAGACACACAGACACACACACACACACACACACACACACACACACGGGCTAACAGAAGGCAGCCACACTGGTATCTGAATTACTACTGTTACTACTGTGGTCACAGACACACAGACACACACAGACACACGTACACACACACACACACACACACACACACACACACACGGGCTAACAGAAGGCAGCCGACTGGTACCTGAATTACTACTGTGGCAACAGACTGTCCAATTACTACTGTGATCACAGACACAGACACACAGACACACAGACACACAGACACACACACACACACAGACACACACACACACAGGCTAACAGAAGGCAGCCACGCTGGTACCTGAATTACTACTGTGGTCACAGACACACACACACACACACACACACACACACACACACAGGCTAACAGAAGGCAGCCACGCTGGTACCTGAATTACTACTGTGGTCACAGACACACACACACACAGACACACACAGACACACACACACACACACACACACACACACACACACGGGCTAACAGAAGGCAGCCACGCTGGTACCTGAATTACTACTGTGGTCACAGACACACACACACACAGACACACACAGACACACACACACACACACACACACACACACACACACACGGGCTAACAGAAGGCAGCCACGCTGGTACCTGAATTACTATTGTGGTCACAGACACACACACACACACACACACACACACACACACACACACGGGCTAACAGAAGGCAGCCGACTGGTACCTGAATTACTACTGTGGCAACAGACTGTCCATCCAGCATTGTCAGTTGTCCTGAGGTCTCAACAAACTCCCCCCTGGAAGGAGGCAGTATCTCCCAGTCTACTGTGATCTCGCCTGAAACCCCTGGGCCTCGAACAAGGCTACAACAATACAAGGGCATTTAGTATATTTAGTATACAAGGAAATTTAGTATGTTTTTAATTATCATCCTTCCTAATAATTTGCTGTGCCTTTCAGCCAATTTTCACTTATTTCAAGAATATTATGACTTTAAATAGCCTTACCAGTCAATTGTAAATCAGGCAAAAGTCTTAGAATTCCAAGATACTCCTATCAGAATTCCTAAGCTAAAAGGGAACACTAAGCCTGGAGGTTTAAAGAAATAAAAATAAAGATTTACAGATTTTATTCAGAATTTACATATGATATGAGTAGCCTAACACATGCTCTAAAGAACAGAGACACCGTGTAAACAGTCTGGGGGGGGGGGGAAGGAGGACCGGAGACCCAAGGCAGGAGGCCGCCGTGCAGACCGCAGACCTCGCCAGTCAAACCCAGCGACATCACAGGTGGCTGCTGCTTCATTTGCCATTAGAAAATGTGGAGAGACAAACTTGCCCATAGTCCTATGGATTTAGTCACGTGTCAGGATCTGACTGGAGAACCCACAGAATCAAGTTTATAGAGAAAGTGACTCCTTGTGCGTGCGATGACAGAACGGGGCTGTCGGGTAACCTCCTGGACCTGGAGCCCATGCCTGAGCCCATCCCTGAGGGAACGGGGCTGCCTGTGATCGGACTTCGAGGCAGCTCAGGGTACAGCTCTTAGCTTCTACCTTAAGTCTGTTCTGTTCTCCACACAATGCTCACCAATTCATACATTGATAATGCATACTACACATGCTTGAGAATGACACTGTAGGCCAGTGGGTCTCAACCTTCCTCAGGCTGCAAACATTTAATTCAGTCCCTCATGCTGTTGGTGACCCCCAACCATAACATTATTTGGTTGCTATTTCATAACTATCATCTTGCTATTGTTGTGTATCAAAATGTCAATACCGGATGCCCAAAATATCTGATCTGTATCCCCCAAGGTGGTTCACGACCCACAGGTTGAGAGCTGCTGCTCTAGTTTACGTAAATAAAGCACAGACTCCTCACCTGATGATGGCAGTGCCATTGTATGTGGCTGAGGGCTCTCCAATAATGGTGTGTCTAGATGATGAAGCAATTCCAACTTCTGATATGCTCTTATCTCCTCGGATGATGACGGATGCACTGCCTACATTTAAGATAAGACAGCCCATTTGGAGGCAAACCTGGAGATACACACACACACACACACACACACACACACGCACGCACGCACTGGACAACTGAACGCAGAGGACAGGAAGCTGGCAGCTGCTGGTTCCCACCCTTCACCAGGAGATCTCAGCACCCAGAGCTCTGGCGCCTTTCCTGTAATCACACGTGCGCAAGACTCACTGCCTGGCAGGCGAGCTGTCCTCTACCGCACGCATGAAGCACGGGACCTCTGTCGGATGTGTGGGCTTGTCAGTGGCCTCAGGAGCAAAAGCAAAAATTCTTACGAGCATCTTTTATCCTTCCTTCCTTCCTTCCTTCCTTCCTTCCTTCCTTCCTTCCTCTTTATTTTTTGTTATCTTATGGCTATTTGTGGCCAATAATCATTTAGGTTATCTAGGTCAATATTTGTGATTATTATTTATATTTATTGGCAATCATGTAATATCCTGTTCAATACATGAAATGACTTGATGTTTGGTTTGCTTCCAGTGTGGATCAATCTGATGGATGGTATTAGAAACTTCTGCCAACTCTTCTGGGGAGATATGCACAGTGCTCCTTTTTCTTCCAGTAATTTCTTTATTGATTCACTTTACATCCAGACTGTAGCCCCCAGTCCCCCAGTCCCCCCATTCCCCCCAGTCCCTCTCATATAGCTGTGCCCCCTTCTCCTGGGTCCCAAACCACTTCAGTCCCAGAGTCTTCTTTAGCATGGAGTTTCAATGTTATAAAAGAATGGTGTCACAATAAGCAATTTTATATTTTAAATATATCTCATCCTTTTGTTGTTATTGTTATTATTCATAACAATGAAATCATTTAATACCTGTCTGTCCTGTGAATATATAAAAATTGGGATACTTGTATGAAATATTAAGAGAAAAATGATTAGTTTTAGATAAAGGCATGCAGACTTCGGCTATACTAACCACATTTCATGTGTTAAATTTTAAAATTATGCAACATATGATTGCTAAGAACATATAGAAATTATAAGCAATCAAGCATCACTATCAGCATTTCAAGGTAATAATTATAAATTCATATAAGAACATAAAATTAGATTCTATTGAGTATGGAGCATGAAGACCAATTTGGTAACACAGTGAATGTCCGTGAAATTAAGAATTCTTGGCCATGGAGAGATGGCCTAGAAGTTAAGAGTGCTTTCAGCTCTTACAAATGACTGAGTTTCTGTCACAACATTCTCAACCAGCAGCTCATAAATGCTGCAAACTCCAGCTCAAAAGGATCCAACGCCCTCTTTTGGCTTCCATGGGGTCCTTTGCACATGTCTGTACACACACACACACACACACACACACACACACTCACAGAGAGAGAGAGAGAGAGAGAGAGAGAGAGAGAGAGGAGAGAGAGAGAGAGGAGAGAGAGAGAGATATGCACACATACTCATCTGCATATACACATAAACTAAATTAAATGTTTTAAAAATAATTCTTGGGTCTGAAAGATGGCTCAGACCTGAAGAGCACATGGGATCTGAGTTCAGTTCACAACTCCATGCAGGGCAGCTCCTCACTCAAGGTAACGGCAGCCCCAGCAAGAGTCAACTCCCCTGGCCTGCAGTCACCCGCACTCTCATGCACGTATCCACACCAACACATACATACACTATTTAACTAAATTTTTTGATTAATTTTAATTGAAATTATTTTTATTTAATGTAATGAGTTTTTCTGCTATACCATATTATGATATATAATAGCTTACTACTTTTCATTTAGCTCTCCTGTTTTAGTTTATGAGTACAATGAAGAGCTTTATTTTAAAACAAAAAAGCTAACAGTATATGATCTTTGACCTGTGACCACATAAATCATATGTATTGAAAGGATAAAAAATACAGCTCTAACTCCAGCCTCCTAAGAAGCCCTAAACACCTCAAATTCCAGACCCTGCTCTTTGTTAGAAACTAGATAAAAAGGCCTTGAGTATGTGATCCTGGCCCCGTAAGAAAAAAATGAGCTAACTAGTTGCTATCTGGCTTCTATAGAAAGCTGATTGGTCCTTGGAGTGCAGGCTTGGATAATTTAAACTGATTGGCTTAGAAGCTATGGAGTGGTACAAATCGATTGGCTTGCGATGTGCAGGCTTTGTTGTGAACTTATAAAAGCTGTCCCGATTCTGCACTCGGGGTCCACAGTCCTCCACCCCTGCGTGGTGTAAGAATGTGAACCCCAGAGCCTCTGGAATAAAAATCCTCTTGCTGTTGCATCAAGACTGTTTCTCCTGAGTGATTGGGTTGTCGCCTTCCAAGGCATGGGGTGTTGGGGTGCCCTCATTTTTCCAAGTATTTCAGTATTATATCATAAAGATGTAATTTTAATAAATTTCTTTATTGTTTTATAATACAAAAATTATAATTTATTGTATTATAATTTTATTTTTATTTTTTTATTAGGTATATATTCTTTATTTACACTTCAAATGATTTCCCCTTTACTGGTTCCCTCCTCCCTGAAAGTCCCATAAGCCCTCTTCCCTCCCCCCTGTTCCCCAGTCAACCCCCTCCTGTTTCCCTGTCCCGGTATTCCCCTACACTGCTGCATCGAGCCTTTCCAGGTTCAGGGGCCTCTTCTTCCTTCTTCTTGGGCATCATTTGATACGTGAATTGTGTCTTGGATATTCTAAGCTTCTAGGCTAATATCCACTTATCAGTGAGTGCATACCATGTGTGTTCTTTTGTGAACTCAGGATGATATTTTCCAGTTCCACCCAATTGCCTAAGAATTTCATGAATTCATTGTTTTTAATAGCTGAGTAGTATTCCATTGTGTAAATATACCACATTTTCCGTATCCATTCCTCTGTTGAGGGACATCTGGGTTCTCTCCAGCTTCTGGCTATTATAAATAAGGCTGCTATGCACATAGTGGAGCATATATCCTTATTACATGCTGGGGAATCCTCTGGGTATATGCCCAGGCAGGGTCCTCCGGAAGTATTGTGCCCAGTTTTCTGAGGAACCACCAGACTGATTTCCAGAGTGGTTGTACCAGCTTGCAATCCCACTAGCAGTGGAGGAGTGTTCCTCTTTCTCCACATCCTCACCAGCAATACAATACAATAATAATTTATTGTATTATAATTTTAATTTTTAAAACTGCCTAGAATTTAGAGTAAAAATGTATATCTACACTGAAGCACACTTTTAAAAGTTATAAAACTTAGCACTGCCTATCTTTGCAACGACTTCTCTTTGGCAATCCTTAATTTCGAAGCCGCTGTGGATTTTCCTTACCTCTCACTGGAGATATTTCCACCTCGTCAGCAGCTGTCAGCTCAATGGTGAAGCGCCTGTCTTCCCCCAGCCCGCTGTCCTGAAGTGTGTGTAATAGAACAGACTTCTGGGATTCAGTCTGCATTTAAACAAGCAAAAAACATTTCAAGGTGAACAGAAGTCAACGTCTAAATGTTTTCACTAGAAGGAATAAGACGTTTGCGCATGTGCTCCTTAAGATGCCATCCTGGCACCTACAATATGGATTACATACAGAAGTATTGCAATAAAGATTAGTTCTCAATTCCATTTTACTTTCTAGAGGGGAAAAGCAGGGGAAAAACACAGAAAAAAAACACAACTGTTAGATGTATGGAAAAATTTCCATCACTGAAAATCCAAACTTATGGAGTTAACGGTTCACATCCCACAGTCGTGGGTGGAGCTGCTGCTCACAGTAGGCTGAGAGAGAGAGAGAGAGAGAGAGAGAGAGAGAGAGAGAGAGACAGAGACAGAGACAGAGACAGAGACAGAGACAGAGACAGAGACAGAGACACAGAGAGAGAGAGAGAGCTTCCCAGCTGCAGTCTGCGCCTTGGGATGCGTGCTGCACACCATCCCTGGAAAAGCTCCCAGCATGCATCCTCAGTGCCAGGCTGGTGCCGCCTTCCTAGCAGGCAATACTGCCAGGAGCAGCAGTGGAGGCTGACCTGGGAGAGCATGCAGTCCCCACCCAGAAGCCCGCTGCTCTGCTCCAAGTTTCAACCCTCATTTATTCATAAGTTTAAGGTTTCGTTTTACTGTTTTCATGCACACCTTGCTTGCTTCTTACTGAATTTATTCCTGAATACTTTATACTTTTCCAATATTAGTTTTTATCTTTAATGCTAAGTCACAACATGTTACTTCATGGGTCAATAGATGCTTTTCTTGAACCCCCAAACGCAGCCTGAGTTCACCCCGCATTTGCCTGGAGCCCTGCCTGCTGGAGAGCACGCAGCCTTTCAGGTTTTCTATTCTTCTGTCCTTTTGTCCCTCCATTTCAGCTGCACCATTCGTGACTGTGGCAAGGACTCCGCTTCTGACCTTCCCTGTGGTGTGCACACGGCGCGTCCCCACAGGGATTCAACTCACCCTGTGTTCCGGAGAGCCCACTGTCTGTATTTACAGTCCCGTGGTCATTTAACTGGCCACTCATTACGCTAGTAAATGCTGCCACAAACATTCTTGTATTTATCCTTATTTGTGTGTGAAGATGTTTCTCTGAGTTCGTCCTGTTGATTTGCCATCTCTAGACAGTAAGTTGGCCTGTGTTCTAAAACTTATTTGCAACCTTAAATCAACTTCTGGGGTGTTTTTGCTTGTTTCTAGATATATGGATATTATAGCAAACCTAGAGTTGCTCTAACATGCTTTTGTGTTAATAACAGCCATAGCCCAAACCTGAGTGCAGTTTACCCAACACACAGAGTATCTGCTGAGCCTCATCACAGCTGATTCTACAATACACTGGGGATTGCTTTAGGCAGTGAAATCACAAATACACAAATGAGTAGAACTGATTTGAAGCAGACTGTATTAAAAGGACATTTGTTTACATTATGAGGTAAAAACAAGTTGCTTTTCTTGTCTTTCCTCAGCAGGGAATGTATAAAATATAAAAACTGAATTTCCCATCAGTCCCTCTGTGCTGGGAAGTAGGAAAACATCAGGCATATTGGCAGAGGGATACAAATACAACTAAGTAAGTAGGTGCACTAGAAAATGCAGAAGAGTTCAGACTCTTCAATAAATCATAATGATCTACTAGATTCTGTATGCCCCACGGCCCTCTAACTTCCTACATGCAAGACAACCTTTCATGTCCTAGAGTCGCTAGTTCTCAACAGAACTAAGTCACTGAGAGGAGGGGAAGGAGGTCCTTCCAAGTCAGCAGCTGTGTAATGCCGGTTAGAACCAGTTAGAACCAGTAACAGTGAATGTCAGGCACAAAGGGGTAACGGGGTGATTCGTGTGATGAACTTATAAAAATTCTCCTAGAGATTCAAAATTCTCTTAGGTACAAAGTTTCTAAACAACTCTTCCCCCAAGCCCGCAAGAAATCCTCCTTAATTTAAGCAACAGTTTCCAAAGATATTTGATCATGGAAAAGTTTTCCTTAAAATTTTCATTATTCATATTCTACACAAAAACTGTACGGAGCAGCAAGTTGGGAATAGCTTCTGTAGGCGATTTCAGAGAGACAGAAATATAAACTATGTGTTTGCTTTGGAGATTCAAAGATAATAAGCTTTAAGCACACAGGAAACGTGGCACTACACGGAGGTGGCAAACTGCTCTTTTCACGGACTCTTTATAAATATCACCTATTTCATTCAGTACTTGTTAAGGGTCAGGAAATTAGCCTGCTCACAATGCAACTTCTTCAGTCCTCACGCCTTGACCCGGTTTTAACTTCTGTTGTTCTGATTTGTACTTCAGAACCCAAATGCCATCAGCATTAATAAATTTACCCAGATCCACAGGGTAGGACAAGGTAGGAAGAAGATTTCAAGTAGTCTCTCTACGTGTAAGATCTGTCCAGGGTTACTTCCAATATTACAAAAGAACCATAATTGGAAGGAAATATAGTTGATGAAATTCATGCAAATGCAGGTGACCTAAGCAGTTTGCTGTAGTGTAGAAGACTGCGCTACAGCACGACAGAATTTAAGAGAATAAAGCACTAAGCAAACGACGCGAGCTGAGGGGCAGGCGAGAGATCTCAGAACTACCCAGCCCGCGGCGGTACAGGCAGGGCGGGGTGCGGAGGCGCTGGCGGCCAGAGCTGAGCAAAACGATCCGTTCGCCCATGTTTCTGAGGCAGGAGACTTGTTTAACATGGAAAGTAAATGTTTAATTAAACCGCAGTATAGAGCAGTGAGCTGGGGAACAGACTGCAGAGCACAGACTGTGTGTGGAGGAGAAAGGGCACTGTGTTCCGGAAGGATCAACAGAAGCTATCAATAGCGGTCAGTTATCGCCGGGCACTCGTTTATCAACCCTCTGTACTGCTGAGTTTCATACCAAAAGCACGTTGTTCTGTTTGTTTTACTACAATAAAGATAAACATGGAGAGGCTTCTGAGCTAAATGAACACTGAGGGAGATGTACATAGACTCTCCAGGAGCACTACCACGAGAATGGCTGGAGCACTGGGGATGAGGGTGAGGTGAGCACCCCAGGGGATGAGGGTGAGGCATGCAACCCAGGAGCTGGGAACCACCCAGGAGAGCATCGGGTAAATCCTCAGGGAAGGAGTCTTGTTTTCCTAGAAGCTATCATATAATTTTAAAAATACACACTGGCTGAAGAGACGGCTCAGAGGTTAAGAGCACTGACTGCTCTTCCAGAGGTCCTGAGTTCAAATCCCAGCAACCACGTGGAGGCTCACAATGGGATCCGATGCCCTCTTCTGGTGTGCAGGTGTCCATGCAGATAGAGTATTCACATACATAAAGTAAGTAAATTTTAAAAAATAAAAAATGTATATGTTCCTTTTAAAATGGGGCTCCTATTACAAGAGAAGAGCTGTGCATACCACACACACTGTGTATGAATGACAACCTTAAGGACGTGACCGCAGAGGAGATTCTCACCCCACGACTCTGCAGATTGTGAGGTCAGGGCAAAGAACCCATGTGAAAAGGCAAGAGTCGGCAAGAGCAGCGGAATCCACGGGCGGTGCAGCCCACGGAACCGGGTCGCCTAGTCAAACTGAACAGACAAAAATGTCCCCGCCGCCCCCAAGATCCAATCCACATCCTCAGCATGCTTCCTTCCTTCTCTCCTTTCTCTTCCTTCTCGGAGCAGACCCTAAAAACTGCTCCTAAGAAGTCTCTCAGCTAAGGGAAGAGCATGGGAGGGAGGAACGCTAGTGAGGACTGGGGGGGGGCGGGGGGAAGGGGCGGGGGAGGGTGGCCCGAAGGGGGGCAGAGGGGCGGGGATGGGGGGGGCGGGGGGCGGGGGCGGGGGAGAGGGGAAGGGACGGGGCGGGGACAGGGGGGGCGGGGTGGGGCGAGACTGCTGCACAGCCCTCAGCTGGTCCCCAACCCTCATCTCTGCGGTGGCTGCTTGAGACAGTGTCTCAACCACACTATCCAAGTGCCAGTGTCTTTAAACATCCAAGTCTGTACGTCTGATGTTCTCTTTGAAAGTGTGAGATTATGGCTCGCTGTTAACATGTTGGCTGGATGTCTGTAGCCTTGACATCATCTTGGAGACTCTATCAATGTTTTGAATCACTGTAGAAGTTCTACACAGTTCGGGTGGTAAAAGACCACTTTCAAAAGAAAATGTGACATCAGACTCAGTGATAACATGTAAGTAATGGCTTCAGAAAGGCTGGCTTTGGGGATGACACCCGGACGTGTGGTTTGCCGGCCGACTCGACCTTCAATCAGGAAAGGAACATGACAGAAAGGCACTTTGGACTGTGACAGACACAGGGTCTGACGTATGCAATCTGATCCCCCTTCCTTCTCCCTCCTGCTTTCCCCGTCTCCTCTTGTTTCCTCTCAATGCACATGGATTTAAAAAAAATACAAATATTGAACACTAGCATGTGAATTTACAAGCAATACCTCAAGGTTCTGTAAAATGAAAATAAAAAAAAAAAAAAAAACAAGAGAAATGTTAAAGGAGCTCAGAGGCAACTGTACCTCATCAAAATATAGTGTCCCATTCAAAGGACTGAGGTGATCCTTGGCCGTCTCCTCAATAGCCCAGTGGAGCCGGACAGCCCCTGTCCCTCCTGGGGACCGAACAACTGTCAGCGTCACATATGAGTCAGGGTGACCAGACAAAAGGGATCCATCAACCGTTACCTGCAAGAGATAAAATCCAGTAAGGCCAACACATTAAAAATACGGGAGAAATAATCTTATTAGGTTGCGATCATCATAGTTTGATTTGAGAGTCTATTAACAACTTGTTATTACATAGCCAGTAAAAGGGTCTCTCAAACCTGTTTCTTTTCTTTCCAAAACATTAGGCCACTTGGTATTTCAATTTTCTGTTGAATATTTCCTCTTCTGGGAGTCATTCATGTGTGTGAAAGCAGGCGCACATGCACCACCATGCATGCACGGTCATTAGAGCACAGCCTTGACCACTGGGCCTCTGCCTCTGCCTTGTTTGAGACAGGGTCTCTTGTTTGCCCACTGCATACACTAGGCTAGCCAACCAACCGAGTTCCCAGGATTCCCCTGTACTCACCTCCCACCCCTCAGTACGGAATGATTTGCATAAGGATGCAAGCCACCCTCCCACCCCACCCCCCCCACCCCCCGTGGCTCATATAAATACCTAGTCCCTGGTTGGTGGAACTGTTTGGGGAAATAAGTGTGGTCTTGACAGAGGAGATGTGTCACTATACAGAAAATAAGAGCTTTGAGGTTTCAAAAGCTCAAACAGAACCAGTCAGTCTCTCCCTCCCCCTCTCCCCTCTCCCTGTGCCTCTCTCTCTTTCTCTTTCTCTCTCTCTCTCTCTCTCTCTCTCTCTCTCTCTCTCTCTCTCTCTCTTTCTCTCTCTCTCTCTCTCTCTCTCTCTCTCTCTCTCTCTCTCTCTCTCTTTCCTGCTTGTGCATTAGATATAAGGCCTCAGCTCCTGCTCCAGTGCTATGCCTGCCTGCCTGCCTGCTGCCACACTACCCACCAGGACGGCCACAGGCTCACCGGAAACTACAAACAACCCCCATAAATGCTTTCTTTTAAAAGTTCCCGTTGTTATATGGTGTCTCCTCACAGCAAAGAAAAATAACTAAGGGAGCATAGGAGAGCTGGGGTTACAAACGAGCCCAGTGCAGATCTGACTGCTATGGAGGGTCGTAGGATTTGAACTCAGGTCCTCCCACTGACCTCTGTCCTGAGCCACCTTCCCCTTATTACAGAAAACTCACAACATTAACTTACTCGGAACAGCATTTCTTCTGCTTAAGTCTTATGAAAAGATCTGTTATGACGGAATTATACATGTTCACTAGGGGCAGAAAAGTCCAATGAAACCTCTAATACTCAGATGTTAAATGTAACTGAATGTTTTTCATTTTGAAGACAAAAATATAACAATCTTGTTTGTACAATAGGTTCTATGTTATCAAGTTCAGAAATTTGGAGCTAACTGGTGTTCATTAAGCCTTTACTGTGTTATTTCGTGGCTTTAGAGTACTAATGCTAAATAACAACAATTAAGATGAAATGAATAAACAAACATTATCGTGAAGAGTAAAATAATTTCTTGTTCTTAGGTAGAGAAGCTTCTAAACAAACTGAATGCCCACGCTCAAAAAGTCTTCACTGACTGACGAACTAAACAGTAAACCATGGAATTGTTTTTATCAAATTGTTTTCCATAACAGGAGGAATGACTTATAAACACAGTCCAAGTTCATGTGTAATGATGTTACAAATGAAAGTATTTTATAAGGTTTTACCAACTGAAGATTTGAGCAGTTAATTATGCTCAGGTTTTAAAAACTAAATTACATATTCAAGTGTACTAACATGTGTCAATAAGTATTATGTATGCCAATGTTCTAAGAAATACGTGGTCAGAAATACCAAAGATAATACTGGTGTTTATCTCAGGAATGCATGCATTTTGTGCTCCCCAGATGTATTTATCACAAGCCACTCAAAGGCTTCTGCCTGTTTCTCTGGGTAAAAAAAAATGTTTTACTTGGTACTAGCAAAACTATGCTCTTAAAAGTTTTATTTTCTTATGAAATTGAAAGCTACACTGACGAAATCATTAGGTAATGTCTAGGCTGTATTTAAAGTTTCAGGTATCTGGAAAACTGAGATCTCATGGACAAGTTGTATCTACCCTTTCCCCAGACTTGAGAGGCTAAATCAGACCTTGTTTGCCACAGTCCCCTGGCCCACCTTGGTGAAGTCTATTCTTCTGACACATCCACAGCTTCCTGAAAGAAGCCAATACCTGCTGAGCAGCTGACCTTGTGCTGACCAGATCCTGCTATTAAACACTGGGCCTTGATCAGAGCTCTGTCTTGGCTTCATTATTCCTCTCGCCCACCCGTCCGCTCTCTTTCAGCCCCGCTCTCCTTCAGGTGGACCCAGTTTGACCAAAGCTGCTGGACAGCTACAGTTGGTTCTAAAGCTCTAGACTTACAGCCACAGGAAAGTAACAGCAAGGCATTAGAGCAGTGGGCTTATTTCTAAAGATTTACCTGTGATGAATGACTGATTGAATAATTGATAAGATAGTGAAATGGCAGGGTCCCTAATGGAGGAGTTAGAGAAAGGACCCAAGGAGCTGAAAGGGTTTGCAGCCCCATAGGAGGAACAACAATAGGAGCCACCCAGTACTCCTAGAGCTCCTGGGGACTTAATTACCAACCAAAGAGTACACACGGAGGGACCCATGGCTCCAGCTGCATATGTAGCAGAGGATGGCGGTCTTGGACATCAAAGGGAGGAGAGGCCCTTCACCCTGTGAAGGCTCGATGCCCCAGTATACGGAAGCAGGAGTGTGTGGGTTGGTGAGCACGGGGAGGAAAGAGGGGATAAGGGATTTTCAGAGGGGAAATCAGGAAAGGGGATAATATATTTGAAATGTAAATAAAGAATATCTAATAAAAGGAAAAAGAAAAAGAAATAATGAATTGGGACAGATTAAGCCAGAAGAGATTTCAGTAAATATGAATTATCTAAGGATCTTTATGATTATCTCAGACTGGAGTTGTCTTTAAGAGATACATTTGGAATAATTATATATCATCACACACAATAATTGTTATGATATTTTCCTACTTTTATATTTAAGAGGATGTCCATGTAGAAACTGTCACCAGAGCTACATAAACATCGCATGCTTGTAAGTGGTTAAGCTTTGTCTCCACTCAAGAGCTAAGTCTGTAATCAGTGGGTTCTCTCTTCCAGGTCTTCGAAGAAAACAGCTGATGAACAGCAAAAAGGAAAAAGGTAAGGGAAAATGCCAGCGGTAGGACAGAGAATATAATCCAATATTTTGCTCAATAAAATTCAATGTAAAACACCAGTACAATGGATGAGTAGAAATAATTCTCACAACAGAACCTATCCTAAGATGCAGTCCGAGGCCAGTGTTAAAGGTGCTCTCAACAAGGACAGCACTGTGGAACAAAACAGGCAGAAAACAGAAGCCATGGTGGAAAGGACACCTTGGTCTGCCATAGCAGTAAAATGACTGTGCGCTCTCTGACCAGCTCTTCTGTGTGCAGTTGTGGGCAGAGGCTGCAGGCGTGTTTCCAGGGCAGCAGCCCTACTCAAAGAGCACTCTTGAAGAGAACCTCATTAAGTGGAGGGTAATGAGAAGCTTCAAAACAAAATCGAAGATACTTTTAATTGAAAACTACATGAAAAATTGGGGGAAAGCAGTCCCCTGACATATCTAACTTACAGTTTTCTCGTCAAATCCAAATATCCCAAAGGGCGAGTCGTTCGCTGCTATGACAACATTCACCACAGCATCACTGCCTAGTCGGCCGCCGCCAGCCACGCTCACCAAGGAGATGCTGAATGCTTCCGGGAGCTCAAACTCAGTGTCGTCCATGATAGTTATGTGTATTGGTGCAATGACCTAAGAAAGACAGTGGGGAGAGGAGGAGAGGAATCAGAGGGAGAGCGTGAGAGCAGGGAAGACACAGTGGAACAACAATGTTTCCTCATAAATATTTTCATTGTGTTTGATGAGTGAAACAAAACACAGTAGAAAAGAAAAGAGCATGTTTTGGCATATTATATCCATAGTTCATTTAAGATAATGTATGTATAGTGTTCTTTAACATTAGAAATTTAACATCTATTATGTTTAAGGTTAATTACAAATTTAATAAGACTTGTTTCTTGGAATTCTTTGTGGGGCTGGAGAGATGGCTCAGCAGTTAAGAGCACCGACTGCTCTTCCGGAGGTCCTGAGTTCAATTCCCAGCAACCACATGGTGGCTCACAGCCATCTGTAATGGGATCAGAAGCCCTCTTCTGGTGTGTCTGCAGACAGCGACAGTATACTCACATACATAAAATAAACGAATTTTTAGAAAATTCTCTTTCTGTAGGATGCAGAAAGATTGTTAAGAGCCAGAGGTGATGGATGATTCCACAGAAAGTGTCTTCCAGGCACAGCACATTGGCACACAGAGACTGTGGCAGCATGCACAGGGCCTACGCTCGAGCCATGGGGTCCCAGAGCAGAGAGGAGGCGGTGGACCCCGGCCTCTACCCCTAACCAAGAGGCTATCTGCCAGTAAAGGAAAAGTTAGTTTTCTCCAATGGAGTCTCATGGGGCATATTTGCCACATTTCAGGGCAGGCCCCATGCCCATGAGGAGTTTGCCAAAACAAAACAGATGCAGTAATCTTTTTGTAGACATTTGTCTCCGTAGCTTTGCTTGGGCAGCCTTTTCCTGATATCAGTCTTTTGCTTGTATATTTGGGGTTCTATTTTTGTGGTTCTGTACGTGTTTCTTCTATTTTGTTTTTGTTTTTTGTTTTTTTTAAGCGAAAGAGTGTGGAGCTGAGTGAGGCGGGGGATTTGGATTGGGAGAAGGGAAAAGTCTGAATGGAATACAGTGCGTGCATTTGTTCATTAAAAACACGAAAACGAGTTCTTGTCCTGTGATTATTAATGGGCTATATAGTAATTAAGAATACTTAAATTTCATTTGATAAAGAAACAGACTAGAATGCATTTGGCAATCACTAATGTGTGTGTGTTTGGTAGACGCTCACACATGCTTGAATTCAAGCCAAAATAAACGTGTTCCTAATGAACGAACGTACTTGTCCATCAGTGAACTGGAGCACCCCCCGAGGCGGGTGAAAGTCCTCCAGGCTGGCACTATCTGGTATTGCTTTCCAATCAACATTTACTGTCCCAAAGCTTCCAGCCATCCGGATGACAGGAACTTGAAGAACATTCAAGGGCGGAGGCCCCTCGTGAGCAATAATGACTCTATCAACATCCTGAAACATAGAAGAGAGGTTGAAAGTTCAAAACTCTCCTAAACAATGTGCCAAATGTATTATTCTCACTTACATGAGTAAGAAGATTCTTAGAGCTCAGAGTGAATTGTAACGAAAAACTTGTCTAATTCTGTGATCTGTCCAAAAGAACTAAAACTCACTGATAGTACAAACTGAATACTTAATATACTCATATCTACGAATAAGCAGTAACATGCCAAGGCACGGGCCAGATCGGCAAGGGCGGCTTTGCTCAGTGCACTATAGATGAGAGAAGTCTCACTCTGACACGGAAGTTAAAAATCCCTCTGGGGTCGTCGTTTTCTTCGATCATTATCTCAGCTGATTCCATCCTGGGCCTCCGCACACGGGGCTGCTCTGCAGGAAAGCTGGGGTGCACCAGGCTCACGGCGGCGATGGTGACAATGAGTCCTTCGTCCAGCTCGGGAGCCTCGTCCTGGAGGGGGTGGGAGAGATGCTTCACTGGGCTGTTTGCACCCTGGGGTGATGCCCAGCTTGGTGACAAGCATGTCAACTGGGAGCCCCGCCCACATCCTCCTGAGCAGCTGGAGTTACAGATATCTTCCTCTACGCCCAGGGGAATTTTAAAAAAAAAAAAAACAATATGTGATTTGTATTGTAAACATGGCATTTGCAGGTTTGGTAGCTCTGTCACACATAAAATCATCTCTTGCTATATTTTAATATGTCCAATACCTTCTCAGAGCACCCTAGAATCTGTGATGTATTTAAGACTAATGATGATCGTTCAAAGGACCCACAACTGCATTATCAAATGTTTAAAATCCCGTCCCACAATTTTGATCTCACCCTATATATATATGAGATCATATATATATATATATATATATATATATACACACACACACACACACACACACATACACACACACACACACCATCCTGAAAAATTAGGAAAATTTGATAATATGTACATGTATTGTAAAAGTGCAAGTCCTAGATAGAAATCTAGGTGTAAGCAAATATTACAGTTAATTTTGAAAAAAAATCACTTTATTTGTGTGAAAATAATAAAAAATAAAAATGTAGAAGTAACATACATAAAAAGCAAGGAAATCTCTCCCAACTACAGTCCTCGCTACAGGACAGGTAACTGGTATCAGTGAAACTCTTAACAGGAGATCAATACTACTGTGTCTATGTAACAGTGCTTGACACGTCTATATTGTCTAGAGGTACTATTAACCTCACATGCTATTATTCACAATACACTACTTAAATACTTCATGGCATTGCATACCAAACACGGGGCCTCGTCTGTGCCAGACAAGCGACTGGGTCTGAGCGGAATGCCCAGTCCCGACCACTGTATGTTCCTAATGCTATGAGACACTAAGTAGAGGCATCTTTGCCGTCTTAGGCGCATTTCAGGTGCATCTGCCTGTCTTCTCCCTTTGTGTCTCTGTTTCTCTAGCCCCATTTCCTCTTTAGACAGAGAAAGGAAGACCTAGTGTGATCTAACCCACAAAGTTAGACCTAGTACATCTAAATGTTCGTCTATATTGAAATTACTGTATCCCGAAGTAAAAATTCTCCCTGCCAACCAAGTGATAAAAATAACTAGATTGACTTGGAGATTTATTTCGTTCAGTTATTAAAGCAATTAACCAGTTATCTTCATAGTATCAGTAATCAGACATAAAATCAATCAAAATTCAGCATTTCCCACTCTAAAGCAAAAATAATAAATATACTTGCCATTTTCCATCTACTACAATATTTAAGTGGTAAAAGTTCACATTTGTATTTAAAAGCATGTTTTAATCATTATTAACTATTTGAGAATTACAGGTATATGGTTAAAAGTATGTTAGCTTATCTGACATATGTATTAGAATCTGTACTTACCGGCAAAATGGCAACTTCTGCATGAGTTTCTTTTATGTTTTCTTTCATTATTATTACTGAGTCTTGCAACACAAAGTCTTCATTCTCAGTGGCTTGATTATTGACGTGTAATAAGAAATTGGGTTTCGCTATCAAGTGAACGGATATGTCCCCAAACAGTCCTTTGTCTCGAACCATATGTAACTGAACGACAGTGATGTTCTCTAGAAGATAAACGTGCCGCAAATTACTAAGCTGTTGTGTGTAATGTCGCAAGCACTCATGGTAGAATTCACTCTCTAGACAGTCAGGAAGTAGGGATTATACAAAGGCGGCATTCTAGGAAGGAGTTTTCTGTTTTGTCGCCATTGTTCCCAAAGCCGAGCTCAGAATCGCCTTCCACTCTTGGACCGCATCTGCCTTAGTCCCTCTGTGCCCACGGCGGAGTCTCCTAAGCCTTCCGTGTCACACAGGAAGTAGAGCTGACTGACGTCTTACAGAGGGGAATGTATGGAGGTAATGCATCCGTGACAGTTGTGTAATATTCACAAACGTCTTGAAAATGGGTACTTGAATACACTGTCATAATTTAATACTAACCATTTAAAGAGTGAACTAAATTTCTACTGTGAGGTGTCAATCACAAGGTTCAAAGTGTCTCCGAGAACCTAGTATATTTTTTGCTACTTAGCGTTAGATAATTTGTCATATAAAATACTTAAAATGTTTATTAATTAATATCCTCACTAGTCTAAGAGCGTCTGATGATTGTGATTATTTCCAAAAGGAAGAATACAATTCCTACAAGTTTCTATGTTTTAGAAATGTTTACTGAATGAAACAGAATGTTATTTCACTAGGGTCTATTGTCTTGGGTGTGGCACATAGAGAGGCCAGGACCCAGGGACATACATGCCACTCGCCTATCAGCTCTGTGATAAAAGGAATCTGAAATCTCTTTGTCCATTTCTTTATCTGAAGTCTCAAGCTGTCCTGTGTTTCATAAATACAAGTTTTATATAACATTTTATTTCAGTAGGTTGAGTGATCATAACCTATTAGAATATTTATTCAATAAGAGGAATCAGAAATTATTTAGGTAAATGGTTCACACTGGCCACAGTGAATGAATACGGCCTATTAAGCTGAAAAAGTCATATGACTAGCAGAATGCATTCCTTTCAAATGGTATAATTACAATGGCCAAGGAACCGTTTTATTAGGACCTGACAAATCGTCACCAGGACTGACCTGTGGGCTCTGGCACTCTAGTGAAGAGCGACTCGGCGTGCCAGCTAACCACGCCGTGGGGTGAGTCACTGGGCAGGATGGTCAGCGCAGACTTGCTTCTGCTCCGGTCAATCGTGGCACCTTTGGATGGGTCCTCAAGCCCCTCTGTGACAATCTGGGTGAGTGTCACAGTCACAGCCTCAGATAACTCTGGCAGATCATCGGCGAGGACAGTCAGAGTGATCATAGACATCGCCTGGTCCTCTGTGAATGAAATCTAGACAGGAGAGTTTTACATATATTAGGATTAACATTGTGTCATAAAAATGTCCATTTCTTATTTTCTTTTAATATGACCATAATTTATAAACCAAAGATGATTCTATAATATAATATGAATTTACAAACCAAATGTCTTTTTTTTTTTTTTTTTTTTTTTTGGTTTTTTCGAGACAGAGTTTCTCTGTGTAGTCCTGGCTGTTCTGGAACTCATTCTGTAGACCAGGCTGGCCTCGAACTCAGAAATCCGCCTGCCTCTGCCTCCCAAGTGCTGGGATTACAGGCATGCGCCACCACGCCCAGCTCCAAATGTCTTTTATATTAAAATTAGAAGATTGAAAAAAATTAAAGTTCTTCAAAAACTTGAGTTAATACTTATATTCAAATTGTCATATCTTGGTGCCTAATCTTCATTGTAAATTAAAGGGCCTAGTCTCTCAGGAATCTGAGGAGTTGATGCTAGAGACATAAACTGCTAGAGACCAAAAGAAGGTGTTTTACCAGTTTAAATGTTTGAATCTACAAAACTTTTGCAATCATTGATGCTACAGATGGATGCTTCGCTTCATAGATGCTATTTCTACACCACACGTGCCATATTCATTCACAAATCAACCATTCAAACCATCCCTGCAGGCCTAGGCCTCCACCGCTCCTATGGGCCAGACCTGTTTTATACAACAGAAATGTTACTGGGATGCAGCCAAGCACAGTCGCTGCCGGTAACATCTGCTGTAGGTTATTGGACTACAAAACTGTACTACAAAAAAGCAAAGTCGTTTTCACAAAGAGGAAAAAAAAAAAACACAGTACATAGAATCAGAAGCACCTACTATGTGACCCCTTACAAAATCCTACACTACATCAAAACAATCCTTTCTACCTTGCTGTTTGGGCAAGGTGCAGGGCCTGCTCTCTGAGTGCTGCTGCTGGTGAGGGGCAGGTGGACATGGCAGACGTGCAGGCGAGCTGACCTCCCAGGCATGCGCACGGGAAAGATGCCCTGCAACCTGCCTGCATGCATTGGTGTGGGCCAGGAAGGCATGCTCTCCTCCCTCGCTCCAGTCCATCTATGGCAGACAGAGCTGTCACTGAGGTCATGAGAGCAGGAAGCTCTCATCACTGGCTGCAGCGCTCAGGAGAGCTGGCCCTGCTGGCATGGGCACTGGTGGGCTGGCCGGTAGGGTGGGAGGGCGGGACAACTGGTTTTACCCCTGTGGGCTACAGCATCGTCTGAGCTAGCCAGGGCAGTGCTGGATAGCGCTCCCTGGCGGTGTGAGTGTGAGACAGCTGGGGGGATACCAGCTCAGCTACCACCAGGCCCAGACCTAGGGCTCTGGGTTGGGCCACCCCAATATCTATCCCATCTATGAACTACCGCAGCACGTAAAGGGCCAGTCCTACAGATCCAAAGCTGCAGGATCTCTGGACACAGGGCAAGAATAGGCTATCTAGGAGGAGTCCCAGTGGAGATCTAGTATGGATAATACAGGAAAAGCCAGAGGCCTTGAACCAGATCAATGACTCACAACAATGAACATTTGTAAGTAAAGAAGTGTGAACAAAATGGTTATTTTGTGGGACACACTGTCACACACTGCAGCTTCTACAAGATTTGTCTTTCTTTAGGGGGTGCTGCAGTGGTGGGGGGCAGATGCAAAGGGAGGGGAGATGAGTGGGACTGGGGTGCCTGATGGGAAAGTCACAAGGAACCAATAAAATCTTTTAAGAAGAAAGCAATTCTTTCAAAAATAATGACAAAGAGGCAGTTAAAAGTTTTAAATCTTAATCATATATACAAAAATATATAAAATAATTTAGAGAAATTATTTCAATGCATACAGAAGCAGAGATGCTAGTGGTAATGTGCATAGAATAATTGTTACATACAGGGACTGCTAAAACATCCTCAACACACTGAAGTACACCCATCGATGTGAAATGGTAAGAGCCTAGAAATGCTAAACTTATCAAGAGATAATTTCATAGAAGCCTCTTTCAGTGATTCTTCGGGGAAATATTTGGACAAAATACTGATCTATAGAACCCCAGAAAAAGAAGAGGTCACACTTCTTACAAATAGCAAAAGGCTCCTTGAATTCTCTCTGTGAGTCAACTGTCCTTCTGGGACTCTGATTACAATTTTTGAAACGCAGCATCAATTTTGTGCTAACTTACACGGTGGATAACGTGGTCCTTAGCCCAGCCCCTTCCTGTGGCTGAGGAGGCTGTCCCTCAACTACTGGAGCAGCCGACTCTATGCTTGCCTTTGGACACAGACCTCAGCAAACGCTCTCCATCACAGCCAAGCCCCGCCTAGAGGCTCCATAGTCATGAACACCTGCTGAAGGGGGGTGACAGCCCAGGAGCAGCTCAGACACGGAACTCCTCACCAGGATTCACCTCCCCCGGATCTGCAATCGCTTGTGGGTCTGCCTCTCCCTCTACACATTTCCACCTTCCTCATTTCTACATAATCAACCCATGTAAGCCTCATGTCCAGAGCTCTCTCTCCGCCTCAGTCTGCCGACAGCAAATGGAAACGTCTTCAGTCTGCAGCTCCCCTTAGCCTTTCCACAGGGACACCTGTTCCCCCAGACTTGTTCTCTAAGAACAGTTTCGGCTTTTCTTAAGTCTTGACAAATTTCCATTTCTAATTTGGCTCATTTTATCTTTCTGTTAATGAAATGCAATTTTGTTAACTCAGGTAGTGAATCTCAAAAGCCTTAATTTTATGTCTAGATAGTTTTTCTTTTATAGAAAAAAAACTAAACTTAAATTGTATCTTACTTTATGGTGATTAGCAAGAATCCAGGGTTCACATAATCAAACTCAAATATTTCTTCCAACAGACAGGATTTGGTTCCACGCATCAGCGATTATAAGTGTCTTATAATTGTGTAACGACATACCACTCCTGAGGTGGGAAATATGTCACCGACACTTCCGGCCGCTTCCCATGCTACCGTGATGCGACCATGTGTTCCTTTCAAGCGTTCAACAGTCAGGGTTACCAGGCTATCTCGATCCAGTTCCTCCATTTGCTTATGCAATGAGTTCTGAAAGACATGTAGAAAGGCACAGGGGGCTGCCTTGAAGTACCGAAGTAATCTTTTCATTGCTTTGCATTGCTATATATTTATAAACTTAATTCTGAGCAGAGTGAAATGGTACGAGAAACAACAGTTACCAAGAGTGATACACTGTAAGGTGTGGTACTCAGGTTCCTAACTCCAGGAAGAAAGCAATTTTGAGTCTGGCCTAGACTATAAAGTACAATACCTCACCAAGTGAGTACGTAAATTGCCCACTGTCACAAGAAATCATTACTTATACTGCATTGGTGTTTTTTGTCTGTCTTCCTGGATGTATATTACCTTTACACCCAGCATGCATTCCTTTTTAAAGCAGCACACACAGCATTGAAAGGTTTGTAGAATAGCGAGAGCACAGCCCGGTGTGGCAGGGGAGTCCTCTGCTTCTGTGTAATCCTGGTTATTCCTCCAAGTCTCCCTTGTCTACTAGTAAACGAAGAGTTAGCTCTAGAAATCTCCAATCCTGCACCCGCTGCAAGAGCGTCCTGAGAACCGAGACTCTCTGATCACTGGCCAATGTCTCGAAGGCTTAAATTCCTATCCTGTGAAGTATTTCATTAGCTGACATATTTCTGTTGATGATGTTTCATTCCTTAGCTCACAGTCTGTGTGACTGCTCCTCTTGTCAGAAAGAAGAAATCCCTCTGTGCTGCGTCACAATCCCCCTCTCCCCACCTATCCTTCCTAAACGTGTTTCTGCACTCCAATTCTAGTGGCTGTCACTCCGTGAAGGTGCCACTCCCAAGCCAATGCACGCAGCAGCTTGTACTAACCATTAAAGTTTCCTCGAAAAGACGTCTTCCACGTATACCCAACCTTTAGTACGCACTGCGACATGAACTCATCATCTACAGAATTCATTCTTAATGATCATATCATTGTATTAGCTAAAAACTCTCATAACGTTTTAAGTACATTTTGATTTTTTTTATTCAGCCAACTTCACAGCTAGTGATATGTAGCCCTAGATTGAACACAAAACTCCTTCTTAAAGCAACCTTGATTTTTCAGTAAGGTAATCATTTTAAGAATGAAGATGCTTTTTAAAAAATCTCTTCTATAAAACTCTCTATGTGTTCTTAGCAGAGGTCATCTCAAGACCGCCATGCCCTGTTAATGCTCATAGATGCAGCTGCTTACGGTGTTCATTTGAATAGGGATACAGACCCAGAAAACATGTTATGCAGCTGTTCAGTGCTGTGTTACACATCAAAGTCACATGGTCTAGCTCACAGTTGTCAGACCGTCCTAAAATGGCAGGTGTGAACTATTTTAACGTATTCAGGAAGGGGAAGGCTTTCCTTGGCTGCACGCTCTTCATTACTGATGGCAACTAGAGGGAGGCCTGCATACAGCCCGACGGTGCACCAGAATCCTTCTGAACCTCAGCTTAGAGGCTGTCCAGATTCAAGTGACCTGTCCTGACGGACTTGATGAGGAATTCTGCAGAAGAGCCTGCAGGAGTTCTGGATGTTGCCCACAGTGGTGTTATCCAGGCAAGCTTCCTGGAGAATAACTGTGGGTGAGGCTGGAAGGGAGCTAGGATGTCAGTCCCCTTTCCCGTCACGTCTGTCCGAAGCCCCGGTAGTGTTAGCCTGGACAAAGGCAGGCTCTCCCCAGCTGTCCAGCTGTGAACACGCCAGCCTCCAGTGCATATATTTTTGTACTCGAATGAAAAGAAACTGATAAATTAACCAACTCTAAGTATCATTAAGAAGAAAGGGCATAGCATGAAGGTTCAGGTGATACCAGTTTTCAACCATGCAAGCCCTTTCTGCTACGGTGTCATTTGGGGAGAGACCTGACGAAGTTAATGAGGATGTGAACGGCTGATAGGAGAGGCGTTCTAAACTTGGAATGGCCCTAGTCGCACAGTTTGTAGCCTTGAGTGCTCTACACTGCATGGGAGCCCCTTGTCCACAGGTGACTACCGAATGCTTGAGATTGGTTGGTCTCTAAATGTAAAATGTGTACTGCAATTGAAAGACAAAGTATAAAAGGGATGTAAAATATTTCAGTAGTCTTTTGTACAGAGCACGTTGAAACTACAGCATTCTGGATATGCTGGGTTACATAAAGCACACACTTCAACTGGCTTCCTTCGCAGCTTGTTCTGTTCATCAGGGTGTGTACTAGAAAACAGAACTATAACATTATTCCTGCGCTCACATTCTATTTCTCTGCAGCCTTTTTCAGCTTTTCCTTTGTTCCAGGGAAGGGGCAGACTGGGCGACCCTGTGATCTGCCCACCCCACCCCACCCCACATCCAGCTAAGGGTACCGCATGCACAGACACCCCACATCCAGCTAATTCAGGGTACCGCATGCACAGACACCCCACATCCAGCTAATTTAGGGTATCGCATGTATAGACACCTCACATCCAGCTAAGGGTACCGCATGCACAGACATCCCACATCCAGCTAAGGGTACCGCATGCACAGACACCCCACATCCAGCTAATTCAGGGTACCGCATGCACAGACACCCCACATCCAGCTAATTCAGGGTACCACATGCACAGACACCCCACATCCAGCTAAGGGTACCGCATGCACAGACACCCCCCCATCCAGCTAATTCAGGGTATCGCATGCACAGACACCCCACATCCAGCTAATTCAGGGTACCGCATGCACAGACACCCCACATCCAGCTAATTCAGGGTACCGCATGCACAGGCCTCATTCCTTACAGCAGCTTCTCTCTATGATTTTGCAGATGGAGGTGAAAGGTGAGTGCATGCCTCTCACAGCTGCGTCATGCCACAGCCACTGGACTGTGACAGCAGCCTCCGGCCAGTGCCACTTACAAGACACCAGCTGGAGTGGTCCTTCCAATGCAAGTGACTGGCTGGAATGCTGTGTCCTGTCTGAGTCCTGGTGACACAGGGCAGCATACAGCCAACCCATAGTTCACCTTTGTTCTGGATGTGCTCACAGTCACTAAGTCTATTTGAACTGGGTTTTTCTTACAGGTGAGAGATTGGGGGAAAAGATGCAGTAGAGATTTTGATATAACAAGTTAATATATCAGAATACACTTTGAAAATAGGAATAATACAATATGAATGTCTACCTTTCTTCTCACTGATACAGAAACATGAAACCCAGGTATAAGGAAGCCTGAGAAGATTTTCAAAGTTCTTTCCTTGAGAAGAAGTGACAAAGGTATCTCTATGTAGTGTGTGCTGTTATAAACCACACCACTGCTCTGGTGTAATATCTATCTGTATGGGATATGTGTGATATAATCCACTATATAATACACACTACATAGTATATCTAGCATCTCTTTTGTTAAAACCCTCTGTTTTTTTTTAAAAAAAGAAAAACTTTCTAAAGATAGTATCTGAAGCCAAACACTGAGACAAGACCAAATAGTTAATATATTATGATCAATAAAAGTAAATAAACAGAGCAAGCGAGTCGGCAGCATCCGAGAGAATCTGCTCCACTTCTCTGTAGAACTAACTCTACTGTAGGTGAGAACTCTCTGTAGTAAGAAGTGAGGCCGAGGTGAGAGAAGGGATAAAGAGTGAAGAGCAAGCATCACTCACTCCTTGGAAGAGTGAACTAACTAATCATCACAACAACCTCGACACCAGTGTGGACTCCTCGGTCCTCTTACCTGGGCAAATGCTACAACTCCATAGGCGTCGTCGTTGGAGAGGACAGTGACTCTCACGGAACTCTGAATGCCCAGCTCTGCTCCTCCTCTTGGATTTTTAAGCTGAACTCGGAAGGATTCTTCTTCTTCAGGAACAGTGTCATCAAGAACATTCACTGCTATGATTGCTTCCCTGTCGCCAGGTTCAAATGTCAGTTCACCTAAACTAGCATGAGAGGCACATTCACAATGAGCCAGGGGTGACCTCTGAAGGACACACATGGGAGCTTAGTCCCAGACTCTCGTCACACTACATAATACTGAGTCTCACAAGGACCAAAACACTCCCTAAGTAAAACCTGCATACAAACTATCCATATAATCTGGTTAACTTGATAGAGCAGATACTAAAATATGGACATCAAACAGATTTCTGTCTTATTAATGGCTTATTAATTTTACATAAAGCAGCAACTCAGCCAGTGAGGTGGAGAAATTTGCTCTGGGTAAGTGAAAAGCCACTAAGCATCGACTATTAAACCTACCTAGGAATGAAGTCAGACTGGCTGGAGACGGAGGCCAGCTCATACAAGTGGGACTCGGTGGCGCCCACTAAAGCGATTAAAGTCTTGCTGGAATTAACTGACTTCACTGTAACAAAAGCTGCGTCGTGTGCAGCGGGCGCTTCCAGAAGGAAAGAGAAGCCATTCAGCTCTGAGTTCCAGCAGTAAAGAGCAGACCGGTCTTGGGCAGTTAGAAGTATGTGGACTGGAAGGAGAGAAAAGGGTCAGAAATGAGGCGTCCTCTGCCTATACCTGCTCTCCTCGCAGCTCCAAAGTCAAACCTTTCCACATGACTCCTAGACTAAAGCAAGCAGGACTCTGTTTTTGAAACAACAGGATATAAGTAATTTTTAATTGTGCATCGACAGATTCGGCTTGACACTGTACACATAATCTGTTCATAAAAAGAAAAGCCACGACCCGATAAAATGAAAATGGATTTTGTCATTTTTTGTGTCCACGCTAAACTTGCATAAAAGTAGCTTTTCAACGCAAAACATGTAAAATATTTCACCACCAAATGTTTCACTTTCATATTTTATTCTCTAGTCTTTTATAATTTATAATTGGCAGTTGAAATTAATAAGAACAAAGGTTCTAAGTCATCCTGCTCCATAATTACAGCATTATACAGGTCAATGAGCTACTACACAGTATTCAAGTCTGTAAGTTTTTAAATTTTTTACTTGTTTATCTACTTTGTGTCCATGACAGTGTGTCAGCACGTGCATGGCGGTGCCCGTGGAGGTCAGAGGGCCTCTTGGGAGCTGGGTGTCTTTATCGCACACTTGGTTGCCAGGTTTGGCAGCAAAACCCTCTGGCCACTGGGCCTTCTCACCCATACACGCTTCCAATCTTAATGTACACGTGCAGGTCTCCACAGCTGTCCTTAAATACATTTAGGATTTCCTGTAGACTAAATATTTGTTGTTTTCAGCACTAAGTAAAAACAAAATGCTCATTTTCACATAGCAAATTATCCAAGATCTTTAATTACTCCAAAGAAGAGGAGCACACTTAATGACACTTTGAACACGCTTCACGGAGCACATGTGACATAGCCAGGACCTGTGACACCGTAACTCATGACAGCAGCATATATCTGCATCCACACAGACTAGTGGCTTCACTGCTACACAGAACACTAAACACTCTTCAGACACAAACGGAGTGGGGCTGCGGAACTGGAGAGAAAACCACATGTTCTAGTGTTGGCTGACTCAGGAACGAACAGAGGGCTGTTAAGAACCACTGAGGAGGTTAAAATGCCACAGACCTGGGAAGGCTGACACCAGCCTTCTAGTTCGTACCCCACAGGTTACAGTGGGAAAGCCAACATCTTACCTTTCACTCATCAAAAACTCCTCATCCCTATTGTTTACTGCGAATGTACTAATTAGGCTAACTAATTTAGGTACTGTTGCCTAGGTACTAACACTTGCAGTAAAGGTGGGAAAATGAAAATGATAGATTAGAATCTTTAAATAGCCAAATATTTTGCATAAAGCTATGTAAATTAACAGACATTCCAAAACAAATTTTAAAAGCTCCCCTGTAAAGCCATCTTAAAGCAGCCAGCAAGGAGAGTCTCTATCTCTGTGTCTCCAAGTCTCTCTGTGACTGTCCCCCTTCCCTCCCTCCCTCTCTCCTGCCCTCCCTCCCTCGCTTTCCCACAAAGGGCATTATAAGTTTTAGGATATACACGAAAAATGCTTTAATCCCCCATTTAATTGGCTTACTAATCTTCCTTTGTTTGCCCCTCGTACCACTATTCATTTCCTCACTGCTTCTGTTTGGAGGACACTGGGCTCTTCCTGGCTGTTTTCAGAAGGCGCGTGCTCGCGGCCACTGCCTATCAGAAGGGGCCACCGCCACCGCCACTGCCTGAGCTCTCTGTTTAGTTTGTACTTTGCCTGGAGTCCTCTCCAGTGCAGCTCTTTCTCCCACCAAACCCCTAACTCCTAATCCCAGGATTCTTGGAGAAAGCTTTGTAGGTGTTACCATAAACAAACTTAAATTCTTTTCATTGTTTTCTTCAATTCTTTCATGGAAATTATCTGTTGTAGCTACAATCCTATTTGTCACATATGTACATGTGCGCGCGCGCACACACACACACACACACACACACACACGTGCACGTCTCTTTCTCCTACTACATGCCTCATTTTTGCATGACAGAGACTACATGTGATTTGAGCTGCCCTTGTTCCCACAGGTTCTGTCCTGTAATTCTCACCTTAAAAGAATCCATTCACCATTAAAGGAGCCAAAACGGAAGAGATGGCAAGTCTACATGTCCTTGCAATATATGCCCTGTTCATGTTCCTCTTTCCATTTTCAGACATCAGCCATGGCACTAACCAAAGCATAGACATGTGAACCCATACCCCCGGTTCCAATTTAACATTTTTAATAAAATATTTGACTTATACATAATAAGAAGTCCCGTGAACATTCTTGAACGCACGCTTTCAGCTTTCGGGTTTATAATAGCTCTTCTGAGTACTTCGCTGCAGGCTTTTCATGTCTCTACAACTTCAAGTCACAGAAACAAAAGAAACAGGGAGACCTCACAATAGGCTCGTCATAGAACCTCTGGCAGAATTTCTCCTGAATTCTTTTAGAAAGTGCACCTATTGTTTTTTTTTTTTTAATCATTAAAAGGAATTCTGTTACTTCAATTAGCAGCCCATCCACACAGTACACTTCTTCCTTAAAAACATCCATTAGGCAACTATTGTGAGCATCGGGAGGTGACCTGGGTCTGAGACAGAAGACCTGAGCCTGTCCACCTGTCCATCGGAAAAACTGAGGGACGACAGAAGCAGGAACGAATGGTCCCAATTAAGGGATAAGCAGGGGAAAGCTAACAACCGAGGAGAGATCCGGAATGTACTCAACTGCTGAGTAAGAAGGCCAGTCCCTGCACACCACGGGAGAGCATCCCAATGCCTGTCCACGCCCATGCGAGCAGGGAACGCTGGCTTCAAGTCAGTGAGCTAAGTGTGGGGACTGGAAAGGCTCACCGTGGAAATTAGAGTGTACAGGGCGAACGCAGGCCAGGGGGAGAGACCTGGAAACCACGGAAGCTCTGCAAGCTCAGCGGCTGAGGGAGATGCGTGACCTGCTGGAAGGCGCAATGCTGGATGAGGATTCCACAGAGAGAGGACCACTGGAGTCTGTGGGTCCGGCTGGTTCTGCTGCTCCCCTTCCTTTACTCTATTGTCTTAACTCTGCAATCTTGCCTATCCCCAAGGATCAGCGTCTCTGAAAGCTAAACCTCTCACTTCCTCCTGAACCTGTGCCACCCCTCTACCCACCTGGGATGCTAAACCTTACCTCGCACTGCTGCCGCCTAGAACCAAACTGCTTCCTGCTGTCAGCAGACACTTTCCCTACAGCCTTCCTCAACTTCAGGCTAAGAGCCTTGACATTGCCTAGGTGCGAGCCTTTGCCGCCCACATTCGAATCGTCAGACGTCCTCGGGAATGAAGAGCCCACGTGTCCCTGTCCACACATTTCCACACGTCTGAGGTCCCTTACAGCTCAGGGCCTGCTCTTAGTTGCTCTAAGCAGCTGCAACACATTTCCTTCATGTTTCTTGCAAGCAAGGTGGCGTTATTAAGAAGGGCTTCGAGCAGCAGGAGGCTCTGAAATGCTTTTAAGGACTTCTCCACCTCAGTAATGTTCATGCCAAGAGTCTCAAGACACTTAGATAATCTGTCAGGTCAAAAATGTTTCACAGAGAAGCTATTTGGGCACTTCGTTCTTGTATCATCAAGTTTCCTGTGTTTATGTGACTGGCTACATTGTAACAGACCAAATGCAGATGCAGGCACAAGAATCCAGGTGCTGAAAGCTAACACCCCCTTCCTCTTCTACAGGCTAAGACCCTTTGTATGAAATGTGAAGGACTAGAATGTTTCAGATTTCAGAGGATTTCAGATTTCAGAATACTTATATATGTGGTCAAAATGTGTTGAGACTTAGACACAATTATAATCACAAAGATTCACAGGAATGGTGGTGCACACCTTTAATTCCAGCACTCCAGAGTCAGAGGCAGGCAGATCTCTGTGAGTTTGAGGCCAACCTGTTCTACAGAGTGAGTTCTAACACATCCAGGGTTATACAGAGAGAACATGTCTCAAAGAAAGAAAACAACAGCAACAACATAAAAGACACATTCCATCTTGTAGCATTACCAAGGGTAGTCTCAGATGAATTTTTTATTGACTTTATCCTTAAAACAAGGCATTGTGGGTACAATATTTCATTTGTGACATCCTTTCAGATTCAGCTGTTCATGTTAAGGATATTCAACCAGAGAATCTGAAAAGCTTGAACTCTTGTAAAAAGAACCATGCTCCGTCCACAGACTCCATGTCCCTGAGGGGTAGTTCACGTCTGTAGACTTACACTTTATAGTGTGGCAGAAAGAAATTCTGCTCTCACCTCCACATGCAACTGTGACACAGGCTTACCCACAGGTGCACATGTGTGTGTACACACACGTACAAACAAACAAACAAACAAATCTTTAAATGAAAAAAACCCTGCAATGGTGGTTGCCACAGGCCTGCATTGCAGGAACTGGAAGGAGACTGATTATAGAATAAGATCTTCAGTTGTTGATAAGTTCTGGAGAGCTCATTGTATAGGGCAGGAACTGTACAGCCAACGATGAGTTGAAAACAGGCTATGTCAGGAGAAGAGATGAGTTCCCACTACATACAAAAAAAGTGATAGGCCGTGTAGCTTAACGAAACAATGATTTCACGTGTGCTTCAAAGCATCACATCATAGGTATGAAGGATATATAGTGTTTCTATGTCAGTCACAGTTAAATATAGCTAGAAAAAAATTAAAGGTGACCTAGAAATTATCTAATAATCCAGATATGAAATGAAAGCAACATTCTTCTCAGAAATGCTATCTAGAGAAATGTTTTCTAAAGAAACATTTTTTTTTTGTTTGGTTTGGTTTGGTTTGGTTTTTCGAGACAGGGTTTCTCTGTGTAGCCCTGGCTGTCCTGGAACTCTGTAGACCAGGCTGGCCTCAAACTCAGAAATTTGCCTGCGCCTCCCACGTGCTGGGATTAAAGGCGTGCGCCACCACCGCCCGGCTCTAAAGAAACATTTTAAGAGGTGGCAGATGACTCCAGGGGTAGGAACGCTTGCTACAGAAAAGGACTTCCTCGCCTCTGACCTCAGGATTCACTTAAGAGAGCCGGGCAGCACTGTACACAGCCCTGCAGTCCTGGAATCCACGCACCGTGGGAAGCAGAGAGATGGACGTCTGGGGCTTGCTGAGTTCCAGCAGAGATCCAGGCTCAGTGAGAGACTCTTTCTCAAGGAGAGTAACAGAGCAGCCCAACACACGCTCATTCAGCATGCACATACACACATTCACACATGTATGCACACACAGAGGTAGGTACACATACCTGCACATGCAAGCTACATACACATTGCCTCGAGGTTTCTGCCTTGAGTTTCGCCCTTACCTTCCCTCAGTGAGCGAGTGTCAGCTGGAGTTGTGAGGTGCAGTACACCCTTCCCTGCCCAAGCTGCTTTCTCTCGGTGCGATGTAACAGCAACAGACACCCTGACTTAGACAGGATGTAATGCCCTTGTGTGACCTCCATGGGCAACAAGCACACACATGGCACTCATACACGCACACAGGTTAAACATGTGAAGTAAAACACACAAAGTAAAATTAATAAATCAGAAAGTATCAATTTTCTTGAAGCTCTTGGATTTCTGGATGGATCATTATTACAAAGTTCTGATGTGATAGTCCTATTAAAACACCCAGTCTCTGAGAACTTACCATTCTGTCTAAACTCACGGAGACCGGAATGGGTCTAGCTCCCCACACTGCACTTCAGACTGGCTAGCAGTAGGAATTCCCTTACCTATTCCAGAAGCTGGTGTGAAGGAATGGATTCTGTTAACCGCGGCAACATCCAGGGATTGGAAATATCTCAAAGATGACTGCCCCATCTCCCAGACAAAAATGTCGATTGTATTCTGACTTCCTGGATAAGAAATAAAAAGCAACAAGCTATACAAAGAAGATAGCAAACACTGCCAACAGAGCTACAGGAAAATATTAAGTTCAAGGAAACTTTCCACAGAAAACATCTATTTTAACATCTCAACCTGGTAGGGAACACAGCAATCCCTTTCTGTTTTCATCACATGAACCACTCACACACACACTAAGACACACGAGGAGACATATTCTGTAACATGAAGCACACACTCACCAAGCTACATATAAGAAAGACCAAGAATAAACTGTTTCTGGGCTGGAGAGATGGTTCGGTGGTTAAGAGTACTTGTTGTTTTTCCAGAGGATCTAGGTTCGATTCCCACTATTGGAGATTGACTATAAAATCATTATACACAGTTTCACATTACCTATCTACTGCTCATTTTATAGGAATATAAGTTTAAACTGGTTCAGTCCAGCACAAAATCACAGGTATAATGCTTGCTTTCTTTCTTTCTTTCTTTCTTTCTTTCTTTCTTCCTTCCTTCCTTCCTTCCTTCCTTCCTTCCTTCCTTTCTTTCCTTCCTTCTTTCTTTTCTTTCTTTCTTTTTTTTTTTTAGTAAAATCTACTTCTAACTGGCATTAGTCTAGGGATCATCAAAAAAGAGAACATTTCACATAACGCTGGGTGGTTTGGGTAGTGACTGTACATACGTTACAAGCACTGCATCCACTCACCGAAAAAGGTATTTTTGGCAAAAAATAAATAGACATCATCGCCTGAAGACAAAGCCTCAACTTTTGTTATCCCAGTGATGGACAGTTCTTGAAAGTTAATGAACTGACTACCAGACCACGTAAATAAAAGGGGGGTCCGTCTGATGTTAGCCTGTGAAATGGCTAAGAAGACAGAGCCTCCTCTGCTGAACAAGGCCAGGCCCAGCACTCCTCGGACAGGCAGTGTCTGATGCCAAGCAAAGTTGTTTCCAGTCCATCTGAAGACCTGCAGGGGAAGTCCAAACAGAAGCTCCTTATGACCAGGAAGGCGGCAACCGTGTCAGCGTGGCAGGGTCACACACCTCCACTCCTGCAGCCTATGGGTTAACTGAGGGAGGGTAGGGTCAGAATAGAGAAGCAATAAAATTGATTTCCTCTCGTTCTCTACTCACTCCTCTTCTCTCCCTCCTTCCCTCTCCCCTTGCCCCACTGCTTTTCCCTCTTCCTCTCTCCCCTGTGTCTATGAGTGTCTATGTGTGTCTGTTTGTAAAAAAGAAAAGAGAAGATATTTGAGATGAAAATCAGTATAAAATATATGGAGAGGTAAACAAAGCAGAAAACCAAAAATTGAAAAGAATTGAACTGAATATAAAAATAAAACCCTTGCTGCGTCCACATCTTCAACAGCACCTCAAACACAGCACAGAGAGCCGGTTTCCCTGGGGACAGCAGACTTCTTTTCTGTCCTTGTGGCAGCAATGGATACAGGGCTCCAGGGTAACCATCCCCAGAGCTAACCTTCGGAGGACTTTCACAGTTTCCCCGGCTCGCCCTACAACCCGCTCACTGCTGTAAAGCATTGCAATGCTTAGGCAAAGTTCAAACGTCCAGCCAAGCATTAGGCTTGGGGCGAGGGATACATCCAAGGCCCCATCAATCATCAAGAAGGGATAATTAGCTATCAATAAGTAAAAAGACGGCACACAGAGACAGTCCTGAACATGACAGTTAAGGCGGTAGAGCACAGAATGTGGATGTCCCGAGGAGGTCAAGTTAGACACGCTGGCTCCAGAGACAGAACTGGGTCTTGTTCTAGGCAGATTAATCCAGCCTGAAACAACATGAAGGGAATGAGGAACTAGAAAGGTAGGGATGCCCCTTTCCCTGGGGCAATGGCGTAACTTATAGTTCAGACATAAGTCTCGGAGACAGTAAAATATAAGTAAAAATGTTTCCAACAGGGCACTCTGCAGCAGTGAGCTAGAAAAACGAGGAAAAGATGGCAATGCTGTGTAACATACAGACATGAAAGACGGACAGTCTATAGTAAAGACATAGTCTTAAAAGTCTATATAAAATTTGAAATTTTTGTAAGTAATTGGAAGTTGCTGAGCAGTTTTAAAATGAAGAATAACACAAAGTAATGTTGTTTAAAAAGGGAATTGCAGACACTCGACAGAGAATGGGTCTGCAGAGGCGAGAAGATCCTAAAGACGGGTTGCGATGGTGTTCTGACTGATTCAGGGAGAAATGGTGGGGAAATGCCTTAGAGGAAGGCAAGATGTGGACACTGAGACTGTGTTCCAAACAGTATTGAGGTATTCAAAAATGTACTTAATGAGAACCAGATATAAAAGAATATAAAAAGGATAATTAGGCAGAGGCTATCCCATAATTCCTCTTGAATAATTCTACTTGGGGCGGGGGGGGGGCTATTTCCTGACACAAAAACAACAATGAGAGCAGTCAGGTGGAGGAATTTAAGTTCAGGCGAGTTGTTATATATTACATGCAGAGAATACATGAGAGGACATGGAAATGAACAGACACAGGTATCTAGATCTCAGGGGAAAGGCTTCGGCTGTGATTTGGAAGACACTGGCCTACAGCTTGGATGTCAAACCACAGACTTATAAAATTACCCAGAGCAAGTACAGAGAAAGAAAATATAAATTAAAACTGAATTGTAAAAATCTCCAGGACAACTCAGTTTAGAAAGGAAGTGGGAGCTGACCGCAGTGTCTGGGAAGGATTGGCAGGGGGTGGGGGAGGCGGTAGGAATGGAGGGAGGGTTGAGAGAGAGAGGACAAGAGGGGAGGGAGGAGAGGGAGGGAAAGGGAGGGCGGGGACGGCGGGGACAGAAGAGGGTAAAAGAGGAATATAGAGAACATCGATCTGGCCAAGACAAGGTGTTTCAAGTCCGAGGCCACGCTGGCCACCACACACGGCCACAGAGAGGATACATCAATCCCAGAAGACTGGACAACCCGGTCTCCACTGGTGAAAAGCAGTATTAACTGTGTTTCTGCATTTATGATAAGGGGTTCTGGCAAAAGTGCCTGCGTGAAGCGGTTATTTGGTTCACAGTTCCAGGATACTCTCCACCCCAGTGGGGGATCAGGACAGCTGGACAGCCTGCACTCCCTGTCCAGAGACAGGGAGGTCAGAGACAGGGCAGTCAGAGACAGGGAGGTCAGAGACAGGGAGATCAGAGACAAGGAGGTCAGAGACAGGGAGGTCAGAGACAGGGAGGTCAGAGACAGGGAGATCAGAGACAGGGAGGTCAGAGACAAGGAGGTCAGAGACAGGGCAGTCAGAGACAGGGAGATCAGAGACAGGGAGGTCAGAGACAAGGCGGTCAGAGACAGGGCAGTCAGAGACAGGGAGGTCAGAGACAGGGAGGTCAGAGACAAGGAGGTCAGAGACAGGGCAGTCAGAGACAGGGAGATCAGAGACAGGGAGATCAGAGACAGGGAGGTCAGAGACAGGGCAGTCAGAGACAGTGAGATCAGAGACAGGGAGGTCAGAGACAAGGAGGTCAGAGACAGGGCAGTCAGAGACAGGGAGATCAGAGACAGGGAGGTCAGAGACAGGGAGATCAGAGACAGGGAGATCAGAGACAGGGAGGTCAGAGACAGGGAGGTCAGAGACAGGGAGGTCAGAGACAGAGATGTCAGAGACAGGGAGGTCAGAGACAGGGCAATCAGAGACAGGGAGATCAGGAGATGGCTGCTCAGTCTGCTCTCACCAGCCTACAGAATGAGGACTGGGTGCTGGTGGAGTGAAGATAGGTTTCCCACCTCAAGTAACCTGATCTAGATAATCCTCATCTTCATAGCCAGAGACTAGCCTTATCTACAGTCTGTCAAGCTGACATGGATCTCAGACCAAGTGAGGAGAGATTTCTTTATATCGGAGAGGGAGAAGGAGAGGGAGAGGGAGAGGGAGAGGGAGAGGGAGGAGGAGGGGAGGGGGAGGGGGAGGGGGGGAGGGGGAGGGGGGGGGGGGAGGGGGAGTGGGGGAGGGAGAGGGAGAGGGGGAGGGCGAGAGGGAGAGGGAGAGGGAGAGGGAGGAGGAGAGGGAGAGGGAGAGGGAGAGGGAGAGGGAGAGGGAGAGGGAGAGGGAGAGGGAGAGGGAGAGGGAGAGGGAGAGGGAGAGGGAGAGGGAGAGAGGGAGGGAGCCAGGGAGCCAGGGAGAAGAGGCTTTCTTTGCAAGCTGGGCAGTGCTTGAACATGGTGCTGTGATAATCGCCAGCGTGGGGGGAACAGCCGGCCTATGAAGGTGAGGAGAAAGGCCTCCACAGACAGGGCCCCATGGGGACAGCGCGTGGAGAAAGGCTGGGTTTCAAAGGCTGTAAAAGTAGTGAGCTTCCTTCTGGAAGATTTCGTACTTTATACATTGTCTTCTATTTTGATTAACGTTACAAATCTGAATTGCACTTAAGAATGTACAGAAAAAGGAAGACTATTCTCTTACCAAAAGTAGTGGAAGGAGAGCCACTGGCTGAAAATGAAGAGGTAAGAAGCATGTATGTAAGTACGTGCGGAAGCCTGAGAGACAAGCTTCAAGCATGACACAAGATGCAGTGTGCCGGAGAAGAGCCCGCTCCGCAATGCCAGCCGGGACTCGGGACTTGTCCCTGCTCCATCCGCTGAGCTGCCACTGTGCTCCATAGCGCCTTCTAACTCATTGGCCCCAGTCAGACGCGTGTGCTATTATTAGACTGGCTCTCCCTCCTGAAGAAAAAGCTAATATTTTAACCCTAGTCCTCAAGAACTACGTCCAAGCAGTATCATTCTACACCACTACCATGAAATTATAGCATTTTATATATTCTATGAATAGAAACGACTTAATTAGCATGTTTTAGAAGGGAAGAGATTTTCACTTTAAGAGAATCACACCTGGGTTAATTCAGAATCATTCCTTTGACTTGCAATGATGAAATAGTCTTGACTATCTGAGGTGAAATGCCTCACTTGACAACTTCCTGAAAGAACAATTGTCTGTACCTGCAAAAGAGGGAGGATAAACCGTGAAGGTGGCCGGTGAGGGAAGGAGCTGAAGTCCAGAACAGCAGGCTTGAGAAACAGCTTAACATTCGAGCCTGTGTTTATTTGGTAGGCTATGCATTGCTCAGTATCAGTTGGAGACGAAAATAGCCTTGAATTTAGATAATTGCTACAATGTGTATCAAACTGCAAAAAAGTTTTGTACTTTAACACAGAACATAGAGCATCTTCCATTTTGACTACTCTTACAAATCTGAATTGTACTTAAGGGGAGAATCTACAGAAAAAAGGAAGAATTTTTTACCAGGAATAATCTGAATCCAGAAGTGAGCATATACACACTGTTAATGGAAGGCTTTTCTCCATTTCGCTCCCCATGAGTAATCACAAGATACGGGGAAGCGCCAATATTAAAGGCCTCACACGTTTTAGGACTTTCTACATTTAAGTCCTAGGAAACACAAATGATATTAGCAATTAATACTGCGTCAAAGTTTTCACATAGATGTTATTTTGTGCACCATAGAGCAAAGAGGGATGCTTACCCCAACTGGAACAAAAGTCCCTTGCCATCGATAAACAACTAATGAGGAATTTCTTAACATCACACCATAAACTGAATCTTCAACAGTAAAGAAACACCAGTCCAATGCCGTCTTGTCAAAAAAGCTTTGAAAAATGGAAAAGACAACATCCGTTCCCCCTAAAATAATAAAATAGATATTTATGTGAATATAACTGCATCTGAACCGTCTCTCGGCATTATTTAAAGAGTGAATCTAGTGAGTGTGTTAGAAAGACAATGATGGTAATGAGGAGGATGTGTGTGCATGTGTGCACATGTGTGTGTATGAGGGTGTGTGTGTGATGTATGTAAAAGAGAACAGACACCTGGTAGCTTGAAAGCAGGAACGGAAAGGATTAATTTTTAAAGCAGTATTATTTTGATATGTATCCTACATTCTTTTCCAAGTGTATTCCAAACTAAAAGTCTATATATCTTAGAGAGAAACACGCTAAAATGAGTTCTATCGTCTTCCATAGGTTATCAAGACAGCTGACTGCTGAAAATGATAAATATACTTAGACATGCTAATGGTATCATCAAATTTAATCTCACGTTTTTAATGTCTACCCATTCAATGGTATTAGTTTCCATTTTATAGACGTAAAATATCTATACAGATTCACTTCAGATGACTTGTTCTAAATTCTATATTTAAAAAACACTAAAAGAAAAACCACTGGTCAGTGAGGATTTTTTTTAAAAAAATTTAATTTTGAGGTTTTTTTGTTTGGTTGGTTGGTTTTTTTTTTTTGTTTTTTTTTTGTTTGTTTGTTTGTTTTTTGGATTTGGTTTTTCAAGACAGGGTTTCTCTGTATAGGCCTGGCTGTCCTGGAACTCACTCTATAGACCAGGCTGGCCTCGAACTCAGAAATCCACTTGCCTCTGCCTCCCAAGTGCTGTGCCACCACCGCCCAGCTAATTTGTTTTTTTAAAGGTTCTATCATGTATTATCATGACTATTTCCCAAAATAAGTTACTTTTAAACTTTCAATAATTATCTGAACATGATAGGCTAAGAATAACAAAACCTACAGCTTGTGTAAATTATTAAACAGAACATTTTAGTTCAAGAAGACGCAATGTCAGTACCCAGAGGTGGCATCCGCTAGAGACTTTCCTAAAAGGAGAGATTACTTTTTTATCTTGCAACCTTTCAAACAAGTTCCACAGCTTTGTCATTAGGAGTCATAAGTAAAGTGACATACAGATGACTCTTCAGTCCTGTCCCTAGGAGACGGGAGATGTGGATGGGGCACTCGCCACCGAGGACTGCCGTTCTCAGGACCACTTCTGAGACGTAGCGAGGGAAGTATCAGCGAGAAGTCGAGTCTTTTTGTCTCTTATATATCTCATCATATATGTGACGCGTATATCCACATTCATATTTCCCTTCTGCCTTCTGGCATTACTGCTACTTCTGTTTCTCTCCCTAATGTTCAGTCTTTCCTATTTCCAGGGCCTTCTCCATCAGCACTGACGCCAGTTCTGGGAACTCCTCACTACACAGATAGGAATTCTGAGTCCCAGTATTTTCTCTAGACCCTTATCTTCTAAGCCAGACTTTCAGAAACAGTTGCATGTGTTTAAGGTCTTTTCTTTCACCTCCACTCTGAGTCTTAGTGAGTCTCCGTCCCACTGTACAAGCAGCCTTCACTATGCCCATGCACCCCTCTCATTAGTAAATGTAATCGTTGTTTTTTGTAGGCTTTCCTCTCACTGAACTCCCAGGGCACACAGCCTCTCAGTTCTCACACTCTTGCCTGTGGTAATCTCACATTTTCCTGTTTTCTCCTGTCATTTTCTTTCCTTAGGTCATTCTCCTATGTCTAGCCACTCACTGTGAGTCTCCAAAGTGCAGTGTGCACTTTCCCCACCTAACGACGCTCTCCTTTCAGTCTCTCGGTTCTCCTGAGTTTAACACAATGTGCTTCCTCAGCTAGCGAGTACCAGAAAATCCCCAACCGATCTAAGAAATGCCTCTCTCCTCAACTCCAACACAGATGTTGGACACCTAGTCCACTCTCCGTCCTCGAATCATACTTCTTTGATAACTTCTCTCTCAGATGGTGGCTTGAATTTCCCCTCAACTGTATAAGCTAGAAACGTGGAGTCTTACACAGCAACTCCCTCACTGCTACAGACAATCCGCCCCTGGGTGTGACCGACCTGCCTGCTGCCTTCTTATTCACCCTCTGCATCTCCTTTCTTTTACCCAAAAAATTCTTTACATGGCACTCTGAACAATGTCTATAAAGTATAACTATGGTCACCCCACATCATTCTCATGTGTGTCCTCACTACTGAGAGGATTCTCCTGAAAGCTAGGACAGGCGTGGCATCCAAGACATGGTTTTCAAGTTCTTTCATGCTCTGCCCTTACCTAACTACAAAAGGTAAGCATTCTCTCTTACTTCTCTGTTCTCTGTCCATTCTGTATTTTCTCTTATATACCAGTTTACAACTCAAGTCTCCAGCCTTGACAGCGACTCGCTGCTGTCTCCCGCTTCCTCCAGCACAGGGCTCCAAATCCAATCCATTTGTCGGTCTTCACGCAATCACTGACTCTCCTTAGAAACGCCCACCTTGTATTTTTTCTTTTCTTTTTTCTTTTCTGTGTGTGCATGTATGTGTGTGTGTGTGTGTGTGTGTGTGTGTGTGTGTGTGTGTGTATGTGTTTGGCTGAATATATGTCATGTACATGGGTACCTGTAGAGGCCAGAAGAGGGTGTCAGAGCTCCTGATCCAAAGTTCCAGGCGACTGTGAAGCCCCCGGCTTGGTGGCAGAACAGAGTTCAGTCTCCTGAAGACAATCCAGCACACAGAACGCTACAGCCATCTCCTCAGCCCTCACTTACGTTTGGCTACTTCCAATTTCCCCTAACGCGTTCCTGCCATTTGCAATGCGAACTTTTTTTTTTTTAATTTCCTGTAGTTACTTCTTGGATTGCCTCAATGCTCAGCTCTGTAAGCTGAGTTCCAAGTCTAATACATGAAGAATGCACAGTAAATACTATGGACCCAATAACAAAACCAAGTATCCGTTGTGTTGCTAACACATCATTTACGGAAAGAACGCTGAACGTACTCATGCCAAAGGCTGTCTCAGACACGGTCTCCCACTGCACACTCACAGTCAAATCAAGGCCATTTGTACGTGACACATTGAGGTACACACTCCTGTTAGATTCTTCAACATCTATAGAGGTAGCACTAAAAGAAAAACAAATGGATTTTGAAAAGCACAAGAGAATAATTTCTAAATATTTAAAATACATATTACCCTACCGGCATATTATTTTATATACTTGTAATCCTGTACACTCCAATGAAACCCACAAATTTTATGCAATAGAGGACTACACTCTAGTATTCAAATATATTCAATTATAGAGAATTTTTAAATACAAAATACAAATGTGACACTCCAATAATGTTACCATAACAATAATTAAATATCTGTCACTTTACAATATATAGCAAACAATATCACCACTCTACCCTCTCTCCATACAAAACTCAGATAACTCCTTAGAAATAGGTGAAGTAGGAGAGGTTTAGCCTATTAATTATTTTAAGAAATAAAATATAAATATTTGTCAGCTCCCAGATATGTTAAAAAATAATGGGATATTAATTTCTATCTACATCTTCTCAGTTCAAAAATGTTATATACTTTGTTTCAAAATGCTTTATAAATAACCCATACCTATTTTCAACAGCAGAGATACTGAAGAGTCCCAAAGGAGCCTGGTTTTGCAAAACTGTTATCACGGTTTGTACATGGGCGCCTAGCCTGGCGCCTCCAGTTGGACTGAACAGGGTGCACACAAAATGCTCGTCCGTCTCTGGCTCCGTGTCTAACATGGCGGAGATGCGCAGGGCCTGAGCGCAGTGGAAGAGTAAAGTCAATAGGATATGGTCTTTTTAAAAGACACATTGGGAGAAATTTACCACACATTCTCATAACGTATGTTTTGGAATGTGACTTCTATTTGTTTGTATTTGACCCCCATCATGTCGTGACTACAACTGTTTCAAGTCCCTACCTTAGGGATTTGCAGCACTGGTATCTGCTGCCCTGCATGTCTGTAATATAACAGTTGCCAGCATTTAAAAAATAACCCTAATTGGGGATGGAGAGATGGCCCCTCAGTTAGAGTTCCTGCTGTTACAGGGATATACCAGGCAGCCCACGGGGGCCTGGAACCCCAGTCCTAGGAGACAGGATGCCTAACTCCCTTCTGGCCTATATGGGACCCGCATTCGTGTGAACAGACACATGCAGGCCAATCAATGCACATGCATAATTTTAAAATGAAAGACTCGTTTAAAGTTCTCAAAAAACACTGATTACCAGGTTAAATTCATGTGCTGATTTCTGTCCCATGTTTGTCCTATCTGGGATACATAACTTCCATACCTCGTGTCTTCCGGAAATGACTGGCTAGAAGCAGTGGCAAGCAGGGTGGGTACAGACTAGAACCAATCAAAATGCTGGCCGGCATCGGGATGAAAGGGCTGTGGCCTCAGCCACAGAATGCAGCACAGTGAGGGAAAATAAACCAGCCACTGATTGTGCGGCATGTGCTTCCAGCATGCCGAGCAAGAGGTGTCAACAGAAACGTGTAACTGCTGAACAGCCCTGTCTATGTAGAGCAAGATAGTCCTGGATTTTAAAGGTTGGAAAGTTGCTTTCTCTGGGAAGAGCGAAGGTCAAAAAGAGATGCCTCTCAACGGCAGCTGTTTAGACACCTTGTTCTGCACGGCAGTCGGGGGTGCACCTCGTATCTTTACAGTCATTTACCTATATGCGTACGGACTGTGTACCTTACAACTTACATTTTAAAATTAAAGTGTGGGAGGAAGTTAGGCTAGCTCAAAATTTATTTAATTTGTCCTAGCAATTTTTTTTAGTGAACATATCAAAGATCTTAAAAATATTTTAAAAAGTTCAAGGAAAGCCAATATAAAATGTAATTTTAACACAAAAAAAAGAAATAAAATATGAATAAAATAATAGCAAATTCACAAAACGCTTTAAGCTTTTAAATCATTTCAAAATTGGAGTGAATCTTTTAGCAAGTCAATTAAAGGTTTAGATTTTCAAGAATATAAAAACGTTGAACTTGGAAACCATGCTGAAGTTCATACACGCATGAGGACTGAGGATAGAGGTGAGCTGTATCGTGCTTGCAAGAATTGCCAAGGTCCTGGGTCTAAGCTACTCCACAGAAAACAGACTTCTTCAATTATGTGGTGCCTCCAATGTTAAATCACTCTGAGTATACTAGTTTAGAACTGTATTGGCTGTAAGAGGCATAAGATAATGTAACCAAATATTTTTAACAATATTTCAAAAATAAAGCTGAAGGGGTGGAGAGATGGCTAAGAACACTGGCTTCTCTTCAGAGGACCTGGATTCAATTCCTACCCTATCGGTGCTGGGTTCAGCTCAGCACCCGCATGGCAGCTCATGACTATCTGTAACTCCATTTTCAAAGAACCCAACGCCCTCCTTCTGACCTCCACAGGCACCAGGTACACATGTATACACACATATATGATCAAACATTCATATACATATAAATAAAATAAATCTAAAACATAAATTTTTAATAAAATTGAGTACCAACCTCAAAAAAGTTCTTATACAGAAAAGGAAGGTTGGAAGGCGTGTTTTATTTTATTTTATTTTTTAGTGGACTGCATTCATAACTAATCTTAAATCCAGCATTTTCTCCTCTAAGCTACTCCTGTTCATTTGCTCATCTGAAATATGGCAGACAAGAATGAAAGGCCAAGAATGAAAGTTTCTTTTGGTGCTGGGCAGTGGTGGGACACGCCTTTAATCCCAGCCCATCTCTGTCACAGCAGAGACAGGCGCTTTTCTGAGTTCCGGGCCAGCCTGGTCTACAGAGAAACCCTGTCTCATAAAAACAGAGAAAGAGAGAGAGAGAGAGAGAGAGAGAGAGAGAGAGAGAGAGAGAGAGAGAGAGAAAGAAAGAAAGAAAGAAAGAAAGAAAGAAAGAAAGAAAGAAAGAAAGAAAGAAAGTTTCTTTTTGGCTTATGTTCTTACAGACAATATACAGGCAAAAATACCATTTAAATGATTTTAAAATTTTTTTAGATTTATTTATTCAATGTGTGCTCTATTTGTATGTCGACCTGCATGCCAGAAGAGGGCATCAGATCCCAGTGTAGATGACTGTGAGCCACCATGTGGTTGCTGGGAATTGAACTCAGGACCTCTAAGCCAGTGCTCTTAACTGCTGAGCCATCTCTCCAGTCCCTGATTCTAAATCTTAAAATGCTAGTTACACATTCGAATTCTTGCATATTCCTCTACCATATTGACAGGCCATTTCCCCAGCTGCCATCTGTGTACCGTCATTACCCTGAAATGCTCGCCACGCTCTGTCTCTCTCCTTTAAGGTTTTTTGCTTTGAATTTGAGAACCGACAGGGCACACTTCTGAGGGAAAAAATTTAAATACTAAAAAAATAATCTTGTGTTCTTATTAAAGTTATTAAAGATTCAACTATACCTTGGATCGAACGCCTTCCTCCAGAACGATAAAGCCTTTGGAAGGAGCCAGGTCCTTGGATTCAGTTGAAGAATTGACTTCTGTCACAACAAACTGAACCGCCACCGTCCCAAACAGCCCTTGGGCTGGATCCCGAACAACGGCCAACACTGCTACGCTCTCCTGCACGTAGAGAGACGTTGGCTCCCTGAGGAAGATGTGTCCACTGTTGTTAAATGACAGAACTCCAGGGCCATCATCATTGGCAAGGACAGTGATCAAAGCTGTTGAAACAAGAACATCGAAGCAGCAGCTGAGGGAGGAATGTTACAAATCCTAGCGAGGACAAGGACGCGCACACTGACGGTGTGGTCTGGATTAATTAGTTCTCACCGCAGTCCTCCAGGGAGAATCTTTTATATGCCCCCCCCCCCGACCTCGCGTCAGATTATACCTAGGTACTTAGAGAAGTTACAAAGCTCAGGGAACAGAACTGAGGCACAAACCAGGAAGTCAGCTTCAAGACCTTTATTCTTGCGAACATCTACATATTCATTTCTCTGTGGGGAAGGCACACATCACAGTATGTGTATGTGTGGACGTCGGAGGACATCCTGTGGAAACCCACCATGTAAATCGCGGGGTCAAACTCGGACCATCAGGCTTGCCACCAACACCTTTACCTGCAGAGCCATCCCGCCAGCCAGGACTGATGACGACCTAAGCATCATCATATCCTGACAGATCGGCTGTCACTGACTGAACATATAACAGTGAAAGGATCATTCACAGCGGACAACTGATGCAGAAATCAATGTGACAATATAAGACAGATGGAGACAAAATGCTGACCACGCCCTCCTTGCCTGCCCTGCAATCCACTCTCACATCCCTTTAAGTAGTTCACGTTTGAACCATAGTCTCTCTAGGTCTCCCCCTCCCTCCTCGCCTCTCTCTCTAGACTACATCAACCCGTGACAGAGCCAGTAGGCAGGCCTGTGAGGAATTCCCTTAAACAGTGACTAACATGGGAGTGTGCAGTGGTCACGGCCAAGAAAGCCACGGAGAGCAAGATAGGAAGCAGCAGGCTTCCTGACACCGTCGTGTTCATGAGCACAGACTGTAAGCTAAAACAAACCCTATCCTCCCGAAAGGAGGTGTTTAGGACAGAAGCAAAAGCCACGCTATGACACAGACAAAAATAAATTTCATATTGAAAATCAATAGCCAATAAAAGCCCTTCTTTAAAATTTAGGGTAGTATCGCTAATCTTCAGAAATTTATATTCTTGTCTTACATTTTATCATTATCAATACATAATTTCCTATGTTAAAAGTAACCACATACTAATCAAAATCATACAAATTTCAGAAAAATATGGTAAAATATATTGTTTTGGGGGGAGCAAATCAAATTTAAAAATAATAATACTGATATTTTAAAACTGTATATAATAAAAAGATAATATGTTGAATTTAAAACATAAATAAGGCTGAGAAGATTCTTTGTAAAATGTGGAATGACTGAGCCTGCCTGCTCATTCCAGCCCCAGAGCAGCCACATGTGCTCAGGCCGCGCCGGCCTCCTCGCTGAGACGCGACAGGAAAGGCTGGACTGAAGGGATTTTGCATCCTGCCGTCTGGTCAGCAGGACCTTAAAATTTAGCAAAATGTATACTGTTGCCACAATGACCCCTTCATTGACCCCAACCACATGATCTCCGTGTTCCAGGATGATTCCAGCAAACCAATTTCCACAGTCAAGGCTGAGTGCAGGGAAGGTTCGTCACTTTAAGACCATCTCTTATCAAACAGGGTGGAATCTACTGGATCTTCACCACCGTACGGATAGTTGGGGCACACTTGAACAGTAGAATCTACTGGATCTTCACCACCGTGCGGATAGTTGGGGCACACCTGAACAGTAGAATCTATTGGTATCTTCACCACTGTACAGATAGTTGGTGCACACCTGAACAGTAGAATCTATTGGTATCTTCACCACTGTACAGATAGTTGGTGCACACTTGAACAGTAGAATCTATTGGTATCTTCACCACCGTACGGATAGTTGGGGCACACTTGAACAGTAGAATCTATTGGTATCTTCACTGTACAGATAGTTGGGGCACACTTGAACAGTAGAATCTACTGGATCTTCACCACCGTACGGATAGTTGGGGCACAATTGAACAGTAGAATCTATTGGTATCTTCACCACCGTACGGATAGTTGGGGCACACTTGAACATAGAGCCGAAGCATCATCTCTGTCCTCTGCTTAGCCTGCCTGTTTGTGATGGACATGACCATGGGAAGTCTGGTAATTAACTCAAAATGCCAGCAATGCCTCTTGCACCACTAAGTGCTTGGATCCAGACCTCTTTCCACTTCCATGGCAACTTCGGCACCATGGAGAGACCCAAAAGACTGGGAATGGTACCTCAGGAAAGCTGCAGTATCATGGTGGGGGGGCTTCTCAGAACACCATCCCAGCATTCACTAGGATGCGGAAAAGGTCATTCCTGAGCTGAGTGGGACATTCGGTGGCATGGCCTTCCCTGTTCCTACCCTCAGTGTGCATGTTACCAACGTGACCAGCAGCCTGGAGAAAACTGTGAGAAACAAGGACAGCAATGAAGTGACATGAGATACCACAGGGTCCCCACTGGTCATCCTGGGCTACACTGAGAATCAACTTGTCTCCTATAACCTTAACAGAGACACTTGGTCCTCTACCCTTGATGATGGTAGCTTTGCCCTCAGTAAACGCTCTGCCAAGCTCACTCCTAAGACAATTATTTCGGATCCACTATATATATGATGGCAGACCTCATGATTAATATGCCTTGTGATGGTTTGGATATGCTTGGTCAAGGAAGTAGCTCTATTAGGAGGGGTGGCCTTACTGGAGTAGGGGTGACCTTGTTGGATGAAGTGTGACTGTGGGGCTGGGCGTTGAGACCATCCTCCTAGCTGCCTGAGGACAGTCTGATCCTGGCTTCCTTGGATGAAGAGGTAGAACTCTGACCTTCTCCCAGCCCATGCCAGCCTGGACTCTGCTGTGCTTCTTGCCTTGATTATTATAGACTGAACTCTGACCCTGTAAGCCAGCCCAGATTAATTGTTATCCTCATAAGATAACAATTATCTTATGGTTGTCTGTTGATAACAGTAAAGCCCTAACTAAAACAAGCCTCCAAGGGGTATGGAACCCTGGGCCATCCACACCAACACGAGCAAGAAGACAGAGGCCTTCAGCAATGGAGACGTTTCTGCCTCTACTTAGCTCCAACACACTGATTATCTCCCCACAGTCTCCATCCCAGATCCCCAAGAAGAAGTAGAGGATTTAAAGGTCTCTACTCTCTCACATACCATCAAGAAAGTTCACTGTACTTCCCCAAAAGAGGTGAAACGCTGAATTCCAACAGGATAATATACAATAATACTAATCTACAGTCGTATAAGCCACAAAACTGAAGGAGAAGGGAGAAAAGCAGGACAGACATGAAGTTGGGAGGGGACATGTTGAAGGGGAGTGGGAAGGGCGAATCGTGGGTGGATATAACCACATTACAGATGTGTATGACATTTCCTAATAATCAAAACTTATAACAAGTTCTAGAAATAAGTGTTTTCTTATTCAGAATTCGGTATATCCATGAGGTGCTTTCTGCAATTACTGTTACCATTGTGGAGCAGACATTATAATACCTAGCCCACAGTGAAATTGCATGTTTAGAAACAATGTCAAACCATTCCAACTAGAGAATTAAAGTTCTTGCAATGTATAAGTATCCCAACTCTGGGCCCAGATTTCATAGTGCTGACCCAGCAGTGGAAGAACTAGCTGGGTCATTTTTGTCATTGTAAGCAAAAACCTACATCAGAGTGCTAATTCTGACAGAGAGACGTTTACATGTTGAATAAAACCTCAGTAATTGAGAACATTGTTTAACAGTACATTTAATATCTGCCTCCGACCTTGCTGTTGTCATGCACACACACACACACACACACACACACACACACATACACTCTCTCACACACACACTCACACACATACACAAACACACACACAGACACACACACACACACACACACACACACTGGACTCTCTCTCACACACACACACACACACACTGGACTCTCTCTCTCTCTCTCTCACACACACACACACACTCACACACACACACTCGCACACTCTCTCTCACACACACACATACACACACACACACACTCACTCACTCACACACACACACACACTCACACACACACACACACACACGCTCTCTCTCACACACACACGCTCTCTCACACACACACTCACACACACACACTCGCGCTCTCTCTCTCTCTCTCTCTCACACACACACACACACACACACACACACACACACACTGGACTCTTTCCCACTGACATGAGAACTTAGAAATGCTGAGCTTAGGGGCTTCTCCTATGAGGCTAGGAAGAGGTTCATCTGTCTCACGCCACACTACTGAACCAGGACGGAAACGAGGAGACTGTGAAAGGAAAGACACCTACCTATGGTATGTTTCCCCAGCTCTAGTCCAGGAGACGGATTTGTTAATATCAACTGAAACCTTTCATCTCCTTCTGGAAGGTCATCATCCAGAATCACAACATCCACATGCTTCAACCTTTCTTCATCAGCAAAATGAAGAATCTAGTCAAAAACGATAAATGAAAGGTCCGAATGTGTCAATTCACTGGGAGTGTTCACCAGATGTTCAGAGAGCAGTCCTGCATCCGCGGTGACACCGGAGGGGACACTCTAGCAGCTGCACAGCCTCTGTCTAGCTTCTTGTAATCTGAAGCTCTAGCTCCAGGAAATCTTAACGTTTACATGTTCCCTTTTTGTTTAAACTTAAATTGAAAGTGTTTCAAGTAGGTTACCAAGAAGAAAGCAAACATTTGGTTACATAATAAATGGGATGAAGACATGAAGATTTTTTAAAAGTATTTCAAGGGCTTCAGGTATGTCTGTACATTAAACCAAGTTTGTTTTTTTTTCCAGAAGAGTAGGAAACATTCTCGGAGAGTCTAATAATTAATATTTTTATACATTACCTAGCATTCTTCAGAACTAAATACTGCAAAAAAATAGTAAATTTGGAGTGATATATAGAATAGATTGAAACTTAATTCATCCACCTTTTACAGCAGAAAGAATTATACAATACAGAAATCTTCCTCCTGGTCTCCCTAGGGAGTATCATACACAGTAGTTATTGAGATTAACTTTCCAGAAAATCACCCTGATTGCGAAGGAACAGTGGTTGCAGATGGCCATCACAGGCGATTTCCCTACCTGAGGCGTGCAAATGTAATCCAGCCCCATCTGGGCCTCTAGATTCTGGGCATACATGAACAAGGACACCTGGCCAAGGGCTGCTGTGCTCCTCTGGGCAACCAGCGTCACAATGCCGTGGGTTTCATTCACTTCAAACCTGGAATTTCAAAATAGACTTGGTTTTCTCTCATAACTTCTGTGTGGTAATTGTAAATGTGATATTAAGGACGGGGACCACATCCTTGGGTTTACCTGCTGTGTTGCCATTCAAGCACACCTTGGGCACCATCATTGGCATCTATGACAATCTGTGCAGTCAAGCCTTCTGAATCTGATAAAAGAGATAAACTGAGTGAAGATAATTTAATATAAAGTTCATCCAAACTACATTTAAAGCACTGTCTGCCATGGAATTTGAAGGCTGCATTATATAAATTTTCATGTGTGGGTATCACACATAGTGAAAATATGTTTAAGAAAATAAAAACAATACTTATAACATTAGAAGAGAAATAGTTTTATTACCAAGAATTATTGATGTATAACTGCTCAACCAGGAACAGTGTGGCATTATAAGCTACAGATGTTATAGCTTCATTTTGAATAAATTAAATAATATTTACATCTCCGTTCTATTTCAGGATGGGAGAAAATGGTACTGTTGGATAAAACAGAAAGGACAAGAAAAAGAAAAACAGAGTGGAAAAAGAAAGGTAGATGGTCACTGAAAAAATACACGTGTAACAAGTGACACAGAGGGGAGTGTTAATACGAACTAGGGAGAGGGTTTGATAAAGCAGAAATAAATAAAGAAGTCTGATCTGTATGCATTTTTGTCAGTATGCTACAAATAGCTGGCCTTCTGTATTGAAACATTACTTCTCTTCCTGTATGTGTGTGTGTGTGTGTGTGTGTGTGTGTGTGTGTATTCATACAATAACAATTAATGAAAAAGAAGCCATGAATTTGAAGGAGAGTAGATATGGCAGGATTTGGAGAGAGGAAAAGGGAGGGAGAAATGTTTTAACTAAATTACAATCTCAAAACTAAACAAAAAATAGTTTTGAAATAAAAAGAAAATCACAGATTATTAAATTTAACTTTTAGTTTTGTTTTTTTTTTTAAAGGACCCAGCTCTTTCATGGTCTGGTTGAAGTTTGGTGCATATTCCTAAGCTTGTCATAGTGTGCACTGTCTCATATGTAACATGGGGGGATGTAAGAAAGGACAGAACTAATACATACAACAATTCAAGTTAGCGGCCCAGCGCAGAAGGAGCTGCATTCGAACTGGTGCTGCAGGGACAAACTCCCCTCCATCCTGCAACCCTGCAGCCCGGACAGAGCAGGGGGACAGGCTGACCTCAGTGCTATTCTCTACACCCTGGCACTTCACGGACTCTCCAGCAATACTTAGACTATATCTATTGAAGGGTCTAAATAAGTTTCTACCAAGTTCAAGTTTTACCTTTCAGTCTGTAATGAATTAAGTTTTCTAAAAGCATGAAAAGAAAAAGATCAAAGGTCAGAAGAGAAGCAAGCAGCAGAATTCATAAAATAAATATTAAACTTAAAATGGTTGGCTTATGAAAACAGCTAATTACATTTTAAAAGAAAATGAAGAAAAAATACATTTGCAAAAAGTAATACCACCTCGCAGGCTACATATCTGGCTATGACATAACTATAAACTTCAAAAAGCACCAGAGTAATTATTGCCTTTACACGGCTTACAAAACTGCATAGACAGTCTCTAACTAGAATAGTCTAAATGCTCCCCACGACCTCACGTGTGGCAGAAACTAGCAACAAAACAAGGAACAGGGTTCTGTTCACGAAGCATCTCACTCTGATTAAAACAATGAAGCCCTTTCCAGTTAGTAATAAAGGTTCCCAGAGGAGAGCCCCTACCGAGTCTGGGAGGAAATGACGTCAGAGGGGCCATGATGAGGTCAACATGAGTTAAGTTCACCAAGAAATATTCTTTTAGCTCTGGTATGTCATCCTGCAAAATCAGAATCATTAAAAAGGCTTAAAGGAATCATTCCCAATAAACTGTTCTTTAAGTTATATTACAAATGAATATGAGCAAACAGTAAAAACATCGTGGAAAACATAAACACATAGTAAAATTATTTAAATTAGGAAATATAAATATAAGTGTTAAACTTAGATGTAGAATTTGTTTGGTAGAACACTATGAAAGCACCTCAAAATTATAACATTTTAAGGACAGTATATAAGCAAACCAATGATCTAAGTATATGAAGCCAATGATTTCAAATAAAAAATAAGCAAAAAAAAAAATGCTCAATTTCCCTGATACCTGCTGCCTGGAAAGGGAGACAGAAGGCTGAGGACAACCTCTGGGAGGTTAAGGTGAGCTGTTTATATTCCAAAGCCTCAACTCTACCACATTTGTTATGGTGAAATAGTGACCACAAGGGCATGGTTTGCTGGTAATAATTAACAATAGTGTATGAGAACTATCCAGCTTCAAAACATCCCTTGAACATGGTAGTGATTAAATCAGTCATCCCACAATTAACAACTCAAAGAAGGTACCCTAACACAGGCGTAGTAAAACCTGTTTCAGGAGTGACTACAGATTGTAAATACTTACAAAGTTTACACTCTGTGTGTGTGTGTGTGTGTGTGTGTGTGTGTATACACGTGCATGTAGTTTCATGTATGTGTGTCTAATATAGTGTATTTTATATGTGTGCCTGTCTTTGTGTACGTGTGCCTGTGCTGTATGTGTTTGTAGTGTCATATGTGTGTATAGTATAGTATATGTGTGTATTTACTAGTGTCTAATTCGTAACATTAACAGATCAGGCATTTACCATGGTTGTGTAGACATTTTGTCAGGTCCTGTTACACACTGACACCTTTCGTTCTTGAATCTGGAGTTTTCATGTTGCAATGGGCCACAGAGTAGTGGAAATAACCTCACAGGGCATATAGCTTAAATTAGTAATAATTTTGTAAAACTACAAGAAGTCTCTGACAAAATAAAAGCTATAAAATTGACCTAGAAACTACACAGTAACAGAAATGCATTTTCAAACATACAGTCATTCCTACTACTTCTACACTCCCCCTTGTCTTTACCCTTCCTGTTCACAGCGTTCTTTCCAGAACCCCCCAGAAGCACATTTACACAGCAAAACCACGAACTCCCCACACAACATCGCACGGGGCACAAACTCATGTGAGGTACAGTTTCAGTCACTGCTGCTTACATTAAGCTCGACCATAACCTTGTTTTCTACTATCAGCCTCTAGAGAGCTTCCAGCCCCTAATTTGACTAATCTGACCCACAGAGTTTATGACCTACAGGAACCTGTGGGTCTGGTGAATCCCTGGGCATTATCAAAATGGCCCCTTGGAACCTATTAGGCTAGAGCCACTTTATAGAAAAGTGTCCTAAGAAAATTATCTCTCATGTTTCCATAATAAAATACACAACAGCAGGCTGGCCGATCTAAACACAAATGGAAATTCCTGAGTGTTCAAAATTAAAGAAAAAAATCAGGGAAAGCCATAACCTGACCTACGCCACCAGCGGAGACCAACCTCATAGGCTCTTAAAAAAACCTCTAAACCGAATTTCTTCAGGTGAAAATTCCTTGTTTAGCTCTGTACCCCATTTTTTGATAGGGTTATTTGGTTCTTTGGGGTCGAACTTCTTGAGCTCTTTGTATATATTGGATATTAGCCCTCTGTCAGATGTGGGGTTGCTGAAGATCTTTTCCCAATTTGTTGGTTGCTGTTTTGTCCTTCTGACAGTGTCCTTTGCCTTATAGAAACTTTGTAATTTTATGAGGTCCCATTTATTAACCCTATCAAAAAATGAGGTACAGAGCTAAACAAAGAATTTTCATCTGAAGAAATTCGGATGGCTGAGAAGCACCTTAAGAGATGTTCAACATCATTGGTCATCAGGGAAATGCAAATCAAAACAACCCTGAGATTCCACCTCACACCAGTCAGAATGGCTAAGATTAAAAACTCAAGGGACAACAGGTGCTGGTGAGGATGTAGAGAAAGAGGAATACTCCTACACTGTTGGTGGGATTGTAAGATGGTACAACCTCTCTGGAAATCAGTCTGGCGGTTCCTCAGAAAATTGGGCATGACACTTCCAAAGGACCCTGTCATACCACTCCTGGGCATATACCCAGAGGATTCCCCTGCATACAATAAAGACACATGCTCCACTATGTTCATAGCAGCCTTGTTTATAATAGCCAGAAGTTGGAAGGAGCCCAGATGTCCCTCAAAGGAGGAATGGATACAGAAAATGTGGTATATTTATACAATGGAATACTACTCGGCAATTAAAAATAATGAATTCATGCAATTTATAGGCAAATGGTTGGATCTGAAAAATATCATCCTAAGTGAGTTAACCCAATCACAAAAGAATACACATGAAATGCAATCACTGATAAGTGGATATTAATGAGCCCAAAAGCTCTGAATACTCAAGGCACAATTAGCAAATCAAAAGATTCCCAAGAAGGAAGGAAGGAAAGGACCCTGGTCCTGAAAAGACTGGATCCAGATTTGTAGGAGAGCACCAGAACAGAGAAATGGGGGGGGGATGATTGGGGAATGGATGGAGGGAAGAGGACTTATGGGACATATGGTGAGGGGGGAACTGGGAAAGGGGAAAGCCTTTGGAATGTAAACAAAGAGTATAGAAAATAAAGAAAAGAAAGAAAGAAAAAAACCCTCTAAACACTGTGGAGTCTTCAAGTTTTGAAGAAAATTTACAAATAATAAAGATAATACTATTTAATGTAGATACAAGCAAAAAGTATTATACAATCTTGGTCACCAGGAAAACTGCTACTTTTAAATGCAAAGTTGTTAGAAATCTCTAAGTACATGTAATAGTCTATGTTATACATAAATTATTCTATCAGTCTCTACTCTGTAACCATGTGGGTCAGATATAAGCTAGTGGAAATGGCACACATGCTCACCTCGAGGACAGTGACACTGATGGCTGCTGTTGCTTCCCCGTCCTCTAATAGCAGGGAGCCCACCACAGGGATGAAGTCAGTCCCTGGCTCTGCTAGGTTCCCTTCTGTTCTGTTTTTCAGACTTAGTATTCCAGGAACAGTGGCATATGTGACATTGATGGCTCCTAGAGGAATTCGTGTTTTAAAAAAGAAAACCATGATTAGCCACACCTTTAAAACTCTGGCTGTGAAGTCTTCCCTGTTATGCTCAGTCTCGTTACTGGTCCTGATGCTGTGGCCTTTCACACGGACCAGCACAGTGATGTCCACAGTTATGAAGTCACAGATCCCTGCCTCTGCACTGCTCTGCACTGCTCTGGACTGCCTCTGAACTGCTCTGGACTGCCTCTGGACTGCTCTACACTGCCTCTGCACTGCTCTGCACTGCTCTGCACTGCCTCTGCACTGCCTCTGGACTGCTCTGGACTGCTCTGCACTGCCTCTGGACTGCTCTGCACTGCCTCTGCACTGTCTCTGCACTGCCTCTGGACTGCTCTGGACTGCCTCTGCACTGCTCTGCACTGCCTCTGCGCTGCTCTGCACTGCTCTGGACTGCTCTGCACTGCTCTGCACTGCCTCTGGACTGCTCTGTACTGCTCTGCACTGCTCTGCACTGCTCTAGACTGCTCTGCACTGCCTCTGCACTGCTCTGCACTGCCTCTGGACTGCTCTGCACTGCCTCTGCACTGCCTCTGCACTGCCTGTGCACTGCTCTGCACTGCCTCTGGACTGCTCTGAACTGCTCTGGACTGCTCTGGACTGCTCTGCACTGCCTCTGGACTGCTCTGCACTGCTCTGCACTTCGTCTGAACTGCTCTGAACTGCTCTGCACTGCCTCTGCACTGTCTCTGAACTGCTCTGCGCTGTTCTGCTCTGCACTGCCTCTGGACTGCTCTGGACTGCTCTGGACTGCTCTGCACTGCTCTGCACTGCCTCTGCATTGCTCTGCACTGCCTCTGCATTGCTCTGCACTGCCTCTGAACTGCTCTGCACTGCTCTGCACTGCCTCTGCACTGCTCTGGACTGCCTCTACACTGCTCTGCACTGCCTCTGCACTGTTCTGCACTGCTCTGCACTGTCTCTGCACTGCTCTGAACTGCTCTGGACTGCTCTGCACTGCCTCTGCACTGCCTCTGCACTGTTCTGCACTGCCTCTGGACTGCTCTGCACTGCCTCTGCACTGCTCTGCACTACTCTGGGCTGCTCTGGACTGCTCTGCACTGCCTCTGCACTGCCTCTGCACTGCCTCTGCACTGTTCTGCACTGCTCTGGACTGCTCTGGCCTGCTCTGGGACTTGTTTTAGTACAGGGTGAAAGCAGTGATGTAGTACTTTTAAGCCTATGCTCAGTGGGCCTGATATACTCTCATTTTCTTTATTGCGTCTTTACTTGTCTCAAAAGCATAAGGAGACACATGAAGAAAATGCACATTCTCTGAGCCCAGCCTTAGAGAGGCCACAGCAGCCTACTGACATCTGCTCGAAGACTGAGTGGCTGTTCCGTACACAGCCTTTCTGTGAAAACTGATAATTCCTTTAACTTTTTTAAAAAATAAAGAATTTACAAAATACTGTGCTAAATACCATCGTCCTTTGTGTGAATGGAGCCATGGGTGATATAAATCCTCAAACAGGTTTTTTAAATCACAAGCAGAATTTTAAAGGCCCCTGCCTGGAAACCCATTCAGTACTTACTCCAGTAGAGCACAAACCTAGAGATCCGAACTCTCTGTTGACGAAGAGCTGAACCGTTACATTAGCCTCCTGGAGCACAACGAATCTTGAGGAGAGAGCAAAGTTTAAGACGCCATGTGGCTCATCGCTGGCTTCGACCGTCAACACGGCTGCGTACCCCTGGGCGTCCAGCAGCGCAGCACCGGCTGGCGGGACTCCTGAAAACCAGAGAGCCATGGAACTCATCCGCACCCCCCCAGCAGCCTCGAAGTCTCGAAGCACTCACATGCTGACGGAGCACGTGCAAACCAGTCAGCCGCCCTGTCCCCCGCAATGCTCAGGCTGAAGAGCAGTCTATCCTATTCTCCTCAACACAACGGTATGTGGATTCTTCTGCGTGGACATTATTATCACTACTGACTACATTGGCTGTGTGAATTATAGAATTAATAGACAGGAAATAACCTACCCAAGCAATTTGTTCAAAAATGGCCAAATTTATCTGTAAACAGTAATTGTTTCAAAATCTAAATTGGTTTTCTAATATAATTTTTTTTTATCTTTGGAAATGAGTTTTAGTCAACAAATGACTATCTCATATGTCAAGTACATGTCACCCAGCCTGCTAGGCTGAGGTAGGAAGACCATGAGTTTGAAGACAGCTCAGACCACACAGTGAAGTTGGGGTCAGCCTGGGCTACATAGCAGGACCTTGTCTCAGAAAAGGTGCTACCTGTGTGTAGCAGAGGCAAAACATTTAAAGTTTTTCTTTGGTATTTGTTTGTGTCTGAGTGTGGCTGGTTGTGTGTGTGTGTGTGTGTGTGTGTGTGTGTGTGTGGTGACGGTGCACATGTGAACATCCACAGAAAACCATGAGTGTAGATTCCCTCCTTCTTCCTTCTTTGTGACAAGCTGCCAGACTAGCCGGCTCCACCTCCCACGCTGCAGGCTCCACCTCCCATGCTGCAGGCTCCACCTCCTACGCTGCCGGCTCCACCTCCCATGCTGCAGGCTCCACTTCCTATGCTGCAGGCTCCACCTCCTACGCTGCCGGCTCCACCTCCCATGCTGTCAGCTCCACCTCCCACGCTGCAGGCTCCACCTCCCACACTGCAGGCTCCACCTCCCATGCTGCAGGCTCCACCTCCTACGCTGCCGGCTCCACCTCCCATGCTGCAGGCTCCACTTCCTATGCTGCAGGCTCCACCTCCTACGCTGCCGGCTCCACCTCCCATGCTGCCAGCTCCACCTCCCACACTGCAGGCTCCACCTCTCAAGCTGCCGGCTCCACCTCCCACACTGCAGGCTCCACCTCCCACACTGCAGGCTCCACCTCCCATGCTGCCACAGGATGCTCGGAATCAAGGATAAGTGCGACCAATATGCAGCTTTGGCTTCTGGATCTGTGCAGTTGTCACAGTTCCACATCAAGCATTCACCTGCCGAGCTGTCTTCCCAACCCTATGGAGCAAGGCTTCTAGCGTGCTTTTCTACAGCCATGAAGGCCAGTATTCACATGCCAGCCCGGGAGCGCTGTCAATCTAATATCCCTGTGGGTATTCAATACTTAAAGGAAGCTATTATCCCACTTTGTAGTTCTGGGTGATCTGGCATTTACAATGTGAAACGATTGTCAAACCTCACAATCCTGCCTCAGCCTCCTGAGCACAGAGATCACGGATGTGCAGCACCAGCTACAAAGTACCTTTCTTTTAGTTAGCATGTACCTACTTCTTAGACACAGTGATAGGAGCGACCTCATTTCATTTCTTTCTTGTCTGAAATGAAAATACCAAAGAGAAGTTCAAAAGGAAAGTCTAAATTACCTTGTGTCTTGACATCATACAGAACAACCTGGTATACTTCTTTCTCCTCGGGAATATTGTCATCCAACAAATGTACAAATATTGTTTTATTCAATGTACCCTATGATGGAGAGAAATATCATACTTGTATTGTTACTGCACATAAACCATACCCTGCTTTCATTGGCCTATACTTATAATGTGCAGTGAAACATAGCTTCATTTGAATCAACACCGTCTTAGACATTAACTAACAGAAACCATTGACTTGAGATACCAGGTTTAAAGTACTAACTCGACACTTTGTCTGCTGAGTCCATCAATTTGAATCTTAGCCAGTAAGTGGTGTACATGGGAAAGCAGTAACACAAGGGCATCTCCGTTTGAGTGAAGAAAGAGAAAAGTGAGACGGGGGACACTGACACACGGGGTTGCAGTTATTAGATGCTCAACCTCGTACAGGAAGCGACAGCAGTGGGTTTTGGCTCCACATCAAAACAGGAGAAATGAAGACAAAGGTTACAACAAAGAGCACAAGCCAGGCAGGTATGAAGGGAAGAGACAGATAATCAATACACTGTGGTGGCGCTCATTTTCTACCGTCTCCCTCGAGACGCTGCACTGTCCTCAGAAAACGAGTGGCAAGGCTTCCCTTCACACTTACCTCAGAGAAGAAGAGCTGGCCTGTAGAGTTAGCAAAATTGACTTCAAGATTCTGTCCAACAACTTTCCAGTTGACAGTGACATTTCCTCGGCCTGGGGGCGTCCTTACCACATGGAACTGCAACATTTCTCCTGTGAGGTAGTGAGTACAGTTAACAAGGGCCTAATGGGAAGGAACTGCATGTTCAAAGCTACACAACCCAAACTCAAGCAGGCCTCTGTCTGGGTCCTTTTCCAAGAACATAACAGAGCTCTGTGTTATGCTGGGAATTTTCTAGCATGTTTGCCGTTCAATCGCAGAGGGCCTACTTCCATATACTTGCTGTGGTAGACCTTCAGGAATTAAAGATGCCTTACAAAAGACTCTGGGATCAGGGAACTGGAAAGGAAACGTGTCAACACTGCCAACATGCGTCAGAACACACACACACACACACACACACACACACGGGTTCTGTAACGTTACGGGTTCTGTAACGTTACGGGTTCTGTAACGTTAGAGCCACAGTCAAAACTAGTCAGGACACAGTGAACTCCTTCCTTCATTTTCCCAACATTTGCAAATTCCTTACACTAGGAGGCAATGTGATTTTACACAATGCATGCTTAAGAATGTTTGCAGATACCTGAAAATTACATTTCTTTAGATTGCAACTTACATACAGCACCATGGATTTTGTTTTATGACAGGGGATTCAAGGAAAGGTGTCAAACCTGCCCAGCTGCATTTACCTGTAACTTTCCCATGGTTACATTAGCATTCCCTAATAATTGCATAGCTATTTTCATTTCTTGGCTTTTATCAACAGGTAACATTTTATAAAAATGAGGAAGATTGTCAGAGTCATTTCTTTTATATTGTTAAAAGAGAGAGGGAAGGAACTTGGAGCTGTGCCGATGGCTGCGTGGCTTCCTGTGCTCAAACTGCTAACTCTGCATAACGAGAAGCACAAGTTACAATACTCTATGAATGCTTCTGTGCATAGCCCGCCAGGAGAAAGTGATCTCCCAGCAGGCTTTCACTTTTGAGCACAGAGGTGAGATCTCCATCTTCTTTCTGGAGGGGACCCAGCTAGGAGCACACAGGGCCTAAGATCAGTGGAGCAGCTGGGACTGAAGTCTTCCCGCCACCATTTGCACCAGGGAGCAGGGAGCCTCCACAGCCTTCTGTGCATATCCCCCCAAGAGAGAGAGATCTCCCAGCAGTGCTTTCACTTTTGAACTCAGAGGAGTAAGGACACAGGTTTGCAGGCCCACAGGAGGAACAAACTCCAGCCAGAGACAAGAATACCAAATAGCACCAGAGATAACCAGATGGTGGAAGGCAAGCACAAGAACCTACCAACAGAAACCAAGGCCACATGACAACATCAGGTTCTCCCACCACAGCAAGTCCCAGATACCCCAACACACCGGAAAAGCAAGAGCTGGATTTAAAATTTTATCTCATGATGCTGATAGAGGGATTCAAGAAAGACTTAAGTAACTCCCTTAAAGAAATACAGGAGAACATTGGTCAACAGGTAAAAGCCCTTAAAGAGGAAACACAAAAATCCCTTAAAGAAATACAGGAGATCATGGGTCAACAGGCAGAAGCCCTTAAAGAAGAAACACAAAAATCCCTTAAAGAATTACAGGAAAACACAAACAATCAAGTGAAGGAACTGAACAAAACCATCCAGGATCTATAAGTGGAAGTAGAAACAATAAAGAAATCATAAAGTGAGTCATCTCTGGAGATAGAAAACCTTGGAAAGAATTCAGGAGTCATAGATGCAAGCATCAACAACAGAATACAAGAGATAGAAAAAAGAACCTCAGGTGTTGAAGATACCATAGAAAACATTGACTCAACAGTCAAAGAAAATGCAAAATGCATAAAGCTGGTAACTCAAAACATCCAGGAACTCCAGGACACAATGAGAAGACCAAACCTAAGGATTATAGGTATAGATGAGAGTGAAAATTTCCATCTTAAAGGCCCAGTAAATATCTTCAACAAAATTGTAGAAGAAAACTTCCCTAACCTAGAGAATGAGAAGCCCTCAGAACTCCAGACTGGAACAGAACAGAAAATCCTTCTGGCACATAATAATCAAAACACCAAATTCACTAAACAAAGAAAGAATATTAAAAGCAGTAAGGGAAAAAGGGCAAGTAACTTATAAAGGCAGACCTACCAGAATCACACCAGACTTCTTACCAGAGACATGAAAGATCCTGGGCAGATCTCATACAGACCCGAAGAGAACACAAATGCCAGCCCAGGCTACTATACCCAGCAAAACTCTCAATCATCATAGATGGAGAAACCACGGTATTCCATGATAAAACCAAATTTACACAATATCTGCCCACAAATCCAGCCCTACAAAGAATAATTGATAGAAAATGCCAATACAAGGAAGGAAACTACACTCTAGAAAAGGAAGAAAGTAATCTTCCAACAAACCCAAAAGAAGAAATCCACACAAACATAAAAATAACATCAAAAATAACAAGAAACAACAATCACTATTCCCTAATATCTCTTAACAATGAACTCAACTCCCCAATAAAAGACATAGACTAATGAAATATTTCTCATGTAAATCTTCAATTTTATCAGAAAAATGTTTATAGTTCCCCCTTTAATTAATTTAGTAATGTTTTTATGTCTACCATTTTATCTGCATTATTTTTTATAATCTTCAATTTTAATGTCTTTCTATATACTTCCTCTATTTTGTCAGAAATGTTTTCAATGTAAATCTTTGATTTTATCACAAATGTTTCTAATTCCACATTCAATTAATTTAGAAAGTTTTTATATATACCATTTTATATGTAAAAATTTCCATGAAATAGTCAATTTTAATGTGTTTCTCTATTTCTTGAATTTTACCAGAAATATTTTCCATGTAAAGTTTCAATGTTATCTGAAAATGTTTATAATTCCACCTTCAAATCAACTTAGAATTATCTTTATGTCTATCATTTTATCTATATAATTTCCATGATAATCTTTAATTTTAATATTTTTTCTAAATATTTCTTCAATTTTATCAGAATATTTTCCATGTAAATCTTCAAGTTTATCAGAAAATGTTTATAATTCCACTTTCAATCAACTTAGGAATACTTTTATACCTACCATTATTATATCTATATAAAAATTTCCATGATAATCTTCAATTCTAACATGTTTTCCTATATTTTTCTACAATTTTATCAGAAATATTTTCCACATAAATCTTCAATTCTATCATAAAATATTTTTATACCATATTTCAATTAATTTAGCAATGTTTCACATGTCTACCACTTTACTCTTTAATTTTCCATGAAAATTGTCAATTGTAACATGTTTATCTGAAGTATTTTCCATGTAAATCTTTAATTTTATCATAAAATGTTTTTATTTCCTTTTACTTCCCTTTTTCGAGAAATTAAAAAAAAATAAAAAAGAACAATACTCTATGAACGACCTCATTAAAGTTAGGAAGAATTGGCAAGCAATATTTTTTAAAATCTTTATGAACACATCATTATATGCAGTTTGTAGCACAAAAATAAAGTTTAAATCCACGCACATATTCATGTAAGATGCTGTTTTAAAAATAGCTTTTTGTATATTAGTTATCTTTCAACACTTTTCAAACACGAGCAGAGATAAAGTGTAAACACCATGTTCTGATATTCTTTCAAACTTAGTGCATTTCTAAACTTCTAAACATAACTGACCCAAACACAGACTTCTTTCTTTTTTTTTAAGTTTGATATTGCTGGGAAATGCCCCAGCCCAGCCCACCACCGTGCAGGCTAAGGCGGTGCTCAGGCCTCAAATTAGTATTTTTAATAGAATTGTTTTAATTAAAAATGCATGACTTAATTCATTTAAAGACAACTTAAAATTAGAAGGGAAACAAAATAAAATCTAGATGCTAAGCCTAAACACAAAATTTGAGTAAAATGAATAATTTGGAGGCAGTGCAGGAAATATCAGACGGTAAAAACACTAGAAATATTTTTAAATACACATTAAGTATTTACTTACCCATATAAATACCCATGTATTTGGTCATGGTTACTCCAGTAGACGATGGCTTTGATTGTTTTCTTGTTTAACACATGGGGACTGCTGACCATGAAGAGCGTACTTTAAAGAGTTAAGAGTAACCCCAAGCACACAGTCAGCCATGATCGCCTGAACATCACTTAGTGTGTTTTACATTTGCATAATCCACAGGAACAAAAACAAACATGAACTCCTAGAGCGCCTTTGTATGCCGCACCCGGTGCTTCTTACCTAGCACATCCGTACAGCAGGCAAGGGGAGATCTCTGCAGCTATCAACACAACTTCACATGCAGTGTCACGGCCTGACAAGGTTTCAAACTCACGAGACCTAACACTAGTTCAAAATTCCTGGTTCTTTAATGAAGTACACAAAACACAAAAAGAACACAAAGGGCAAAAGAACATGCCGGAGAAGATCCTGCACTCATAATACGAGACTGAGACTGTAAATGTGTATACAAAGACTTGGGGAAAGACCATTCTGTGATAAAGATAAAATAAGATGCACCGAAGAGGAAGGCAATAAAAGAAAAATTCCTTGAACCTGCCTCATGTGAGATACTCAGCGTCTAACACAACTCTGCAACTTTCTACTGTGGAAATTACTTATCTGCAGAAACAAGACTTAAAGATTGACATTGGATGCCCATACAGACGGAAAAGGCACTTCTTACCCTAGCGTCTCACAAGGCTTCAGGGCATTTATCATCTTAGGAGACAGAACAGCAGGAACACTTCTCTAAGCTATGATGAATCTGAAGAACCTGGCTCTGCCTCTTTCAGGAAGAAGCCCAAGAATCATTGAAATTGCCCCCTAGGAAATGTACCGTCAGAGCCCAGAGGCAGCCTTCACAAGGCCACACTCAAAGAACAGACACAGGAGAAGGAACAGACCTAGGCCTTTGCCTTCCCAGCCTACCAGAGGACTGGAGGGAGCCTGAGAGAGAACATGTTCTGATTTTCAAATATAAACATTTCCTGGGGTCAGGAACCACCTTCAGGATCTTGGTGAGGCATGACTCTACCTGCCCCTCCCCCACCGGGGGTCTGGGCTGCCCCTCCCCCACCAGGGTCTGTGCATCACTGGAAAAATCACCTGATATGAAGTCCTCATGTCAACCAAAAGTGGGAGGACACATTTGGGGAGGGTGTTTGAGTGTTTATTTTGAAGGTCATTTAAAAAATAAAGTTGAAGACAATCTGCGGGGGAATACAGATTATTCTCATTAAATAAATATGGTGATTCCATGAAATATAGGAACTCTGCTCTCCGTACTGTAACTTCAGAAATGAATCCTAGTTCCTGAAGGTTCTTACCATCCCAAAAGGAAAGATGATTGTGAGAACTACGTGTAGTCCTCATAAATCTACAGTCACAACCTAAATTTTCTTTTTTTTTTTCCCAAGAAATCCATTTGATCTCAAAACTGTGCTGTTTTTGTGGTTGCTGTTCTTGCTGATTGTTATTTAAAGATAAAATCCTTGACATGCAGTGGGATTTGGTGGTCTTTCCTCTTCAAGCCCAGCATTCCCGGTGCTCACACAGGCTCACCGGCTGGCTGACCCTCGAAGGCAGAGCCTGGAAATCCTCTGTACATTCTGATGACTTTCCTAGGTCCTTCTCCTCTTCCCTCCTCCCAGGGCTGTGAGGGAGCACACTCACCGCGGGCTCTGCAGAGTGTCTGTTCCTCGTGCACCTGCTCTGACTTGGCACTGGCCGTGCAACAGGCCACTGGATATTAGTCCACACCAAGGCTTACCTGCTACGAGCCTTCCTTAAGTCTGGGAGACCATACTCAGAGTGCAGATTTTCAGACTAAATTTAATTGCTAATTAATCTAATTTAATTATTAATTCCCCTTCTTTGTATTTGCTGATGACATGTGGCTGTCAGAAACTAAAATAATCACAGTATCGTTTCAGGTGAAATCCATTCAGCCCCAGAAGCAGCCAGGGTGAACCCTTTCTCTAAGATGCTAGTGCAGGCACCGGGCTCCTTCAGGGTTCCTTCACACGCTGCTCCTATCACTACTTAAGCACTCACAGAGTTACCGATAGGACATAATTGCCTTACAATTGAAACCCTGTAAGTGGATGTTGGGTATCAAGACACTCTTTAACATATGTTTTACTTAAATCTCTGAGAATTCCCTACATCGCATTCTGGCTGTATTTGTTCCTCTCCTCCGTTTCCTCTAGTCCCACCCCCATCTTAGCCTGCTCAGCTTGGTGTCTTCTTTTTAAAAAATAATCTAGCAGAGCATGGAAGCACATGGCTATAATCCAGGAAGCCAAGAGGCTGACGCAGGTGAATCTCTATGAGTGTGTAGGTCTATAGAGTGAGTTCTAAGATGGCCAATGCCAGATAGCAAACACTGACTCAAGGACAGAGATAGACAGTAGATAGATTAGATTAGATAGATAGATAGATAGATAGATAGATAGATAGATAGATATAGATGATAGATAGATAGATGATAGATAGATAGATAGATAGATAGATGATAGATAGATAGATAGATGATAGATAGATGATAGATAGATAGATAGATGATAGATAGATAGATAGATAGATAGATAGATAGATAGATAGATAGATAGATGAATGGGAAAGCCATGCAGTCCAGTCAGCGATGGTTATACAAGCTTGGGTGTGTGGCCATCAAGTAAAGCGTGGTGCATTGGCCAGGGAACACAGACATAAAGAAAATGGACTCATCTTCTTGAAGCAGGGGGCAGGACTCCACGCCCAGCTCCCTTCGTGTTGCCATTTTAGCTGGCGTGGGCTTATGAAGGATTTGCAGCTGTCACAACCAGTGTGGATTCATACATGCAACTGCCCTGCTGTGCTCAGGACGCTCTTCTGTTTCTGTTTTCTACAGCCCCAGGTTCTAGAATTTTTCTATCCACTCTGCCATGGTGCTCCCTGAGCCTTGGGGAAAGGAGTGCTATACAGATGTCCCATCTAAGGCTGAGCATTCAGAATCTCTTACTCTACGTGCCCTGGCCAGCTGCGGCTCTCTGCATTAGTCACGGTCCACCGCAAACAGCGGCTTCTCTGATGAGGGCTGAGCTGTGGACTCATCTACAGCAATACAGCACTGGGAGTTCATTTAGTACTAAGTGCACTGAGCAGAGTAATATTAGTATGTTCCACCCTGGGAGCAGGAACCTATGTAGCCACAGGTTCTTTGTCCTGATGGTGGGACCAGATATGGGACCCTTATCCCAGCAACGTTGAAACTATCATAAACTTTCACATCTTCTTGTCACAGACCAACAGCAGAAACTTTAGGCGGGACTTGGGCTGACTTGGCACGCCCACTCTGGGTGGCTAAGTCACTTAGTCACTTTAGACACTTGCTTCTGCCCCCATCTCTCCTCTCATTCTGCCGTCACGGGTGGTTTTGACTGGTGGCTTTCTCCTTTGGGTATCTATTTGTGGTTTTGCTCCTGGGTGTCTTCTGCCATTTCTCCCGTCACAAAGTCTTTCTGTGCAGCGCCCAAGCCCACTGCTCCACACGGCTCAGTCTGACAGGTTGCTTTTCCTCCCCGCCCCCCTTCCCCAAGCATAGAGTTATTTTTAAATACAGGATTCAAACTATGTTGTGAAGGACATTCTGTAATATTTCATTAATTTCAAAACAGTCTTTTTTTCAAAGATACCATCATTGTAATATTTAAACCAAACAAAATAGCCTTTTTCGCCCAGCATGGTAAAGCACGCCTGTAATCCCAGCACTCGGGAGGTAGAGGCAGACAGATTTCTGAGTTCGAGGCCAGCCTGGTCTACAGAGTGAGTTCCAGGACAGTCAGGGCTACACAGAGAAACCCTGTCTCAAAAAACAAAAAAACAAAAAAACAAAAAACAAAAAAACAAAAAACAAACAAAAAACAAAACAAAAAACAAAATAGCCTTTTTCTGAGAGAGAATACTAAAGATGCAGGGAAATTGTAGTGTTTAAAACAAACACTGTATCAGGCCTTCTAACATGGCATACTGTTCATAAGTAACTACAACACTGTTCATAGTAAACTACAACGCTGAAGCTAAAATATTCACCAATTATGAATATTTTCACTGATATTCAGTATTTTACTCCGCAATAACAAATTACACATACTACACTTGCCAAAAACCATACTAAGCACTTTGAATTTACAACTCACTTCCCAAAGACTTCTATGACACATGGTCTGTGTTGTGATTTAGCAGAGTAGAAACCCAAGCATTTCAACATGGAGCCGCCCAGCACCCCCAGAGTGGGAATGGTATCTGGGAGCTAGATCACAGTATCTGTGAGGCTCACACATCTGGCTGAGCAATGCATACCAGTGGCCCTCTTCTAAACAGAGTGCTATGCAGATCAAAGCCACAGCTCAACAAGAAAAGAAAAATCCAGATGTTTCAGAACAGGAGACAAAGAATCACATCTGTGCAAATAAGCAAGAATGCGTCCAACAATAAACAGACCCACCTTCGTGACCTATGACAGATCTGGAAGCTGTCTGAAAGCTGACAATTCCTGCCACATTGTCATTTGCCAAGATGTTGACTGTCACAGTGTCTGAGCTGGGCAGGATTCTGCTTCCGCCCTCTGTGGCCACCAGACGGACAAGGATGCTTTCATCGTCCTCTGGCTCAGAATCATCCAAAATGTTTATGATGGCCATCTTTTTTGTTTCTCCTAGAAAATGTTAAAGGGATTAAAAGTTATGCAGTGAAATAACAACCAGAAAGTCCAAAGGCAACCTTTAATTGTAAAAAGTAAGCAAAAATGTGTCAATCGTAACAGTTCAGTGCCAGGAGCAACAGTGTCGCTGACACATCAAACCGTGTGCATGGTATTTGTTTTCGTAAAATTCAAGCGCTGTTAAAAATCTCAGTGTGGACATGAATAGTACAGTCAGTGGGGCCAACTGTTTCAAAGCATCACAGTTCACTCCCTGGTCTTTGTCCATTCGGTCAGGGCTCGACCCAGGAAAGAGCACTGAGGTCATGTTTACAAGTGGCCCCCTTAGTGCAAGTGTAATCTCATTCCTCTTGTACCACTAGTGTGAATAGTCTTGGTCATCTCCACATCTCCCTCACACGCCCCGGCCCATGTGGAACAGTGGTCAAATGGCCAGAGGAACAGCACGTTCTAGCTGAGACAGCAGCTCGAGGGCAGTTGGTTTGGGGAGGACGGATGAAGAGGCTGCATCATAGACTAGTTTCTAGGACGTGTTGCAAGAAGAAAAATGGAGGTGATGGAGGACTGCGGTGGGTGAGGACGGGCAGTCTCTGACCCAGTGCTCCTTTAGTAATATGCAATATGCCCTCCCTCTGCAGTTCACCTGAGGGGGACCCTGTGTCGTACTGTCCGTGTTCTAAAAGGACGATAGAAAAGGAGGACCCCAGAGTACTGTGATCAGTACTTCACGGCCAAGACTGCCCCAAGACAGTGTGGTTGTCTTTTCTCCCCAGGTTATGGTTCAGGGCATTGAACCAAGAACCTTGATTTGAAACTGCATATTATCTAATACTCTAAGTTAGCTACAAAATAAAGTCCATTTTGTGTGAAGTTAAAGTTATAATTCAATATAATAATGTATATAATGAAGTTGCTTTATATGATGTGGTTCTTTATATTTATATAAGCCATGATAAATTTATCCATAACTTTTATCTCTTGCTTTGTAACTTTATCCCTGATCTTGCTACATTTTTGCTACTCACTTTCAAACATGGGAAAATGTTACCAACCCCCAGCCTACCTCCTTCCATCACCTGCTCAGGACTCAGCTCCCCTCCCGCTCCCTACACGCGGAAATGATTTCTAGCACTTTATTTTATTTCGTATCATTTTTTGAGATAGTCCAACTAATGACACCAGCATTGTCTCAACCACAGCATATACTGATGACAGAGAACTCCTGCCCTGAGGCTCCATGAGCAGGCCCTAGGGTGAGATGCAAGTTTCACCGCCTGGTTTCCACGGTGCTAGGCCTTACATCCAGGGCTTTGTCAGTGCTGGACCAGCATTATACTGACCAAACTGCAATTCCAGTCAGCTTTACAACATTTAAATATTTTATTTTCAAACACAATGCTTACTAGGTATTTCTAAAGTCTGTTACATATATAGTTACTAGTTTCAAAAATGTATGTGCATTAAAATATAAACAGATAATACAAAGAATTGTTAATAATTAAAAACGTTTATCCAGTGTATATTCTGAGATTCTTATAAATATGTGTAACTTTTTCAATATGGAATAAAAAAACTTAACTATGGGTTTTTGTAATTGTTAATTCAACATTTTAAAAATACCCCAACTAAAATTACCTTTCTTATACCAAGCTAAACTATGGACTTCTCCAATTTTAAATATCATATCCAACTAGTGCTAAGATTGAGTATGTGAAGACAATCTTCACTAGGCTTGGCTGTGTTCATACATCATTTATGAAAAATTCCAAGGCACTCTTCTACAAGTTTAAGAATACTGACACAGCAAATTAATCTATGGCAAAGTCACTTCAAAGTAAATACCACTGTCAAACTTCAGGCTACTTTTACTTAAAAAATTTCACTGACGTTCTATCCTACTTTATCTCGTACATTTGAGAATGTTATATTCTCATGTAGCACTGCCTCTTCAACAAGTTTGATTGAGGGTCCATAGCTCATTCCTGTAACTTTCCTTATAAAATAAGAACCTGTCTTGTGATTACTTCTGATATATGAATGCCACAGTCATCACGCATAAAGGCATAAAATTTAGATGTTCCCTAAATGTCTCCTTTAAAAAAAAAAACTAAATAAAAACATACATATACAGGTCATGTGAGCCTACATCTATTAGTACAACCATTTATAAGCTGAATCACGATTGTTTCCAAACCCACATTGTGTCTCTATACAAATAAGAATATGCAGGTAGATAAAGCATGATACTGACTCTTATATCTTTAGCAAGAAATGCTGAAATCCATCTATAGCATAACTTACCTTCTGCAAAAGTAAGACTGTCTCCGGCACCTATAAAATCTAGGCCTTCAGTGGCTGTTCCACCAGCAATGCGCCATTCGGCCACCACCTGCCCCAGGCTGCCTCCCGTCCTGTGGATGAGCAGCTCCACCGAGGTCTGCGGCTGTTCCTGCACGTCCACACGCGAGCCGTCTTCCGAGGTGTTGGGACTAACACTGTAGATGATGAACACTCCGAAGGCATCGCCATTCAGTCCTATGACCACCGCAGAAGTATTCGGATGTCCTATGGTCGGCTGGTTCTTAACACTGTCTGAGACGTTTATAAGGTGAACTTCAAGGAGGGAAATTAGGAAACGTTCGTCCACCTCGGGGACATCATCAGGAAGTACAGAAACGGTGAGGTTCGCAAACTCGTCGCCTTCCGGCATCACGGCCCACTGTCTTGTCACAGGCTCATAGTCACTCCCAGCAGCTGCCTGGCCACTAAACAGAGAGGCCACCCTGGTCAGGTTCTTCTTGTAGGTTGGGAAGTCTGAGCTGTTCCCGGTCGAGCTGACCCATGAAGTCATCCAGAAGCACTGAGGGCCGTCGGCGCCACTGACGACCGAGAACGCTGAGCAGGCGTGTTCTTTGAGACACAAAGCGGCACAGGTAGACTGTGTCTCCTCCACGGCAGACACGTTCACCCGAGTTCCCCAGAGTGGGTCGGGCATCCCAGGAGTCGGTGATTCATAGTAGGAAAGCACATCTTCACCTCCCTCAACTGCAAGGGCCACGACATCAACATCGGAAGTACTGTAGAACAACAGCAGGCCACCGAAGCGTCCCCCGCTGACGTGGGTAGGGACAGGAGGGAAACAGGTTAAGAACCACGCTCACCCATCTGGGAGCTGCACACAGACAGCAGCGCTGACTGTGGTTTTGAGAAGTGTCTTTTAGTAATATTTTAAAGACTAGTACTAACACAACCCTATTTCTTAATTATGTTTGTCTTTCAACATTTTACTTTCTGGTGATGCTGCCTAGTTCTCAACCACATAAGGCTTACTTTCACTCATGCTATGAAAATATTTTGCAAGGTAGGCAAGTTGTATCCATCTTAGAGTTCCCAGACCTAATTACAAAACTTTATTGGATTTCACTTAAAAAAAAAAATAACAATGGCAGCAAAGTGAATACATTTAGAGACATGTAAGTATTTTGCTACAGGTCCCTCAACCCTCTCTGTTCTGTTTCCAAAGGAGACCAGTGAACACTGTGTTTCCTACAAAAGAAAGGTGAGAAAAACAGAGCCTAAAAGTCCACCCTTCATGCATCTGAGTTTAGAAGCAAGCTGTATTCAAGCTCTAATTAGAACATATTACATAGGAAGCCAATTGATTTTGGTAGCTAGAAGGCACAATGGTGTAAAAGGCCATCTTGATTTCACTCATTAATAAATATGATTGTCTTTCTATCAATACACATAATCCAGCTAACGCATTATACCAAGCTATGGCGTAAGTTAGCACAGTTGACAACGTGTGACTCTACACTGTTTAGAGCAGGGCCCTCCCCCACCCACACTGCATCTGTACAGTGTTTAGTTAGAGCAGGCAGGGTCCTCCCCCACCCACACTGCTGTAGGAGCAGCAGACCCCGCACATACCTCCTCCTGACGGTTATGTTAGCACAGGAACTTCTGCCCAGAGGCTCTTGGACACGGTAAAGGGACCGAGCAAAGGCTACTGACCCATACGGGTTATCGTTGGCAGGAATGACAATGTCTGCCACTCGGTCTAACCCAACTGTGCCTCCGCCAGAGGCAGCCACTAGTCGCACCTGGACAACCTAAGAACAGAGTGAAAACTTCCTTAAGAGCATCCCAGTTCTGAGATGAATGACGCAGGAAAATACCAAACACATCCACATAATTACAAACTATGATGAAACGCAAACGAGCCCAAAGAAACTGCCCATTACACCCAGAAGTTGACATGTAACAAGATAATACATGACTAAGTTTTAATAGAAGAGCCCAGTAATACATAAGAAACACAAGCTGTTCAAATCGCTCAGTATTTACATAGTCATAAGAATCAGGTTTTTTAATTTAAATTATATTTTAATTAACAATTTAATCTAATTAAAGCAAGTTAATTTTTAATAATTAAATATTAAAATTTTCAGTAAATTTAAAATTAAAGTAAGTGAATTTTAAATTTAAATTAAAGACATAAATTTATGTTTATCATTGTAATAATATGACTTTCATAGCCAAAGCTTTTCTTATTTAGGAGAAATATTATGCATTTAGGTAGTAAGTGAATCTGTTCTGGGGTTCCCCCATACTATGTTAAATTGTAATTCTCAACAAAACTTTAAAGAATCATTGTATAATGTCATCTACGTTTAGAAAGAAAAAATATATAACATGTACTAATTCATGGTTAATATTTTTAAAATTAATAATGGCATAATTCATGATTAAAATAAATGTTATAAACTTTATATGTAGTTAAATAAAGTTGCTATTAAAAGGAATATGAGATCTAAACAATAACACTTGGATTTAATAAAATAGAATTATTTATAGTAACTTTAGTGACTTATTCTTATTTTCCATATTTCATCTTCATTATGAGAATTACAAGAAAAATGGGCCTAGCATGTTATAATGGTGTAAGAAGAATGGGAGGGTGAGTCTGCGGAAAATCAAAATCTACACTTAGTTACAACTGGCTCATACTCAGAATGGGACAGAGATACAAGCCAGAATGATATGAAACGCATGTTGCATAATTATGAATATATGCATGCATGCATGCATGCATGCATACATACATACATACATACATACATACATAATCACTTAGCAGAAGTATTCTAAAACACACCACAAATACACACACACATGCAATCTTAAACTGTCAAGCTGGCCTGTGCACCATGCATTCCTGGACTGTTCCTCTTTCTGTGTGTTGTAAGATAATCTTCAGACTAGCATCTGGGGAACTCTAACAGCAACACAGACACTCCACGAGACAAGGCACAATTTACAATGCCAGGCTATGCTAGACAGTCCTCTCACCTCTTCAATCTCCGGAACGTCGTCAGCCAGGACCTCTAACAACAAGGTTTGAATGGTTTCCCCAGGGGCAAAGGTCACATTACCTGAGACAGCTCGCAGGTCGCCAGTAGCAAGCTGTCCGTTAATGATGGCGACCCACTGAACAGTAACATTGCCGAGTGTCCCAGAATTTCGAATTATTGGCACGTTTACCCTCACTGAGTTAAACTCAGGTTCCTCTACAATAAATTTAGTATTTTGAAAACCTGAAGGGCAGACAGAACAGTTGTTTTTAGACACAAAGTGAAACTGTGACGAACTCAGACCAAGCTGGGGCCTCTGAGGAAAGAGACTCCCACTAAGCACCTAGGCAGTAGCTTGATGCAAGCTGGGCAGGACTGCGATGTTCGCTGTAATTCTTAACTGTGATAAAAACAGATCGAGAACGTCTACAGGGGACAGGTTTGTGCCAGCATGAGCTGAATAAGCCCAGCAAGTGCTGCAGCTACTGCAGGGCTAGCCTGGGCTACAAAGGTTGTTGTTACTTTGCTTCCTGGCTGACATTACACAGGAAAAGATTAAGAAAGCCAAACTGAGTGGAAATTTTGTTAATTAACTATTTAAAAGAATTACATAAAAGGAAAGTCAGGCATCCAATGGAGCATCCGGTATTGAGGAGGCTAAGACACAGTGGCAAGCTCCAGGACGGCCCAGTGTCACAGGCCACATGACATTGTCTCCCAAAGCTCAGACCAAGAATTTACATAACACACCTAGGAGCCAGTACTGACACAAGAACAAACAGGTTTTGAGTATCTCCATGTTAAAAATGTGATTTCTTATTTCCTGGGTAGCCATGAACCTATGCCAGGAATCATATGTATCCGTCGTAATACCTCAAAATCAAAACAAAACCAAAACAAACAAAAAACTGCCTTTGTCAACTCAGTCTTAAACAAGGCAAAGGTGACTTTTCTTTCTGTGACTTTCAGAGTAAGAGAGATAAACAAGTGAGTGTGGTTACCAAACAGTCCGCAGGGGTCATCAGATGCTCCTATGGTAATGACGGCCTCTCGCAGCGGCCCCAGCCTGGCTCCACCGGTTGTCTCATTCAGTAGCTGCACGAGAAAGGCCTCTTCCAGCTCCGGGTAGATGTCATTAATGATATATACTGGCACGGCTTTAGTGGTTTCCCCTTCCAGCAAGACCACGTCTGATGATGCTATGCTGTAATCCTCCCCTGCAAAAACCCAGGACAAAGGTGAAAGCATACTTCAGAACAAGCATCCCACACACCAGGGAAGTGGTGTTCCATACTTGGAGAAATCGTTTTAGAGAATACTTAGTACACTTGTTTGAAAAAGAAGTGTTATTTCTCAAACTAAAGAAGTGTGTGTTTGATAACGGACAACTTTCTGTGTCCTCATGTTCATCCCTTACACACACCTAAAGATAATAACATTTCTCTGAGATGTTCATAATGCATGTATGTATAAACACACTTAAAAAGTGAGACAGAAAGCGGTGACTCCATTAAAAAAAAAAAAAAAAAGATGTGCGCAGTACTGTCAGAGTCAAACAGAGCTAGAATTGTAATCTCAGTGAGAAGACAGGCTGTACCGTTGTCCACAAGTGAGCAAACCCACTGACACAGCTGGAGAGACCGCCTCACACAGCTGGGTCAAAAGCAGCTGCTGCTTTTGACCCAGCTGTGGGAGGGAGGGGGTGTCCCTCACCGGCAAAGCATCGGTTAATCCACAGGACCGTGGCTCCTCTCCACGACGTTTCTTACCCGCTGTTGCGGTTATCGGCACAGCTTTAAATTTCACAGAAACATCTGCAAATGTTCCTCCTGTTCGAGTCACGTTGATGATGGGCCCAACATGATTCTCTGCTACGTGAACAGACGGCGCCGAGAGCTGCACGGTTCCAAATGCATCGTCATTGGCAACAACAATGACATGGGCCACAGTCTCCACCTTAGGTCCGAGGCGCGGGGAATGCGGGGCTGAAAGACAGGAGACGAGGCAATACCGCTGAGAGCCGCCGAGAATCCAACAGACTTCTCATCCTCTCCCCATGCGTGTTTTTAAGAGTTTAAATATGTATAGCTGTCAGTCTTAATCCAAGCATTGGAAATACAAAAATAGGAAAATAGGAAATCTCTGCTGTCTTTTAACATATATTCTAGGAATTCAAAACATTATCAAAGGAACAATTATACTATCAGAATATTTCAATAGGCATTAAAGAAACTGATGGCCCAAGTGTCATTGAGTTGTATAGCATTAGTCAGATACTAAGAGCGCAGAGTTACACTATTATAACTCAGTCACTGCCGTGCCACTGTTAAACAGAATTCCAAGCCAACATTGAGTGGAGAGCCCTAGATCCCAGAGCCTACCTCCAGACGCCAACTCTCTTCCTGTCTGCATGGCGCACGAGGAAGCTCAGCCCCGCGTCCTACGTGGATGCCTGCTCTCCAGGCATCCTCTCTCCCTCCTCCTGCTTCTCCTAGCACTTAGTAACCACCACTGCACTCATCTCTTCGTTGGAACAAACGTTCTAAGCTTCCACAGAAGAATCTGCAGTGCTTGTCTTCCTGGGCATGGCTTATTCCCTCATGATATCTGCCAGCCCCCTCTATTTTGTCGCAAACACAATTTCATTCTTTATGCAATTAAAATTATGTACTTGTCCTTTTTTCTTTTCATCTGCTGATATATTTGAACTGAACATATGTGTTGGTTAGGGTTTCAATTGCTGTGAGGAAATACCATGACCAAAAACAACTTGAGGGGGTTTATTTGGCTTACACGCCCCTAGGTATAATCCATTTAAGGGAAGCCGAGCCCGGAACTCAATCAGGTGGGAACCTGGGGCAGAGCTGGTGCAGAGGCCGTGGAGGGGCGCTGCTGACTGGCTTGTGACTCCTGGATCGCTCAGCCTGCTTCCTTAGAGAACCCAGACCACCGGCCTAGGGATGGCCCCACCCACAATGGGCTGGGCTAACTAAGAAATTACTAATGAGGAAAATGCCTTACACCCCGATCTAATGGAGGCATCTTCCAGCTGAGCCTCTCTCAGATGACATTGGCTTGTGTCAAATTGACAGAAAACACAATGTATGTGATATATTTGTATAGGTAATTAATATATTTGGATTGCATGTATACATACATATACACAAGCACATACTGATTTCTACAGATAAGGACTTAATGCCACAAAGAAGTTAAGTGACATAATCTATGATCTTGTATTAGTACCTATCAGACATAATCAAGAAATAAACTATAAAAATTTCATATCCCCTTCATTGTACAGATCTCAGCAAGCCATGCGTAATGCCTGCAGTTATCACAGGTGGGCGCCCTCCTCTGAACAGTCGTCTCATACTGCTACTCTTCACAAAACGTGGTGACTGCACTCAAAGTGGTGAAGGCTTACCAGGCCTTACACTAGATCTGTCTGTCATAATCTGAGTCCGTCTCTCCTTTTCTTCCCCTTGGCTTTGCACCCCTCTTCCCTTCTGCCTGCATGACAGCTGCTCTGCTCCACCATCGGCACACTGACCACTTCCACAGGAAGGTTCTCCACACATGCCGGCCTACTGATAACGGCTCCACTACTGCATGCTGACAGCGCAGCAGATGCTGAATCACATTTACATCTATTACCACATGCAATCCCCTAATATATCCACATTATGAATAAAACTTACTTACATCCCTATCATTTCATAATTATATAAGGAGCTTATAATTATACACTGAAACGAGGTTACCCGACGTCAGCATGGCCACTGTTACGGGCAGTCATCCGTTTGGTTTTATTTCAATCTCAGCAAGTTGTAAACTGATTGAATAACAATATCAATATGTGCCTTATACGTCTTACATTAAAAGACTAATTGTTGCCGGGTGGTGGTGGTGCAAACCTGTAATCCCAGCACTTGGGAGGCAAAGGCAGGTGGATTTCTGAGTTCGAGGCCAGTCTGGTCTACAAAGTGAGTTCCAGGACAGCCAGGGCTATACAGAGAAACCCTGTCTCAAAAACACCAAACCAAACCAAACAAAACAAAAAAAGACTAATTGTTGAGTTCTAGTTCAACTTCTTTGCTGTCACAACTGATGCTAAATCTATATAAAAGAACAGAGATGTTTCATTACAAAACTGTTAACCTAAAGACCTCATGTCAGCAACCATAAATCGCCTTCTGTAATCTCATCTATAATTAGTAGGGCTGATATTAATCCGTATGGCAGAATATTATAGAATGTGGATCTTTGAACCTTACATCCTATCCGTTGTAACTCCACAAACTCAGTTCTTACAGGTGCACAGCCCTATCTCTTCACCGTGCACACATCTGTTGATTAGAAAATCTGTTAGAAGTGTACCGGCTTAAAGAGGCTCACAGTGGCGCCATGAGAGCTACGTACGGGCTCTTCACACCAAAGAAGAGTTCTAAGCAATGGAACAGCACTGGGGTCAGTTATATAATCATTACACACAAGCTTTTAAAATTTACTTTGGGGACATGAGTACTTTTTTAAAGTATGATTTCTAAGGAAAGAATACATGCCCGATTTCCAGCAGTATTAAAGAAAATCGTTTACAAAGTATTACTTTCAGAGATTCTGGGCGCTAAAGAGATGGTTCAGTGTTTCAGAACACTTGCTGCTCTTGCCGAAGACCTGACTACAGGTCCAAGCACGCACAGTGGGCAGTCAGGACAGCTGTAAGCCGCGTCCCAGGAGATGTGATGCCCTCTTCTGACGCCCTCAGGTCCCTGCCTGCATTTGGTATGCATGCAGTCGGGCGCACATGAGCAAACAAGATGAATAAAGGAAGTCGTTCAAAGGTAGCTTTACTTACCTTTAATCTTACCTTCCTTACAGATTTTTCTGTTATATAAAATGTTGGGTTTTTCACTTCCATAGTCTTATCTCTAATGATAACAGCACATCAATAGATACTTACTTGGGCGATTCTGTACTTTGTCTACTAAAGAAGAATTGAGAAGTTTAATGAACACAGATTCTGACCGTTCTGGTTCATTGTCATCCAGGATTGAAATAGTGATGGTTGCCTCAGTCTGATTGGCTCTAAAAAGAGCCAATCCAGATGCTGATATGAAATCTCCTCCTGGAGTTGCTCTGGCTAAATTAGGTGGGAAATACGGTGGTTCTTCCATATCATCTATGGTTGCATATGAGACTGCAACTTCTCCCATGAGGCCTTTCAACCTTATTATCGATAATGTGACATTCTGGGTTGCTTCTTCAACACTCATAGGTCTAGTTCTGTTAGGAAAAATGAACACCCCATAAGGGTCGTCGCTAGCTAAAATGGTCAATGTGGCATTTGTAAGAACTCCCAAGGAGCCGCTGGACACACTGAGGATCGACACGGTGAGTGCCTTGTCTAGCTCTGGCTCTTCATCTGGCAGTATCTCCACAGTGATGGGCGCAATCCTCTGCCCAATCTCAAACGTGATGTTGCCAGAGGTGATGGCGAGATCCGCATCTGGGTCCGAATCTACCTTCCATTGCAAAGTCACTGGAGACAGATCTCCCTGAGTCCGAGTGACCTGTGAAATAGCTAAGATTTAAAAAGAGGAACTGGCACATTGACTTAAGGAGTCAGTCTATTGATAGAGCCAGGGTAAATTCCCAGTTTTCTTTAACTTATTTTTATCATTTATTTTAATTTTCTAAGTTTTTAAGACTATAAGACTGTTGAAGGTAGAGGCCACACACAACCTACCCAAGTTGACAGCAGATATAAAGTGACAACAGGTGGAAAATCACAAAATATTCAGCTTCCCAGGAAACCACTGCTGTGTCTGTGTGTGTGTGTGTGTGTGTGTGTGTGTGTGTGTTGTGTGTGTGTGTTTGTGTATGTATGTGTGTGAGTGCATGTGTGCGTGAGTGTGTGTGTGTGCATGTGTGAGTATGTGTGTATGTGTGTGTGTTTGTGTGTATGCGTGTGTGTGTGTGTGTGTGTGTGTGTTTGTGTGCGTGTCAGTGTGTGTGTTTGTGTGTGTGTGAGTGTGTGTCTGTGTGTCTGTGCGCGCGCATGTGCGCGTGTGTGATAATGTATTATATTTATGCACACACAAGACATATTCTTTATACTTACTGAAGAAGAGGCATCCTCCACTGTGAAACACAGACCAGGGACATTTTCCAGAAAAAGTTACTTTCAATATATTTGACCCAAGGTACAACAAAGGGCAGTTAGAAGAAATGCTTTAATATATTACAAACAAAAGCTTAAACCTGTTTTAAAGAAATCTTAATAGTCCTAATAATCATTTATCACATTTAAAATATCATTTCCAACTCAAAATGAAATGAGGCATAATTTTATTAAAGGATCATCCTTTCTCAGAATTTTTAGCCCTAAGTAAGTGTTCTTTCTAAAGTTACTCGACTAATTTCACCGCAGATCGTTACTTCAAAAGAACAGACTATAATCTGTCATAAGCGTCCTGAGGGATGTATTCACGTCAGCTTTCCTCACTGTCACATGGAAACGAGGAAACTGAGTGAGCTGTGGGCGCCGTTGAGTCATTTATCAATATATCCTTCTTAGTCTCCCTTAGAACTCAGCGGGACAGGCGCACACACACACACACACACACACACACACACACACACCCCTAAATAGTATTAAGGCTATTTTTACAGATATTTGGGATGTCCTTTTCCTCTATGTGGTGGCTCAGGGCTTTATGGTCATGCAGTTCAGTACAGATATTCATAAATCCCTTCCCTCTCATCCCCCAGCCATGCTCTTCTGAAGGTAAGCAATAGCAATACTTGCTTCCTAAAGCAACCGATGAACCAGAGTCCTTTGCTGCCTCGGGGTGTACATAAACCATGACAGAACAAATTCTTTTTACAATGACTTCCTCGCTGATTCACTTGTTTGTTGGCTTGGAGCATGCCACTGTAGAGGACAGACGATGACCTCCAGGGGTCAGCTCTCTGCTCCCACCGTGTAAGTCCACAGTTTGAACTCAGGTTGTCTGGCTTGGAGGGAAGAGACTTTCCTTGCTAAATCCTCTAACTCACTAGCCCGTCTCCCCCATGCAATGTTTCCTTGCACTAAACAGAAGCCACTGAGATTGTAAAGTGTTTGTTGCCACGGTCTATGAGAACTAATGCAGAAAGCAGTGAAACAGAATTCTAGCACGGGTCCATCATGAAGGGTGACAACCTGCAAGCCTCAGCTGACTGCAAAGCTGTGGACTGGGATGCTGAGCTGACTGATGACAGAAGCTTTGGGTGAGGAGACCCGTGCACCACGCCCACTGGCGGCTAACGCTGCACGGACCTAAGATAGACTCTCCATCCCCAAAGCTCCCCCTTGCCTTCCCATAATAGTCCTCAGGACCCCAGCCACACATGCAGGCTCCCCTCCATGTGTCCACAGCCCCTCAGTGTTCCAGTTAAAGAGCAGTTCTCCTCCTGGGGTGCCCGTCTGCTTTTTTTTTTCAAGTTGCCTCCAGAAATCCAAGTAAAACACAGTAAATTCTCAAAGTAACAAATTTACATGTAAATGCAACCACACACTACTGCTAAGTCACCAATTAGCAATCTACCCTACTGGCACACATAGACTCGCTCTTAACCCCCTACACAGAAAAACGGAACAGAAAAGAAAAAGGAAAAAAAGGGGGGAGGGGAGGGAGGAGAGGGAGAAGAGAAGAGAGGAGAGGAGAGGAGAGGAGAGGAGAGGAGAGGAGAGGAGAGGAGAGGAGAGGAGAGGAGAGGAGAGGAGAGGAGAGGAGAGGAAAAGAGAAGAGAAGAGAAGAGAAGAGAAGAGAAGAGAAGAGAAGAGAAGAGAAGAGAAGAGAAGAGAAGAGAAGAGAAGAGAAGAGAAGAGAAGAGAACAGAAGAGAAGCATGCCCACATATACAACTCCATTCCGCCATTAGGAGGTGTCTCGGAAAGCACTCACATTTAACACGACAGTACTGTATCCATCCTCTGGTTCAGTTCCACTGACAAAGAGTGACTCGGGGCTGAATTCAAACACCCCATGAGCATGGTCGGAGGCAGCAATGTTCACCAGAATCTGGGAAGCCACTCCTAGACTGGCTGCAAGTTCCCACAAATGGAAAAAACAGTTAATCAGTATTTTATAAACCGCCAAAAAGCCAAAGAACAACTATTTGGAAAAAAATGTAAGTCCTCTCCATTCAAGGAATACATTCTAATTTGCTCTAGAAAGAAAGATGAACCCAATGGTTACCACACACACCTGCGCTTCCCAACCCTCTCTGCTTGGGCAGCACTGCTGGGGGAGCACTTGGAGATGAACAGGGGAAGCCTGTGCTTCTTTTTATCTCTATGAAAGAGCATTCTCCCACATAAAACTTGTGAGGAAGGCGCCCACGACTGCTGGCCTCGCAAGGACATGAGGCCAACCTACCCTAAACTCTCTGAAGCACTGGTTCCCTGGGACTTGAATACGGCCAAAAACAGAGTCTGGTTTCCAATGTGCACTAGCTCTGAGCTTGCCTTTCCGTCATATTATAGATGAGATTAGATCCCAAATAACCCATGCACGGAGCAGAAAAGATGCTAAAGCCTAAAGCAGCATTCAGCCCTCCTAACTAGTACTTTTTATTGATTCCTGCAGACAAGAAGATGGGCAATCCAAAAGCAACAGTCACAGAAATGGTGAGGTGTGCTGGCGGATGTCAGAACCAGAGGGAGTAGCAGGAGCAGCATGCTCGCTGAGGCCAGTGTCAAACTCGGAGCATCTGAGGGTTGGACAGTGTGACCCATCACAAGGCAGCTATTCTCAACACTGTCCATACCCGAGAAAACAACTAGGCAAAATGCTGAAGCGCATCTGTATCTGAAGCTATTTCAGAAGGAACCTCTGTTCAATTGCAATTAACCAGGAGCGTATTTTCCCTTCATTTCCTTCTTGTTTATCTCGTTTGTTTTGATCAAGTGATACACATAAGGCTCCTGCGCCTTGTTCTACAGAAAATAAGTGGGGTAGATTCAACAGGAAAATACAAATGTTCCCTCATCTCCCCCCAGGCATTCAAAGCCTGTAAAGTATTTTCAACAGTCACTCATTTAAATGGCATTCGAGCAAGTTTCTTTTCTTATTGAATATAATCTTTATTTACATTTTAAATGCTATAACCTTTCCTGGTTTCCCCCTCCCTGAAAACCCCCAACCCCTCCTCCCACCCCCTGCCTCCAAGTATATGCCCCTCCACCCAGTTGGATCACCTTTCCCCCCTTATTTCCCTTTGCTGGGGTCAAGCAAGTTTCTATGCATTCAGAGTCAGCCATCTCTGAGCTCTGTCAGGTCCATGTGGTGAGGAGTGCCTGTCCCTGAGGAGCAGGCAAGAATGACCTCCATCACCAGAGAAGATACTTCATAAAGCTGTTGCGATGGTGAGTGAGTTATAACACACAAAGGATCATCGAGTTACAGGAGATGACAGTTAGGGACTAGCACTGTTGTCTTTGGAATGAGACACTGAAGTAGAAATCCTAGTAAGGGGCCACGGGACAGCGGCTTACCATGCGTGCGAACAGGTGGAAGGAGGAAATCCACGTCCCCGGCTCCACTACCACTGCCATCCTCCCTAAAGAGTTCAGACACTTCACAAGAGACACACAGACAGCCCACATGACAGACAGCAACACAGTGAGAAAATTAAGATCACTTAAAACAGCAAGTAAAGAAGAAAAGGCAGTAGGAGCCACTCGGTGATATTCATTCTTCCACAGACAGTAGACCATCTGAGTGATGACATAACGTCATGAATGAAATTACTAAGTCTTTCTAGCTTTAGGAAACATAAATAGTAACTAATATTGTCCATGTCCAACTATTTAAATAATCTTATTTAGAGGGTTTTTTTGCAAGTTATAGTAATATAGATCTGTGGCATTTTGAAAATTTTGATATTTGTGTATATAACCATCTATTTAGGCTCACACACCAGTGATGTTTACCTTGTCAATCTCAAAACTAGGGAAATGCTGCTAATGCTTTCCCATGCACACACTCAAACCCCATCACATCTACCCTCTCAAACTTAACTGCCCAGTTGGTTTGACGCTGACACGGTCAGCAGAGTCTTAGATCATCAGTCTACTTTAACCCTGTCTAGGAGAGACTTGAGTTGTAACCTGTCACGGAAGCACCGCATCTCTATATTCCAGCTTTCTCACCTGCAAAGGGCACTGTGGTTTACATAAATCTCACAAAGCTTTACAAACATACTTACAACAATACTCTAAAATATATAATGCCTGGACAATATAGGAGAGCAATAACAAATAAAAAGGACTTACACTTTCATATGTAATACACTTTATACTCCAATCATGATTTTGTAAAATATTTATATAGAAAGGAAGGACAAGGACAACAAAAATGAAAGAGCATATATGAAAAGCAAGCCACATTTACATAGGTCCTTGATTGACAGGCCCAGGTTCAGGTCTGTCTTGGTTTTTGTCCTTCCCTCAATAGAGACTGAAATATTACAGGCATGAGAACTTACAGCATGACCTAAAATCATCTCAGAGAGGACTGAGTGTCAGCTACTATACAGCTCATAACTCTGCTCCCATGCCGTCTAGAAGTCATAAAAAAGAAATGTGAGGCTCCGCGCCATGCACGCCTTGACTAGCATCAATGTCTACTGAGACCATGGCTCGCACGCCCAGCCAGCTCTGGAGGAAAACAGCACAGTACGGCACAAGGCGTGCTCTTCGGACCCATGAAGAACTTAGCTCTGCAAGCTGCTTCATTTATTACACAGACCCTAAGAGTTCATACAGAGGCAAGACCAATGCCTAGGCAGCTTTCCCTCTTACCCTCAATGCATAACCAAAGCTTCAGCTCATCTTTCTAGAAAACTACAAATGAGAATCCACCACTATCTAATATACAACTACAAATTCTCAGTGTCTGAGGACATGATTCTACATAATGCTTGAGAATCACTAGGACAGCAACTGCCCTGGTAACAACTGGTGGACACAGACTGGGCTGCTGTCCCGTGGTTAGTCCCGTCCTTGGTATGCACGGGCCTTGACATTGATCCCAGACCTGCGGAGCTTTGATGATTTCTTTTGTGAGTCAGAATCTCACTATGCCCCGCCTGGCTTTAGCACATGAATAGACTAAGGTGGACTCAAAAGGTGCTGGGATTAACACAGAAAGCATTGCCATGCATTGAGTTTTTTTTTTTTAATTTTTTTTATTTTTCTATATTCTTTTTATTTTCTATATTCTTTGTTTACATTCCAAAGGCTTTCCCCTTTTCCAGTGAGTTTTAAATCTAAAGACTTTTGAGAATTATTTTTCTGACTGTTAGAAGTTAGAATAAGATACCAAGATCTGTCTTCCCTAGAATGGTTTCTCTGGACTATACACAGATGCACGCATTAAATCTGAAGACAGCTCTAGTGGAACCATTAAGAAATTTCAGAAGGAAATGAAATAACCCAGGCACTTAAGGGTTAGTCAACACGAACGGCAGCAGTAAATGTTGCATCCAACGCAATGCGCTGTGAGGGAGTCCCGGGGGGTTTCGAATGGCCCTATCTAGTGACATCATGGTTGGGAGACACGCAAAGAGTTGATATTTATATGCTACCAATCTTACCTCCTCCATCCAAGTTTAACAACTCAACTTTAAAAGATTTTTCCAGTTCAGGGATGGAATTATCAGTGATGTTGACAAAAATATATTTATATCTTTCTCCTGATTGAAATTCTAGTGTGCCAGCAGTACTCTGAAACACAAATGAGATTTATCCATCACATTACAATTATTCTGTCTGTGAAATTGCAAAATGAAGATGTTTGCTGTATGTCAAATTGTCATAAATTCCAAAAATTATGAAAAATTAAACCCACATAAGTCAACATGGAAATGTAGACTCTAAATTCTAAGCACATGTGCTTTTCACTGTTATTGTGTGACGCCACACACTGAGCAGTCTTCCCACAGGATTATCAAACGGTCCGCCAATGAGACACCCCCAAGCGCTGACAAGTACTTAGTTTTCAACTACATAAAGTAGGTGGGCTTCTGTTTTTCTCAATTCTTGTTCCTCAAAAATGAAAATGGAGATATAAGAAATCTTCATACCTGACAAATAACAATTCTTAAAGAAATGTTTCCTTTCCACACAAGGAATTCTCTTCCAATATTTGACAAAACCATTTTCTTTTTTAGTTTATTGCCATAAACTTTAAAGTAATTTAATATTTTTGGTGTCAGTGTGTGGGATTGCTTGTTTTACCTTCTATAGCTGTTAATAATCTTAGCTCTAAAGAGAGGCTGGAGTGCAGGTCCCCTCACTTACTCATGGAGTCAGCAGGAGAGTGTGCGGGGCACCACTGCTACACACTTGAGATTCTAAACTAGACAAGACCAATCAGACTCTACACAGGACACTCTAGAAAGAGTATTAGAATGAGCAGTTAAGGTCAGTAGCCGAAGGCAGAGACAGGTGGATTTCTGAGTTCAAGGCCAGCCTGGTCTACAGAGTGAGTTCCAGGATAGCCAGAACTACACAGAGAAACCCTGTCTCAAAAAAACAAAAAACAAACAAACAAACAAACAAAAAATCAGTAGCCGATGCTCTTCCAGAGGACTCCAGTCCAATTCCCAGCGCCCACACGGCAGCTCACAACCACCTGTAAGTCCAGGTCCAGAGGATCCCGTGCCTTCTTTTGACTCTTGTAGCAGGCATACACGTGCTGCGCTGATGTACATGCAGGCAAAACATCAATAGACATCATTTTTTTAAATTAGAAATTTGCAAAGATGAGTGTTACATGTTATTAAAATAATCAAGATGGAATATGTGAAATAAATAAGATTGGAGATGGAACTAATGTGCCTGAAGTTGGTACTGGGTAGAGGAATTCCACAATTCAAAGGACAGACTGACATTTGACCATCTTAGAAATCGACTTCACCCCCACAGTATTTTACAGTGTAAACACTCGTGGCCTTGCTCCTCCGTGGTGCTGTACTATGCCACATTCCCTATGTAATTACTGTCCAAATTCCTCCCTGTCAGTGCTCCTGACAGAGTTTAACTCATCAAACCATTCATCTAGACAAGCTAATAATCTCCAGGCTTTTAATATTACATATATGACTACAACTCCTAGGGCCATATGCCTCCTAGCCTCTGATATCCAGACTTAACAATGGAATTTTTCTAATGGCTTCTGTCAGAGTCTCACATCTATTATTTTCTTCGAAAACGATGCTTTGTCCATTCATGTCGGTGACACTGAGTCCCGGAACAGTCGGGCACTCTCATCAAGGAGCACTCCTGACACCCTTCTTTGCCCTGCCATCCTCTCTAAAGCACTGCTTGGGCCCGTCCGCTTCTGTCTGTGGAGAGCAACGCTAGCCTGTTCAAATCTCTCTTGTCTTACTCCATGAGGTGGACCTCTTACTTGCCTCTCTGCAGTTAAGGTCTTCCTCCTGTATCCCATTCTCCACAATGCAGCCTAATGTGTATGGATGCAGTCCCTCTGCGTTTCTTCTCTTTATAAAAAATCATAAAAAGCTGAAAGTGTAGTGTGACCTCTGGAGGTTTGAGTAATCCAGTCTGACAGACCATATCTTCTTTCTTCATATCCAGTCCTCCACATCGCACAGAAAATAGCCTTTCTGCAGTTCATTTGAAAGCTTGGGTCCGTCCCAACAGTGGTGCCTAGCTAATCTAGTGGTTTTGGAAGAGGAAATCTATGACTACATTACTAACTAAGTTAGAGATGAAATTAGTGGAGTTCAGTTAGCCAAGACTTGTGTGGTTCAGAAGAAAGAGTAGATATGAATCACTGTGGAAGAGGAAGGTAGGGAACAAGAAACTGAAAACTTAAAGGAATGACTTATTTAGGAAACAATAAACACCAAAGAATGTAATTGAGAAGGATTCCCAAGAAGAAATTCTGATCATTTCCTTATGTAAGACTGTTGTTGACCTTATGAGCAGGCGGTGGGAACTGAATGATACTGTATATGTACCGTGCACAGTGTGTAACAGGCGGTGGTAACTGAATGATACTGTATGTGTACCGTGCACAGTGTGTAACAGGCGGTAGAACTGAATGATACTGTATATATCATGCACAGTGTGTAACAGGCAGCAGTAACTGAATGATACTGTATGTGTACCATGCACAGTGTGTAACAGGCGGTGGTAACTGAATGATACTGTATATATCATGCACAGTGTGTAACAGGCGGCGGTAACTGAATGATACTGTATATATCATGCACAGTGTGTAACAGGCGGTGGTAAATGAATGAATGATACTGTATATATCATGCACAGTGTGTAGCACATCAAATGTTGGCATTCATCTCCACAGTGATCCTGCTCGATGGCTATATCACAGCTTTATAGGTAAAGAAATCACAGTAGGAAAGATGAGTCTCCACAATCAGCACGTGGAGATCAAGTGAAACCCTGGTTCTGTCCGTTTCTAAATCCTCAGGCCCACACTAAAGTGCCAGGCTGCTTCTCATTTGAAGAAAGTAAAATGATAAGATTTTAAAAATCTGAATATATAATATCTTTGTAATTTTGACTTTTATCTAGTGGACTTTCTTAGAGAATCTGAAGGAGTTAGGAATCACATTTGTACATGATCCAACCAAAGGTAGGCCATTATAACAAACTGCACAGGGAAACCAAAAAGGAGTATACCATGCATGCTGAAAACCAAGTGCCACATTCCACTGCAAATAACTATCAACTTCCACAAACTTAAAAAGGGCATATAACAGCCTGTGCTTGTTTGCTTGATAGGGTCCTCACAAAACACTAGACACTTCCAATCCTCTGGGAGGACTGTGTTCAATGCAAAGGTACAAATGCCCCCTCAAAAGGCATGGGCGGGCTGAAAAAAAGACACTTATGCATCCCGAGGACTCACATGTTGGCTCTCAACTCTCTGTAACTGATTTCAGAGGAGCTGAAGCTCTCTTCTGGTCTCAGCAGAGATGGCATGCATATGGTAGCAGACACACATACAGGCAAAACACTCATACACGAAATAAAAATAAAAATGTTATGTCTTAGGAATATGTACCTGGTAGTCCTCTGGACTAAATGCTGTCAGGGACACTGTTCTAAAGCCCACCGTCACCCGGCCAAGGAGCCCCTGTGCACGGATGACCAGTAAACGGATTTCGCCATCCTCCTCCTGCACTGTGATGTGTGGCACACTGCTGGCAGGCAGGCTCATTGCATCGGCAGGCTGAGGAGGCAGCCCTGTGGAGAACTGCAGCAAGCCTGGGAGAGACAGGACAGGGGGCTCTTAGTCACCCGGGGAAGACGCCTGTGCTCATCGGCACAGTATTTGTACAAACAATCTTGTGCAATCATTTATGTCATCCAGCTAAGATCCCAAGCTGCTTAACACAGAAAAGGTTTTTAACAGAGTTAACATACTTTTGATGCAGAATATTTTTCTTATATCTTTTTAAAATTATCTTTTTGAGATTATACTTACATCACGTTCCCCTTCTCCTTCCTCCCTCCCATACATCCCTCCTTGCGGTTTTCAAATTCACAGCCTCTTTTTCATTAATTGTTGTTATGTAAATATATGTGCATATAAAGGTATATAATATGCTTAAATATAGAAATACCACCTGTTCAACCTACACATCGCTGATTGTACACATAAGTTTTCGGAGCTGGCCCTTTGGTGTTCAATAACCAGTCGCTGTGCTCATCCCTAAGAAAGGCAACTTCTCCCACTCGCAGCATAGCTTGGTTGCCTGTAGGTCTCTGTGTAGGGCTGAGGCCTCATGGCCTCATTTTCCCTGTTTATATCCGCACATTTGTTGGTACCATCCTTGTTCAGCTCATGTTTAGACAGTCATGTTGGTGAGTATGATGTATGATTGTGTCTCCTAGAAATGTCAGAAGCTACACCCATAATTTTTTTAAGTCTCCATAATGTCACATATTAAGAGTGTGGGAGGGAAGAAACCAATAGTCCTACCCAGCTTTGACAGCTATGACTCACCACCACAACAACCATGGCATGATGATCCTAAGGAAACAGTAGAGACATGCATATCCTACCAGCAACCAACATCTCTCTGATTGGACTTCGGACACCCTCAGCAAGAAGGAAAGAATGCCTGGTACTGCACCCAGCCAATACTCAGGGTTAGTGAAGTCATGGATCTTGGAGGAAGACCTACAACTACCACTTTACTAAACTAGCATAATCCCCAACTACATCCTGAAAATTTCCGTATGCCCACAGGTAGATGTAAGCCTCATCCCTCTGTGAGGAAACTGCTCGAATACAAGAGATAGAAGCCTCCCCAGAACCTACAAACAATCAACAATGCAGAGTCGTCCCAAATGATAGATCTGTAACACAGACCCTGTACCAAAGGCCTATAATTATTGTGGAAGAGGGGGCACATTGTAAGACCCAGAGAAACAAGAATTTCCTGTGAGATCACGTCTCCTGGGAATGTCCAAGCTATACCCTTTTAAGCCTTCTTAATGTCCAACATTAGAATGTTAGTTTTCCTTGTCTCTATTCAAAGAAATCTTTGTTAATCCCACTAAATAATCAAAAAGAGAAACACTTAAAAAAACTAAAAATATGTATTTCCCAACATTTACTCTTATTTGACAAGTTTCTGGAATTCTTGCATTCACATACAGCCATACTGATGATACTTTAAAGAATGTTCAACACTTTCTTCAAAATTAATTCTAAAAACAGAATAAGACACTCCCAGTTTCCCTACCTAACACTTAAAAATGCTCTTTAAAATTCACACATAAAATATCATTTTAATAAAAAATAATTCAATATCAATGGTTTCCAATTAAATTTATCACTTGTTAGTATAATACTCAAACTACTATAGTAATGATCCCACCTGTTGAAATCTAATAAAATATAACTTGTGAAGTTTTTAATTACTTTAATATTAACATACTATGGTGGTTTGAATAGTATGGGCCTCCACAGACACATGTGTTTGAATGACTGGCCAATGGGGAATAGCATTATTGGGAGGTGAGGCCTTGTTGGCATAGGTGTGGCCTTGAGGGAGGAATTGTGACACTGTCGGAGTGGGCTCTGAGGTCTCCTTTGCCCACGCTCCACCCAGTGTGACAATCTCCTTCTGCTGTCTGTGGATGAAGACGTAGAACTCTTGGCTCCGACTCCAGCGCCTTGTCTCTCTGGATGCTACCACACTCCCACCATGATGCTAATAGACTGTCTCTCAAACGGTAAGGCAGCTCCTATTAAATGTTTTCCCTTTGTAAGAGTTGCCTTGGTCAAAGTGTCTCTTCACAGCATGGAAACTCCAACTAAGACACACACAAATACAAGTATTTCAATTATATGAATTTTGATAACCATATAAGAGTACTTTTTCACTTTAAATAACCCTGGGAGACTTTCTGAATGTATTATTTAAGCTAAGAAGTTGATTTTTACATTGTCTTTCATAATCAATGTCCTAAAGAACAGCAATATAGATGTTCATGCTTGCAGAGCTCTTAAGGAAGCTCTAGTTCAGGTTCAATTGTAAGAAGTTCTTTTAAAAAAAGAAAGAAAAGAAAAGAAAAGAAAAGAAGAAAAGAAAAGAAAGGAAAGGAAAGGAAAGGAAAGGAAAAGAAAAGAAAAGAAAAGAAAAGAAAAGAAAAGAAAAGAAAAGAAAAGAAAAGAAAAGAAAAGAAAAGAAAAGAAAGCAAGAACATTGAGCAAGAGAGGCCTACCATATGGATGGTCACTGGCTGTGACCGTGATGTCTGTGGTCTCCTTCTCAGGATCTATGCTGGCACCACTGATGGGAGTTGAACCAAGTTTTCCATCTCCTGGAACTGCAGACACCAACGTCACCCGAAAATATTCATTTAGCTCAGGAATGTCCTCATCAAGAACATACAGATTCAGGACCTGTTCGGTGCAAAAGCACAGTAGTGATGGCCACTTAAGGGAACAACCAATTAAATAACATATGATTCAAATTTCCATCAAACATCACTTATTTCAACATGAACTTGTACATTTAAATATATATACCTGTGTAGGCACATAAATAAATAGAGTTCTGAAGATATCAATTCCTTAATAATGTTTGCTTTAATGAGCTGAATGGATACCCCCAAAATTCAGATGTTAGTATCTTGCTGCCTAGGTGATGATATTAGGAGAAGAACCTTTGGAAGAAAACTGGGTCTTAAGAGACTTAGTGAATGGGGTCGGTGTCCTTATGATAGAAGCTGTGGAAAGTTCATCTATGTCTTCTACTGGATGACACAGTCAAATGGCACCATAGATTTGGTGCAGAAAAGCAGCCTCAGCAGACATTGAATCTGTAAGCATCCTGCCCCTGGGAATCCCACGATTTATAACTATGGACAACAAAACGCTGCTGTTTATAAACTCCCCTGTGAAGAGTATTTTGTGAGAGCAATATAAACACATACGAGTGGTAATACACATCTATAATACTCAGGGAGCTGAGGCAGGGGGATGGCAAGTCCAGGGCCAACCTTGGCTATATGTTTCAGAATAGATAAGTTTAAAAAATTAATGATACGAATCTGGGATGATATATCCTTAAACTATATCAAATTTATTGTGTCATCATTAAATAATTTATAAAACTTACTTTCAAAACTCTTAATTTCCCTCTTGTAGAAAAGCAAAAATATTTTGTCTTATAGAATAATGTATACACCTAGTTTCACACATAGTTTAAAATGTGTAAACACCAAGGAATTGTTAATCAATGAATAAATAAAGAGACGGTGAAATCCTTTCTGAGAATCACCCAAAGAATGCAGGCAGCAGAGCTTACCTCAGACCTCTGCCAAGGCAGGAAGGTGACAGAGCCACTGGCGTTAGCGAAATCATCAACGAGGTAACTGACGCCTTCTGACTCGATCTGGGAGATGGTGTAGAAAACATGAACGTAACCCAGAGCTCCCCTGGTTCTCTCAACCACACAGGAGACGGTGGACCCCTCCTCTGCCATCTGTAATCGAGCATAAGGAATCTTTAAGTGCATGCCTATTAGTGCCAGGGATAAAATTAGTTTTCACTTCTTCTACTCTTATTTTAATAGTTCTGTGACTTTCCATGCCTCTGGACAGGCTTAGGACCATTACAGCTGCAAAGTATATTTAAAAGTGTTTCCTCCCATGATTATTAGGTACAAAGGAAAAACAACTGTGATCTCTTTACTACATACATATTTCATTCACTAGGCACAGTGCCAGGTGTAATGGTTACAAAATATATTTTTTTCCAAAACAACGGGCAATCCTTCCACTGAATAAAGAAATCCCAAAGAAGGCAAGAGTCTTACAGTATAACAAAAGATAAAGTGCAGTCATTGCAAATCGGGACAGAGGGAATGGTCAGAGGCTGAGAACATCATCAAGAACATCCCAGGAGTGGGAATAAAAGAGTAGACATGCTGTGTCTGGTGGAATCATTTGGGATTGATACAAAGCACAAAAGGTAAGTACTTTAGAAATATCTAGCTAGATGGATTTTAATACAAGCACTTGAGAAACTAAGACAGAAGATTAGGATTTCTGTGAGTTCCAAGACAGCCTGGACTACACAGAAAGGCTCTGATTCCTAAAATAACAATTAATTAATTAATGGGAAATACATGTTTTCTATGGAGGAAACAATATAGAGGGTATTTTATGTTCTGCTTGGTGTCTTTTTAATGGTTTTATTATGCACATTTAGAAAGCATAAACATATCTGTGTATGTATACACACACATTGTGTGTGTGTGGTGTGTGTGTGTGTGTGTGTGTGTGTGTGTGTGTAATAAAAGGTAGTATTAGATCTAAATAGCTTAAGAGAGTGAGTCAAGGCTATATGGACCAAGAAGTCTAGATTATTTTAAATAGATCTGCATCCACTCCATAGGATCTCAGTTTGACTTCGTTTTGCGTTTGGATACATAATTCATGGGGAAAGAACTGCACTGAACTTCACTGAGAGGCAAGTTTGGTGCTGCTCTTAGGGCTGGAGACAACTGACTTGGAACGTGTCTATTGGGGCAGGTAATAGCAGAAATATTTCTCAAAGCAACTGGACTTGTCGGGACTTTCTCCAACAAATCCTGAATTTCAAGGAGCAGCAGGACCCAAGTGGTCCTGAGGTAAACAGGAGGGGCCACACATGTCAGTCTTTGGTCTGCTGGCCATGTGGTACAAGACAAAGTCACCAGATGAGAGTTGGGTGAAGTTCTAGGTATGTCTTCTGTCAGCCTAGTTGTTCCCAGAAACCCCGCGGCGGTAGAAAGTGGAGGCGTGAGAAGGATGAAGGCTGGAAACAGATGCAGATGGGAAATGAAAGACTGTGGGGCGAGGGCCAGTCTCATCTGATTTCCTGATTCCTGGGCTTTAGTTCCAGTTATCAAGTACACAGAAGCTAATAACAGCACTCACGGCACAGAGGACATCCTGGGGACAACATCCCAACGCTCCAAGACAAGGTCTAAGCTGGCAACTGGCCTGTCTTTCACTAGCCATCAAATGCACTTGCTTCGGGGAAGTGATTCCTCTGACTGTGTGCCTATTGTCAGACCTTCACAGAATGTGACCACATGGCCCATGGTCCCTACTGGCTAGAACCGCACCCGTTAGGCCATTTAGTGTTGGCACTGGCAAGCAATACTGGGAATGCAAATCCATCACCTGCCTAAGTTCTCTTAGGAACGAGATCCCGCGCCTGTCGCTGAGGTGATCTACCACTAAATGGTTTGAAAGTGCTCGCTGTTGGCCACTGTTCGTTGCCTGAGATACATTAGTTTGTAGATGAGTCTTACAACAATGAAACCCTTGCTATTATATCCATGTATAGCCTCTGCACGCTCTTGTTAATGACAGCAGTGGGGTGGCAGGGAGAATCTGGCTAAGAAGCCAAGAAGTCTCAGGCTGGCTTCCTGATTGCTGAGAATCACTTGGGAAAAAAGTCTTTCTTAAACCTAGCTCTGATTCCCGTGCCTCTTTCCCAAACAACCTTACCTCTAGTCATCTTGATTCTTCTATCCCCGGTAGGTAAGCTACGTCACTACTATTGCTCAGGAGTTTGTATGCCCTCGCACTTCAGGCCATGTCTCCCTCCACCTTAAGATGATGTCCAATAAGCTGATCAGAGCTCTGCCTCTCTGTCCTTCTCAGGCACCTCTGAATAGAGCAGTGGGAAGGACGTAGCCAGCTTTCAGCAAGTGCCAACATTTGAAGCAGGCCTGTCTGTGGCTCTTCCTTATCGAATGGTCAAGGGATTTTTGTAAGAATTAGAGATGAGTTCTAAACATATACAGACTGAATTGGCTATTAAAACATCAAAGAGATGCTTCAAAATGACAGCCACGGAGTGAACTTACAAGTCTAGAGAGGTCAGGATTGATCTAATAAACTTTAAAGTAAAGATAAATGAGAACAAAGGCCATATACAAGGAGTATCTATACATAAAATTTGATAAGTGATGTATCAAGACAGGCTGAGACCATGCAGGTAGTGCACTCAGATAGAAGGAAGGGAACTAAGCACATCCAATTACAGTGGATAAAACAGTTCTGAAGCCATGACATTGTTCCGATTTGTGTTGGGGGGGGGTGGTGGACGTGAACGCCATCCATCCATCTCCCACTGACAGAGTGCTTACAAAGGAGACATTCGTTTTCTCTAATGGAGTCTCCTGAGTATACAAACACACTTAAGAGGAGGTTCCACGCCCAGCGTCGATAGCCCACCCAAAACTAACGCAATGCTATCTTTTCTTTAAGTCAAGTATTTTTTTTAACTTCTGATCTTTTGCTTATATATTATGATTTCAGATTTTGTATTTTTATGGGTTTTGCTTTTGAGTGTCTGGGTGTCTCTGTGTGTATGTGTTTCTTATGGATTTTTTTTTCTTTTGCTTTGATTTTCATTCTGGTTTGTTTGTTTTTTATTTTCCCATTTACCTGTTTTCTAAATAGAGTGGGGGGGGCAATGGCATAAAGTGGGGTGGATAGGGAGGTTGGGGGAGGGGAATCATGATTAGAATACATTGTATGAAAAATGATTTTCAATAAAAAATAAAGCCCCTCACAAAAAATATCATAAATACATACTGGTTTTTGCATTTGGTTATAAATGTGAGTTCATCCACAAGATACATGGTGAGCACAGAAAAGTATTCCCACATGAAACAAGCAACAGAAACATAGCCACACACCTCAAACATTCCCCAGAGACGGCCATTGAGCATTTGTGCTGTGAGCCACACTTTACCTCTAGTGTTACAGCTCTTCTGACTTTACATAACTATCCACGTGTCACTTCCACTTCAGGGTATCGATCTGTAACCTTAGGTAAACGAGTTTCTTCACAAGACAGTACACCACAGCACATTAGCTTTAGGATGCTATAAACGTTTACTGTGTACACTGCTTGTTAGTCCTTGTCTTGCTTTCTTGAGCACAGCAATAGTGTTCTTTGCGTTAGTATCTCCTGCTACAGTCTCTCTACCTGACCTGGTAACTGTGACAGCTTCCAGAAAGCTACGACACCACAGACTGCTCCATAGGTGAGGCCCTGCAACCTTAAGGGCTGGGGACAGGACAAAGGAGACCCAAGTGCACACCTGACCTCCTGTGTGTTCCCTCTAGGGGCTCTGCTGGGCATATGCACCCTGGCAGGACGCACCTCAGCAAATGTGTGGTGGGAGGAGAGTGGCCCAGGGTCGCTGCTCTGAGCCCTGACGGGAGGAGAGTGGCCTGGGGTCGCTGCTCTGAGTCCCTTCCCTGTATGTTCATCAGCTCCTGCTGGACCCTTCTTATCATAATGACTGCTGAGCTTTTATGGAGATTAAACAAGAACCATACATAGATTCTAGTAATACATTACTATATGCAAGTACTTCATCCCTTAAAATAGAGACATCCAAATTAACAGACAAATGCTATATAAAAAAGTCTCACTTTATAAAGAAGAATTATGTAAATCCTGAAAAGCAGGATTCCTGTGTAGTTCAACTTCCAACACAATGACAATTGATTTGCTCCAATTGGTCCTCCAAATTCGTTTTTATTTATTATTTGATAAATCAATATAATATATTTTGGTCATATTCTTTCCCCTCTCCCATCTTCGCCCAGATTATTCCCTCTGCCCATCCAACATCATGTTCCTTCTCTGACCAAAAAAAAAAAAAAAAAAAGGAAACAAAATAAAACAATAACACAGACAAACAAGAGAGAGGAGGGGGGGACTTCTTTGTGCTGGCCAGTTCTTCCCGGGCTTGGGGTCTGCCTTGGTATTGCTCCAAATTTTAGTAACAATGAATTTTTGTTTGATATAAGCTAATAGACCATTGATTTGAATATGTAAATATTGAAAGCTGTCTTTAAGCCAAGGCCAGGAAGTAAATAAATCCAAAGATTTACTTAGAAATGTGTGAAGGATCTATTTGGACCTAAAAAGCATGCCCTGGGGAATCAGAACTAGAATAAAGCTTTGTTTCCACACTGCACCGTCACGTAGTAAAACTATCAACAGCTCCATAGCCTCGTGACATGCTGTACCAGCACGTTCACACATACGCCACGTATGAGGTTTAAACAGAAAAGTGCAATTGCTGCATTTAGCAACGTATACCTACAAAATTTCAGTTAAAGTTTCCTTTATATGTCAAGAGTCCATAAGAATGAATCATCCAGTATGCTTGGCTAAAACATATACTGTTAACATTCACAAATACTATATATATATAAAATAACAGCATCCCCTGAAGTCTTGTTTTATTTCTTTTTTTATTTTCTATATTCTTTGTTTACATTCCAAATGATTTCCCCTTTCCCAGTTCCCCCCTCCCCATAAGGCCCATAAGCCCTGTTCCCTCCGCCCATTCCTCAACCAACTCCTCCCATTTCTCTGTCCTGGTGTTCCTCTACAATGCTACGTCAAGCCTTTCCAGGACCAGGGCCCTCTCCTCTCCTCATCCTTGCCAACACCTGCTGTCAAGTTCTTCTTCTTGGGAATCATTTGATATGTGAGTTGTGTCTTGAGTATTCAGAGCTTCTGGGCTAATATCCACATATCAGTGACTGCATTACATGTGTGTTCTTTTTGTGATTACCTCACTTAGGATGATATTTTCCAGATCCAACCATTTGCCTAAGAATTTCATGAATTCATTGTTTTCAATTGCTGAGTAGTATTCCATTGTATAAATATACCACAATTTTTGTATCCATTCCTCCATTGAGGGAACTCTGGGTTCTTTCCAGCTTCTGGCTATTATATATAAGGCTGCTATGAACATAGTGGAGCATGTGCCCTTATTGCATGACGGGGAATCCTCTGGTATATGCCCAGGAGTGGTGTAGCAGGGTCCTCCAGAAGTATCATGCCCAGTTTTCTGAGGAACCGCTAGAATGGTTTCCAGAGTGGTTGTACCAGCTTGCAATCCCACCAGCAGTGGAGAAGTGTTCCTCTTTCTCCTCATCCTTGCCAACACCTGCTGTCTCCTGAGTTTTTAATCTTAGCCATTCTGACTGGTCTGAGGTGAAATCTCAGGGTTGTTTTGATTTGCATTTCCCTGATGATTAATGATGTTGAACATTTCTTAAGGTGCTTCTCAGCCATTCAAAGTTCTTCCAGTGAAAATTCTTTGTTTAGCTCTGTACCCCATTTTTAATAGTGTTATTTGGCTCTCTGGAGTCTACCTTCTTGAGTTCTTTGTATATATTGGTTTGAAGGCTTGTTTTAAATTCAGCTCCTCTGTGTGTGTGTGTGCATGATCTACAGAGACTTTAAATTCAAGTTTATGCTTTTGCCCTGCCACCACCTGACATCTGACTGTGGAATGGTACCCTGATTCAGGATGCCTGGGAACACGAATTTGACATTTCTGATACATTTGGAAAAGCTTTGACCTACAAAATCTACTTACTGACACTGGAGTCCACCAAGAGATAGAAAATATATATCTAAAGGTTTACCGAATTATCGTATTTATCTAAAATGACTTTAGAGTTGACACAAATTGAGGCCAGCGAATGGATCCATAGTAATCTTTAAAGCCACCTTTACTGTTTCACACTAGAAACAGTGCTCCTCAATACTGCATATCTTTTGTTTCACATGTTTAATTCATTTTAATTACATGTATATGTAAGTGTGTAGGTATGTGAACAGGAGATCAGATGCCTTAGAGGCAAGAAACGGTACTGGATGTCCCTGGGACTGGAATTCTGGGCAGTTGTAATCTTCCGGATATGGACGCTGGGAACAAAACTCAGGTCCTGTGCAAGAGCAGTGCATGTTCGTAATCACAGGACCATGTCTACAGCACCGCGTTCTTTGCCAGCATTTTGCCAAATACTCATATGGAAGATCACTGGAAGGTCAATGGAAGATCAGCAGTAGGGGTAATCAATATGAGTTTTCAAGTCTCTTTGCTCTGAAACAGCAGTTGTGTGAAATGTAAACCAGGCTTTTTAGTTGAAACAGAAAATTACAGCTAAAGTCCACTTTGGGTTTGGATTCTGTTCCGTTTGGGTAATGCATTGTGAAGGGTTCTACCATCTTCGTGCTTGAAACGGGGAGCTTAAAGGAAGGCAGTGTTCTTTTTCCTGTTCCTCCCCAGCCATTTCTAAATCGATTCTCAAGCCAAGTGTATAAGAACACATAAACCAAAGCATTAGTCATAAGCTGTGAGTCTAGCAAGTTCTATGAATTGTTTTGAAACAGTAATTTCATCAATTACATGGAGTACACAATTGTATAATGTGCGCTAAAGAAGAAATAACAGAAATTGCACAAAGTTGTAGCAAGCACAGAGAAGACACATGGAAATGTGGGCAGGCACTGTGCTGGTCAGCCATCTACTCAACACAGGTCCTGCCTGCAAACAACCAGAGCTCCGATCCACCCACGCGTTTGTGGACCCCATCATCATTCAGTAAGCCCCTGCGATGTCCTGGTCAGCCATCTACTCAACACAGGTCCTGCCTGAACTCCAAACAACCAGAGCTCCGATCCACCCACACACTTGTGGACCCCATCATCATTCAGGAAGCACCTGCGATGTCCTGGGCCATAGGGAACCTAGTAAAGAATAAACAGGAACGGGGCTGCCATCCCACAGTCAGAAACTCTGACTCAGAAATGTCCCTGCCTAAAAGAACTGTGGGAACAAAACTGGAGATGAGACTGAAGGAAAGGAGGTCCGGTGACAGGCCCAACTTGGGATCCATCTCAAGGGGAGGCTCCAAGGCCTGGCACTTACTGATGCTGTGATGAGCTTATAGGCAGGAGCCAACATGGCTGCCCTCTGAGAGGCCCAACAAGCTGATGACTGAGACAGACAACCTTACACCCAGCCATGGGACTGAGGTCGGGAACCCCTGTGGTTGAATGAGGGAAAGGGGGAAGAAGCTGAGGAGGGGGGCATCTCTACAGGAAGACCAGCAGTCTCAACTAACCTGAACACCTGAGATCTCTCGGGCACCGAGCCACAAACCAGATACCAGACACTAGCTGGTACAAGGCCCTGACACAAATATAGCAGAGGACTGCCTGGTCTGGCCAGTGAGAGAAGATGTACCTAACCTTTGAGAATGTGGGGCGGTCTGGTGGAATGGAGTCGGGGCGGGGGGGGACATTCTCTTGAAGAAGGAGAAGAAGGGATGAGACGAAGGACACATTCATGAAGGGGATAAGGCCTGGACTGTAAAGAGAAGGTTAAAGATAAACAGAATAAGGGATGAAAATTATGCATTTAATTTATGTGATACATGTACATTATACTCATAATCTTGCTCAATCTATGAAAACCTTTTTTTTTTTTCAAAGAATTGCTATCAAATGCAAGACATTTTGAAAATACTAAATATCTTCAGGATTAGCAGCATTGGAAATAGAAGGGATTTGGATTTTCTGTTTGCCTTTTGCTTGCTTGGTTAGTTGCTTGCTTGCTTTTGGCTTGTTGATGTGTCCTCAGACTCTTCCTGAGAAGGTAGCACTAAGGGAGGGGGTGGATGAGGTACGGACTCTCCAACACCGTAAGGAGAGCAACCTGGGCCAGGCCAGGCAGATTAAGGACAATAAACTGGATCCGGGAGGGACTTTTGTGAGCATCTACGTGAAGAGCAGCCCAAGAAGACAGGAGATGAGAGCAAGGCATTCCACAGGAAGCGCCTCGTGAAGCATGCTATCACGCACGAGTGCATGCACGCAGGAAAGCGCCTCATGAAGCATGCCACCACGCACAAGTGCATGCATACGAGTACTGGGGAAAAAGTCAAATTCACCGTGGCTGATAAACGTTTCTAAAATGTAGATGTTTTTCACGTGAAAGACTGGATTTTTTTTTTATTACCAACAAGAATCATGATCTGTTTCTCTCATAACCAATAGCTCATTTTGTTAAAATATGTAACAAATTTCAACGTCTGCACAAACAATACTTGTAGACTATTTTTCCCAAGAAAAAGATGTGGTCCATGAGATGAGCAGCTGTGTCTGCTCATGATTCAAAATTGTGTCTGGACCTTTCTTCACTTACCCACCACGGCTTTCAGTCCTGTCTGTGCATGTATGTGTGTATGTGCATGTGTGTGGTGTATACATGTGCATGTGGTGTGCGTGTGCAGGTGCATGTGCATGTGGTGTCCCTATGGGAATCTGTGTTTACACATGGGTGGCCACACCACTATTCCTGTGCATGTGAAGGCCTGAAGTTCACATTGGGTCTCCTGCAATGCCTCTCCACTTTATATGTTGATTCTCGGTGGCTTGCAGAATCCAGGGCTCACAAATACTGTGCTCTAGCTTGCCCTAGGCACCCATTCCTCTGCCTCCTGGGTTCTGGATTTCAGGTGGCCACCATACCTACCTAGTTTTCTGTGGGACAAGGGCAATCACTCTAACCACTGAGAAATTCCCACAGGTCACCACCACACTTGTTTATGTGCACAAGTACATGCATACATGCATATGTGTGTGTTAGTACAGACTTTAGCAGCATGGAGCTGCAGTTACAGGTTTAGAGTCAAATGTGGGTCCTATGCAAGAGAAGCACATGCTCCTGACTGCAGACAACCCCCCCCCCGACTCCCAGACCATCACGCTTTGGTAATGCAACAGAAAATGTCATCTCATGGCTCAGAATATTTGAAAACCGTGTATTTGTGGTTTGAGACCTTCAAAACGTAAGGTATTTGCCACCAAGCTGGATGTCCTGAGTTCGATCCTTGAGATCCAAATGGCAGAAGAGGAGAATTGATCCCCATAAGTTATCCTCTGACTTCCAGAGACACTGCATGGCCCATGTACACCCATACACATACAAAAATAATAGGTGAAAGAGCAGTCTAAAATCATTATCAACATATGTGATATTTCTCAAGTTTACATAAAAATAGCTGAAGAGCTCTAGTCTTGTAGCTGTCACATAAACTAAGGGGACCACGTAAAATGCCAGACATCTGGGTGTCCCAACTGAAGCTACAAAGAGCTCCGTGACACAGGTAATATTTTGCAAATTCTGCTCATCCTGTTTTGCTTAATCCTCCAATTCACATATATATTCTTGCAGATCTCTGGCATCACGTTGCAGAGCAGAAGGCTCTCCCGCTCCTTGGCAGCCTTTGCCGGGCATGGAGCGTTTGCGGTCACGCACAACACCTGGGAGGCGGTCTCCCGAGGTCTCCTGTTACTAATCAGGAGAGATGATCGCACGTCCTTGAAAGCTCAGGAACATGTGATAAGGCCGGTACACCAGCCTAATGGATTGAGCCAGCCAAGAATGTTGGTAAGAAACAATTACAACCAACGTGGGAGAACCCTATAAAATGTTTCCCCTAAAAACAAAGGGATACTGAAATGAAGTTTCATTTTTAATTATTCATACAGGCTTTCAATATGAATTATTTTATATCCATACTTGGTATTCAAATTATGAGCCCAATTAGAGGTAGTGGATAATTACTCATTCTTTTTAGAGTGATTAACTTTAAAGTTCAATTGCTAAAAGTTACCTGCTTTTTTGTTATTGTTTCTCTCACCTCAATAAGGCAACTCAAGCTACAATCTACAAGGAGCAGGGGCTGAGATTTGTATGTGCAAACACAGCTCCTACACACTTCAAAAGCTAGTTTAATCCCAGACAAATCCACCTACAATGAACGATTAACCTTGAAATTCGCCAAGCTTCCTACTTACCTCTGGTATACAAGCCCCAGTGAAGCCAAACAGGCCGTTGGCGTTGTCACTCTTCTGTATTCTTAGCTGAGCGGTAGTATTTTCCTCAGAAATCTGCGCCCCACCGTACACAGAGACCAGTTTAAGAAGGAATAATTCCTCTCCCTCCTCTTCACTGTCATCTCTTGCAGCAACAATGAATGACTTGTTAGTTTCTCCTTGTCTGAACTCCAGATAGCCGGAGATCGGGTGTAAATCACTCCTCGCGGGCACAGCATGCAGCTCGTAAATCTCTTCCGGAGTCAGTTTGCGCTCATAGGCCCTCACGTCCTGCATCCAACCTGTGAATCTGTCACGGCCATCCATCCCTGCCCCAATTCTCAGGATCCCAGGACCTGAAATCAGACGTGCGCTTAGATGCCACGACAGACACTGTCTCCTATCACAGCCTAGAAGTGTGTTTCAGAACGCAAGACGCTTTCACTGAATTATGCTTGATAAGGAAAATTTGGGCGTAACTAAAAAGTGATCAAATAAATATTATCTTCTATGATGACGAAGAGCCTGCACAATAATTGCTGGATTTTATGATCTTCCACTGCAGGATCTGCCTTCAAATTTAGATGATAGTTATTTATAAGTAATTTATATCAGTCTGTCAAAATCATTTATGGGCTGAAAAATTAATAAACACATTCAGACATATATCTAATACCCATGTGTTATTTCAGTGTTGTGTATTTACTTGAGTATATATGTGTCTACGGCACTTTTTAAAATTGCTTACTGAACTAAATATGGAAAGGGTTGCTTCTGTTCCAATTTTAAGACTACAGATTACTATTCATAGGGAACTTGAAAGCTCTGTGTGTTAAAAATTCATCTTGAGTTAACTAAAGTGGTGATTCTAAGGGAGTGGTGGTTTCTACAGGCCAAATATATCATTTTGTCCAAAATCTACCTGAACAAAGCAACCCGTAGTTCTTAGAAACACTACATTCAAGCATGAAGCACTGTTAAAGACAGTAACGGTATACGGCCTGGCTATATATCACTGCACCTCTACAGTCCTTCTTAGGATTCTGTCAAATTATAGTTCAGTTGGTTTGTTTTTTATTTGGGTTTTTGGTGTTTTATGACAGGATCTCATTATTGCTTCTAGTCAACAACTTGCTAAATAGCCCATGTTGGCTTGTTGCTTATGATCCTCCTGCCTCAGATTCCTAAAGACATACAGTGCACAGTGAGTTATCCTAAGAGAGGGCGCGTCATTTGGCTAAAAGCAAACAAAAATTATCCCTTCAAAGCAGGACACCGTCACCTGCTGATAACATGGCGCCTGCATCATTTTTAGTTACTATTTTCTCTTAATGGCTCTTCTGTTGTTTCTCCGTTTACCCTTTGCCTCCAGACACACTGAAGGAGAAAAGGTTCCCAGATGCAATGAGCTGTTTCACAGTTCCAGACCTTTGCTCATTCCTCCTGTCACTAACTAGTGACATTCCTATTGTTTCTTTTCTTCCTGCAAAGCTCTGTAGAGATCTGCCTGCACATCTCTCGCCTAGAGCCCGCTTCTCATTTCCCCGGCTAAAGACTGCACCCTTCATTTCTGAAAAAAACTCAACTTTAACAGCACTTTGGTCTTGGTAGGCACACAGTTTTACTAGAGAAAACAGAAAATCAAGTTTCAAAACATTTGCTAGCTCTTTCTTTTTAAAAAAAAAATCAAACTTTTTAATTAAAGAATTGAGAATCTTTCCTATTCAGTGTGCTAGTGACAACGCGGACACTCACCGTCAGTAATGGCTTCTCCTTTCAGACTCTTTATACCTCTGGGCATTGCATTTCCGCCCAGATAGAATTCAATTATGCCATCATCTAAGATGATTAAAACATGAAGCCAAACACCTTCCTCTAAATATTTCATGACAGTACTCTTGGCAATATATGTAATGTTTGATCCAAAAGTTTTATAATGAAGCGAGAGGGTCACGTGGGTGTCGTTTGTCTGGATTTTTACCCCATAGTAGATGCTACCACGACTGTCGTCCTTCGCTAGGAGAAAGCCGTCTGTATTGGCATTAGGCATTATCCAAGCTGAAAATGTAAAGTTGGCGATTGTGTTATTCCTGGAGGGCTGGTACGTGGGATCAACAGTACCAAACGCACCCTCTAGTCCACTGAAGTACCGGACATCCGTTCCACTGTGATGGCGTCGCATATGTGGTTGCAAAGGCACAGAGTTTGGGAAAACTCCTACCAGCAGAAAGTCGATCATTGGTGGAAGGCCAGCAGTGAACTCTCGGGACAGTACTTCCCAGCCAACCCGTATGTCACCAAAGACACCCTGTTGTCTCAAAATGGTGAAGTTGGTGATATAAGACATGTCATCTTCTGAGACTACATCTTCAGCCACTTCCCTCTCCAGACACCCCGGGTCCAAGATGAAAATCCCAAATGGATCATCATTGAACGGAATCATGACTGTCACCTGAAGGTTGGCTTCTGCTAGTTGGCCTCCAGGACCTGTATTGGGAACATTTAGAATAATTAAAAAGCCAGAAGTTAAATACTTTTTACTCTAAGGGGAAAAGAAGGCAGTATGTTTTACAGAGAACTTTCTAGTTAAATAATTTATTCATTATCCGTAAATAACGGCATCTTCATATCATCTTCACCACATTTGAGGGGCAATGCAATCAAATAACATGAATTAGCATATCCATCCATATTAATAAGTCAAGACCCTACCCATCCCCAAAAAGCATTTTATGTTTAAACTGAAAACAGAGAGAAAGAGGAAGCCTCTATCCATAAAACGTAACTTTCCAAAGACCATAAAATGAAAATGCAAGAACCATGTTTTTGGCTGAGGGCATAGTTAAATGGTAGAGGGCATCATGAGCACGGAGCCCACAATTCTACACCTAAGACCAGTGAGTAACTGAGTCACATGCCTAGATCCGCAGTCCTCTAGAGACGTAGGCAGTAGGACCCAGACATAAGGTCAGCCTGAGCTGTACAGCAAAACCACATTTCAACAAACTGAAACAAAATTTCATCACTGGCAGCACACCAGCATGAGCGAGCTCTCTGAATCGTATCTCCAAGCCAACCTTTACATCACCAAAGACATCCCGAGGTATCAAAATGGTCAATACAGAAAGGGCTAGGGTGTACCTCAACGGTAGAGCACTTCCTAACGTACACAGGCTTAGGGTTTGACCCTCAGCACTACAAAAACAGAACAAAACAAGATGAAAACCAAAACGAGCAAACAAAACAATAACAACCAAAGCCTTCTACCAAGAAGGTACTTTTGACATTAAAATCAGACAATAATAATACACTTAACTAACTTTACTGGAAACTTGGTTTTGTACACAATTCTATTTAAGTATAATCTATAAAGCTTTGGGGTTAACATGAGAGATAGAAAACTTGGTACCTGAAATATTTACAAGCCTTAGAATATAAAATTCATTGAATTCAGGAATCCTATCTGGGAGAGCGCGGAGAATCACTGGCTTTGCTCCTTCTCTGTCTGTGAAGTTAACAGTCCCTGATGTTTCATAGAACTCTTGTCCAGGCTGCAGAGGAGCATTCTGGAAGAGCTGCCAAGCCACAGAGGCATTCCCGAAGCGTCCTCGGTGCCGTAAAATCCTGCGTGAAAATGCAACAAAAGTGTTTTTATGAAACGTGAACGTGCTGAATATGACTGTCACAAAAGCATTCTGTGCTCTCTTGAAAGTATACATTTTCGATTTATCTCCAAATTAGCCAGCCTGTCTCACTGAGAAACCTCAGAAAAGACAAAGTAGCAAGAACAAAAAGAGACAATTTTAGAATCTCTTCTTCAAAGCCAGTCAGCATGGGAAATTCTAAGCCCAAGTGGAGAAAGAGCTTGATAGTAACGGGAACAGTTTTTAGAAGGAAAATCCTCTGTGCAAGGAGTCACAAGTTGCAAATTAGATGAAGATTGTTTCTGAAGACTGAATGACTGAAGTCCTCTGGTCTTGAGAAGATAGAACATGCAGGGAGAAGGGCAGAGACCAAGCTCTGTCTCACAGGTTGTCACGGATAGTTCCGTAATGAAACATGTTACAGCAGAGCACAAACAGAGTTGCCGTTTATCCCATTACACTTTATCTATATAGGTTAACAGTGTTTCCATTTTGCCCACTTAATGGCCTCATGTTGTTGACTCCAGTTTTAACGATCCTTACCCAAACACACTCACCAAAATGCATTTGTCTTCCCTTCTTCCACCGCTTTGTCTACTGGCTCCAGAGAAAAGATGCCACTGGGGTCATCGTTGGCTTCAACTATGACTGTAGCTACCCCATACTCATAAACTACTGTGTCACCTAGATTAAGCACAAAAGAGTCAAAGTCATTTTTTAAAAAGCTAAATTTTATTTTCGCAAAATTGTTTAAGATGTATTCATTTTCTTCACTTAAATTCTAAGAAATATACAACTACATATTTTTTAAAAAGGCTTCGGGATGGATGGCTCAGCGGGTGAAGCTTGGGGCATGAGTGTGTTCTGCATTCAGATTGCAGTCCCGGAGTAACTGCCAGGGGTGTCTGTGAGCCCAGAGGCCATCGTATCCAAAGGGCTTGTGAGCCAGTCAGCACAGCTAAAACTGCACAAATGCGGTTCAGCAAGAGACCCTGCCTCCCAAAACATGAACAGACTGCTTGAGGAGGACGCCCAACAATGTCCTCTGGCTGCCACATGCACATACATGGATAAGCACACACACCATATGCACACAAAGCAACCATATGTGTGCAGATAGACTCCTAGTCTGCATATATTCAAAGGCACTAGAAATAACAAAACCTCAATAACAATAACCATAGCCAGTGACCAGATTCTAATTATTAAATAACTTTCTTAAAGTCAGGGCTTCCAAAAGAACTGGATAATTTCAGGACTGTGACAAGAAAATTATACAGTGAGCTTGGACCAGCTTGCTGTGAAGTGGAGAAAAGCTTGAAGACTAAAGGCATGCCAAAAGACAGAGGTGTCGTGCTGAGGAGATGCCCACTAGCCAAACATGGGCGAAAGTAATCACAAACTTACGGGGTGGTAATAAAAGCAATCACATCACTAAATAGAACTTGTGATTTGACTCCAATAAATATCTGTGGAAATTTGAAAAGAATGTTGAGTAATAACAAAGCTAAATAATTTCATGTTAACTAGCCAAAACATTTACTAATGACACTAAGAAGTAAGCTTGTAGGTCGTCACTTTAACTTAACCAAAACAAGTATAATGATGGGAAAAACCGAAGTCCTGACGAGGCCATATGAAGATGACAGCATTGCTCCAGTGGTGTTAATACCAAGGATAAAATACCTGCATCAAAAGAAAATGAAGCATCGGGCAAACTCAAATGAGACATATTCAGGCCCGTGGCTTTGCGGGGATCATGAGAGTCAGAGAAAGACCACGGAACTGCTTTACCCTGAGAAGACTGAATGATTCCAATCAGGGTAATTTTGCTACAAACAGTGTTACTGGGAGAACTAAAGAAACCTGCAAGGTAGCAGAGGTGACAGTTTGCCCTGACTTTAGCTCCTGACTTCCAAGCTGTGCTTCATTTCCGGCATGGAGACAACGATGGGCCTGAAACCAGGAGCCAAAGCCCTTCTGCTTAGAAGCTGATTCCCCCAGAACTTTATCACACTGCGATCTAATTTTCACTGCACAGAAAGGTTCAATGACATCTTCCTCATCTCACCAGTCAAGCAATAGCACACAGCTCTCCTCATGTGCAGTCTCAGATTATAGCAAAGGTGGACCCGGCACAACAGCTTACCGGTACAGAAAACCAGAAATCAGCCAGAACAACATGGATTTACCTGTTGAATTGAACAAGATTATATAAAAAGGTTCGTCGGTTTCTGGGATTTCGTCATCATTGACATATACAGATATACTCTGTTCTCTGCTTCCAACTTCAAATACAAGGGTCTCTCCTTTCTCAACAGGAATAAAGTCTCCCTCTCCTCCTGAAGCCTTTCCATCCATGGTAGCATACTGGACAGTGCAGGCCATGTCAACAGATCCATTTCTAAGAACTGTAAAGTTGGCAGTCTCACCCTCCTGGACCCTCACAACACAAGGCTCTGGAATACACACAGAACAGAAATATATCAGCCTGTTCCTGTCCCTGAGCATATTTTCAGATCACTCCCATCTCTGCCTGACACTGACAGGAAGAGCCTGAACGCGGTGTTTACTCACTGCCCTCTGCTACAAGCTCCCTCTGAAGGCCTCCAGCAGCGCCCTCCCCACCCCACCCCACCCTACCCCCAGCCTAATGCTCAATAGTACCAGGGCTTGTGGCATCATAAGATTTCCTTTTTCCTCTAACTGCAGCTTCGTGTATATAACTCATGATACGGGTAAGTTCCTTGAATAGAAATCTCTTGCTTCATTTTGTCATGGTAGTTAGAAAAAACATAAGCCTAAGAATTTCATGAATTCATTGCTTTTAGTAGCTGGGTAGTACTCCATTATGTAAACGTAACACATTTTCTGTATCCATTCCTCTGTTGAAGGTCATCTGGGTTCTTTCCAGCTTTTGGCTATGAGCAAAGTGGAGCATGTGTTCTTGTTATATTTGGAGCATCTTTTGGGCATATGGCCAGGAGTGGTACAGTTGGGTCCAATTTTCAGAGGAACAGCCAAAATGATTTCCAGAGTAGTTGTACCAGCTTGCAATTCCCACCAGCAATGGAAGAGTGTTCCTTTTTCTCCACATCCTCCCAACATCTGCTGTCTACTGAGGTTTTGATCTTAGCCATTCTGGCTAGTGTGAGGTGGAACCTCAGGGTTGTTTTGATTTGCATTTCCCTAATGATTAAGGATATTGAACACTTCTTTAGGTATTTTTCAGCCATTCAATATTCCTCAGTTGAAAATTCTTTGTTTAACTCTGTACCCCATTTTTAATAGTGTTATTTGGTTCTCTGGAATCTAACTTCTTAAGTTCATGGTATATATTGGATATGAGCCCTCTATAGGATGTAGGATTGGTAAAGATCTGTTCCCAATCTGTTGGTTGCCGTTTTGTCCTATTGAGAGTGTCCTTTGCCTTACAGAAGCTTTACAATTTTATAAGGTCCCATTTGTCTATTGCTGATGTTAGAGCATAAGCCATTGGTGTTCTGTTCAGGAAATTTTTCCCTACACCTATGTGTTCAAGGCTCTTCCCCACTTTCTCTTCTACTAGTTTCACTGTATTTGGTTTTATGTGGCTGTCCTTGATCCACTTGGACTGAAATTCTTCGCCAAATGGATGGAACTAGAAAATATCATCCTGAGTGAGGTAACCCAGTCACCATCATGCACTCACTGATAAGTGACTATTAGCCCAAAAGCTCTGGATACCCAAGATGCAATTCACAGACCACATGAAGGTCAAGAAGAAGGAAGACCAAAGTGTGGATGCAATAGAAAACGTTAAGTTAATAATTCTTCTTAAGCCTATGTATGGGGTCTGGAGAGATGGTTCAGCAGTTTAGAGTGCTTGCTCCTCCTACAGAGGAGCCGGGTTTGATTCCCAAGACCCACATGACAGGTCACAGCCATCCTAACTCCCATTGCAGGGATCCACTGTCCCCTTATGACCTGCACAGGCACAAGGCATGCACATGGTACATATGCATACATGCTGACAAAACATACATTCAAATAAAGTTGTCTTCAAACATATATATTATTTAAGACCGATGCAAACTCACTCAAACAAGACAGCAATACCACCTGCAAAATAAATGGGGTCATCGTTCCTTAGAATCCTCAGGGAGGCAGTTGTCCTGTTTCCTGTTTGAGCTCCTCCAGTGGCATTAAGTAGGATAATGGTGAATTCCTCCATCTCCTCTGGAATCTTTGGCAAAATGGCACATACTTTAAGTCAAGCGAATGATGCATCTAGTTACACTATGCATGCCTGTTCTTAGTTTTTGAAAGCTCAGTTATTACTGCTCATATTCACGGCCATCTCTAAGATGACGGCGTCTTCAAAAGTTTCCCCATAAAACTCAGAGTGCCCTAAAATCATTTCAATATTGCTCTTCCAGGCGGCCTTTACTGCAGATGGCATTAAAGAATAATGGAAATACGTATGTTTTGACTTAAGTAAGGAAAACCTGGACATATAGCAGAGGCTTATATTATTTCTATAAGAAAATAGAAAACAAGCTAACTGTAAGGGGGAAAAAACAATGTAACCGCTGAAACCCTTCCAAACAGAGAACTAACAGTTACTGGGCCGCTAGCTCTCCAACTCTATCATAAAACATTCTGGAAGGTTCCTGCGAAGGTCCTAAGACATCCTCACTGCCACGTCCTCTAGAAGATGAGATTGCCACTTCTCTGATTCGTTCTCATTGTCAGTGTGACTTAGTGTCCTTGACACAAAAACAGGAAAAAGAGTGACAGTTTTGTGGTTTGGGGCCAGTTCTGAGGGAAAGGGACCAGCTTCGCTGCTTTGCCCCGAGAAAGGCTCACTCTCCACCTCAGCGAAGTTCGTTGTCCTCCCTGTGCTGATGGGCTGACGATACCTGTGCTCAGTGCCCTGACACTGACATGCACCGAGAGATATCCAGAAGACAGCTCCTCTTCAAAATGCCAAAGGCACGTCAGTTGCTAAGCGTCTCCCGCAACCCTGAATCCATGAGATTTAATATAAAATGATATAGAATTGTCCAGCATCAATTGTAAGAGTTTTAGAAAAGCCTTTAAGATACCCTTAAATAACATTGCTATCTTGCTTTATAACCATCCATTCATGCTACACCTCTTTATCAAACAGCATCAGCACAAAATGGCTTGCCAGGTATTTAATTATTTAACGAAAAGGTAGAATGAGCTGTAAATGTAGACTGCTTGCATGACATAGATCAGCACCACAAAAGATAAACCTAGCCGATAACACCAAAACGGCGTGATTCGGAGCCAGGCAGAAAACTGTAAAAACAGCACTTACTTCGTCTGCAAGGGAGTAGACGGTGATGTTTTTAAAAGATTCTTGGTCTCCAAAACAAACAGTTCCTTGCACAGGAAACACATCTTGGGTAAAGTCTGGACTAACCACCCATGATACATTAACAGCACCAAAGTTGCCTCGAGTTCGTATTACACCGTAAACAGCTGAGAGATACACAGAGGGACACAGGGTGGACAAGCAAAATGAGCAGAAATCAAAACCCCTCTTCATCAGCATTCACTTAGCATGTACTCCAAGGCTGGCGTACGTGTGTGTGTGTGTGTGTGTGTGTGTGTGTGTCTAACCCACTCAATCTTTTCCATTGCACTTTAGGATCTCTGGCATAGGAATGGAATTAAAATCACTTAAGTACAACTATTATCAAGTCCTACAAGTTCTATAAGCAGGTTCACCAAAGACATTTGCTGGAAGCTTAACTTGTACTTGACAAGCAAAGTTATTTCATTATCCAGACAGTTCTTTAAAAATAAAAGAATTCTCATCTCCTGGCTCTGCTAGAGTTTCTCCATAATAACCCTCAGCTGTAGTGTGCTCTCCACTTGACTTGATTCCTTCCTGAGTGTCTTGAGTTTACACTGTATTAGCTAAAAGCAAACAAACTGAGGTCTTCAGTATCACCCCAATGCTATGGAGGAATGACAACAGCAAGCCTAAACATGGGTTTTAAAACTGGAGTTTCTAAGTTGCATACAACTTCTGAGGCAGAATGGCAAACTGACAATAGTTACTAAAGGAATGTTCTAAGCGATGGTGAGGCGGGACCACGGTGAAGAGCACTTCCTGCTCTTCCAGAGGACCCGGCTTCAATCCCAACACCCAGTCAGGTGGCTCGCCACTGCTGATGTCACCTCCAGGGCATCCAACAGCTTTTGCCCTCCACGGGCCATGCACACATGTGGTGCACACAGATTTGCACAGGCACACACAAATATTTTTAAAAATTAAGGTGACAAGAGATTGATGTCCTCTGCAGAGAACAGAATAAAATGTAGCAAGCGGAATGATTTACCGCGACGGGCATCCTCCCCTTTGCTCTCCTCCATCGATGCCGTCAAGCCGGCAGAGACAAATTCTATAACCCCGTGAGGATCGTCGTTTTCCAGAATCGTGATGTTGACAAGTGTGGCGCCGCCCAGTTTGCTCTCCCTCTCGCCGTGGCTGCTGAGGACCACCCAGAAGTGCTCGTCCAACTGCAGAAGCATGCGAGTGTGAGAAGGAGGTAGAGCTGGCGCTTTCATTACAAATAACATGAGGGTGTGACTGACAACGTTACTATGTTCAACTTGTCGAGATCGATCATCACATGGAAAAGACGAGAGAGCTTATATTATTCCTAACTTTTAAAACCATTTGCCCACTCACACACACACACACACACACACACACACACACACACACATATAAATGACCATACTTTTCTAAGTCAGTAAAAATTCAAGGCCTTTTCATTGGTGATTGAGTATTCATTTAAATGAGCAAAAATTAAAAAAAAAAAATAGAATCACTTTAATCCCAGCACATGGGAAGCAGAGGCAGGCGGATTTCTGAGTTCGAGGCCAGCCTCGTCTACAGAGTAAGTTCCAGGACAGCCAGAGCTACACAGAGAAACCTCATCTTGAAAAACCAAAAAATAAAAATAAAAATAAAAAAATAAAAAAGCAAAAAAAAAAAATAAAAACATAGAATTAATCTGAAAGCTGCATATGAATTGCAGTGCAAACATATCAGAAGTAACCTGATTCTCCTATTGTAAAATAATTTCTTTGGCAGCAGAGCTTTAAGCCAGTCAGAGCTCCATGAGTACAGACCACACAGAATGAGGTGTGTCATAGGTGGGAACAGCCAGGCACACCAGCGGAGCAGTGCAGGGCTGGCTAGTTCTTGTTTAGGACAAGAACACACGCTGGTAAGCTGAATGAACTGTGTTCTGCTTTTCAAGCTTCTTTTTTTTTTATTTTTCTAAACACAAGTACCTAAGTCTTTCTTATGTCTTGCTGTCAATGTTTAAAATATTTCTATCCTGAATATCCTGATACTGTCAGCCTGTCACAAGGTCATGGCACAAGTGCCGACCCGGTACCTCTGGCGTGCCATCCAGCCTGGTGAGCAGAGTGACCACTACTTCCTGCTCTCCGGGAGTGAATTCCAGCAGCCCCGTGCTCCCGTAGAATTCGCTGCTCTCCCGGGGCTCCACGTGGAAGCGGAGGAACTGTCGGACAAGCGAGCCCCTGGATCGAGTGACTCGGAGCTCCACCGCATCTCCTTCCTTTAAGACAAAATCCCCCAAAATTCAATTCCTTCTACAACATTTTCCTGAAGTTATGAATCAAGAGTGACGTTTTGGACCTACTTTTATAACATAGGGTCCTCTAGAATCATAGGAAAATTCAAAAATGCCTCCGGGGTCATCATTTTCCAAAATGATCAAGTCTCGGCTAGTATAGCCTGATTTCAGGACGTCGCTCTCCACGCTCACCCTGGAAAGGGAGAGGGCCTTTAGTTAGTCTGAAATTTTCAAGATGTTTTTCATGCTTTTTTTAAAAAAACACCAGCAGTATTTACACTTCTTCCAAGTAATTAAAAAAGCAACTATGGGTTATACTTTAAAACAAATTTACATGTCTTTAAATGACTTCATACTAAAACTGTTTTTCATTGATAGCACTTACTGAAAGATTTCTGAATTCATTATATTTTTTTTTCCTTTGACCAGACTTCATAGGTACATAAATAATATAGAAGTCATTCATATAAAGTATCAAATCAGCTGGGCGGTGGTGGCACACGCCTGTAATCCCAGCACTCTGGGAGGCAGAGGCAGGTGGATTTCTGAGTTCCAGGCCAGCCTGGTCTACAGAGTGAGTTCCAGGACAGCCAGGGCTATACAGAGAAACCCTGTCTCAAAAAACAAAAACAAAAACAAAAACAAAAACAAAAACAAAATCAACCAAAAAAAACCCTAAAGTATCAAATCCTATCACATTTTATTAGCATTTTAGAAAGTGGTAATTTGTAATTAGTTAGAAAACATTGAAACAACTTGATAGTTGCTGGGTGTTGTGCTTCTCTTATACATGTGTTTGCAATGTTATATTTAAGTCTCCCTAAATACAATTATATTAAGTAATATATTAACTGGGTAACTACAAACAACAAATAGGCAAAACTAAATAAGTAAACGTAAATATAATCTGACTTTTGCAAATATCTTTTGTTTTTCAAGTGCTTTCTATATGTTTCAGTTGTAACCTCAACTTTTTCAGGAAAAAAAGAAAACGTAAAATAGAATGAAAGAAATAAAGTGGATGTGAGATGTTGATATGCAATAACAACAAGTGTGTGTGGGACTCTTTGTGTGTGTGTGTGTGTGTGTGTGTGTGTGTGTGTATGTGTTGACAAATAGAGAAATGGATAGATAAAACATTTTATGATTTCAGGTACTTGTGCCTAAGTATAATTAGGGTGTTGGAAGAGATTGCAGGCTGTGAGACTAGAGTCAGCTCTTAGGAAATCTTAGTCATTCTCTCCACGTGTGACTTCCTAGGGAACAAAAAATGTGGTCATGATCTGAGCCCCCAATTACAGTGCAACCACAAGCCCTCCAGAGCCATGAGCACAGGCCTGTGTTTCTGTGTGGGCAGGAACGTGAAGGAACCCAATCACCAACATGGCACATACTAGCGACCACAGAGGGGAAGTGAGCCCAACACCAGAGCGAGTATATGTTGTGTGGTCAGTGTGACTCTATTTCATTTCTATAAACAGCCTCATCCTTAGCATCCCCAGTGTCCACCAAAGCCAGAAGACATGAGCACTGGATGAGGAGCAGAGCACACAAACTCAGTGAGAACATTAAATGAGGAAGTCATGTTCAGACCTTGTAAAATATGCTATCATGTATGATGCAGACTCGGAAAAACTCTCTATAAAACAGAAACACAAAAGGAAGAAAGTGCAAAGACACACCCCAAAATGCCACAGATGTCATTTTCTCTGTTAAACAAAATACATGATAGATAAAGTATTTCACCTCTAAACCACAACGGTTATTCTTTGATATAAACTCTATGGAATGATACAATTTAAAATTAAAATGTGTGAAAGCACTCAGTTCTTCAGGGTTAAATATTTTAAACACATTCATGATGCAAAACTGAGGACCCGAATGGCGAGCCATTCATACGGACCCCACTGTCCCTAGAGGTTGGGATTGCAAAACCACATGCACAGCACGACTCGCAGGCAGCACCGCGCTCGGGGCAGGTCGAGGGAGAAAACCATCATGCACAGAACAAAATACTGAGCCTTCCACACAAGCCAATGTTCTGCACACTTACCCAAAGTACACAACAAATCTTTCGGTTTCTACCCTGTCAACACAGAAAGAACAGTGAGAAGGGGGAAGGGAAGGCGAGCACACCATTGCTACATTCCCTGCCGCAAGCTTAGAGTGGAATGGTAAAACCAAGTTCCAGAAGGCACGCTTCAGTCCCTGCCTCCTCCCACAAGTAATCTTCAGCTTATAGGAACTGTGTGCACTGTGTTCTCTGCTATTGGCAAATGCTAGCAAGCCCACTTTTATGGAAGTTGACCCCGTGCCCAGCGAGCATGCCCAGACCCATTCGAGACATTCCTTTCTTGGCCCCTCCCAAGTGGAGATGTCGGCCGAGGCTGGAAGCCGGGGCAGCTGAGCACATTTCATTCAGCTGGACTTCTAATTACTCACTTTAATGAGGTTTGAGGAAAAAGTACTAAAAAAAAAAAAAAAAAAAAAAAAAAAAAATCTAAAGCCAGTTGCTATTTGAATTAAAATCATCAAAATCCTGTGGCAGAAACACCTGTACCTTTCAAGGCTTGCAGAGAAATATATTCAAGGAGTCACAAGACATCACCACTTTTAATTACAGTTATATGTCAGGAAGTCTAAATATTTCCACATCCCCAATGTATTTCATTTTCAAATGATCTTGAAAGCCACACAGCAAAATAAATAGACCTTATCATTTATATATAATTAGATTTTATTAAGTAAAATGACAAAAAATTCTTTTAATTGCAAAATGTTAAATAGAGTACTTTTTATAGGTATTATATTGAAGTTACTTTTAATTGTTTAGTATAAGACAAATTTTTGCTTCTATTTAGTTTAAATATAACGTACTTGAGTTTGACCTTAAGAGAAAAGTATGCCCCACAACACCAGAGGAAGCTCCACTCCCAGGTGCTAACAGTCCCAGGATCATAGGAGCAGAGGTGAGGACACAAAATTTGTCCCAACGCTGGGAGGAACGGGGACCAGCAGAACCCAGGCACCCAGAACTCCTCCCGAGCAGTGGCACAAGTTCCTTCCAGTCTGGGCCAGTGCCCTACGCAGACTTTGGGTGCAAACTCCACAGCCAGCCCTACAGCCCAGAGGAAGCTCCACTCCCAGATGCTCTAACACACCCAGAATCACAGGATCACAGTATCACAGAAACTTGGCCACACCAGAATCTCATCAGGATTCCAGAGGCAGCTTGATTCCAAGGGGCTCTGACATACCCAGAATCTCAGGATCACAGGATCACAGAATCAAAGGATCGCAGAGAGACCTGGATCACATACAGACCCGGACTCTGAGGAGTTCTAACACATCCAGAATCACAAAGGACAGGCTCCAGTCAGATATAGTGAGGGCAGGTAGCACTAGAGATAATCAGAGGGCAGGAGCAAACATAAGAACATAAGCAACAGAAACGAAGGCTTGGCATCATCAGCACCAAATTCTCCCACTATAATGAGTCCTGGATAGACCATCACACCAGAAAAGCAAGACTCTGATTTAAAATCACATCTCAAGATGATGATAGAGAACTTTAAGAAGAATATAAATAATTCTCTTAAAGAAATACAGGAGAACACAGGTAAACAGCTAGAAGCCATTAAGGAGGAAACACAAAAATCCCTTAAAGAATTACAAGAAAATACAATCAAACAAGTGAAGGAAATAAACAAAAACCATCAAAGATTTATAAATGGAAATAAAAACAATAAAGAAATCATGAAGTGAGACAACCCTGGAGTTAGAAAACCAAGGAATGAGATCAGGAGTCATAGATGCAAGCATCACAAACAGAATATAAGAGATAGAAGAATCTCAGATGCAGAAGATACCATAGAAAACATTGATACAACAGTCAAAGAAAACACAAAAAAGCAAAAAACTCCTAACACAAAACATCCAGGAAATGCACATCACAATGAGAAGACCAAGCCTAAAGATAATAGGTATAGAAGAGAGCAAAGATTCCCAACTGAAAGGGCCAAAAAATTATAGAAAACTTCCCTAACCTAAAGAAAGAGATGCCCATGAACATATAAGAAGCCTACAGAACTCCAAATAGACTGGACCACAAAAGAAATTCCTCCTGTCGCAGAATAATCAAAACACCAAAATCACAAAATAAAGAAAGAATATTAAAAGGAGAAAGGTAAAAAGGTCAAGTAACATATAAAGGCAGTCCTATCAGAATTGTACCAGATTTTTCACAAGAGACTATGAAAGCTAGAAGATCAAGGGAAGATCTCATACAGACCCTAAGAGAACACAAATTCCAGCCTAGACTATGATACCAGCAAAACTCTCAAGATATTCCATGATGAAAGCAAATTTACACAATATCTTTCCACAAATCCAACCCTACAAAGGAAAATGGAAAACATCAACACGAGGAAGGAAACTGTACCTTGGAAAAAGCAAGAAAGTAATCTGTCAGCAAACCCAAAAGAAGATAGACACACAAACATAATTCCACCTCTAAAAACAAAAAAAACAGGAAGTAACAATCACTCTTCCTTAATACCTCTTAACATCAATTTACTCAGTTCCCCAACAAAAAGACAGACTGGATACATAAACAGGACTGAACATTTTACTGCACACAGGAAATGCACCTCATTGACAAAGATGGGCACTACCTAAAAGTAAAATGTAGGAAAACAATTTTCCAAGCAAATGATCCCAAGAAACAAGCTGGAGTAGCCATTCTAAAAACCTAATAAAATCAACTTTCAACCAAAAGTTAACAAAAAAGATAAGGAAAAAAATCTACCACGATGAACTCTCAATTCTGAACATCTATGTTCCAAATGCAAGAGCACCCACATTAATAAAAGAAACTTTACTAAAGCTCAAACACACATTGCCCCTCACACAAAATAGTGGGAGACTTCAACACCCCACGCTCATCAAGGGAACAAATCATGGAAACAGAAACTAGAGACACAGCGAAACAACAGAAGTTATGAACCAAGTGAATCTAACAGATATCTATAGAATATTATATCAAAAACCAAAACAATATACCTTCTTCTCAGTACCACATGGTAACTTCTCCAAAATTAACCATGTAATTGGTAACAAAACACAGCTCAACAGATATGAGAAGACTTGAATAATCCCATGCATCCTATCAGATCATCATGGACTAAGTAAGGCTGATCTTAAACACCGACAAAAACAACAGAAAGCCCACATATTCATGGAAGCTGAACAACTCTCTACTCAATGATAACAAGGTCAAGGAAGAAATAAAGAAAGAAATTAAAGACTTTTTAAAATTTAATGAAAATGAAGACCCATCATACCAAAACTTAGGGGACACAATTGGGGGTAGGGAACCAGAAAAAGGGAAATGAATTGTAAATATAGAATATATACAATTAAAAAAAAAGCAATGGTAAGAGGAAAACTCATAGCCCTGAGTGCCTCCAAAAAGAAACTGGAGAGACCTTACATTAGCAGCTTGACAGCACACCTGAAAGCTCTAGAACAAAAAGAAGCAAATACACTCAAGAGGAGTAGACTGCAGGAAATCATCAAACTCAGGGCGAAAATCAAACAAATAGAAACAAAAAGAACTATACAAAGAATCAACAAAACCAGAAGCTGGATCTTTGAGAAAAGGTCAAAGGGATACAAATTGGAAAGGAGGAAGTCAAAATATGACTATTTGCAGATGATATGATAATATACTGAAAAATTCCACCTGGGAACTCCTAATCCTGATAAACAACTTGAGCAAAGTGGCTGGATATAAAATTAACTCAAGCAAATCAGTATTCTTCCTCTCCTCAAAGAATAAACAGGCTGAGAAAGAAGTTAGGGAAACAATACCCTTCACAATAGTCACAAATAATATTACATACCTTGGTGCGACTCTAACCAAGCAAGTGAAAGATCTGTATGACAAGAACTTCAAGTCTCTGAAGAAAGAAATCGAAGATCTCAGAGGATGGAAAGATCGCCCATATTCATGGATTGACAGGATTAATATAGAAAAAAAATGGCTATCATGCCGAAAGCAATCAACAGAGTCAATACAATCCCCACCAAAACTCCAAATCAGTTCTTCATACAGTTAGAAAGAGCAATTTGCAAATTCATGTGGAATAACAAAAAACTCAAGATAGTGAAAACTATTCTCAACAATAAAAGAACTTCTGGGGGAAATCATTATCCCTGGCATCAAGCTGTATTACAGAGCAATAATGATTAAAAAAAAAAACTGTGGTATTGGTACAGAGATAGGCAGGAAGATCAGTGGGATAGAATTGAAGACCCAGAAACGAATCCACACACCTATGGTCACTTGATATTTGACAAAGGAGCTAAAACCATCCAGTGGAAAAAGAGACAGCATTTTTAACAAATGGTGCTGGTTCAACTGGTGTTCAGCATGTAGAAAAATGCAAATTGACCCATTCTTATCTCCTTATACAAAGCTCAAGTCCAAGTGGATCAAGGATTTCCACCACATAAAGCCAGATAAACTGAGACTTATAGAGGAGAAAGTGGGACACATGTACATAGGAGAAAAGTTCTTGAACAGAACACCAATGGCTTATGCTCTAAGATCAAAAATAGACAAATGGGACCTCATAAAATTGCAAAGCTTATGTTAGGAAAAGGACATTATAAATAGGACAAAATGGCAACCAAAATACTGGGAAAAGATCTTTATCAATCCTACATCCAATAGAAGGCTAATATGCAATATATACAAAGAACTCAAGAAGTTAGACTCCAGAGAATCAAATAACCCTATTAAAAATGGGGTACAGGGCTAAACAAAGAATTTTCAACTGAGGAATATCGAATGGCCGAGAAACACCTAAAGAAATGTTCAACATCCTTAATGATCAGGGAAACGCAAATCAAAACAACCCTGAGATTCCACCTCACACCAGTAAGAATGGCTAAAATAAAAAATTCAGGTGACAGCATATGCTGGCGAGAATGTGGAGAAAAAGGAACACTCCTTCATTGTTGGTGGGATTGCAAGCTGGTACAACACTATTGAAATCAGGCTGGTGGTTCCTCAGAAAATTGGGCATTACCTGAGGACCCAGCTATACCACTCCTGGAAATATATCCAAAAGATGCTCCAACATCTCCACTATGCTCATAGCAGTCTTATTTATAATACCCAGAAACTGGTAAAGAACCCAGATGCCCTTCAACAGAGTAATGGATACAGAAAATGTGGCACATTTACACAATGGGGTACTACTCAGCTATTAAAAACAATGAATTCATGAAATTCTTAGGCAAATGGATGGAACTAAAAATATCATCCTGAGTGAGGTAACCCAATCACGAAACAATTTATCATGGTATGCACTCACTGATAAGTGGATATTAGCCCAAAAGCTTGGGATACCCAAGACACAATTCACAGACCACATGAAGCTCAAGAAGAAGGAAGACCAAAGTGTGGGTGTTTTGGTCTTTCTTAGAAAGGGGGACAAAATACTCACAGGAGCAAATATGGAGACAACGTGTAGAGCAGAGAATGAGGGAAAGGCTGTCCAGAGACTGTCCCACCTTGGGATTCATCCCAGAGACAGTCACCAAATCCTGACACTATTGTGGATGCCAAGAAATGCTTGCTGAAAGGATAATAAAGCTGTCTCCTGAAAGGCCCTGCCAGAGTTTTACAAATACAGAGATGGATGCTTGCAGCCAACCATTGGGCTGTGTACAGGGTCTCCAATGGAGGAATTAGAGAGAGGACTGAAGGAGCTGAATGGGTTTGCAACACCATAGGAAGGACAACACAATCAACCAACCACACCTCCCAGAGCTCCCAGGGACTAGGCCATCAACCAAGGAGTACCCATGGCTCCAGTCGCATATGTAGCAGAGGATGGCCTTGTCAGGCATCAATGGGAAGAGAGATCCTTGGTCCTATGAAGGCTCAATAAATGCCCCAGTGTAGGGGAATGCAAGGGTGGTGAGGTGGGAGTTGGTGGGTAGGTGGGGGAACACCCTTATAACAGCAGGAGGGGGGATGGGATAGGGATTTCCAGGAAGGGCAGAAACCAGGAAAGGGATACCATTTGAAATATAAATTAAGAAAATATCCAATAAAAAAAGTTTATGCAAAAAAAAAAGTTTATGCAATTAGAAACCTTGGGGTTTTCTCATGGGAACACTGATGCCTTTTTGAGGGCACCAAAGTAAAAGCCAACTATCAGCAGTGCTGCAGGAGAAAACATTGTATGATCTCTCGTTAATGACACTAATTACGGGCAAGGGAAGCACACACAGACCCCAGTTCTGCCTGGAGAAGAATCCTTCACTAGTTGCCTTTGATTGGGAAGAATCGTTCACTAGTAACCCTTAGTCATCCTTCATGTTCTTCTCTCTGGTGGCACTGGAAGGAACTGTCTTGTTGGGTTAGTAATCTGAGAACAAAGAGGAAGGAGAAGGAGCCTCCTCTTGGTGCCACCAGACCCCAGAAAGACAGCATGAAGGTAAGTGACACTGTCCCCTGCAGGTGGCAAGAGAGAGGGGGGGGAGTAGGAAGGGGAGTAGGAGGGGGAGTAGGAGGGGGAGGCGGAGTAGGAGGGGAGAGGGAGGGGAAGGAGGAGAGGGAGAGAGGAAGAGAGAGAGGGAGGGGATAGGGAGAGAGGGGGAGGGGAGGGGAAGGCACGAGAGGGAGAGAAGTATGCAAGTCATCCGAATAAAGTATTACCATTTTGTTGCAATACAATCACACCAGCATTGATGCATTCAGTATTTTTCTGAAACTTGGTTAAAACTTTGCAAAACTATAGGAGGATCCAGACAACATCACTTTCAAATGGTAAGTTTCGTTCTCATTTATCCAAAGATTTCTTTGGATACAGGAATATACTTAATTCATTCTTGTTTGCATACCAGTGTCTAACCGAACTGACATGTCGTTGCACATTTTTATTGATACATTCTATTTTAAAAGAAGTACAATATTCAAAATTAGCCCTGTGTCTTATTCTTCCCAATGGTGTGTACAGTCTTCCACACAAAGAAAGGATGGACGTGAAAAGAAAGAACTTTGGAAAATTAGTATCAATTCATTTCTAATGTTCATGTGACATTTGAAAGACTATAAGGAAGAACTGCTAAATTTGCTGAGGTATAATTTAAATTATTCTTTAAACATGCAGTTGAGGTCAGTCAAGCTGACAAGGCTTCTATCGAGTGCCTCGGGCTTTAAACAATTGTTCAATTTGCTTTAGTGTCCCTGTAACTGTCCACTGACTCAACTGTGTTCACACCTAAGTTATTCAAAAGGTCCACAAAAACAATCTACTTCAATTTTAAATTCCACTGAACGGCACTAACTTTTATGAAGTGAAAGTTAACCACAGGGCACTCTGGATCATATTACAATGGCATCATTTAGGTTGTGTGTTGGCTTTTTGGATTTATTGTTTTTACTTTTGTTGAAAAGGAAAATAAACGTGTGCTAATGAAAGAAATGACCAGTGACCTCTCAATAGATGTGTTCTCTGTAGTCTACATTTTGTTCATTCACTTTAAAAATTATGCCAACTATGTGTTTGCCTTCTAGTGTCTTCTGTGGGACTGCATTTGTAGCACAGAGAATAACCTCAATTATGTTAAAAATACAATTATAAGTAGATAAAATAATAAAAGGAAAATCTAACAACAGCACTAAAAACTCTGCCAGACTGTGCTGACCTTTAATCCCAGCACTCCAGAGACAGAGGCAGGTGGGACTGAGTCTGAAGCCAGCCTGGTCTACATAGAGAGTTCCAGACCAGACCACTCCCCTCCCCCCACCCAAAAGGATGCATGGGAACTGCTAATTAGATATCAAAGAGGCACAGGATTACTTTTCACTGATTGGTTCACTTGCAGTATAAAAGGCCTCGAATTCAGTCCCAAATATTACTTTTCATAACTACGAATTGTGCAGTGTCCTCCAGCCATATGTCATAGAAGATAAGTGTAGGTTTGCTTTCTAAAATTGTTGTCATCAACTAATCAGATTTCACTTTCACTTTAGAAAGTTACTTTCTGAATTTTATAACTAAATAACTAAGCAAAACATAACAGAGAAAGGCCTTGTGCTATTTATGAAGTACATCCAAAGAAATGCTGGGCATTTATTACAATGGCTGAAAGGTAACACATGGAATCATGTAATTTTTTATTCTACAGAAATAAAAATTATTTCTTATTTAAATGCCATGTAACAAGAATGAAGGGTAATCTTTTCTTTTAAAGCACTTGATAAAGGCCTAACCTTGGCATTCTTGAAAGTAAAGTCAAGAGAGCAGAGTGAGTGACCTGACGTTTCAGAGGGCTCGCTGCTGCCCTCATGAACACAATAAAATTCACCATGCTTCAAATTTGTCGGCTACTTCCCATAAACTCTCTACATCACACTCCCTCAGAGCAAAACGGGGTAGTAAAAGGTCACAAAATATAGTAATATTCATATTCAAAGAAAGAAGCCCTCACATATGCAACAGAAACGTCTGAAAGCCTTACCAGCACTTCTCCATGGTTTTCCCAGCATAGGGAGAAACAGATGAAAACAAAATCACTAATCAAACACGCAAAAGTTGCTGTTTCCTGCATGAGTTCTTACCTGTCTAGAGAAAGGGTTACAGTTTCATTCAACTCTGGTATGTCATCGCCTTTGACAGTAATGTTGATTGATGTGTCACTTTGTCCAGATAAAAATACAACAGAGCCATTAAAGGGACCTGTATCATCCACGGTCACTGCCTTTGAATTAAAGCCAGAGGGCCGCAAACTCCAGTACACAGTAGCCTGACCATCAGTTCCATCTCGATGCAAGGGGATATATACCTTATTTTACAAAGAAAAAGAAAATAAAAACTCTGCTAAAATGTATGCTCCTGTGTAACATGAGCTCTACACACACACACACACACACACACACACACACACACACAAATGTAATTAGCTGACCATGTCTTCTCCATATAAAGACGTAAACAATCAGGTGGCATAATAAACATCCTTAGAGAAGCAGGACAATAATTTTATATACAATTTTTACTGTTTTTACTAATCAAATTTATCTACAATATAAACCCCACCAAAAATGTGAACTTGGAATTATCTTAATAAAAATGCAAATATATTTTTAAAAAGGTAAAGAATATTGAAAAATATAAAATACTGACCACTCTCCTATTCTGGCTAACAACAGTCAGAAAGTCAGGCAAGTAAACAAATGACAATTCTTAGAAAATAAATAAGTATATAAAACTAACAAAGAGCTGGTTAAGAGGTGGTTAAGACCTGGAACAGTTGAGAGTAAATTCACAGCTTCACACAGTCAATCAACAAAGCATCTCATTCCCTGGGAACAATGGAGACACGTTTGAGGCTTTTAGAAGGAAACTGTAGACTTTAAAAATATATATAAAGTCAAAACCATTTTGAAAACAGACTCTTCTCTGCCCATTTGTAGAATTTAATAACAGGGCAGGAAACGGTGGTCGTGATACTTTGATAGGAGACTTTGATAACAAACACAGCTCCCCTCATTTCCGACCTCCACTTCAGACCAGTTTAAACCAGATCTAAGTGGGGCACACTTGCCACGCCCTGGCACAGCACTGCAGAGGTTTCCAAACAGAAAGACACTTGGGGAAGATTCAACCACAGCAATGAATGCTTGGGCTGGGAGGAGGGAAATAATGAATATGCTTCCATGAGCATGTGTGTGTGTGTGTGTGTGTGTGTGTGTGTGTGTCTGTGTGTGTGTGTGTATGCATATTATACATATGCATACATAGTTATTTAATTCATGCTCAGCAGTTCACAACCGTACCACCTTCACAACCGGCATCAACCAGAGGATGCACAGCTCCCTGAGTCCTCAGTCCACCTGAGGCAGCACACAGAGTCCCAAAAACCCACTCATGTTTCCACAATATGAGCACTAAAAACCAGATTCATAATGACTATGAAACGTCACAACACTGTGTAAAACCGATCACTATTAGACAATCTACTATCACATGAGCAATAAATTCTATTTTTACTTAAAATTTTATAAAGAAATCTATTTTTAATAATATAGTATATCACTCCCCTTCCCCCTTCCCTAGTTCCAGTCATCTAGGCCCCCATGCCACCCCAACTCTCAAGTTCACAGTCTCTTTTTCTACTATTTTTGTTACACACTTATTTACACATCTATGTACACAAATGAAGATATGAACACAACTTCTTATGAATAGAAAAAATTGAAGAAAAACCAGATGCTTGTCGGTTTTCTGTTCTAAATAGTGTATAGTCAATTAAATACAAGTGAGCCCTATATTAAAAAGTCTTCATGTTCTTAGACACATTGGACATATGAATAGAAAAAGGCATACTTACCACCTCAGCAGCAGAATCTTTGGGTTCGTGCAAAATGATTGGAAGGTTGCTAAGAAAGCCAATTTCTCCGTTTGCGATGGCTGGGGTGACCAGTAGTGAGATATTTCTGATTTCCCCGAATCTGGGACTTACTGGCGGGATCGGCGGGAATATGTTCACCAGCACCACAGCTTCCAACTAGAAAACACAAACGAAACAAGAAGGATCGTTTCAAAATTCAGGTCACAGGTCACCTGTAACAAGAACCTCAGGACCTGCCTGTCCCTCAGCGCCCCTCCTACCTCTCCTGAAGCGACCACCAGACCGTTGCCTCTTCCTGTCGTTGGGTATGATTAGTATGCGGGATTCTTCCTACGTTACCTTACCACTTCACCCTAGCTCTTTAATAATGTCTGAGTATCTTCCTCAAACTCCAGGTCATTACAACCTGTCACTACTGAGCATCTCACAACTGTCACATGGACAATTTAGAGACAGGTGAATCCAAAGAGAAACCACTGTCCTGCCCCAGGTCCTGTCACCACTACTGTTTTGTGTATCGCACCACCAATCTGTCTATCTCGTCACGTACAGTCAACTACATTGACCCTTTGAAAAACCAATTTAAAAACATTTCTCCACATTTTCTGCCTGGTTTCCATTAACCGATACATCCAGTCAGTTACCCAGTCCCCTTCCTTGCCAGACCTAAATCACCACAAAGAGACCGTTCAGAACTCCATTCAGACCCAGAGCAACCTGAGGCTTAAGGAAGTACAGCACACAACTAACACACTATTACTCTCCCGGGAGTTGAAGATGGTATTCTCCACACTTAGAGTGGCCCTTCCTCCATCATCTCAGAATACCACGTGTGCCGCCCTAAAAACCAACTAAATGCCCTCTTCTCCAGTTGCCTTCCATCACATTTGGAAGCTCTGGAAGGGGAAGTTTCTGGTTTCCCTAAAACCCCGTGATGTCACGTGATGTCTTTCTGGAAGCTGTCTTATATAAGCGAGGGCATGTGATGTTTTGCTGAAAACTGACACTTGAGAGGCCCAAAAACATGATGTTTAGAAAGAATATACATAGACCCCGCCCCCAGTGGGAGGGGCTCGTGCAGTGCTGTGCCACCCAGCACTTCACTTGGCCTCTCTGGGCTTCTCTGGTCCTCTCCGGTCTTTGCTGGTCTTCGCTTCATACACGGAAATGTGCAAAAGAACATCTCCTGGTATTCCAGCTTATTCTGGCTGTTTCCGCTGACTCATGATGATCTGACAGAACCCTGCAGTTTTTGCTGAATTTTGCCACCACTGCTGATTCATGTTTGGTGATTACTATTGGGCCAGACTGCTGATATTCTGACAATAAAGACTGGAATCACCCCAAGAAACTACAGCTAAACAGCTCCACAACTCATTTTGTTGACGTTTAGTCTGTTGCTTTGTATTGTAATGCTAAGTGTGTGTGGGGTGAGGGGTGGGGTCTTGACCTGGTTGCCCCAGAGACAAGAAAGTCTGCTCTTAGACCCAAGTGGCACTATGTGACTTTGACCCCAAGTTTTGGGGTGTTTTGTTTTGTTTTGTTTTGTTTTGTTTTTTGGTTTGGTTTGGTTTTTGGTTTTTAGGTTTTTTGAGACAGGGTTTCACTGTGTAGCCCTGGCTGTCCTGAGACTGACTCTGTACACCAGGCTGGCCTCGAACTCAGAAATCCACCTGCCTCTGCCTCCCAAGTGCTGGGATGAAAAGTGTGCCACCACCGCCCGGCTTCCAAGTTATTTGATTGGTGAATAAAGGTGTCTATAGTCTATAGCTGGACAGAATTGAGATAGGCAGGGCTTGGTGCTCCCAGCTTTGGGTTCAGAGGAGACAAGAAGAAGAGAGAGAAGAAGGAGAGAGGAGTCAAGAAAGCAAGGCCATGAAGGCTGGCCAATTAGTTAAGAGCAGTGCAGAGGAAACACAGTAAGTAGTGACTCAGTGTCAGCAAGAGGAAAGTGCACTATGATAGCACAGAGGGTAGCGATCTGTTCAGCTCTGCTGATGATTAAGGCTTATTGGAGATAATAAAAATTGTTTGTCCTTTATGCCGAAACTGAATATTCAAAGGTGGGTTATGTTAGTATTCTGTCTAAGCTCCACCCCACAATTACCTGGCAACAGTCAGGTATGCCCCTCCCCATAGACCTGGCCCACTATAAAAGGGGCTGCTTGCCCCTCCTCTCTCTCTCTCTCTCTCACAGCTCTTGCCTCTCTGCACTCTCACCTCTGCCCTCTTGGGCTCTCCTTCCCTCCCCGCTCTCTCCACATGGTCATGGCTAGACTCCACTCCTCCTCTTCTCTTCTCTTCTCTTCTCTTCTCTTCTCTTCTCTTCTCTTCTCTTCTCTTCTCTTCTCTTCTCTCTCTCTCTCTCTCTCTCTCTCTCTCTCTCTCTCTCTCTGTCTCTCTCTCCCTCCACTACATCATTAACTCCCATCCTCTTCCCTGAATAAACTCTATTCTATACCATGTCTGTGTGTGCATGGTCCCTCAGGGGGAAGAGGTGCCTGGGCATGGGCCCTGCCTAGGCACCCCCCTTCCACCACACTGCCATGCCACACGCTCTAATCCCCCTTCTCTCCTTTTTATAAACCCATCAGGTAGAAGCCCTGGGTTGAGACTAAGTATTTTCTACGACATTCTTTCTGTCCTACCTAGAAGGGAGCATGAACGTTTAGGAAAAGTAGGTTTTGAAAACTCTACACCTACATGCTCTACTACTCTCATTGCTTGTAACTTAGATATAAACTTCATGTGTCATGAGTTCATCATTTTATGACTCAGATTTTTGTTTGTTAGCGTGTCTGTAGAGATCCTAAGTCTGTGCCCTTTCTGCATGTTTCCATACACAAGGACGAACCTGAAATGCAGCTATGGAAGAAGTATTGCTAATTCATCCCTCCAGGATAATGAGCTCTATACAGGCCTCTGACACACTGCAACTTTCAGCGTCTTACATATGGAACTGATCTATCTATACTGCTCAATTGCTTCATCGGTGCAGGACTATAAAAGGAAAGCTGTTAAATTCACATGAGATTTTTTCAGCCTCACAAAGCATTTCAAACTTCCAACTCTGCAAAGTTTTGAAATGTTGGCATGACGCTGCTAAGAAACCACAGTAGAGATCCGTGAGTCGTGTGGCTTTTCCAGAAATGGAAAGGATTGGGACTTTGTGACAAACAATATACATTCCAAAGGGTCAATGTAAATGGCTCACTTAAATGTCATGCATTTTGTTGAAAATTATGTGCAAGAGAAAGATGTGAAGAAAATCACATTTAGTAAGTGCTAATTTGAAGAAATGTAAAAAGAAATTAGACTACAAATTCTGTCCAATTTAGAATTGTCTAATGCATAAAAAGAAAGAAAATCAATTTTTTTACTTAAAACTTTCTACAAAAAAAGAGTAATCATTTTAGCTGCTTTTATCAGAAAGTCATACAGTTAATTTTTTTCTGTGCTTTTGAAAACTACAAGGAAATGATATAAAAGATAATAAAGATCATTTAATTAACTCATCAAGAAGAAGTGATAGTTTTATCATTTTTCCATGTTGGCTCTGGTTTCATAAGCATTTGCCAAATGAAGGTGTTCCCAGCCTTCATAAGAGGCCAGTCTTTGCCTTCACATGTGGACAGTACTGGGACAGGACACATCTACAAATCGAAATGCCACCTCTGCCTCCTCAATCCTTAGTTACATGGTGTCACGGAACATTCTAGCATCTTAGTCACACTGTATCTCTAAAGCTATAAGATCACAAAGGTGCTCAGGATGCTATAAAAACAAACGCAACAGGATGAAATAGTTGCCATCTGAAATCTGCTTGGAAAATTTGGCTCCATACGAGTTGTAGCAGTTGTATATGTAAGACCACATATCGTATGTGAGACATATACTGTAGTGTACGTGAGGCCAAAGGCACGCTGGAGGGTCAAGTGAACGATGAGAGAAACAAACAAACAAAAGACCCTCCTAAATGTGTGTTAATAAGAACACCCCGAATCCAGAGGACACACGGGACAATTTTAAATAAATCTTTTAGCCAACGGCTCGTGGAAGTTTGAAGAAAACCATCCCAAATACGAACTAGTCAAATTATATGCATCATATTTAGCAAAATCAGCTTTAAAAACCAAAAAAGTTATGGTACATTTTTAACTTTTTCAAAATGTGAAATTATATGCCTAAGTGTGTTTTGACGCCAGCGCTCTAGCGTTCAGTTCTTGCTGCAGAAAGCTCTCATCTTAAGCACCTGCTCTACTCAACTTCACGCACTCTGCGTAGGGCCGGCCCTCTCCGAGAGCATTCCATAGACGCGGAAGAGGGATGCAGATTGTGGGTAGAGCTGTGGTCTGAACGCCTCTAGGAACCATTAGAATGGGCTATCTTCAGCCAAACATCACAGCAAATTCTCCTCATGAAGGAAACACAACAAAACTATTATAATAAAGACTAAGGTCAGTGATTCTATTGCCAGTGATGTCAGGAACATAGTATACATCTCCCAGTGGATAAGCACTCATAAAAAAGTGTGTGCTCCATATTGAAAGCCCATGTATGCTCAGAACAGGCCACTCAACTCACTAGGCCCTTGGTGAGCGGCTCCTCTGTAGTGCAAAGCATAACATGTGTGCAGCACTTAGCTAAGGACAGATGTCTCCTGGAGAAAAGAACCACCTGAACGCTTAGCAAGGTTGGACACAGACCAGTGACATTTAAGGAGTAGTGACTGATGCCTGCTTTCAGAGATTAACAGAACTACCTAAACAATAAATCATTCCCTTCCTTTGAAATTTCTCATCCTCAACTCTGGAAGCTAAAAGACTGTCTTCTATGTGATAAAGAAGAAACTGCTTCAATCTAGCATTATTTCCCCCCCAAAACAAAACACACAGAGTAAGAGATTTCACATTTTCACCCACGCAAAACCTCAAGAAGTCAGTTACATATACACTTTCTGCACATGTATTTGAGAAGAAATCTATTACAGCAAAAGTAAAACATGATCCAAAAGGGGAACCCCAAGAGCTAAGAAAAACCCAGAGTTCACAGAAAGACAATAGTTACTTCAGCTGATCTCAAATTTCAATGGGGGATATCGCCTAAGAACAAGGATGGCAGAGAAAGGGACAATGATCAGAACCTCCAGAGAGAACTACCGCCTCAGCAGAAATGAAGAACTTGGAGACAGCCCTCACAACCCCCCAACCCGTGAAGTTAACCTGCAAGGGTTGGTCTGGTGCTGATACAGATTCAAATGCTAAATTCTGTTGGCCAAGACAAGTGAATTCTCATGTACACTACCTTTTGTTGTGCAAACCTTTTTCCCCCCAAATTAATAGGTCAATAAAAGGCTACAGGCTGTGCTTGAGTAGTAGAGAAAAGGAGAGAAGGGGGGAGGGAAGGAGGAGACCAGGAGAGGAAGAGGCTGCTATGAGAGGCGATGGACCATGAGCACACGGCCAGGAGAAACAGCAAGTAACAGGGGACACAGAGCTGGGACATCAGTAAAAACAGCCCCAAGCCTATCCAGTCTCCACTTACAGCTTGTTAATAAAGTACCCGGAGCATGTGTCTTCTGTCCAGGCAAGATAAAATATGTCATTCCTTTTACAAGGCCTAGGTAAAAATACAAAACTCCTTACAGCAGCACAACACCCAGAGAGTAATAGAAATGGTGTTTCATTTGGTATACAATGTGAGTGGCACAATGTGTGATAAAGTAATATTTAGTTTTTTATTATGTTTCGTTTTGTTCTTTTGAGACAAGGTTTCACCTTGTAGGCCTGGATACCCTGGAATTTGCTCTGTAGACCAGGCTATCCTCAAATGCAGCTCTGCCTGCTTCCTCTTCCCAAGGAAGGGAGCTCGGATTAAAGGCATGCCCCACCCTGCTTGGCGTGGGGATGATTTTTAAATTTACAATAATTCCCATTATCTAATTCTGTATCAAATGTTTTTACATCATCAAAATTTGATAAAGCAGCCTGCATTGCTTTCTAATGTAAGATCCGGTCAGTATCAAATGTGTGGAAAACGGAGATAGTTCCCAAATGGGTACATTCATTTTAAATTATAACGTAAAAAAAAAATATATGTTTACAGACAGGAGTTGAAAAGGAAGGATGACAAGATGGTAGGGTATGAGCCAGGGCTCTTCACAGTGGGAGGCCCAGAGATGTGATCCACACATAATGAAGAAACAAATGAAGAAACTGCCTCTCATAATAAATGCTGTGGGCGACACTTATTCCATAAACCCCATTGTCGGGTCGTATTTTCCAAGCCAAGTCACAGCTATGGCGCATCTGTGTGGCCTGGTTCACCAGCCTGTCCCGTCACTCTACCACGTCATTTCAGCAGAACCCTAATATGCCATAGGAGAAAGGGTTGTCTCTTAAGGAACACTCAGGCTCCAACAATTTCAGTCTGTAGCCCAGGCTGGCCTACAGCTCATGGTCCTCTTGTCTTAGTCTCCTGAGTACTGGATTACATGTAAGTACACCATCCTTAAGTAGTTTCAAATAAAATATAAATTATAAATACGAACAAAATAACTGTTAGCTATTTTCCATAGGCTGTTGTAGGTTAACCAAAGTTGAGGCTGTTTATTATAATACCTGTACTAGGAAGTGGGCCCCATTCTGGAGGAATGCATCATTCCTTATTGGCAATTTTGTGGTGACTTGATGGTCATGCTCTGGGAAAAGGAGGCTGCTTCTCCGCGATGTATTTAAGATGCCATCTTTTGCTCGCACGGGGTCCACAGCTCCGGCAGGAATATAAAGTGCAGAATAAATCACCTTCACGTCTCCCTTACTCCCCCCGCGTCTCGCGAAGCTCAGGGCTAAGGATCGCTCGCTAGGGCTGCTTTTAATCTTCTGGCTTTCCACAGGAAAAAAGGCTATTTCCCCATAAACATCGTCGCTGTCCTGAATGTAGAACAGAAGCTGCAAACGGAAGAGAGCGGTAAAGAACGGAGCTGTACAATCGGGATGGCCCAGACTCTGCTGATTTATTATTTATTCACACACCGTGTCTTATGAGAACACTTTGAGTATAAACAAGTGGGGAAAAAATAAAAAAGAAAAAGTTTTGAAATTTTTCAGAAAATAAAAGTTTTGAAACTTTTTAAATGGTAAAATATTGGTCTGGGTTTAAAGGCCGTGGAAGAAGGTTGGCTTAGCATGGGGAGTGTACGGGTCGGCAGATCTGCCCACCCGAGTCCCTGCGCTGTTCCGTTATCACAGGGGGATGACAGGGTGATGCAGGGCAAGGCTCTACCTGCGCTGGCTCGCTCACTTCAGCGCCTCCTCGTATGGTGTGAGGCAAGAGCGTGAGGAGGTAAGCTTCGGCCTCTTCCGGGAGATCGTCGGCAGAGACAGCCAGAGGGATTGGCGCCAGCATCTGCCCTTGTGAGAACTGCAGAGTCCCAGACGCAGGGCTGATGTCTGCAGTCACTGGCGAGGGGTCGCTGCTGTTCCGTGTCAACACCCAGCTCACAGACACATTCCCGTGCGTGCCACCGTTCCTGACCACTGTGATCCCTTCAAATCTAGAACTGTTTAGAACACACAGAGTCACATCGTACGCTTTAAAAAGGCAGAAACTCACACAAAATGTATTATTTTTAATATGAAAAATACACATATATGGATATAGCCTAAGAACTTATCGCCATGTGAGTTCCTTTTAATAATTAAATCGCATTAAAAAAATCAGTGAAGCAGTCGTAGTGGAAAAGGCAGCTATCAGCTCAGCATTGTGTCAGCACCATAAAAATTAAACCGAGTAAGGACCCTAAAATAATTATTACCTGGACGCTGTATCTTCATCAATTATAACTGGCCTTTCAAACAAAATACTGTTGAAGGAAAGAACTCCATACGGCTTGTCATTTGGCTTAATGGCGACCTGTACCGTAGAAGGGCCCACTAGCACGGCATCTCCCTGCAAGGTGCTCTTTAGTAACATAATGTGAAATGACTCGGCTATCTCTGGTATGAGGTCATCGATTATCTGAAATTCCAGGCGAGATTCGTGAACGAAAGGGGGGAAGACAAGAGTAGTATCCAGCTGCAGATCGATGAAGTCAACGTTTTGCTGGGCATGCGCTGTTGAATTCCCAGTCATAACTTTGTATCTGACTGACACCTGCGACTCGTCAGACCCGATGAGATGTCCATCGCTGTCCTTCCCACGAACCACTGGGACGGTGAGTACGTGCTCGTCCTCGGGGACCAGGTAAACGCTCTGCACGAAGTTCACGGGACTATCGTTTTTCTTTACAATAATTTCAACCGAACTCTTAGAGGCATTAATCTCTGCTCCTCCTTCTACACTTCTCAGCTGAACCAAAAATATTTCATCATTTTCTGGTACCTGTTACAGGATACAAGCAAAACATCATTAGCCAAAATAGCCACAAACAGGCCCAAGTAATAAAAAAGTGAGTGTTTCATAGAAACTGAAAGGCTTGAAGTAAGAACAATAAGAGGCTCATTTAGACTCCACACACTACGTTCTCACTACGTTCTCTTCCAAATGATAACTGATTTTCAGTTCAGATAGAAAATAAAAACAATACAGTAATTCTGTAAGAATTAGTGGTGCATATTTGTTTCTTTGAATCTTGATCAGAGTTGGCAAAAGTGTAAAGAACACACAGTCCAAATGTGAGTAAATTCCTTGTCAACCTCAGATCATTGGCAGGGTGGGAAAGAGTCTAACAATACCCTAGAATCCGGAAAGTATACTGAATATCAAATAGTTGCTAAATCTCAGGATCTGAATGTCTCGTGCATCTCTAATGATGTTTTGCTTGCATCCTGTAACAGAGATCAGAAAATGATGAAATATTTTTGATCCAACTGAGAAGTGGAGAGGAGCAGAGACTAATGGCGTGTCTGTCTGACTCTAGGAGAGAATTCCATGCCTCTCAGGAGAATGCTCCAAGAATATCACTTCTCCACAGAATGAAACATTACTGAAGAGGATAGTTTGTTATAGCTTACAGAAATCCTGGGGCTAATCTCCATTATGCCTTGCTGTCCAAGTTCTATATTCACTGTTAATTCCACTTTTTATGAATTTTATGTCATTTTATGAACTTATGAAGTAAAAAACCCACACCACTTTGCCTCCTTCAGTAGAGATATATCAGAAACGTATCCTAAAATACACTATTAAATCTTTTCCATTTACAAGGTCAGTAATCAATTCCTCTTACGGGGATCGTAGCCTACTATTGTTCTTGGATCTCTGAGCGTTTGTTGATTTCCCGTCCTAGGAAACCAAGGCTATCTACGTGTAGGGAGCAACTCTCTCAGGCTGTTGCAGAGAAATCCGGCCTTCTGATGTTTCTAAGGACTCTTCTTCTTTAAGTGCCGCTTGTGCTCTGGTTACAGGAATTTTGTTGGCAGCGCCACGTTTCTGTCTGTTTCTCCTGTTTTCTCTTCTTTAGCAATACTGGACTCCTTTGCAAGCTTTTCTTACTAGCTCATGAGAGACATCTCTGTGCACTACTCTTCAGATTTGGCTCTGCGATTGAGCTCTGTGATATATGTAAATTTGCAGCGGACCCCGCATAAGATATAACTATAAAATCTTCTCTGTGACTATAAAACTAAAAATATCTAAAGAGAGTAGGTAGCATGAGGGTTCCTCATTTACAGATGGCACATGGGACAGTGACCTGGGACTGATTCTCAGGACCTGTGTGTATAATGCATGTGCTTATGAACACGCGTGCACTGATAAATACTTCAATCTAAGCAAGAGTATCAGCTGCAACGGAATTTTTCTTGAACTTGTATTAAAACATGGTTGCATGGAGGAACCCGTGGTCCAGCTGCATGTGCAGCAGATGACCATTTCAGACATCAGTGAGAGGAGAGATCATGGGTGCTGTGACGGCTCAGTTCCCCCCAACGGGGGAATGCAAGTCAGGAAATTGGGAGGTGAGGGTGAGCAGAGGGAGGGGGATAGGATAGGGGGTTTTCAGAGGGGTAACGTGGAAAGGAGATACCATGTGAAATGTAAATAAGGCAAATATCTAATTAAAAAAGCTCACAGTAAGTTTGAACTCTAAGAGAAACACTCTTCTGGTTACTAGCACAGAGACAAACATGAAAGCATTCACCTTGTAGTGTATTCTGTGTTGTGTCTGTGTTAAAACACCTTTCTTCCAGCTATAACACAGTGTACAGTTTTCTCTGAGAAATGCATATGAAAATACAATATAGTAATGAAATACAGTATTGCACAGTAAAGACAATCACATATGAATAAAAACTTCCGCCGGGCGGTGGTGGCGCACGCCTGTAATCCCAGCACTCGGGAGGCAGAGGCAGGCGGATTTCTGAGTTTGAGGCCAGCCAGGTCTACAGAGTGAGTTCCAGGACAGCCAAGGCTACACAGAGAAATCCTGTCTCAAAAAAAACCAAAAGAAAAAAAAAAGAACTTCCTAATAGCATTTAGAACATATCGTATATTGTGCAAAACATTCTTGTTTTCTGCTAAAGAACATTCTTTTAATACCTACTATTTTAAAACGCACAGTACATGTGAACTGTAAAAGAAACACACACACACACACACACACACACACACACACACACACACAATAAAGATGGTTGATAGATGATCACCCATGTCCCTGTTCATAATAAGCAAATGTTTGACATTCTTCAATCTTTATATTATATTATATTTAGTTTAAGACACTGGGGATGGAAGCCAGGGGTCTGGACATGTTAGGCAAGTGCCTCCCCACACCTCCAGCCCTGTAAGATAACTTACATGAAATAAGTCAGGTGAGTATTTGGAAGCTACATCCCCAAATAACAGCTTGCTACTCATAGTTAAAAGAGTAAATGGGTATAACACATTAATTCTGCACCCTTGAATAATTTCAAATAATAAATACAATTCAATATTCAAAAACGTTTCTTTCCAAGTCTCCATCACTGATCCTGCCTCTTCGATGTACTTAGCAGTGTCTGACCTCATCGTCAAGTATGGTCAAGTTGTAACTTATAGATGCCCTGCCAGGTGGAAAGGTGATGTTTCCTCTAACCGGATTCAAATCTTCCTCAGGGGGATTTGGGCCACCTGACACCTGAAAAGAAATAAACGGTGCCACTAGTTATACAAAATATCTAAAACACAAAGAAAACATTACTGTCGTGTCGCTAGCAAAATTCTAAAATATAAAAATACTTCACACAAAACGTAAGAGCTTATCTAAGAGACCCCGGCTTATAATAGTCAGGGTCTGTGATGTCCGGCTTATAATAGTCAGGGTCTGTGATGTCATTATACACCTTGACTATAGTTATAGTAAGTTGTGTTTTCTAAGATTTGGGGGTTTTAACTGTTATAGTCTACATGGAGGGGGGGCTGGAGAAATACATCTTCTTAAGAAAGATATCCAAGACAAGTAAATGCCCCGAGGAAGTGGTTCTAGCCCCATCACTGGCTCTGTGACCTTGGAACGCTGTCTGACAACTGTGTGGCTCTTGCTCGTCTTTAAAATGAGCAAGAGAGCGTCTGCCCTGCAGGTGGGGGGTGAGCACTGCGATCTCACCCGCTCAGTGTTCACAAGCAGCACATGCCTCATCTCTTAGGTCCAAATAGAAATGCTGTAAAGCAAACTCCTCCTTAATGTTTCCTGAATAAGGCCTGCACCAGCCCTGCATGTTTAGTTGAACTCTGTGTGGGTTTTTGTATCTATTGCCTTATGCTATTTTATATTCTTTCTTTTTTTAATCTTTGTATCTTTGTGTACTGCGTGTGTGCATGTACATGCGTGTTTACTGCAGGTCCTTGCCCCCGTGTGTGTGTGTGTGTGTGTGTGTGTGTGTGTACACATGCGTGTCTAGAGCAGGTCCTTGCCTGTGTGCATGTATACATGTGTGTTTAGTGCAGGTCCTTGCCCATGTACGTGTACACATGTGTGTTTAGTGCAGGTCCTTGCCTATGTGCATGTATACATGTGTGTTTAGTGCAGGTCCTTGCCCGTGTGTGTGTGTGTGTGTGTGTGTGTGTGTGTGTACACATGCGTGTCTAGAGCAGGTCCTTGCCTGTGTGCATGTATACATGTGTGTTTAGTGTACAGCCTTGACTGTGTACATGTACACATGTGTGTTTAGTGCAGGTCCTTGCCTGTGTGCATGTACACATGTGTGTTTAGTGCAGGTCCTTGCCCGTGTGTGTGTGTGTGTATGTGTGTGTGTGTGTGCATGTATACATGTGTGTTTAGTGCAGGTCCTTGCCCATGTGCATGTACACATGTGTGTTTAGTGCAGGTCCTTGCCCGTGTGTGTGTGTGTGTGTGTGTGTGTGTGTACACATGCGTGTCTAGAGCAGGTCCTTGCCTGTGTGCATGTACACATGTGTGTTTAGTGCAGGTCCTTGCCCGTGTGCATGTATACATGTGTGTTTAGTGCAGGTCCTTGCCTGTGTGCATGTATACATGTGTGTTTAGTGCAGGTCCTTGCCCGTGTGCATGTATACATGTGTGTTTAGTGCAGGTCCTTGCCCGTGTGCATGTATGCATGCATGCTTAGCGCAGGTCCTTGCCTTCCAGCTTGTTTCAGTCAGTCTGTCTGCTGCGAGAGCACCTCCTGCCTCCCTGGAGAGCACTGGGATTTCACACCTGGCCTGTCATGGCGGAGGAGCACTCAATGCGGAGGCTCCTGCCCGCATGCCAGCCAAGCGCTTCTCCCCAGACCCCCACTTTGTGTTCACATACTGTAGAAGAGGCACCGTCTGATTTAGACACCCATAGCTAATAATAACTATCTCCTACGTCTCAGCAAAACTGTGTTATATTAATCCAAATATCAAATCCACTTATGTTACAGTTAATCACTGAAACAGGAATGTATCAAAACTTTCAAACACGCTAAAGTTTTAGGTTATGTTTAAGACATTACAGAACAGTAAGTTTTTAGTTGAACCTCATAATATATCATTGTGGGAAGCAATAAAATATGCTTCCCTTCCCTTCAGTGTGTGTAATTCACACTACAGTGTACAACATCCATGAGCCTCCATGATAGAGGGGGCTGCTGTTCAGACCAGCCGTGGGGTGTCCTGACAAAATGGAGGAGACAGCACATCAAGCCATGTGAGTCTTCTTAACCACATACCTCTTAACCGCATACCTCTTAACCGCATACTTCTAATACCTCTTAACCGCATACCTTTAGACACGGTTGTCATAAAGATTCCAGGAATCTTATATAGTTAATGCCATTAATCTACTTTATTGTTATTATTATCCTATATCTAAAATGATTCATTAAGTTTCATGCAAGCTCAATAGATGCAAGCATCAAAAAAGTACTTCTCTACTAACCAAAAGGTTATAAAAAGCAGGACTCTTTGTCTTTAAGTAATTTTAGGTCAGTATAATATTATCACCCAGAAGATTTTGATATTTTAAATTGCAGTCATGTGATATGGACTCTTAACATGGTATTATCTAATTTCAAGGTAAACTCACATCGAAAGCCACGGTGACCGTTCCATAGGTTCCCTTTTCCCTGATGAGTGTAAGAGGTGCCGATGCGTTTCTGCTTCTTGGCTCAGTCACTGAGATTGATGAGGGCTATTGGGAAGAGCAAAGACAATCAGGCAATGATCAATCAGAGAGAGGGAGACATGGTAAAAAGTACTGCCCTAGAAACACTAAATGCCACAGCGAATCAGTTCATATTGTGCTCTGACAGTGTGTATTCCTAACATCATATACTATAGATGATTTTTAAAAATGAGAATGAGGAAAAGCAGCATAAAGAAAAACAGAGCCTGCATCAATCAGGCTCTCCTGGCCTGCCAGCGTCTGCTCTGTGGACTCTTGAAGGCTATGCAGCAAAAAGATGGTAGATTAAAGTGCTCACCGAGACCAGGAGGCCACAAAACTTTATTTAGCTCATGTGGAGTCTGTCAGAGAAGGCCTAGCAGCACTGTGACCAACCCCAGAGACTAGGACTCATCCCCACAGCCTACAATGTGCAATGTCAGAAGAAAGAGAGGAAAGATAGGCGAGAGGAAGTCAAAGAAAAGAGAGCCAACTTTTAAACAAAGCTCTGTGAGGATCAGCGGAAAAGCAGAAGTGGGTATGAAGGTGTGGGGATAGTTAGGAGAACGTGTGTAATAATCTCTTCACTCAAGAATCCCTAATTTATGAATGACAATAGTGTCAGATTACCAAAAATCTACTATGTTTAAGTTAGGAAAACATCCCTCTTAATAACGGTAACTCAAGCATAAAGACCACATTTCTCTGGATCTTGCCGTGGTTCAAAGATGACTTTACAGAGCTGTGACATATAATGAACACGAGTGCAGGAGTGTTCAAAAACGGAAAGTGAATAAAAAGCTAGAGACTGTGGTATCAGATTTTTAAATGTCGATTAGCAATGGAATTCAAAAAGACTATCAGAAAGATTATTATAGCCTCCTACTCCGTATCCAAACCCAGTTGTGTCAAAGGCAATCTTTAATTTTAGCTTAAGGAGCTGGAAACATTTTCTCTCCAGCACAAAGACTTGTCTTGTGTGCTTGTTTTTAAAAATGAACCCCTCTGAAACTGGATGGGCTAGAAGAAAAAGAACCTGATGAAAGAGAGGAGATCACCTGGACAGAATTCTAGGTGTGTCGGAGCCTTAACCTCCATGAAATGGGAATTAATAAGAATGTCTGAGGATGGGATTGGAAGGGCCATCCCACCTGCGCTCACATCCTATGTCTCCTGCAGGCTTTCTTTCCATGTGTCCCCTCCCAACAGTCACTCCAAATGGAGTGTCCAGTGGACGAAAGCTTCTGGAAAACAGGCTAGACTTCCTTAAGTGAGATTTGGAATTTAAAACGGGGGAGCCCGAGAACACATCCCCACGAGAGGCCAGGCTATGGGTGATGAACTGTTCAATGGTCAGAAAGGGCCAGAACCCCTGCAGTGTACAGGTGTAAACACACAGAATGTAGAGTAGCTACAGAGTTCAGGCCCAGCCTTAGTTAAAACTCACAACAGAACAGCACTAACCAACACCAAGAAAAATAGGGCAAAAGAAATCTGAATGTAGCATTATCTTGCAGCCATTATAGTCTCCACTGTAACCATACCGTGCTAAAGGAAATAATTCCAAACGCGTTGTCATTTGATAGGATTGTCACAGAAGCAGTCCTTGGCCACCCAAGTTTCACATTTGCTGAGGGTTTCTAAAGAGAAAACAAACAAATTAATGCATTAAATATTAGAAGAAAAATACTCTTTCAGCAGGATTTCTGTCTTCAATTATTAAAAATATAAATAAACCCTGGCTTAAAATCTACAGGCAGTTGAAGGCTTCTGGGGGACAAAAAGATTTTCTTCAGTGATGTATCTCCTAGCAAAGAGCACCAGTCTATGAACATACCCTCAACCACACTACCGTATATCTGTCAAAGAGCTCTACGGAAACCACCACAGGACATATGCCCTGCCTTATCACTAAGAGTGTGTCAAGTGTGAGAGGGCCTTTTATGGACTCAGCGCTGAGGAGAATGAAGAGCTCACCTGTAGTGTCAACTGAAACGTGAAGGTTTCGTCGGGCTCCGGGAGATCGTCGTCACACACCGCTATGTACACTGTCCTGTGGGTCACTCCAGCGGGGAGAAACGCTGCAGCATATGTATCAAAAAAGTCCCCAGTGTCTTCTCCGTTCAACTACCAAATGAGAAACAGAACGTCGTCATTTAACAGAGCTAAGCAAGCGGAACCAGTCAGAGGTCAAATGGCACTGACATTTACAACAGGATTCCCAGAGACCAATGTTGGGCAATTGGTAAGACTCATGTTTTGAAGAAATATCACAGAACCATCAAGACTGGGTAAATGTACTCGCAGCCACGGCTGACGACCTGAGGTCCATTCCAGACTCACACGGAGGAAGGAAGGACAAGCTTCTGTTGTTGATACTCTGTCCAAGCTCCACCCCAGTTACCTGGCAATAGCCAGGTATGCCCCGCCCCATATGCCTGGCCCACTATAAGAGGGGCTGCCTGCCCCTCCTCTCTTTCTTTCCCCTCTCATCCTCTTACCTCTCTGCATTCTCACCTCTCTGCCCCTCTTGGGCTCCCCTCCCCCCTCTCTCCATGTGGTCATGGCCGGCCTCCACTCCTCTCTTTCTTTCTCTCTGTCTCTCTGTCTCTGTCTCTGTCTCTGTCTCTGTCTCTGTCTCTGTCTCTGTCTCTGTCTCTCTCTCTCTCTCTCTCTCTCTCTCCTATACCATTGACTCTCATCCTCTTCTCTAAATAAACTCTATTCTATACCATGTCGGTGTGTGTGTGGTCCTTCAGGGGAAAGGGGATGCCTGGGCATGGGCCTGCTTAGGTAACCCCTCCCCCACACCGCCATGCCATACTCACTAACACCCTTTCTCTCTTTTATATCCCATCATCTGTAACTTGTCCTCAGGCCTCTACCTGTGTGTCCATAGACAGACAGACATGCAAACATGCATACATGCATACATACATACATATTTTTAAAACAGGGAAAATCACAAGAATAAATCATTACATACAAAATATTTCTTAATAAAATGGAATCAAAGTTAACTGCATACAATAAAAAACTAAGAATTTCACTGAAAAATAATTCCAAATTTTTTTCTGTCTCTTGCCCAGTTTGGTATAGACTACAGCCTAGCAGAACAAATTATGGCTAAAAGTCTTATAAAAGCAACGTGGGAGGCGGCCTGTAAGGCTGAGGAGGTGCTGTGATTTTCCCAGTGACGTTAGAAAAATAACTCTCTATCCGAAACCCTCAACCTACAATTGTACTCCCACCACCCACAGCAACTGAAATAGAGCCAATGTTTTAGCATCCCAAAGTATCAATGATTATCACCCTTCCTGAGTTCTTAATCTGTAGATGCAATCTTACTAGTAAGACCCTCAGCAGACTGGTAATCTTATAGCCGACAGATTATAAAGGAGCAGTCCATTGTACAACTGACATTTCCTTCACTGGAGGGGGCAGGACACAGTTCCCCGTGTTCCTCTCAATACTCTCCCATTCACCTTGATTTCTCAGCCATTTAGAGCTTTTTTTATATATAAATTTGAACTAGAGAATGACTAAATTTCCCCCAATTTATTACCTGCGAGCCTCTAGCTACACAAGCCACTAGCCACACAGGAGCTAGCCTGGGGCAGAGCACTGACGTCCTCTGATCTGCCAGACCTACAGTTTCCTGAATCCAGCAGGCTACCACTGAGTAGTGAGGAACATTGGAGCCAACGCCCACAGAGTTTGGGGAAAGGGACTCACCCCAAAAAGCCTTATATTGTGAGACCCCTGATTAAACCATTGGGCGTCGATCAGCAAAGCCGCCCCTCACCCCCTACCCCACCCCCACCCTCCCACCCCTGCCATCTATCCCCAACCTCTCTTCCAGGGACCCAGTTCGCTGTCCTGCAGGCAGCAACAGGAAACCTGCTGGGATAACTTGCTATGGAAAAGGTAATCGTTCAGAAAAGATGCATTAAACAGACATAAAAATATATTGCTCCATTTTAAAAACCCAAAATACAGGGAAATAGTCATATCTATAAACAGTTCTTCAGGATGACATTCACTATCGACAGCAAAATCTGGGAGCAACATCAAGGAAAAGGGATGAAGGAGTGTTTGGAATACAATGATTTCCCCAGGAAAGCAAAACACATTCCCTGAGAAGACCAGGGAATGCCACCAAATACAATGTCAAATGCAATGTATGCTACAAGTAGAAACAAACTCACAAAATGCATGCATATATGTCAAATTGAGCAGAAACTGAAATATACAAAATTACAACATTGGGTTCATTTGATAGGTTTTCTTTTTTGGAGTGCTTTTTCAAAATTTTTATAAATAATTTAACCTATTGCTGTAAAAGAATCACTTTGGAAAAGATAAAAGCTGGGTTAGCTGGTAAACTGCCTTCCCCATGGGTGACAGAGCACTCGTCTGAGACTCAGTGCTGTGGGCGTGGTGGTGCAATGGGTCCCTGGTGAGAACCAACGAGGCGCCCTTGCCCATCCGTGAGGGGCGGGTTTCCCGGGTGAGAACCAATGAGGCGCCCTTGCCCATCCTGAGGGGCGGGTTTCCCCGGTGAGAACCAATGAGGCGCCCTTGCCCATCCGTGAGGGGCGGGTTTCCCTGGTGAGAACCAATGAGGCGCCCTTGCCCATCCATGAGGGGCGGGTTTCCCCAGTGAGAACCAATGAGGGGCACTTGTCCATCTGTGAGGGGCGGGCTCAGTAAGAGACGGACAGTGACAGAGAGGAAGCTGCTTGACACTGGCCTGGCCTATACACGCAGAAGTGTGTGTACAAATCTGTATGCACATGTGCCGGTGTGCATGGATTAACAAGCAACAAACACACATGGTATTTTTGTTCCAAAGTTTTAAGATATAGAAATATATTTATTGGCCATATGACCTTGCTCTCTGGATAAAAATAGACACAAACATGTAAGATAAAGCATCCCATACAAACTTTAGACTATATAGTAGAGAACTTATGTAATCTACATAAATCTTAATGACATCAGCATACTTCATTTCTCCAATAGTGACTCTAACTGAACTTGGAGTGGGCTTTTTTCTGTTATTTGTGTCTTTTACATATTGCATATGTTTACCTAAGTCACCAAATGTCTAAAAAAAAGATCCTATGATTCAAATTACCCAAAGTAAAATAGTTCTATTTAGAAGCAAACATATAAATGATTTAGGATAATTAGCCTTTGTCTTGAAACCTGTCTGATATCCATGGTGACACTGGAACATTCTCTGAATCACTAGCAGATTTAGATGCAACAGCGCATTCTCCAGATGATTCATCATAATGAAACTCAGACCCCGATCCCCAAACAGTTAAAACTGTTTCTGTAGAGACTAAATGTGCCACGTGCATCTGATTAAAAGCATGGCTGCCGTCATTTCTTACCGACACAATGGCAGTAACGTTTGCAGGCTCTCCAAGCCTCTCAATGACAAGACGAATAACGGTGGTACTCGTCTCATTAACGGAAAACTCTGTCTGTCCGGTGAATCTTATTTCTGCTTCTCCAAATACAAAAGAGACGAACGAGGCTGACAGGTATACTAATAAAAATGAAGAGATCATCCCTAGAGACAGAAATAGAAACAACGTCACAATGCTAGCTGATCTAGTCTCCTTAGTTTTGCTCTCAATTATTACAAAGAATAAGAAAATAAGCAATTAAGACAGATATAAAGACATCAGATATTAAGGCATCCAACTTGAATGTGTGATGATGGTTATAAAACCAATTTGTTATGTTTTTTCATTTACTATTTAAAATTACCTTTTTGTATTTATCCTCTTCATCAAGATAATAATTGTAAACATTACAAAATTTGTTTTATTCATTAATTTATTTTTTCACTTTATATTCCAATATCAGCCCCCCCCCTCAGTCCTCTCCTCACACGGCTCTTCCCCCACTCCCCTGCTTTTCTGCTCTCACCCAGCCCTGCCCCCACACATTAGTCCGCATGCAGGTCTCCAGCCACTGAAGCAAGCAAAGGTTGTCCCTGGGCCTGCTGCATGCCAGTGGAAGCTGTCCCCTCACTAGGCCACCTTGTCTGGCCTCAGTGGGAGAGAGCGCACCTAGTCCTGCAGGGACTTGCTATGCCAGAGTAGGGGAAAAATAATTTCATGACCGCAAATGACTTACTGCTATAGCCACAGACCTCAACCTACATCAGAGAGCGCTCCTCGTGCAACAGATGACCACTGGTCAATATTTAGAGTGGAGTCCTCAGCCCCACATGGCACCTTTATATCACACCCCCAGGCCCCATGAAGCTCACAGATCCCTGGAAAAGAGGGGAAAGAGAGATTGTCTAGGGGGTAGCTCCGAGTGTCCGGTGTTTGTCCATAGCCTGAGTGTCCAGCGTTTGCCCATAGCTTCGAGTGTCCGGTGTTTGTCCATAGCTTCGAGTGTTCGGCGCTTGTCCAGACCCAACAGGCCAGTTGTACAGATGAACTCTCCATGATTATGAAGACGTTCATGATACCTCCTCCAGCTCCAGTCAGATCAAATCCCAGAGTGGAAGCATGGAGGCTGCTATGAAATCCCAGTCAGTGGAGGAGCTAATGACGTGATAGCTGTAAAGGGGGACAGTCTGTCTTCTTTAATGACGTGACCCCTGGTAGGTCAACCATGCTCCAGCACAAGCTCCAATCAAGCAGGAGATAACACACGGTGGGAAACATACGGAAGGAACCAACCATTCCTTGGTAGGTAAGGCAGGGAGGGGACAGAAGTGGGAGGGTCTGAGGGGTGAAGATAATCCAAACACATCCTATAAAACTCTCAGGTAATAAAAGTATTACTTTAAAAAGCTAGAATTTTGAGTGTTTTAAGCATAAAAGCAGATAAATCTGTGATCTGAGTTAAACATTATATGATGTATACATACTTGTATCAAAATTTCACATGCTATCACATTAGTACAAATTCTTTTATTAAAATATGGAAAACAGTTGTTTTTTAACATACTGCACTTCTGCTTTCATCCAAGGAGAATCAGGCAGCGCCGTGGAAAAGCTGCTAAGTCCATCTTTGCAAATAAAGCTGGAGAGAGATGTCTGAAACTAAAGAGTTGAACTTGAACTTTAAAATTAACTGACTTCTTGGTTGATGTCTACATTGTCCTTGACTTTCTCCTAAGTCTTAAAAACAATTATTTGAAACTGCCAATCCTTCTACAGTGGCAAATTCCAAGACTTAAATTTCTTTCATGTTGTTTCAATGACTAACCTACTAACACCTTTTAGAAAAATGTCAACCTTGCTTTAGAAAAAACAAATTCAGCCAAACATGTTCGTTTTCCATAACTCCTGTGTGTTACGACAATCTGTGTGTTTGTGGAGCAAAAATGCTGTTCCCGCTTTGAACTGCATGAGATTCAAGAGCTTTGAAAAGCACAACCTTGCTCTGGCCCCTCGGAAGCACTGTTGCTTTGTAATGTAGATGCACCTCTGAAAATGAGAGCAATTTATCTCACGGATCATTAAGATTCCAATGGATCTATGCGACCAGCCACACGGACATAACAATTTGTGCATTCTATAGGACAGTGCCCAAAGCAGACGCACATTACCCACTCCGGGACTCAAACTGCTTTAGTCTTTCCTTAGCCGGAAAGCAATGAAATTTTACACATGTGGCATTTCTACACAACTGTATGTGTCTTTATATGTAAGGAGTACCAAATGTATAACTCCTTGACATATCTTAAAGTTTAATGGGAATATACCCCATCCAGTATATTCTGACAAACAGTTTCACACGGTTTAGTGATGTCTCGCATGCCTCTTAATTGTAAAATCACACAAATGGAGATACAGTTCAAATGGAGTCCCGGGAACAAACAAGCCAGGGGTCAGAAATGCCAGGGTCCGGGCTTTCCCCCATCTGTTTCTAAACTACAGTGAAGCAGAGAAGATCTTTTGTGGATTCAAAGCCAGAAAGATTTCACACACTAATTCTGACAAGCCATGAGAAAGGAATGACCGAGAGGTAATAAACACCAAGGAGTGGGAGGGTGATGATGTGAAAGGAGAGCGTGACTTGGGTCTGCTGTTAAGAGAAACCTCAGTGCTGGAGTACAAGCTATCAGAATCCGAGTTCAGAACTCAAATGGCCATCTAAAGGCCAAGGTGGGGAAGGGTAAGCGGAAAGAAGACAGCGTAGGAGATGGCACCACACACCCCGCTTAGACTACTCACCTGCACGGCTCCCTGGGTACTCTTATAAACACGCTGCTCAAACTGTGAGGAACAGGGCTTGGTGGGGCCATGTCAACGCCCGCATCTGTAGCTACAAGTTAACTCCGGAATTTTTCAAGGCCAAAGATGGGAGCTTCCTACATGCTTTCTCCTTTCTTTTCCTACCTATTCTGGTGCTGTAGTTTAAGATTCCATGCATCTTAAAGGGAAAAAAATATAATGACCTAATAGTATCACAATAGCAAATATTTGTTTATACATGGAGTTCCCATAATACCTCTATGGAGGTTCAAGAACCACCAGCCTCATGTGAAGTATGGTACAGACAGGTTAGCACCGGAAAGGCACACTGTCACTCAGCTATGTCGCTGGACAGAGGCTCCTGGTCTCTGATACTCATCCCTAGAAGTCACATGTTCCTTCCCAATAGGAGACTGACCAATGTTTCCAACCATTCAAATACTCAAAAGTCATGTAAAATAACCAACCTGCCATGACCGTCTAAGGGTTTTCCTCGTCTTACTCTAGAGGGCATTGAGGGAGTTGGTGGCTCTGCAGTTCCACCGATACCTTAAATACTCAACGGCATCCTTTGATGAAGACACAGACCAGTGAACTCAAATGCTGGCTTCTCACAACCTCCCAGGCAAGGAGAATGCCTGGATCTCATGTTTACCTCAGGAAATTCATTTTAAATTGTCCCACATCGATGAGATTTGAGATTGTGCAAAAGGAAAAGCAGGCGTGACTGCAAGTGCCACAAACTGTGTGACGTCACTGTTAACAGCATGCTGTGACGTCACTGGTAATGGCATGCTGTGACGTCACTGGTAACGGCATGCTGTGACGTCACTGGTAACGGCATGCTGCGACGTCACTGTTAACGGCATGCTGCGACGTCACTGTTAACAGCATGCTGTGACGTCACTGTTAACAGCATGCTGTGACGTCACTGTTAACGGCATGCTGCGACGTCACTGTTAACAGCATGCTGCGACGTCACTGGTAACGGCATGCTGTGACGTCACTGGTAACGGCATGCTATGAAGTCACTGTTAACAGCATGCTGCGACATCACTGGTAAAGGCATGCTGCGACGTCACTGTTAACAGCATGCTGTGACGTCACTGGTAACGGCATGCTGTGACGTCACTGTTAACAGCATGCTGTGACGTCACTGGTAACGGCATGCTGCGACGTCACTGGTAACGGCATGCTGCGACGTCACTGGTAACGGCATGCTGTGACGTCACTGGTAACGGCATGCTGTGACGTCACTGTTAATGGCATGCTGTGACGTCACTGGTAACGGCATGCTGCGACGTCACTGTTAACAGCATGCTGCGACGTCACTGGTAACGGCATGCTGGGTCCTTCCATCTTTCACACTGTAAGAAAGGTTATTGGGGCAAAGATGAATAGATATGTTCACAGATAAGAACACTGAATAGATGAGAGATGAAACCAAGTCACGAAAATGAAGATTTCTTTACAAGCAGGAATAAGTACACTAAAGCATGATGCTATACGTTCTAGAGTAACTAAGGCCATTCTCTGCTATCATCCAAAAATCAAATGTATGAAAACTCCCTTTCTGATTAAACTCAAACCAAACATTATTTAATGACATTATTCTAAATATGACTAATACTTTGGGTCCTTTTTCCCTTAGATTTGATAAAAATTTTACATGCCCATTACTTCATGGTATGAAATTCCCAAATAATTAGTAGGACTACTATCTTGGGGGAAAATTAAGTAAATTAAAAATATAATATTGGAGATTTGTTATAAAGAAATAGCTAACAAATACATGAAAGATGCAACTTATGTAGTTAAAAATAAAAAATAATTTCTGAGACAAAAAAAAAAGGAATTTTCAGCAACATATTGCAGAGACCACAAAATCTGGAATTTATACAGTCACAATTGTAGGAGGCTAATTTAAGCCTCACTGGCATGCTCCTCCCCCTCCATCCCACACAGCCCTGCTCCTCCCCCTCCATCCCATACAGCCCTGCTCCTCCCCCCACACCACACAGCCCTGCTCCTCCCCCTCCATCCCGCACAGCCCTGCTCCTCCTCCCCACACCGCACAGCCCTGCTCCTCCCCACAACACCACACAGCCCTGCTCCTCCCCCTCCATCCCACACAGCCCTGCTCCTCCCCTCCACACCTCACAGCTCTGCTCCTCCCCCACACACTGCACAGCCCTTCTCCTCCCCCCATACCGCACAGCCCTGCTCCTCCCCACACACACCGCACAGCCCTGCTCCTCCCCTCCATCCCACACAACCCTGCTCCTCCCACACACACCACACAGTCCTGGGGCATCTGAACCATCTCCATCTCCGACTACCTCATATTCTCCACTCTTGCTTGGGGTGAGTCAGAGCAAATGTAACTGTTGTTGCCAATAGATTTCTCATCTCTCAGAACTCTTACCATGTTCAGAGGATGGGGAACACATATCCTTGTTTATTTCCCTGATGGTACTACCAAGTTTGTTCTGTTTTAATAACACGGAGTTTCAAAAGCACAGCTTCTTAAATTCTAGCAATCACATTCATTCTACCCAAGCCATCTAATTCTGCAAGAAAAAAGGTAAAATTTGAAATATATTTGGGTAGCTGATAAAATATAAACTGAATGTTTTAAGAGACGTATTTTACAACTTGCTATAGCATTTGTATTTTGAGAGCCTATTCTAGAGTGTATAATCCCTCTGCTAATCACTGAGGACTCAATGATAGTTAAGCATGGTCCTAAGACTCCAAGATACCCACAAGAATAGGCCCATGAGCCAGGCACAGAGAACCAAAACAAAAGGGACAGTGCTGGAGAGCTTTTGCTCAAGCCCTGGGATGTAGATGCTCTGTGGTGCTTGGGGCAAAGGGCATGAAGCCAGGTCAGCTGAAGCCAGAGGCAGGGCTGGGAGGAGGCATTGCCTTAATAATCAAGATGAGCCAGTCTGCTCTCCTGAAGACGCCACAGCCTGAGGCATCCCAGGAGATCCAACGCACACAGGGCAACTGGAAAGAACTCTCCCAAAGAGCCACAGCTGCCACTGGAAGCCCAGTGGACTCGGGACCCATCACCCCCCAAAACCCCGGTCCCCTGGATTCCACTCCCCTTCCAACCTGTGACTCCTGCTGAGTCAAACTGCCAGATAGTCTGCTCTCCTGAAGACACCACAGCCTGAGGCATCTCAGGAGATCTGCTGCACACAGGGCAACTGGACAACGGCCACCACAGTCTGAAGACCTCTCAGGGGCTCCAAGGCATGCAGGACAGCTGAACCAACAGACTGAAAGCCTCCTGGAGTTCTGCTGCACGCAGGGAAACAGAAACTGCAGTCCATAGGCGCCCCTGGGGAACAGCTTCACACAGGACAACAGCCTGACTGCTCCTCTAAAGAAGATCCCAGGAGATCTACTGCAGCCAGGACAACAGATCAGCAGCTTCTCTGCCCCTCTGAAGACCCTCCACGGGAGGTTTGTTACAGCCAGGGCCACAGGCCTACCAGGAGACCTGAAGCAACCCAGGGACAAAAGAGGCAGACTCCAGACAGAAACATCCAGACCAGCAAACACCAAAGATAGCCAGATGGTGAAAGGCAAGTGTCTTAGTCAGGGTTTCTATTCCTGCACAAACATCATGACCAAGAAGCAAGTTGGGGAGGAAAGGGTTTATTGAGCTTACACTTCCAGCTGTTCATTACCAAAGGAAGTCAGGACTGGAACTCAAGCAGGTCAGAAGCAGGAGCTGATGCAGAGGCCATGGAGGGATGTTCCTTACTGGCTTGCTTCCCCTGGCTTGCTCAGCCTGCTCTCTTATAGAATACCAGCCCAGAGATGGCACCACCCACAAGGGGCCCTCCTTCACTTGATCACTAATTGAGAAAATGCCCACAGCTGGATCTCATAGAGGCACTTCCCAAGTGAAGCTCCTTTTCCTACGATAACTCCAGCCTGTGTCAAGTTGACACACCAAACTAGCCAGTACAGCAAGCATATGATCATAAGCAACAGAAGTCAATATACATGGGTATCATCAGAACCCAGTTCTCCCACCACAGCAAGCCCTGAATACACCAACACACCTGAAAATCAGGAAGCTGACCTAAATTCCTATCTCATGAAGATTATAGAGTCCTCTAAGGAGAATATAAATAATTCCCTGAAAGAAATACAGGAAAACACAGGTAAACGGGTAGGAGCCCTTAAAGCGGAAACAAATAAATGTCCCTTAAATACAGAAAAACACCACAATCAAAGAGGTGAAGGAATTGAATAAAGCGATACAAGACCTAAAAGTGAAACAAGAAACAATAAAGAAAACACAAATGGAGACAAACTTGGAACTGGAAAACCTAAAAAAGAGGTCAGAAATTACAGAGCTAAGTATCACCAACAGAATACAAGAGATAGAAGAATCTCGGGTGTAGAAGATATCTTAGAAAAGATTGACACAACTGACAAAAAAAAAATTTCAAAACATAAAAAACTCCTAATGCAAAACATTCAGAAAATCCAGGACACAATGAGAAAGAACAAATCCAAGAATAATAGGAATAGAGGAGAATGAAGAGTCCCAGTTCAAAGGACCTGAAAACATCTTAAACAAAATCATAGAAGAAATTTTCCCCAACTTAAAGAAAGAGATGGCCATAAAGGTACAAGAAGCCTATAGAACACCAAATAAATGGGACCAAAACCAGAAAATCCTCTCGTCACATAATAATCAAAACACTAAATGCACAGAACAAAAAAAGGATATTAAAAGCTGCAAGGGAAAAGGGACAAGTAACATACAAAGGCAGACCTATCAGAATTACACCAGACTTCTCAACAGACGATGAAAGTCAGAAGAGCCTGGTCAGAGGTCATGCAGACTCTAAGAGAACACAAATGCCAGCCCAGGCTACTATACCCAGCAAAACTCTCAATCAACATAGATGGAGAAACCAAAATAAAAGCAAGACAAAAGCAAATTCAAACAGAATCTTTCTCCAAATCCAGTCCTTTAGAGGATTCCAACACAAGTACCTACACCAAAGAACCACATGCACATAATGCCACTTACAAAAACAAACAAAATGGGAACTAAATAAAATTTGTCTTTAATATCTCTCAATATTAATGGACTCAACTCACTATAAAAAGATATAAGCTAACAGACTGGATATCCAAACAGGATCCAGCATTTTACTGCATACAAGAAACACAACTCAATAACAAAGACAGACACTACCTCAGAGTAAGACTAGAAAAGGTCTTCCAAGCAAATGGTCCCAAGAAACAAGCTGCTGTTGCCCTCCTAATGTCCAACAAAATGGACTTTCAACCAAAAGTTACCAAGCAAGATTGACGAAGTACACTTCACATTCGTCAAAGGGAAAATCCATCAAGAGAAAATCTCAGTTCTGAACATCTATGCCCCAAATGCAAGAGCACCAACATTCATAAAAGAAACTTTACTAAAGCTTAAAACACACATTGAACCCCACACAATAATAGTGGGAGATATCAACACCACACTCTAACTAATGGATAGACCATTGAAACAGAAACACAGAGACACAGTGAAACTAATAGAGATTATGAATCAAATGGATTCAACAGTTATCTACAGGACATTTCAACATAAAACAAAAGAATACAAATCCTCTCGTCACATAATAATCAAAACACTAAATGCACAGAACAAAAAAAGGATATTAAAAGCTGCAAGAGAAATTCGCAGCACTTCATGACACCGTCTCCAAAATTGACCGTATAATTGGGCACAAAAAAGGGAGCAGAAGTTGGCAAATAGTCAAACCAACCAAATAAGAACAAAGAGAACTATACAAAGAATCAACAAAACCAAAAGCTGTTTCTTTGAAAGAATCCACAAGATAGGTTAAACCCCTAGCCAAACTAACTAAAGGGCCCATAGGCAGTATCCAAATTAACAAAATCAGAAATGAAAAAGGAGATTTCACAAAAGAAACTGAGGAAATTTAAAAAATCATCAGATCCTACTACAACACAACTGGAAAATCTAGATAAAATGGTTGTTTTCTAGACAAACGCCAAATACCAACGTTAAATCAATAGTAGGTAAACTTTTTAAGCAGGCCCATATTCCCTAAGGAAATAGAATAAGTCAGTAAAAACTTCCCAACAAAAATAAAATAAAATAAAATATTTTTTAAAAAATTTAAAAAAGCCCAGGGCCAGATGTCTTTAGTGCAGAATTCTACCAGACCATCAAAGAAGACGTAATACCAATATTCCTCAAACTATTCCATAAAATAGAAACAGAAGGAACACTACCTAATTCATTCTATGAAGCCACAATTACTGATTCCTAAACCACACAAGGAGGCAAGAAAAAGAGAGAACTTCAGACCAATTTCGCTTATGAATATTAATGCAAAAATACTCAATAAAATTCAAAGAACCCAAGTGAGGACCCTTCAGTCCCACTTGGGAGTGGAGAAGGAGGGAGGGTCCTGGGTGAGAAAGGGGATAGAGGGACAAGAGGGGAACATGATCAGGTACTGGCTTGGGGGAAAGGACTGAAGCTGTGCGGGCCAGCAGAAAGAATGGAAAGAGGCAACCTCGGGAGATAGGAGGTGGGGAGCACCCTCCAGAATATACCAGAGGCCAGGGATGTGAGAGACTCTCTGGACTCAGAGGGAAGGATCTTAGATAAAACGACCTACAAGTGGAGAGAGGGAACTTGTAGAGCCCACCTCCAGCAGAAAGACAGGGCATCCCATAGTCAAAAACACTGACCCAGAATTGTTCCTGTCTGAAAGAACTGCAGACACAAATGGAGAGGAGCCTGAGGAAAAGCTGAGGTCCAGCGACAGGACCAAAGTGGGACCCATCTAAGGGGGGCTCCGAGACCTGACACTATTGCTGAGGCTGTGGAGCGCTCACCAGAGGGGCCAACATGACTGCGTTCCAGAAGACCCAACAACCAGCTGAAAGAGTCAGATGCAGATATCTACACCCAACCAATGGACAGGAGCTGTGGGCCCCTGTGGTTGAATTAGGGGGAAGCTGGAAGAAGCTGAGGAGGAGGGAGACCTGATAGGAGGACCAGCTGAGGAGGAGGGAGACCCCGCAGGAGGACCAGCAGTCTCAATTAACCTGGATGCCCGAGATCTCTCAGACACTGGACCAACAACCAGGCAGCATACACCAGCTGATATGAGGCTCCCAACACATATACAGTGGAGGACTGCTGGGTCTGGGTTCAGAGAAGATGCACATAACCCTCCAGAGACTAGAGGCCACAGTGAGTGGAGAGGTCTCATGAGGTGGGGGGTGGAGTGGGTGGGGGCATCCTCATGGAGACAGGAGGAGTGGATGGGGGTGGAAGGAGATATGGGATGAGGAATAGTCAGAGAGTGGACCAGGAGGGGGATAAAACCTAGGGTGTAAAAAAATAAAAAGATTAAATAATATTTAAAAATAAAATAATCAAGATGAAGTTTTTTTCAACTGTTAAATTTTTTCAGTTTTTTCAACTGTTAAATTACATTTGTTTAAGGGCCACTGAGATGGTGCATTCAGTAAAGGTTCCTTGATACAAACGTGACAACCAGAGTTTGGTCCCTGGAACCCACAAGGCGGAAGGCGAGAACAGATTAATGTAAGCTATTCTCTAACCACAGACATGCTGCAGCATGCACACACCCATACACAGACACACAGGAATAAGTAAACATTCTTTTTCTTGTCTTGTCTTCCATGTTAGCCTCTACTTTGTGACTTTCAACATCAACACTAGTCTATTAACACCCAGTCAGTGGCGTTGCAAGCCCAGTCACAGAACAGCACGTGGTGGCCCCTCCCAGTCTCCAACACGGAGCGAGCTGCATGCGTCCTCCCCAGCCATTCATGGAGGGCATTACTGGGCTACTTTCTTTCTCATACAGTTGTTTCTCCCATCTTTGTTCAGTTCTTTCCTCTCCACCTTAATACATGAGTAACTAGAACACCTGGAAAAGCCAAGGGTGTCTCCAAGATAGAGCAGAGGAGGGCAGGTATCCCCCAGTGAGTTAGTTCCTGGACGGAACCCAGCATCTACTTGCTTAATGAGCTTTGGGCATTAATTCTTTCCAGATTCCCCATGTTTTCCAGATTCTTTTAGTTTTCGATGGTTTACAATTTTATGTGAGCACGATTCATATGACAGACAAAAGTTCTATCCTGGAATAGTTCTACAAACTGCTATTTGCAAATCCAACCCCCAAAATGCTCTCCATGAAACACACACTCACGCAGAGAGAGGGACCTGAAGGAGAGAGGGGGGAGGGGGAGGGAGGGGGGAAGGAGGGAGCCAGGGAGGGAGGGAGGTCTAAGGATACAGGCCTCTCCTCCACTCTGACAGCACGCAGTGCTGAGCTTCACCGTGTTCCTGCCTAGTTCACTGTCCTCCACGGGATGACAGGAATGAGCACCCACGAGGAATGGAGCTTCAAGAATTCCTCAGGCTGTTTCATCTTCTTATCCTGTTGGACATGGTGTTCTCTGGGCCATGGTGACAGGATCAAGAGAATGCTTTCCGTGGGATTCTATATGCAGGACCACCCAAAGACGGTGGTTCATCTGCGGCTCTGTTTCCCTCTGTGTGCAGGGGCGGGGTGGGGTGGGGGACAGGAAGCAGCGTGTCTCTGCCCCCCTCAGCAGTAGCAGCAGCAGATGCGCAGCCCCACTCGGAACTCACGGCCCACCAGCAGTGATGGCTTTCAGATGATATATGTCCAACTTTGTTTCTCAATTAATTTTCTTAGCACATAACACTAAATGCCATACATACTGTTGCTGTCAAATGATTGCTCTTGTTATCTAGGCTGGTATCTTTCTCCATATAGCTTCTCATTAATGAGCACTTTAGGAAATGTAAGCAGTATATTATATTATAAAAAAATGAGAACAGCCCCCTAGTTAAAGCTCAGTAAGTTTGCAAAGGTACAGTAGAATGAGAAAATGGGTTTTAAAAACCATATAGCTCAGATCACATCTGGGACCTACAGAAAAGCGTTCCTCACTCCACTATACCTCTCTGATGTCCCCAACAATATATTTTATATTTGCTTGGATTTTTTACTTTCCTTGTTCTGTCAAACTACAAAAAACCTCATGAAACTACTTAAATGTTGGAAAATGGAATTTACGATAACTTAAATCCATATTCCTGGGCCATGGTTGCTTTGAATAGTTCTAGAAGAAATTAATTCTTGTTATCTTTAAAACAGAAACTGAGGAAAACTAAATACAAAGAAGAAAGACTCACAACAACAGTGTGCAAATATAATAGGATGAAGTAGGAATTTCTGGTTCCCCTGGAGACTCAGTTGTGTCATGTGATGTTTTTCTGGAAGCTGTCTTATGAGAGGACATTTTACTGAAGCAGACACATGAGAGCATGTTCTGCTGGTGGTGTGTTTCTGGAAGCTGCTGCTGAAAGGGCATACAGTGTTTTGCTGGAGAGGATGCTTGAGAGGACAGGCGATGTTTGGAAAGAGTGTAAGTAGAGCCCAACAGTAGGCAATGCTCTGGCATTGGTTCACCTTGCTGGTCTTCAATGGGCCTCACTAGCACTCGTCTTCGTTGACAATGCTCTGGCATTGGTTCACCTGCTGGTCTTCAATGGGCCTCACTAGCACTCGTCTTCGTTGACAATGCTCTGGCATTGGTTCACCTGCTGGTCTTCAATGGGCCTCACTAGCACTGGTCTTCGTTGACAATGCTCTGGCATTGGTTCACCTGCTGGTCTTCAATGGGCCTCACAGGCACTGGTCTTCATTGACAATGCTCTGGCATTGGTTCGCCTTGCTGGTCTTCAATGGGCCTCACTGGCACTGGTCTTCATTGACAATGCTCTGACATTGGTTCGCCTTGCTGGTCTTCAATGGGCCTCACAGGCACTGGTCTTCGTTGACAATGCTCTGGCATTGATTTGCCTTGCTTTCTTCTCTGATCTTCACTTGTCATGACTTCATAGAGAGAAATGCACCAAGGAACTTCTGGTGGTGTTCTGGTTGCTTCTTGCTGCTTCCTCGGATTCTGATTGGCAGGCCTCCTGGATTCTTGTGGAACAAGCTGCTGCTGCTGCTTAGTGTTTGGTGTTTTGGCAGTGGACTGGTCTGCTGACAATGAAGATTGGAATCACCCACAAAGAACTACTTCTAAACAGGTCCATGTCCCCCTTGTCCTATTAGCCATCTTCCTCATCTACCTTTGGTCAGTGGGCTATAAGTGAGGTTGAATCGTTTAAGAACCCTTCTTAAGGTAGGTTTTGAAAACTGTAGACCTACAAGGCAAATTCAATTAATTTTATAATAATCGGTTTCTATTTTAAAAGATGTGCTGAGGATGTGGTGCAGTGCTCTGCCCTAACCCTAACCCTAACCCTAACCCTAACCCTAACCCTAACCCTAACCCTAACCCTAACCCTAACCCTAACCCTAACCTTGCATGCCTTGCATGTCCAAAGTCTTGGGTTGGATCCTTAGCACTAGAGAATAAAAGAAAGTTGTCTTTCATCATGTTGAAATATAACTCTGCCTTTTACAGTTTTCAAATAAAGCAACTGTATGTCCTACTAAACAGTAGCAGTGCATTCAAAGGGGTGTGTGGTGCCTTCAGTTTCAGCCTCTGTCATCAGGGACAAGCATCTTCCCACAGGTGATCACCAGGTAATTAGTACTGAAAATATGATCCCAACGGAGCACGGTTTTCACGTTTAGAATTACTTCAATTCTATTAGCTTTACTGAGGGGCGCCCTAAAACTATAGAATTACCCCTGTGGAACAAGAGCAGCCCATCATCCAGCTCATCCATTATTTACCATTTAAGAATTCTTAATCTCAGTTGTTTGTATTTGACAAGTATTAAAAGAAGTTTTTTTTTCCCTTTTGTAATCGAAACTAATCTTGTAGTTTCCAAAGAAAAACATCATGGTAGATACTTTCAACATCATGAGGGGCACGGGTACAACCAGAGTTTAAAGAAACACGCTGTTTAATTAGGCCTTGCTCACTACTGAGAAAAAGATCTGACTTAGAGACACTTCCTGGGAACTAGAAATGTTTGGCTAAGGTAGGGGCACAAATAAGCTTTGCCTGAAGTAACAGGCGCTCAGTGGGTGGCAGATATTAGGGGGTAGTATCGCATTAACCAGTTTGACCCCAGAGACCACCTGGTTTGGTCTAGACTGAAGAAGTAATACTTTTTTCTAAAATAAGAGACGCTATGGTTCAAATGCATTCATTTTAAATCCTGGGTCTGTACTTCTGGGTTCTGAGTTCACTCCACAGCATTTAAGATTAACATTCTGCACTAACTCCCTCTGTGCCCATCGGCGTGAATCCCTAAGATGCAGAAGGAAAGGCCATTCACCCTGCTCCTCGCGGGCCGCACCTGCCCACTGTGGGAGAACCTTCCGCTGAAGCATCAGCTCTGGAGCAACCTGAAGCCAGAGGCTCGTGGGCTTCAGCTGTGCTTCCTCTATCCCACTGCTGCAGAGGGGACGATGAAGATCTCAGTACTCCATGTATTCTGAGGCAAGATCAGAAGCAATGAGGCAAATGCAGGTTTGTCCACGCAGTGAGAAATCTGACTGTGTGATGGGAACTGTCGAGGCACAGCTCTGTTATATGTGACTTTTGAATATTTCTATTAATTCTTTGATAATTTGATACAGGCATACAATAAATCTGATCCTATTCACCCTATCTCTCTCCTAACTTCTGCCAGATCTACCCCTATCTGCCACACACCCATGACGTCATGTCCTTTAGTTTTTTAAACCCACCAGGTCCAATTGTGCTGTTCACACACTCGTAGGTGTGAGGCAGTCCACTGGAGTACAGCTGATCTATCATGGAGCACACCACAGAGGAAACTGCTCTCCTCCTCCACGGCTGTCTGTCAATGGCTCTGCCACTAGGCTGGACAAAAGGCTGGGGACGCTTTATTCTTCTGAAAATTAGGGACCAAGTGCTTATGACCTCCTGAGCCACCATTAGATGGCACCACTCCATCTCCAAAACAAACTTCTGGCCTTAAGAATCTAAAGTTTTCCACCTATAACTCTTCATAAACAGTGATCCTATAATTTCACAAACATTTTGATTTTTTTTTTCTGGAAATGAGGTCGTTCAGCACAGTTCTAATCAGTGCCAGTGAAATAAAACATGTGTTTCTCCCCTGTGATTCAAAACGTCTACATAGAAAAGTGACTTCTTCCTGAAATTCTTCTGGAGTCTCCTCTGCATCTAGTTGTTGGAAATACTCGGGTTCTACTTAGAAAAAGACCTGTGCTTCCTAGAGAGCTTGATTGTGCTTCCCAGAGGTAAAGAAAAGAAAAACATGATGAACTTGGAGGCTTCAACCCAGAGGCCAAAGGAAGACATTTAGTACAGATTGTGTCTATAAAAAAGATCACAGAAGGTTACTTTTGGCAAGAATTGAAAGGTGCAATCAGGCCCTGGACAGATGGTTAGCAGTAAAGAATAACTGTATGCTAATCCACCACAGACTCCAAGCTGAGATCCCAGTACCTGTGTCACACAACTCACAACTGTCTATAACCTCAGCTCCAAGAGACCTTCTTCTGGTCTCTGTCTACACACACAAACGCGCACACACACATGCACACATATGCACACATGCAGGAACACACAAAAATAATAAATCCTTTTTGAAAAATATAAAGAATCACCTCTTTTAAAATAGACTTCCAAGTTCAAGACCAGCCTGGTCTACAGAACGAGTTCCAGAACAGCCAGAACTACAGAGAAAGCCTATCTCAAAAATACCAATAAAAGAAAAAGAAAAAGAAAAGACTCGCAGGCTATTTTTTTTAATCATCAGGAGCTACAACAGTCGAGGTCCAAATTTCTTCATAGTGTCACAGGACACACCGTTATTTTGGCAGAGAATGTTCTCTCGCTGTAGCCTCCCAATGTCTCCTCAGACCAGGGTCACCTAGAAAGGTACAATTATTTTTCATGACAAGACATCCATGTACACACACACACACACACACACACACACACACAGGGCTCAGAAGGCATCCTACCACAGACACTATGAAGCCTCTCTGGAACACCAAGGGCTCCTGGGGTGCTGGCCCTTAGAGACCTCCTCAACAGGAGGCAGTAATGGAACCCAGAGCCAGCCTTGATTTCTAACCTGGTCTTTGCATATCCCCAGTTTGGACACATGCTGGGCCATAAGGTGCATCAAAACCAATCACGAAGAGCAGCTGCAGCAGCGGGACAGTCATGGGGGCCGGGGGCATCCACCCCCGCAAACTATGTGGTCAGATTCCAGACCTTCAGTTTCCAGAGTCAAGAGACCAAATGCAAAGAGCACTGCATCCTAAACCATCCTGACTCGGGACACTCATCATAGCAACATCACAATAAGCAGATGCTTGGGGTAAATGGGGAGCATGGGGAACCCACAAATCTGACAGCAGGGGAACCAATGAAAGCCTGTATTTGAAAGAATCATATAATAGAGATTGGGATAGACGTGCATCAGCATCCTGAAGTCAAATCAGTGTGTGGGGTGCACCCCAGCAGGCACAGACCAGGGGAAGAATAGTTTGGAGACACTGGGCATCCCCTCATCCCTGCTGCGTCCATCTTGGCTGTCCTGGTTTGCTTTGTAATAAAACATGCCTTGTGTTGCTGTGATAAAACACTGGCTAAAACTTTCTTGGGAAGAAAGGAGTTTATTTTAGCTTACAGTTTATAATCCATCATCAAGAAAAGCTAAGGGAGGAGCCTGGAGGCAGGAACCTGGAGGCAGGAACCCGGAGGCAGGAACCCGGAGGCAGGAACCTAGAGGCAGGAACCTGGAGGCAGGAACCTGGAGGCAGGAACCACAGCAGATGACAGCAGAACCCTGCTTGCTGACTTGCTTCCAGGCACAGAATCAGCTACCTTTCTTACACAGCCCAGACTTAACCATCTAGAAATGTCGCTGCTGCTGCTGGTATGCTAAACCCTGCCAGAACAGTTAATAAACAAGAAAATGCCCTGCAGAGATTCTGATAGCAAATCCGATGAAGATGCTTCCTTTACTGTGGTTTCCTCTTGTAAAGAGTGTCAAGAAGATAACCAAACATAAGTGTCAATGGCCAAGAGGAAAAGCCAAACTTGCCAGTATTAGGAACTACAGTCTGTCTATCTGCATGTGCCTCTTCCAGGGCTCCAGTGAAAGTGGGTAGTTAAAAACAAAAGTGAGACAGGATTTCCAACACCAACCACTAGCTAAGACAGTGTGCCCAAGCTCAGCCACCATCCTACAAGGAACTGGTTTGTTTTTACCTTAATTTTTAAAATAAATGTTTGTTAGTCATTTTCAAAATAAAACAAGAAAGAATATGTAGGGCTGTAGAAATGGCTCAGTGGTTAAGAGCATTGACTGCTTGCTCTTCCAAAGGTCCCGAGTTCAAATCCCAGCAACCACATGGTGGCTCACAACCATCAGTAATGAGATCAGATGCCCTCTTCTGGTGCATCTGAAGACAGCTACTGTGTACTTAGATATAATAATAAATCTTTAAAAATGAAGGAAGGAAGGAAGGAAGGAAGGAAGGAAGGAAGGAAGGAAGGAAGGAAGAATATGCAATACAATCTGAATATGGCATTTTATCCAGATTTTATAGGGCTTTATGTACTTTCCCTCTCCTCCAGGATATATTGTTTGGTCTTGTGTTTTCTCTAAGGTTATGTCAGTTTCTCAGATTTTTCTTATGACATTGTCATTTTTGTGGCATCCTAACTAGGTATTTTTAGCATGTATCTCAACTAGAATTTCTCTGATGCTTTTCTCAAATTAGACTGGAGTTTGGGTTTGGGGAGAAGGCAACAGGCTGGTGAAACTGTCACTCATCATCCTACCAATGGTGCATGCCACCCACATGAAGATGGCGCTGAGCCCAAGCAGTGAGTCGAAGGTCTCGGGTCTCCACTGCCAACACTCGTTTTTCTTTGTTCCTTCTATACCATAGAAGGAAGCCCTTATGGACAGCGCCTTTCTTCCACAATCACTTTAAAAATCCAAGCCATTTTCTTTTAAATAAGTCAAGACCATGTATTTCATGCACCCTTCCATGCATTTAGTAAAAGCCATACCAGATACTTTGATACATCACCTTGAGGTTGTATTCCAATACATATAACTGCATAGTGGCATCAGATCTGAAGATGCAGGGGATGCAGAGAAATCTAGCAGAATACAGGATCATGATCACATGTTCATAAAAATATGTTGCCAAAAGGTTGCCAATTCCAGATTTTTGTTGTTCTTCAAATTCTCTTGAGCCCTGTGTGCCAACCCTCCTTGTTTCTTCTAATTGTCCCTTGGTTACAGGTCCTGAGAGAAATTGATGCTTCTTACTGCCAATCCATCCCCAATATCCCGTATCTACAGTAATTGCTCAGTCAGGTGTCTGAAGCAACTGTAAAATCTCTAACAACATCATCTATTGTCTTCTAACCTTTACTTTGTTCCCCGCAAGTTCAAACAGGCTGTTGGTCTGAGCCAGTTTGCATGCTGAAGACCTAACTGCATGGTAGAACTCTGTAGTGATCTGCGACCTTCTGGAGTGATCTGTGACCTTCTGTAGTGACCTGTGACCTTCTGTGACCTTCTGGAGTGATCTGTGACCTTCTGTAGTGATCTATGACCTTCTGTAGTGACCTGTGACCTTCTGTAGTGACCTGTGACCTTCTGGAGTGATCTGTGACCTTCTGTAGTGATCTGTCATCTTGGCTGAAGGCTCCGGGGCCCAGGTTTCTCCTTCCCTATCTGTACCCTGCTTATATTACCCAGATATTTTGGTCTTCTACTGAGTCCGAAGCCCGTGGCTTTATTGCTTTGTTCTCTTTTCGTAATCAATGATCGATTCTCAGTTCAGTCCAATTTACTGTAATACTTTTAAGTTTCATAAATCATGAAATAATATACTCTTCATTATTCTTTGCCTACTAAAAATCTGATTTTATTCCATATATGGCTGTGGATAATCTGTATTTTGGACAAGTACAACTCCTGATAGTACAATATCCTAAAAATCAAAATTGATTATGAAAAAGGACTGTTTAGAAGAATTGTGCTTTCCCTTATTCCCAAATGGGGGTTGGGTTTTGTTGTTTGTTTGTTAAATTCTTTTTTTATTTTTAGTAAAATATGGTCTTTTATTTACTATTTTGGACATCTCTTCCATTTTTATATAATGTGAACTTAACAATGAAATTATTAAAAGAACTTTTGTTGTTTTGTTGAAGTAAAACAACTTCTTGAGTCACCTGCACTGGCTGCCTGTGATGCCCACGTGATCTGGTAGTGCGCGAGGTCACAGACATCCAGCCGAGTGCTGGCTCGCACAGCGCAGCCCCTTCTGTCATCCTCTAACTGACACGAGACACTGTGTAGACAGGCAGTCCCTTTAGTTAATTTCCAATTTCACAGTGCCTCAAGACAACAACATCCTGTTAAAACAGAGCCTCAAAGTGAACTAAAAATGTCTGAACACCATCAATTCCTCAGCTGACTTCTAGAACCTCAACACGTTTAAAACTGATAAAAGCCAAGTGTAGACATTACAGACATTTCCACCCAGGAGGTCCGAGGCACTGAGCCCTTTACCTCTCCATCATCTGTCTCTCACACTGAGCAGGTGAGACGGGACTGGCGTGTCAGCTCAGCACGCTGCAACACTCTTCTAGCATGTCTGTATCTGTGAAGAATGACCCCAGTCTTCCAGCTCCAGAGCAGTCGGTGGATGGATGGATGGATGGATGGATGGATGGATGGATGGATGGATAGATAAATAGATAGATAGATAGATAGATAGATAGATAGATAGATAGATAGATACAGACAGACAGACAGACAGACAGACAGACAGACAGACAGAGACAGAGAGACAAAGAGAGACAGAGGAGAATGAAAAAATGATGTCTGGGCTGGAGAACGACTCAGTGCTTGTGAACACTTGTTAGTCTTCAGGGGAACTGAGTTTAGTTCCCAACACCTATATCAGGTGGCTCACAATAGCCTGTTGCTCAGGCAGATCTGTTACCCTCTTCTGGCCTGCACACACACACACACACACACACACACACACACACACACACTAAGTGATTCCTGGAAAAGTGTTGCATTCATTATTTCATCAAATCTTCGTGACTACCTTTTTCTAGACAGTTTTTGTTAATTTTTTTATTGTTTGGGAATTTCATCCATTCATATAATGTGTAGATCAAATCTACTGCCCCTTCCCTCCCTTCCACCCCATCCCTCTCCTATGGCATGAAGTCCCACCCCTAGCCAAGAAGCCAGTCAGCTGACGGCTGCTGAGGAGGAGTCCATTTTGTTCACGGATATAACCCAGTGCAAAGCCACTCGTGGGCCAACAGATGAGCGGCCTACACCCACGCATCTACACCCACGCATCTACACCCACGCATCTACACCCACGCACCTACACCCACGCATCTACACCCACGCATCTACACACACGCAGCTACACCCACGCATCTACACACACGCAGCTACACACACACGCAGCTACACACACGTAGCTACAAGCTGCTTGTGATAAAAACTGACGGTCAATTCTGTGTTCATTGTTAGCCCCTCACAGTCTGTAATCCATGGTGCCCATTTAACAACCGTTCCACTATTTTTCAATGATATTAAATACTCAAGATGCCATGTACCATGCTGGCAAGAAATCCCAATTTTCTTCTTGAAGCTCCCCTCCTTACGCGCTGCACAATTCCAGAGGTTTCTGCATTCCTAAAGGAGGTTCAAAGCTGACCTCTGCCTGCTGCCCAGGGCCTGCTGCTAGGGGCTGTGGCTTGCCTCCCTCACTGTTCCCAGGTGCTGGCACAGTTAGGAGTGGGCCTCCCACTCCACTGTCTGGGCCCCTTCTCTAGGGCCACCATTAGGCCCCAGGACCCATAAACGGCCCCTATCCCGTGCACAGCAGTTCCACGGAGCTTAAAGAGAAGCTGAGTGGGAGCGGTGGTGGGACCGACGTGCCCTGGCTCTGCTGACATCCACTCAAGACTCAAGAGCATTCGGGACACACGCTCTCCGGGACCACCTGCTGTCGTCCAAAGCCCGAGAAGACTGTAGGAAACATGACTAGATAAGATCTGTACATCGAATGTCATCTTTAACGAGTTCTGTCTCAATAAAAAGAGTAACTCTTCTAGGGATCAATGGTCACGTCTCAGGCACCCTTTCTCACTATCATGTGAACAGTTACAAGAAAATGGATTGTCTAATAATACATTTGAAGGAATAATGTTCCTTTTTTTCCACTGCCTCAGAATATCCATCATTTTCACTGTCGACTTGTAAGCTTTCAAACGGAGAGACTTTCTTCCCCTGCACCCAAAAATGTCCCTTTCCCCACCTCCATAGGACACCTCCAAAAATGGAATTCCTACAAGCTTCCCTGTGAAGACTGTATTACCTGCATTTCTGAGCCCTGCTTTCCTTGTTCCTATTACTCGTGCCCTGTCTTGTCTCTGCTCTCTCTCCCACTTTCTTTCTCTCTTTGTGTGTGTGCACGCGCGTGTGCTTGTGGAGTGTGTGAGAACCGATTCCACAAAGTTGTGCATTACCCTCTGCACAACCATACATCATGTACACACACACATAATTAATAATAACAAAATAAATAGTAGTAATTAATAATAGTGATAATACTAAAGATTTTCAAGCTTTTTCCATGTGTTAGTTTTCTTTCAGTCTTCTGTCCTGAGCTCGGTCTTATTCTAAATCAGTAATCAATAATTTTTGTTTCAAATAAAAAGAATATATTACACATGGAATTACTTGTTTGAGTTCACCCTGCCGAGATTACATCTTATCCAGTGGATAAGCATCTCTAAGTCTTATCTGTGCTTCTAATGCTCTTTCCACATCAGAAAATGCGGAATTAAATCATCTGCCTCAAAGGCTATTCGTTGTGCTATTGAAACAATGTTTCTAACAATGTTAACCCCATACCTAAGACACCTGCCCATCAATGCATACAAATCATAACACTGATAGTAAAAAGCTTCCCTCTGCATGGCTGCTTCCAGAAGCAAGACATTATACATTTTAAGCAACTAAAATTGGAACTCACTGCAAATGCTGAGAAAAGGCTTTCAATCGCTACCAACTCTAGAGGCCAATGCTGAGGCCCGAGCAGCTGGCGTCTCCTTTGGCCAGCCTGCAGTTGGGCATTTTGTTTTCTTTTGCTTAACACTCTGCAGTTCAAGGTGAGCAATTTATTCTGTCAGGAATCTGTTCGCATGACTGCATAATCCTTTCGCAGCTATACTTTCATAAGTAATGTACTATCTGAAGTCACTGAAATTATTTTAAATATAGACAAGGGATGATCAACAGCAAGGGCAGTAAGGGGGATGACTACATCCTCATAACGTGACGCCATCTTACTTAGAGACAATCACACCGATGCCAGCTTCGCAGTAGCAGTGTGTAAGAAGATATATGGTAGATAGAATTGGGTAAACTGTTAAAATAACAAGCTATATCTATGTGGCTTGTTGCCAAGTTTTAAAGAATAGTTAAGTTTTTATTTCTTTTATAAATTTTATATGTTTTGTCTGCATGACATATCTATGTACCACACATATATGTGCCTGATCCTCTCAGAGGCTACACAGCGACATTACACCAACTTCGTTTTCTCTCCTAATAATTGCCACTTCCGTCCTTCCTAAACCTTGGGCTAAATTATTCTCTTTTTTGTTCGAATATTAATTTTAATTATGAGAGTACACTTTTGTTTGTGTTGGAGTATGTGCATATGCGTGTGGTTGCCCACGGGGACCAGAAAAGGACATTGGATCTCGGGAGCTGGCCTCACAGGTAGTGAAGACCCACCTCACCGTGTGAGTGCTGGAAAACCTTGATTAACTGCTGGGGCATCTCTCCAGAACCAACACTTACAAATATTGAAGAAAAAGGTGTCTGTCACTTTTCTCTGAGGGCTTGGAACCATTAAAGATAATAACCGACTAAGGGAACAACACCATCTTGTCCTGACTCTATTTTGTGTCAACTTAGACATGTCCCAGCCACTACCCCCACAGCAGCCACACCTGCCTTGGCTGTGTGACCCATTTGAGATTGCCTGTGACCCTAGTCCAGATGTATTAGAATAATTAATGGTGTAAATATAAACTAATGCCGGGCAGTGGTGGCGCACGCCTGTAATCCCAGCACTCTGGAAAGCAGAGGCAGGTGGATTTCTGAGTTCGAGGCCAGCCTGGTCTACAGAGTGAGTTCCAGGACAGCCAGGGCTATACAGAGAAACCCTGTTTCGAAAAAAATATATATAAACTAAAAATAACTGATAAACATATAAATCAAAATTAGTTGTCATGTTAGGTCTGAAGTAACTACTATGTTCACCAAAACTGATAGTGCACATTATTCTGACCCTCACCTAAGAATTGTGTGATTTCTCACGTTGGTAATTTTAATAATACATCCTCTTTTTTTCTTCATCTAAATCTAGTTCCACTGCTAGCTGGCTAACATGAATTGACTTACTTGAATTTCTCTTGAAATGTGGACTCTCTCATTTCATGGTCACCCAATTTTATATATCTCCTGCTTCTGAATTATATTACGAGAACTTCAGGATATATATGTGTGTGTGTGTGTGTGTGTGTGTGTGTGTGTGTGTGTGTGTAAAGACAGTGATATAGCAATGGCCTAAGGAACAGGCTCTCATTTGCTTCTTCTCGGGGCTCATTTTCATGACTCCTGGCTACACAGTCCTGATTCCCTTCTCACGCGCCGGTGTCAGGCCTCCTTTCCTTCATCCCTCCTTCTGACACCAATAAGAGGCTGACCTCCCCACTCACACACACTCTCTTTTAACAGAGTGTTCAAATCTACATTTCCAGCTTAAATTTTCCAATTCTCTAATTCCTTTCAGACTCAGGTCTCCAAAAGATTATTTGCTATCTCAGTTAGAAAAAACATTTTAATCTAATCATTATTTTCTGAATATTATGACATATTTATATAGATCCAAGATTAAAACTTTAGAAAAAATGTTCTCATTTTCATTCATCTACTGCTTCCTCCCCTATGGAAAACAATTCTTAATAGACAGACTTCTGAAATGAAGTGTTAATATAATTGTGTATTCCATGAGCATGTGTACCATCAAACAGCATACATGCATACATACATACATACATACACACACACATACACACACACCACCACCACCACCACAACCACCACCACCAAGAAAACAAAAAAACAAGGGCATATGTTCATGGATAGGTAGGTTTAACATAGTAAAAATGGCCATCTTTACCAAAAGCAATCTATAGAATCAATACAATCCCCATCAAAATTCCAAAACAATTCTTCAAAGAATAATTCTCAACTTCATATGGAAAAACAAAAAACCCAGGATAGCCAAAAAAAATCCTGAACAATAAAAGAACTTCAGGAAGAATCTCCATCCCTAACCTCAAGCTGTACTACAGAGCAATAGTAATGAAAAACGGCATGGTATTGTTGCAGAGACAGACACATTGATCAATGGAATCCAACTGAAGTCCAGAAAGAAACCTACATACCAATGGACACTTGGCTTTTGATAAAGAGGCCGAAACCATAAAATGGAGAAGAGAAAAATCAGGTCCAAGTGGACTGAGGTCCTCAACATAAAACCAGATGCACTAAATCTCATAGAGGAGAAAGTGGGAACGAGCTGTGAAAGCATTGGTAAAGAAGACAATTTCTTGAACAGAAAACCAATAGCTCAGACTCTTAACTAACATCAGGAACTGATAAAGGGGGCCTCATGAAACTGAAAAGCTTCTGTAAGGCAAAGGACTGTGCCAATAGGACAAATCAGTAACCTACAGATTGGGGAATGATCTTCACCAATCCTACACTTGACAGAGAACTAATCATCAAAATCTATAAAGAACTCAAGAAGTTAGACACCAACAAACCAAATAACACAATTTAAAAATGGGGTACAGAGCTAAACAGAATTCTGAACAGAGGAATCTCAAATGGTCAAGAAACACTAAGAAATATTCAGTCGCTAGTCCTCAGGGAAATGGAAATCAAAACAACTCTGAGATTCCATCTTGCACCGATCAGAATGGCTAAGGTCAAAACCTTAAGAGATAGCACATGCGAGGCAGGATGTGGAGCAAGGGACACACTCATCCATTGCTGGAGGGATTGCGAACGTGTGCAACCACTTTGGTAATCAATTCAGTGTTTTCTCAGAAAACTGGGAGTAGTTCTACCTCAAGACCCAGCTATGACTCCTAGACATGAAACCCAAAAGATGGTCCATCATCCCACGAAGACACATGCTCTACTATGTTCATCGCAGCTTTATTTGTGATATTCAGAAACTGGAAACAACATAGATATCCCTCAATTGAAGAACAGAAACAGAAAATGTGATACATATAGAGATGGAATACTATTCAGCTGTTAAAAGCAAAGACATTCTGACTGGTGTGAGGTGGAATCTCAGGGTTGTTTTCATTTGCATTTCTCTGATGACTAATGATGTTGAACATCTCTTAAGGTGTTTCTCAGCCATCCGAATTTCTTCTGGTGAAAATTCTTTGTTTAGCTCTGTACCCCATTTTTTGATAGGGTTATTTGGTTCTTTGGGGTCTAACTTCTTGAGTTCTTCGTATATATTGGATATTAGCCCTCTGTCGGATGTGGAGTTGGTGAAGATCCTTTCCCACTTTGTTGGTTGTCGTTTTGTCCTTCTGACAGTGTCCTTTGCCTTGCAGAAACTTTGTAATTTTATGAGGTCCCATTTGTCAATTCTTGGTCTTAGTGCATAAGCTATTGGTGTTCTGTTCAGGAACTTTCCCCCTGTGCCTAGGAGAGGACCCTGGGCCTGGAAAGATTGGATCCAGTTTTGTAGAGAAACTGTGGGGGGAGGGGGAATGATTGGGGAATAGTTGGGGGGAGAGGAACTATGGGACATAGGGAGGGGGGGAACTGGGAAAGGGGAAAGCCTTTGGAATGTAAACATAGAATATAGAAAATAAAAATTAAAAAAAAAAAGCAAAGGCAATCATGAATTTTGCAGGCAAATGGCTGAAAGCTAAGGATATGACCCTGAGCAAGGTAATCCAGTCCCAAAAGGATATGCATGCTATGTGCTCATTTATAAGTAGATATTACTCATAAAACACAGGATACCCATGCTACATCCCAAAGACCCAAAGAAGCTAAACAAGACGGAAGGCCCAAGCAAGGATGCTTGAATCTCACTTAAAGGGGGGGATAAAATAGTCCTAAGAAGCAGATGGAGGGAGGGAACGGGTGGAAGGGTACGGGGAGGGGAATGAGGCATTCAGGATCAGGTGTGTGGAGGGACAGAAGCGACGACCAGATGGCTATGAGAATGACCGGAAATCTCCAGCTGATGGGGGGAGAGGAGATGGGATGCATTCCAGGACAAGACAGAAACCTGGGATGAGGAAGGCGCCCAAGAACCAACAGAGGTGACTTTAGCTATGACTCACAGCATTGGGGATATGGAACCGGAAATGGCTGCATCTTGTAACCAGGCAAGAACCCAATCCACACACGAAACTTCCGGCCCCAAGTGTATCCTGTCTACAGGAAATGCAGGGACAAAGATGGAGCAGAGCTGAGGGAAGAGCCGACCAGTAACGGGCACAGTTTGCGACCCTTTCCATGGACAGGCCACTCCCTAACACTACTGATGACGCTGCTGCACTGTGCTTGCAGACAGGGCTTAACATAGCAGTTCTCTGAAAGGCTCCACCCAGCTGCTGACTCGGACAGACGCAGACACTCACAGGCAAACAGTGGATGGAGCCTGGGGACTGTGGTAGATCAATAGGAGGGAGGATTGTGACGCCCAAAGGGGCTGGAACCCCACAGGAAGACCAACAGTCAACTAAGCTGGACCCTTAGGGCATCGGAAACTGAACCACCAACCAAGGAACATACTCGGGCTGTACCTAAGCCTCCCTGCACATATGTAGCAGATGTGCATCTTGGTCTTCATGCCAGTCCTAAACAAACTGGAGCCAGTGCTATCCCAAAAGCTGCTGCCCGAACATGGGATATGTTCGTCTAGCTGGGCTGCCTTGTCTGGCCTCGGTGGGAGAGGGTATGCCTAGTGTCACAGAGATTTGATGTGCCAGGATGGGAGGATACCCAGGAGGCCCCCACCAGCTCAGAGGAGATGGGGAGGGGCCATGGGGGAAGGTTTGAGGGGGTTGGCTGAGAGGGGGGCAGTGAGCAGGATGTAAAGTGAATAAGTTAAAAAATAAATAATAAATAAATAAGTAAATAAAAGTTAGAAAGCAAACAAGACAAAAACAAAACAAAATTTAAAAAGCCACAAGGGTGCATCAAATGATGATATAATTACAGACATATTTCTAGTAGCTTCAGAATACACTAGTCAATACCTTTGATAGAGTAACACTAACAGCAAATACAATTGCAAAGTAAGCTTGTATTTCACTTAGCATCTTCAAAAATATCAATATTATGTTAAAACCAAATGATTTGGCTTTAGAATATAGACTTAGAGCCAGCCACACTTTGCTCACTGTGTTATGTACTTTTGGAGCTTCCGGTATTATACGATCCAGCAAGTGATGACTACGGAGGAGAAAAGGGATTACATAAAGCCTCCTCGAATGTGCAGTGCGATCGTCTCATGACTGGGTGAAGCACACCATGTTTCCTGGCTTGTTCCCACGGAATGACTTAGAAACAGTAGTAATAAGCTTCACCGATGCCCAGAGATGCGTCTCTGACATCATTTCTCAGGGAAAATGAGCCAAGGTTTCCTAAAGAACTAATGTCTAGGGGGATCTGCCAAGAGTCTACAATGATGCTCTTGGGGATTAATGGAATTCACATCAGGAAAGCAAAAGAGGAACAGGAAAGAAATCCAATAATCCCCAAGGCAAAACTTTTAAGTATCAATAAAAAACAATTGCTATACTATTGTTACACTTTTTAAAATTTTAGTATTAGATTTATTTATTTATTCCCTTTACAACCCAATATCAGCCCTTCCTCTCTTCCCAGTACCCTTCATTGCAAGTCCTCCCCCTTTCCCCTTCCCCTTCTCTTTGGAGAAGGAAAAGCTCCCTCCGGATGTCAACCTCCCCTCTATGTACTTATTCCGTGTGTGCATGAACATGGAGTGCCCACGGCCCCGGGGCTTGGCGATCCCTGACAGTCCTGGAGACCAAACACAAGCACACAAGCTCAGAGCTACACGCCGTCTCGTGCAGAATCTCTGAAGAGCCAAATCTCTTACTTTGGCTGGATTTCTGAGGGTCACTGTTTGATGTAAAATATGGATCTGGGCGAGCAGCTTCGCGAATTTTTGACAAAGATGAGCCCAAAGAGACCGGTAGACATCTAGAAAATCAGCACTAAGCTGCAAGAAGCACCAAAGACAGACACTTGCCAGCAGTGCGAGCCACGATCACAAAAAAAGACCCTGTTTACATCTGTCTTCCGTGAGAAGCCATGGTTGAGGAATTCACAGTGCAGAGACAGACCGTCAAGCATGGAGCAGGGATACCATTCAAATAAAATGTGAAAATAATAATCCACAATGAAGAAAAACTCTGAGAATTTCTTTCTCACAGCTTTCCTTTTGAGAAAGGATTGTCAAAGCAATATTTAAGGGCACCAGAATGTAAACTGAATCTGCATGAAAAAAGTAAAGACTATGGGCAAAGCGCCCACAACAGGAATGCAGAAATCCACAACAGCATTTATGACACACAGGAAACATGGGGTTGCTGGCGGTGATGAGTTGGTGTTTGCTTCTTTTGGGGGTCAAGGTTTCTTTGTTTTGTTTTGTTTTGTTTTGTTTTGTTTTGTTTTGTTTTGTTTCTGTTCTTTTCAATCCTGTGGGGTGACTGCGGAGCTCTACACATACTTAGCTTAATAACTGACTGTGGTTGTTAGGTTAGAGTTCTGTGATGCCCGGGGCAACCCACAAAGTCAGCAGAAGGATCAGAATAGAAGGAGCAGCCTTGAGGCTGAGACAGCTCTGAGGAGATGAGGAGGAGCCTGGGACAGGTGATGGGCGCTGACCCTGTCACGTCTGCAATCATATTAAGTGTGAATAAGTTATGCAGCATAATCTCACAGCTGCCTTTCTTAAGTGCTTTTTCTCAGGAGGACAAAAATCATAATCTATTCAACAAATGTCATGTACACCCAACAAATGCCACTGTACACCCAAATGGAAATAAAAGTAGTGAAGCCCCAAATTGCTAACACAAAATGCATTAAGAGATAAAGCTGTAAAACTTAACAATCCTGGTAGTGAATTTCTGAGGCCTGGGCTTAGGAAATGGTTTTATAGATCTGATATCAAAGCATAAGGAACTGAAGAAATCCTACACAAATCATCGACATAGTGGCTCTGTCACCAGCCCCCAAAGGACAGAGAAGCTAGCGAGAAAGTAAAAATGGGAGTCTGTACACTGATGGGAAACACTGACAGGTGTAATAGCTGGTAAGAAAGTCTCCAACATTCTCCATTAACTGCTACAATTCCATAAAAGTAACCAAATAACCAAGATTATAAAATGGCAAAGGAGTTGGAAAATATTTCCCCAAATAAGATATGAGCCGCATGGACAAAGAAGGAACTATTGATCTGGGAGACTGATCAAAACTGCAAGGAAATCACACTTTACACCTAACAGGATACCCACAATTAAAAAAATAACTAAAACCTTAGCAAAGACGAAAGAAATAAATATCCTTAGGTTACGGGGAAAAAAAGGTTACTAAAAAAAAATACAAAATGGCACATGCGCTCACGCGAGCGTACACACACACACACACACACACACACACTTTTCCTAACTGCCAACAATTCTTCAAAAAGTAAGACACAAGCCAATCAACAATAACCTTTTATAATAAGTATATCACCATAAAAACTGAGGCTGTCCTGGAACTCACTCTGTAGACCAGGCTGGCCTCGAACTCAGAAATCCGCCTGCCTCTGCCAAGTGCTGGGATTAAAGGCGTGCGCCACCACCGCCCGATCCAAAAACTGAGATCTTATGGTAGACTAATAGTTACAAAGTAGAAGGAACAAAATACCCATCAATTAGTAAATGATAAATGAATGCTATATTCACACACTAGATTACTATTTGGCAATTAAGGAAAACGTACAGGTGTCTCTTGCAAAACATACAAAATGAAAGAGGCCAGACACCAAAAACATAATCAATGTAAATTATCAGTGTTTAAAAAGTAGGTGTTTCCCTGGGTCTCCTCTGCCTCCTTCAACAGTTCAAGCAAAATTCAAATAAAATGTCTGGGACAAGGCACCTGGATGCCTCTGGAATGTGTGCCTTTGAGCTGACGTACTCCGAGCGCTCGCCTTGGCCTGTGGGCATGCTCTCTTCTCTGTCTCTCCATTTCCAACTCTAGCTGACTAGTCTTCAGGCAGCTTGGGAGCCTTCTCCCGCCACATCTCCATCAGCAGTGGGAGCACAGCAGCTGAACGACTAACTCTCCAACGCTCTAAGGCCAGCGCACATAGACCTGTCTAAGCACAGACTGAAAAACTCCAGTACCTCATGGGGTTTCCTAAATGTACACTGATTACCTGCAGGGATCCCACGGAAAGCAACACTTTTATATTTTCTTTCAGCTAGCCAATATCTGAAGAGTAAGGATAGCACTTTATCTCCAAATAATTTGCATAAGTACAAACATGCAAATGCAATGGTGCACGCAAAGATAAACAGAACCAAACTGCTGTCCCACTACTTAAGGACTAATATCACTCTGATCTCCTCACAAAGGGATTGCCATACATACAGTGTTTCCTACAGAGGGCTGTGGGATATATGTGGAGCCCAGTGATATTACCAAATTCTCAAAGTCCATGGCTAAAGGAGCTAGCAAAACCCTCTTTCCAATGAGCACAGAGACTCAAAACCTTAAATCTCAAAATTTCCTCAGAGCACTGTTCAGTTGTTAGAACACTTGAGAGTCTTTCCATTTTGACTCATTCACACTTACAGAAAATAGCTCTTGCATAAAGATAGTATAGTTAGTATTTTTTTTTTAAAAAAAAATGTGACTTGGTTGTTAATTTTCAGTCATCCTAGCTCAATAACGGCAGGATGCCCCGCCCCTTTCTCTGTGGTGCCTGCTGCACGCAGAGGTTATCAACTAACCAGGACACACGAGTGCCTTTTCTGGAGTTAGCATTTTTATAGAAGGCTATTTTATATCTTCCAACCTGTGTCACACGTAAAGGTGGCTATTTATAATTACGGCCATCTCCGCACTAGCTTGGCATTTCATTTCCCTTCCCCTATGGCGCCCTACAGTTGAAGGCAAACTCTGTTGAGTTATTTAAGACCAGCCACAATAACGACGCTGGAGAGAAGGCTACTTGGCGAGGATTATATAAGACCAAGCACTCAAGGCCCCAGACAGAGCAGCAAATTATAAACCCAAGTACTTGGTAGCATGGAACCGAACGGGCTAGTTGAAATGCTAATTGCCTTTCAGGAAAACTAAAGACAGACAGGGGACCTTGTACTTCAGAGAATGAAATGCATTTTTACTCCACGTCTGTACCCTTAGCTTGCTGAGAATTATTTGAAATCTATTCATAAAAGGTAGTTGTTTCCATCACCTTTAAGATGTGGGAAATTCACTTAGCACTCCAAATTCTCAGCACTCCAAAGCCGCTGATGCACCACGATGTGAACAGACCACTGGCTCAAAGCCACGCTAAGCCCCTAATCAAGAAAACATGAAAAGACTCTGTTCTCAAGTATGAGATAGAAACTGAGGAAATTCACCTAGGGAAAAAAAATCAGTAACAAACTCATGAAATTAATTTTTAAAAAGCACTCTTTAAAAACACCCTTTCAATGTAATTACACTTGTGTGTACATGGAAAAAGCTCTCACTGCTTCTCTTTAAGAGAATCCAGCCTCCTTTTATAACAATAATTCTGTATTGTGTCAAAGCTCATTTATAGACAATCACTCCAACAGCCAATATTCCCGACGATAGGGAGGGTTTCCTCTAGGCTCTCCACGCCATGAATAGTGAGGAGAACTAGCCGATCAGCACCCTGCCCTCTTCTGAAGTAGAGCCAGACTTATGCCTGACTGCACAAGAAAGGGGCCTGTGACCACCTGCCCAGAGCAGGGGAGGGACTTGGTCTAGTACATTCTAAAGTGGATAGTGTGTCACAGCGGAATCGGAAAACACAGCCTTTGTGCTCCCAGCCTCCAGGGCCACAGCTCCACCCTCTTCTGCTACACCACAATCAGGCCAACAGACCTGGGGTGCAGTGCCTTCCTGTGTGGCCTGACAACCCAGCTTATGGGGAGCCCTCCCTATATACAAAGAATTTGCCTGTGCAAGCAGATGGAGAAATCAATTTCTCATACTGTTCCATTTTGCACGGTTTGTTAGTGATAGGCTTATCTTCATTTCTCAACAAACATTTTTATTGCTATATCCAAACTGCCTGGGAATGACAGACAGTAAAATTAAGTGGAACTTTAAAGCATAGATGGTTTCAATAAAGCACTGAGCTCTCACCCCGACTCGACAGGGGTTAAGGGATGGAATTCACCTCTCTGGGTGGATTTCTCCACTGTGTGAATGAGGGAGGCTGCAGTGACTTTTATTCATTGCACTGTTTGAACTTGCTGCTTGAATTCACATTATCTTGACTGTGCCATAACCTAACAAGACTGTGTAAGGACCTCAGGACATCTCCAGGGTCCATGAGCCACTGAGCCACCCCTCCAGAAAGTAGCAGAGCAGTGGTGACGCCACCACAGACATGCTATACATTCAACATTGGCATAATCAGTGAGTGCAGACAAATAACAGGGCATTGACTCAACTGGCCAACAACTTTGCCGCATCTACAGACAGTAAAGAAAGGCTCAGAGGTTCTGTCCTTAAAGGCCTTGCTTTAGAATTGGCGCAACCATGACATTTTTTAATGAACGGGCATCCATACAGCAAGGGCAGACATAGCATCTGTGAGTGACAATAAATTAACGAGCACATTCACCCATTATCAGCTACAGACGAAGGGATTTCTCAGGTGACCAAAACGAAGACAGACGGTGTGACCTGAACCGCTTCTCGGCAGTCCCACTGTGGTCACACACGAGAGGTCATCCCAGTCTGGCCACAAGGCTTCTCTTGGTACTTCAGGAGTCCATTTGTGCCTTCCACATTGATGAAGAAATGAACGTGTTTTAGAAGGTGGGGAAATTCTCCCAGGATGTAGCTCCTCCTGCCCTAGTTTCTTCATATGGAAATCAAAAGTACAGTTCGTGGTTAATTATAAAGTTGATCTGTGTAAAGAGATTAGCCGGATTCCTGGCATGCTGTGTACACCAGGCAGAAGCACACACCATAGCCATTCATGAGGCTGTAAAGAAAGCCTTTGGTCACAGCTAACTGCCGTGAAGCCCCTTCTCCCACGGCACATCGGCCCTCCTTGTCTTGAGCGTGGCTACCTCCAAGGGAAAAAGCAACTGGCATTCTTTGGTGCAACTGACCTTTTGATCCTTCACATTATTTCTAACAATAGTTTTTATTTCTATAAAAACATTTGTGTCCCAAACAATATCTCGTATTATTATTATATGACATCAAATACAATACGAATTCAACAGCAGAAAGCTAAATTATTTTCTTAAATATTGAGAATTTTAACTAGCTCATTATTCCTGCATCTGATGGCATCAAGACCTGATGTTCTCACATAGTTAGCCTTGTCGCACTGTGGACACGGTACAGTCAGATTTCTTCAGCCTATAGGAGGTGAAGGTGGTGGTCCTAACATTGAGCATAATGGACATCTGAAAGCTCGCAAAAAAGGCTATTGATCGGGTCTTCATAACTGGGGATTTGAAGCAAGAATCTTGAAAGTTCCCGGCCTCAGTGTCACTGTCTGGGAATTGGGACACTGCTCTTCAGTTTACAATGGGGATGTGTCAAATAAGGTCTCTATAAAGGGCTTCCTGGAGCTCACAGCTAATGTGTGAGACTAAGGAATGAACTGTACATATTCAGCATGGTGATTAATTGTTCAATTTTGCTTGGATGCATTTAATATATTCATTGTTTTTTTTTTAACAGATACAATCTTGAGTGATGTAACTTTTAGCTGGATTAAATCTTTGCAATCACCTAGCACCAGCAGCTTGATTTTATAAGTGAAGAAACAAAATCCTGAAGAACATTTTCATGTACAAAGTAACTTAAGTTGTGGCAGAAGTGGGATGTAATTCTCCATCACGTGCAATCGCATGCATTAACTGTAACAATTCAGATTGCATTTGTAAATGGGTAAGAGTTTGCTATGTAGCCTAGGAAATCACCCAGAACTAAAGTCTGATGCCTTCGTCCTGATCAAATGGCTACTGTCTTTTTAATGTGCTCTCTCTTTGTTTCTTTGGTCTAGTCCTTCCGGTAAATGACTCACAAAGAAGGAAACTTCGGTTCAGGAGTGGAAGATGGTTGTGACGCTCAGTGCCAAATCACCTAAGGTATCTTTTGAACCTTTCCTGTCAAGAAGTAAAATCTTAATTCCAATTTCTAAGAATGTGCAGCTTACTTATAAACACAATATATACATTTTTAAAAGCTATAGATGTTTTAAGATGTTAGTTTATACAAGTTACATACAACTTAATGTTGCACCTTAAAGTTATTTCTTTAATGAAAGTGAAAAATAGTTCAGGAAATTTAAAATATAAAAGATATGTGTATATACATATGGAATTTTTACACTCTATGCTAATTTCAAACTCATTGAAAACAACGTGTTTTACTGAAATTCCCCGACGCAGTAGGTATCTGGAACATTAACAAGATTCCTTTAAAGTTACCTCGATATTCCCACAAAGAAGTTTTATCTTCCGATCCTGCAGCTCTTGCCCAATTATTTTTCCGGACCAACTTTGAAACTTGAGTTTGTGTTTCAATTTGGGCAGAAAGAGAAAAATAGGAACTTTTCGCTCTGCTCCTCCCGGTCTTCCCTTCTCCGAGATGGCAGCTTTGGAAGCGGCTAAGCAAACCACAGCCTTGTGCAGGCGGCAGGCGCCGGGCAGCTGATCCGTTACCCGCAGCCCGCCACTGCGCCACCGCCACCGCCACCGCCACCCGCCTGCCCTCTGCTCCCACCTCCAGCAACAGGTGCAGCGGCGGCAGCCTGGGAAGCCGCCAAAGAGCCGCTGCCGCGCCCCCCAACGCCCTGCATTGCCTCAGCGCCAACCCCAAGTCACATCCTACCTGGCTCTGAGGTCACCGACATCTGCGTGCCCGCCGGTCCCCGCCGCTGCCGAGCCTCTCTTCGCACCCAGCGTTGTCCTTCTGCAACGCCCCTGTCCTCCTCCGCAGCTAATCCTTTCGCGCACTGTCCCTCCTAGCCTGAGACTCCATCCTCTCCCCTCCCCCTAGCGCTCCTCTGCTCCAATAGGACGCGGGCCCGGGGGCTGGGCTCACCTGCTCGGCGGAGCGGGGGTGATGGTGCGGGCAGCAGGCGCAGCGGGCAGCCTGGTCCCCGCTCTGGCGTGATGAACTCCCCACGTAGGCCGAGACTAATGGACTCTTCCAGCAGTCCGGCGCCCCCGCTGACCTGCCCGAACGCAGGGGCGACAGTGTGGGGTACCACAGCGCTCTGCAGAGTCCCTTAGGCGCTGAACTTCGGAGCTGCTCCTAGAGCACTCCACGCTGCCGCGCCGCTGTGAGCTGCTCCCAGGGCTCTCTCTAGGGAGAATCCTGTTTGCCCACAAGGGTGTTTCTTTTACCATCGATCGGAACCCTTCTTCAAGTGCTCACTCTGAGCATTCCCTGATTAATACCTAGAAATGAAGGCAGTAGCTCTGCACACTTACAAGGCAAGGGTTGAGGTCCACATCTGTGTCATCTCATACCTAATTTACTACTTACTGTAATAATTCCTGATTGCTTCAAGAATTAAGGGAATCAAGTTTTGTCTGATAGCACACCGGGGCATGCGTTTGTGGGGCGGGGAGGGGGTCATTATTTTACCCTGTAGGTAGACATGAAGGCCCCGGGGTGGGAACAGCTGTGGGGGTTATTTGAACAGTTGCAGCATCATTCATGGGAAGTTTCAAACAAGGAAGAAGACTAAGATTTTTGGTCCAATCCTCTGCCTCCACTTTTTGTGTTAATAATTTGTTTAATTTTATGTTTTGTTCATAGGTGTGAGAGTGACAGATCCCCTGGAACTGCAGTTGCAGACACTTGTGAGAGGCCGTGTGGGTGCTGAGAATCGAACCCAGGTCCTCTAGAAGAGCCTCATCTCTCCAGCCCCTGCCTCCACGTTTTAATGAAAGAAGCAAGGTTAAATTAAAAACAGATTGAGCCGGGCGGTGGTGGCGCACGCCTTTAATCCCAGCACTTGGGAGGCAGAGGCAGGCGGATTTCTGAGTTCGAGGCCAGCCTGGTCTACCGAGTGAGTTCCAGGACAGCCAAGCTACACAGAGAAACCCTGTCTTGAAAAACCAAAAAAAAAAAAAAAAAAAAAAAAAAAAAAAAAAAAAAACAGATTAAAAAAGAAAAAGAAAAAGATAAGAACAAACTGAACGAGTAAATGAAATAGCGAGGCCAGTGGGGGATCCTAGGCCAGCTCCCAAGTCACCAGAATGGAATAAGCTTTGATAACACACCGGGATCCAGGGGCGCCTAGTTAATATGAACTGTTACAGAATGCCTCATTCAAAATTACAAGACTCACCAAACAGCTGGGCATCGAAGGTGACTTTAGGCAAAACAGTTCCTGTACACCATCTGCGTGGGGCTGGGCATGCCCATGGCGTGGCGTGGACACCAGCAGGCATGAGCTCTCAGTTCGGTAGCATAGTAACAGGAGTTACTCCAACTCCTGCAACAGAGGCTCCAAATAGCAAACCAGCTATCCAGATAATCATAATGCAAAACAGAAAGGGGGGAAAGGAAAGAATGTGCTGGCTTGGTTTGGTTTGCTATTCGCATTGTCTCAAGCTCTGCCCCATAGGTCAGATTCCTTAGTCTTCCCTCCCGAGTCTCATCCTCCAGCCCACTGTTTACAGCCAAACACAATGTGCACTTGCTCTGAGTGTGACATTTTTCCTAGGCATTGAAATGAAAATTCATTCCCCTAAGCCCTTTCTTAGGGAAAGTAATTAATTCACTAACAATAATCATTGGGTGTTTCAGATACTGAAGAATAGGAAGTCACTGTGGGAAAAACAGCAATTGAAGACACGGTGCTGAATTTATTAAGCCTGCATTCCTTCTATGGGTGAGAAAGTTCAAACAACTCGATGTCAGAATATGAAACACAAAAGTTTACTGCCCAGAAAGTTGCAGACATTGTTGGTCAGTTTTTGTCCCTGCAACAAAACACCTGAGCCAAACAACTAAACATAACGAGAAATGTTTTATTTTGGCTTGTGGCTTTTTGATTTTTTTTTGTTTTGAGGTTCCTATCTGTGGTCTGTCAGACCATGGTTTTGCATTTTTGTTGTTTAAACACAGCATAAAAGAAAAAGAAATTCTTCAGGCAATCCGGAGAACAAAAGAGGAGGAGGAAAGGTCAGTTGTCCTACTTGGAGGATACATTTCCAGTGGCCTAAGGAATCCTTCCAGTCTTTCCCAGAAAGTCTTCCACCTCTTGAAGATGCCGCTCTGGCAACCAAGCCATTGACACATGGGCCTTGGGGGACATCTAAAATCCAAATTGTAGCTGATATCCTGAATGAAAAGAGGTGTGTTGGTTTCTTAAGAAGTGCCAATGAGCAGCATTGACTTGGAGAGGGGTTCTGAGGGATGGGGTGTCTGGGAACGCTGAAACCAGAGTCCAGTCAAATTGTGGGTCCAAGCCTATGTTCTGCTCAAGATGGATCTCTCTCTCTCTCTCTCTCTCTCTCTCTCTCTCTCTCTCTCTCTCTCTCTCTCTCTCTCTGTCTGTGTGTGTGTGTGTGTGTGTGTGTGTGTGTGACAGCTTTTCAAAGTCCTCTCTGTGGTCTGCTTGAGACAGCTTTCTCTTGCTATTCTAAAAACTGTCTGGATAGTTCATCTCTTGCAGATCAAAAGCCCATTTTTTATTCACATATCAATTGAGTCAGTATCCCATGTACTCTTTTGATTATCCTATGAATCAGTTTCCCTTGATCCCAGCCCTTTTCTTAGGAAGAGACAACACGCACGCATATATTTTTTTAACATTTGCAAAAGAATTTGGGATCTGCCTGTCTTTGTAAACTCCGTTGGGTCGGACCTTACCCTGTGATCACCATTCCCTAACTCTCTGTATCGCCTTCCTTAGGATCTTCCGGACAAGCTGGCTCTGTGCGGCTGCCTCTGCCCCTTTAGATCTGTGACGCTCCCTATACAATTCATATTGCACCCTTATGTTTTTGCATAGTTGGGGACAATATATTTTCAAATCCATGTGTTCACCATTCTTTACCACAGCTGCTGTCCTGAAGGCCACAGCATTCTACCATTTTGCTGAGACATAGATGCACCCTCACCCCCCCTAGACTTGTGCCGTCACTGATTATCATGGAGTCATTAATCTTGACAAATAGGACATTCCTCAAAGAAGGAATGTGAAAATATATACAAGCAAGCTTTATGCCCACAGCAATCATCACCACTTGTGGAGGCCCTGCTGGCTCTGTTTCAGGAGCAGGATACAAGGTCAGACTGTCCCTTACATGGTCAAACCAGACCAGCAAAGAAATCATGATCTGCTTAAAAGGAACAAGTCACAGACGCCGGAGAGCTGTGTGTTTAGCACCTAGACCGTGTATCTCCGTCCACACTCCTCAGCCCCAGTGCCTCCATGTGCTACTACTATGCTCTCTCCTCCAGCACCACCCCTCCCTCTCTGCCTGTGCCACAGCATTCCCAACACACAGCAAAATCACTCTTACCTCAGAGCCTTTGTATAAGGTTGATTCTCCCTCTGCTTGACCCTCTGCCTGGAGGTCTTCCTATGGCTGGCTCCTATCATTAAACCTTTTACTAGCCTTTAACCACTAGTCACAATGTAGGAGGGCTTTGTTTTTCAAGTCATGAATTGATAATGAAAGAAGGAGGGAGGGAGGGAGGGAGGGAGGGAGGGAGGGAGGGAGGGAAGGAGGGAGGGAGGGAGGGAGAGAGAAGGGAGGGAGGGAAGGGAGGGAGGGAAGGAAAAGAGGGAGGGAGGGAGGGAGGAAGAGAAGGGAGGGAGGGAGGGAGAGAAGGGAGGGAGGGAGGGAAGGGAGGGAGGAAAGAGAGAGGGGAAGGGAGAGAAAAGAGAGAGGAAGGGAGAGAAGGGGGAGGGAGGGAAGGAAGGGAGAGAAGTAGGGAGGGAGGGAGGAAGGAGAGTGGACCAGGACTGATTTGGAGTGAGACTCGGTGGTGGAAGAATGCGGAAGAGAAGGTGAACATTCTAAAGACAAAGCCTGGATCCCCAGTTCTACTTGAGCGCGCAGCTGAGAGAATAAGCCTCCTCCCGCCCCACCCCGTATCATCTTCATCAAACCAGATCCTAACAACTGCTCCTTAGAGCAATTGATCTTCTTAAATTCATTAAAAAATATCGGTGGTGCTATTTCCTACCTGTGGCAACTTAGTTAATCTTGCATACTAAAGGACCCCATAACTCTCCTCGGTCAATCCTTTTGGGCCCCACATGCTCCAGGGGAGGAGCAGGTCACAGGACCAGCTTGCATGAAGAACTTTTCACACAGCAACTCAGTCAGCCTAGGCACTTTTTAAAAAACCTTCTTTGGCATCCCAAAAGCAGAATTAGATTATTGCTTCGAGCCTGTCCAACTGTTCTAAACGCGTCTTAGATGGGAAAAGGGCTACCAAGAGCCTGCCACAGCTGAGTCTCTTCCCGCTCTCCTTCTTCGCAGGCTTAGAACCTTCCTCCCATCTGGAACCTCAAAATACAGCAGCTGGTGACACCATGTGTATCCTCCCGTAGGCGGTGTAGTGAAGGGCTCGCTGAGTGTTACTATTTACTGTGTGTGTGCTCTGAAATAAAAAAGCAACAGAGCTTAAGTCAAGTTCCTCTTACGGCCAGGACACAAGAATAAATGTCAAACTTTTGTCATGTCAGTTGTATGACCGAGGAAGCAATGATCAAAAGCCCATAACTTCAGGTGCAGAATCAGAATCCGTGAAGGAAATGACCCATGTACTCCTCAAGAGGGTCACAAAACTCAAGCTATGGTCATCAGAAAATAGTTGAAGTCCAACAGAACAGAGAGAATATCTTGTGTCTTGCATTGACGCATCACCTGTCAACTAAAAAGAACCAATGGCCTGTACGACAGGGCAGAGCCAAAGGTGGGGGGGGGCAGCTGGGGGACAAAGCATTCTGGGATTCGCCCCGGGAAGGTGAGCAGCTGCGTGGCAGGATGTGGGTGGGAATGATGGGTTATTTTAAGCTACGATCTGGTCAGAGCAGAGTGTCCATGTACCTGGCCAAGTTACCTGTAAATGTATTTTGAGTCTGAGTCTATTTCTCAGCACGGGTCTGGGAGGAAGAACTGGACCTAACGTCTACACAACAATCTGCTTCAGGGACAAACAAGTACATATTGTTGAGCCCTCTGTCATTACAACGCCCCAGAAAGAGTACTGTTTCACACAGAGCCTCCGTCAGGCATTGCCCCAAGCCGGTCCTCAGGTCACCACTGCCATGGTGAGAGGCAGCGTCCCTCTGCCAGACGGTCCCTGCTTGTGTCCCTCCTCGCCTGCGACAATCCTCTTCACCGCAGTCTACATGTCATTGACTATTCACTGATTCAGAGGCATTTCTAGATACTAACAGATGGTCATGGGCAGAGTACAGTCTCTGACCTTATATAGTCCACACTGTGTTAGAGAAATGATGCAAATCCAAAGCACAGGGGAAGTTACATGTTAGCTTGGCTTTATGGTGCTCTCACAGTGCCCTCTTTTGGTGCTATCTTTTAGACCAGAGATTCTCAACCTTCCTAAGGCTATGGCCCTTTAATGCAGATAAAATTATCCCATTGTTACTTGTAACTATAATTTTGCTACTGTTCTGAATCATAACGTGAATATCCGTGTTTTCTGACAGTAGGAGGTGGCCCCTGAAAGGCGACTCAGATGGCTCTTGACCCACACGTTGAGAACCACATGTTTTAGGAACACCAACCAGGCGCTCTGGTGCTCCTCACCCGCCTCTACTGTAGCACCCAGGCCTACACTACTGTGACTGAATCACCAGGAAACTCGTCAAAACAGCATCAGAAGACTTCTTCGGTAAGGTCCAAACAGTAAATATTGCAGTCTCTCGGGCAGTGTCATCTTCATTACTATGATGAGTGCTCAGAACTCCACGTTGTTTTTAGGAAGGTATCTAAGGATAGGTGAGAGCAGAGAAAGGTGCCTGAGGCAGCCAGGTAAGGCTTAATGACTGTGTGACGGGTCATCCCTGCTCTGTGCAGTTCTAGAATCCATTAGATGTTCAGTCCACAGCGGCCGACTGTCCGAGCAGGCCCAGTCTGGAGATGGCGCTCTTGGGGTATTGCTGATCTTATGCCAACTTTGGTATAGAGGAATTTTAATCCAGCAATATGGCCGCTCTGGCAAGGGGTCTCATCCAAAGATATGATCCCATTGGAAGACAGACACAGCACACACCTTATTCCCCTCTGGCTGGGATTTAGTTCCTCAAAGTACAAAGATAAGCCCTCAGTACACAATATTTTACAAAATGAATCAGAGATAAGACGTGCCCAACTAGAGGAGAGACAGGAATGAGAGGCTATTTAAGAGGAGAGAGAGAGAGAGAGAGAGAGAGAGAGAGAGAGAGAGAGAGATTGAGGGAATTCAGTTCAGTTCGGAGCAGTTCAGTTTGGTGAAGTTTAATTGAGCAGGGAAGTTGAGTTTGGGGCAGTTCACTTCGTGGAGTTCAGAGGCAGTCTTCCCAAGCAGAACAACTCAGTCAGAAGCCAATTTGAGTCAGTCAGCTTGGAGAGGAGTTTGAGCCAGAATAGTTTTGTTGAACCAGCCAGCCAGAGTTCAGGAAGAGTTAGAAAGCGTGAGTCTATTCATCAGTAAGTCTCAAGGCAGAAACATTCTAGCCCCAGGTAAGTGACGAAGCCTGGAGGCTGAAGCCCTCGAGTCCCTGGCGTGCAGAGGGTTAATGTGGCTCGCCAGCACAAATTAATGATTTAACAAGTGTATACACGTGCAAATAGAAAAAACTGCAGACGAAAATACCAGTTTATATTCAAACCTCACTAAGTTAAACTAATCAAGCAAAGGATATGTCTCAGCATTTCTAAAGCTATTATTATAGACTTAGTTCCCTAAAAAAGGGAAACAGGTTTGGTAGTTCTACTACACATGTAGTAGGTATTCTTAGAACATCACTAAGAACAGCACAGTGAAACATTAAGAGATCAGAGCACTGTAGGAAATAAACAAGCTTAAATTTGTTCATCAATTCACTTGATCACAGAAACTTCTTGCCTGTTCCTATTACAAAAAAAAAAAAAAAAAATGTACGCTTTTTGAAATGCTGTTTTTAAAGGTATTAAATTCTGTTGTAGATATTCAGGCTGGGTACCACATTTGTTCTCTGCATTTTGATCTGCATGTTACAAGGGATGTTTCTTTCATGATGAGTGACAACAAAACTTACCTATGGGTATAAGGATAAATATTAATGATGTAGATAAATCGCATGCAAGCAACAACCACATGTACACACAACTCGATAGCAAATGCTTTGGGACCTATCTCCTACACCAATAGTAGACTGGTTACGAATTTTCTTTTATTTTACTACTTACCAGGTGTAAGATTTTATTATATTATTTGCCAAAGAAGTAGTTGAACATAGTTCTATGTCCTATGCAAAATATTTTGAATCTTTTTTTAATTTGTAAGTACACTCTGTCTTCACACACTCCAGAAGAGAGGGTCAGATCTCGTTACAGATGGTTGTGAGCCACCATGTGGTTGCTGGGATTTGAACTCAGGACCTTTGGAAGAGCAGTCAGTGCTCTTAACCACTGAGCCATCTCTCCAGACCAACATTTTGAATCTTTACTTTCCCAAGATGAACACATTTTGTCCTCAAGTTATTTTTGGAAAGCATTTTCAGAAAATGCTGTTGGAGACTGTTAAAAACTCTAGTGTTTATTTCTTAGTTAGAAGCAGATTTCAGGATAGTTTTTCTTATATTTAAAAAGGAAGTGCCCTGTGAATCAGTCAGAGGTGTGTGGAGTCCTCAGTCCCTCGAGTAGAGCTAGTTAAGTCATTCTTCCAGCTTGCCTTGGTCTAGGCTTGCTGGACGGCACGTCGCACACAGAGCTTGTCACGTTGCTTCAGTGGCAGGGGTCGGAGACCATCAAGGCTCGCTAGCCGCCGCATCGGATGTCTACACATCACCATGGCAGCCTTTGTCTCCCTGTCACGGGGCCTCTGCAATGACTCAGCCATTCGTCCTCCCGAATCAATATTGAAACTCTTGAGATCTGTTCCCCGAGGTATGCGTCTGGGGTGGGAGGGGAGACCGCCAAATCCTTTACGCCTAGCGTCATGTTATAGTGAGGCCATATATGATTTCTGCTTGTGTTTCTCTTTGAGGACAGACTATACTATAAGGTTTTCACTCTGCATAATTACCTTGAAATAATTGCATTTCTGTTCTTGGCAATTGCAGTTTCCAAACACGATCCATGTGCTGCAGTAGATTTATGAAGTGCTGGATTTAAATAGTTAATTACCATGGCAGTAGCTTGGATAGGACTGTGGAGAGGTGGGGTAGAGATACGACTATTCTGATAAGTAATAAAATCTCTAAATCTTTGGTGTGTGAATATTTAAATTCCATTTTAAATACATATTGCATCTTGAAATATAATTAGTCAGAACCAGAATAAGCATGTTACATAGTATTTCCATCAGGCATTACCATTCAACAATATCTTTCCGTTTAACAACTATAAAATTATAAAATGGACCTTCTTGTTTTAAAATGCCACTTTCTTTTTTAAAAAATGTTCATAATCTTGTGTTTCTGATATGAAAGGTCACAAAATGAGTCTAGTTTTTAATCAAGCACTTACTGAGTACTTTGGACTTACTGAGTTCTCTTTGGACTAAATTCACAGCGGAGTGCATCCCTACTGTGTGAAGAGGAGACTGTGAGTTAAGAGAAAGTGCACGCTGCCTGTCAGGGCCTTTGGCTGTGTTTCGGTGTGGGGAGAGGCAGGCCGCAGTACAGGAGGACACGCCTCGCTTCATTCTTTCCTTCCAGCAGGAGCCAGCTCACACGGCAGGACCCAGCTCAGGCCCATCTGCGCTGCACAGGGCGCTCGCTGCTCTAATTAAACTGTCCTCAGCATGCTGCACCAGATAACCCAATAGAGTCATCAGTACTGGGTACGGGAAAGCTCTCCCAGGACCCCTGCTCTCTACCAAGGACTTCTCGATCTGAGGTAATGTTTATTTTACCAGCGACTCAAAGCAAACAAAGCCCCTGGAAACAAGGCTCCCACTGTATATTCATTCTCACACGGGTGGGAAAACCAAGCCCCAAAGCAAGGAGCCTTTGGCTGACGGTATGTGGGCATGGTGCAGCACTTCGAAAAGTTTATATTTAACTTGTGGGTGCCTAGTTCACGTAGCACGGAGATGAGTTTGGGGTGTTCCGCTGTTCAATTCGTTATTGAAACACGTGCAAAACCACTCAGCGAGGTCTGCCATGCTGTCTGCACGTGTTAGGCATTAGATAGTATCCGGAAACATACACTAGATTTGCCTTAATGTTTTTCTTAAAAAAAAAAAAAAGTTTAAAATTCTGAGACTATAAAAGGATGATTAATTCTGTGCCGAGAGACCGCTGCGCAGACAGGACAGCGTGGGCGTGCCCTCGGCAATCCCTGGGAGTGGTCCCAAACAGACCGGAGTGCCCTCACGCTCGCGACTGTTCCCTTTTTCCTTCCATTTTATACTTTGTTCTTCCGACGTGAGAAAGAGAATTGTGAGTATTTTCTACAAGAAGTGCTGAAGTAGCTAACTTCTGATAATTATAAAATCGCTGGTGGCCACTAGTTCAAAGGAAAATCCTTCCCAAACAAAACCAATTCTGAGCAGACTTCAACTGTGTCCCTTCATCCACTGCCAAAGGCGGTATCAATAGATGGAATTTGCGGGCTGCGGCTTTGCGGGCTCTGAAAGGCACTGAAAGGGGTCATCTTTCTGTGGCGGCTCCGCCCCCATGCAGAAGAAAAGAAGAAAAGGGAATTAAACAGCCTCAAGCTGAATTGTGCAAGCGGAGAGCAGGGAAGAAAAATTATAACCAGATGATGTATGGACGGTTTCCTTTCCTATTTTCCAGTGAGCTCAACCAGACGATCCCCGCCCTCTACTGGCAGTGGGAAGTAACTGAAAACCGTGAGAAAGAAAACCGTACAAAGTTGAAAAGTATTACAGTAAAGAAATACTTCTATAATAATGACATTAAAACATTAGGCCGAGTCTTGAAACTTATATTTTTACTATGATAATCACAAAAATGCCAAAACTTGCTAAATAGTAACAATTCCATATGATTCAAACTACTGACTCCTTTTCTTATTGATACAAAGTGATGGTCTGTTCTGTCCCTTGTCTTTGTCACTCAGTAGGAAAAAACATGCTTTTATTTAAATGATTCAAACAGCGCATAGATTAGCTACTATCTGTGCATTCCGCTAGCGAAGGGAAACTTTGGATGGAGATGCCCTTACTCAGATGCGCGGTTCTTGCCCAGGTCTAAACTTAGCAAGCAGGATAAGCTGCACACCCTGAAATGTTTACATTTATAATCTTTACATTACATAGGCCTTTCTGGACTTAAAATAACGACAGAGGCATCCCCCTCCCCCGCATATGCAAAGGTGCTGACAGGGGTGCTTGCTTCTCAAAACGGTGGTGCAACGGAGCCCCGGGCTTCGTGGCTTCAATACTTTGGAGCCCCAAAGCAGGTACTGTGGGCATAGTGTGAGAAGCAGGATCAGAGGGGATTAGAGGCTGCTGGAGCTGGGCTGGGGGGAGTGGGTACTAGGAAGAACCTGATCTCCAAACTCCAATCAGAAAGTCTAGTATCCTCTGAGGTCCCAGGGAAAGCCCAGTGCTGCAGATAGAACATAAAATCGATTAGACGCTGACTGATCATAGAAACTGTGGAAAAGAGAGAAGAACGCCGGAATGGGAAGATGAATGTGTCACTGTTTCCCGTACAACCAAGTTTAAAGACAGTGTCCTGGGAGGAGCCAAAGATGGGCAAACATTCTCTATGCTGGAGCTCAGCAGCCCAGAGCAGCACTGATATCCAAGTGACTGCACACACAGAGAGCTACAGTTGCCTCGTATTACGAGGGGGGATTTGGGCAGCAAAACTGAAGAAATTCCAGACTGTTAGTGGTAATCTTCTCTACCCAGTCACTAGAAGTGCTCAGTGCAAGTCACAAAAAAAACAAAAGAAAATAAAAAATAAAAGTAGCCACTTAGTTCTGAATACTCTCCCAGGAAAAGAATAATCCCTAGACTCTTCTTCCTAAATTGAAGCCAAGGATGAGAGCTATTCTGGACGGCACAGAAGTTTCTTGCTCAGGGTCAGTGTGAGACTAACTTAAAGTGCAACTCAAAACCTCAGCGCTCAGATGATCGCATTAACTGAATTTTGATCTTTCTCGCCGACGCTCACCACGTCACTGCCCTTTCCTGAGATGACACGAGAGCCTGGGAAGATGCCCTGCTTCACCTCGTCTCCTTTTAAAAATCCAGATTATTTGGGTGTCTGGATTGTTTTGCGGCGGGTATGTATATACGCGTTGCACAGGCATGCCCGGTGCCCACCCACGGAGGTCAGAGGAGGGCACTGGAGCCCTGGAGCGGGCAGTACGATGCTTCACAGCCACCACGTAACCCAGCTCCGTGCAAGAGCAGCAAATCCGTTTGACTGCCAACGCCCTGGCTTCCATCCCCTGGATTCGTCTTTTCTTTTCATCTTTTCTTTTCTTGTTTTACTTTTTAGGTTTTTTGTTTTGTTTTGTTTTGTTTTGTTTTGTTTTGTTTTGTTTTGTTTTGATGCTTTTCTTTTGAGACAAGGTCTCTCCACGTAGCCTTGGCTTTCCTGGAACTCACTATGTGGACCGGACTGGCCTTGAACTCACAGAGACCCACTTGCCTCCATCCCCAGGGTTCTAGGGATAAAGGTGTGCCTTTCAGTCCCAGTCCTTTGTTTTCTTTCCAGATATTTATTTTCCGATCATGAAAATGCCATTCCATTTCTCAGACAGTGAAACGCAAAGCTTAACCTCCTGTTTAAGCTCCAAGAATTAATTTCTTGCCTATGCGGAGTTTTCCAGGCTGTGAGCGTGAAGGAGGGCAGGGACGGGTTATTCTTTCTCACACTCCTCTTCTCCCTCACATTCTTTCCTCTCTCCTCTCCACAGCGGCCCCCAGGCTTTGGAGGGAGACGCCCCATCTATGGCCGAGCATTCAGCTGTCACTTAGGTTCCATTCCGCACAGGACCAGCCCTGAGCCTCCGCCCTCATCAGTGCGCAGCAGAAACTTCCCCGGGCAGCTGTGACAGCGGCAAGGCTACAGACTGTGAGAGCCCTCCTCCAGCAGCGACGTGCGTCCGTGTCCGCAACCTTCCCTAGCAGCGCCCCCAACTGGGACCAAGAAGGAAAAGACCCGAGCCTGTGGAGGACAGGCTGTGGATTTCAAACCATCACCCTCCGGTTTTCTTTTGTTTTGTTCAGCCGTTACGTTGTTCAGTTCTGCCTGTCATGGCTTCTGTGATACCCCCGCCCCACTCCGCGTACTTAGTTATTAGTCACTAATGCGACTGGAAGAACTTTTTCCTCATTATTCTTTATGCTGCAACATTTATACTCACACCTGACTAATATTACCAGGAAGCCTTCTGAACCCAACGACCTCCGTAGTACCTTGGCTTGAATAGCACTCAGGCGGCACTTTACCGGACAGCTCAGTAAGCTGTCAGCTCAGTACGCTGTCGAGGCTCCTCCGTAAGATGCCGTTGAGTTCCTTAAACCCAAAGATGTAAGTAACATCTATCTATCAATATGTAAAATAACAGAACATACAGTTTAGAACATTTTCAAATACGTATTTATTAACTAAAATCCCTAGTTCACATAAGGAGAAATAATGTATTTTTAGAAAAATATATTAGAAAAATTTTAGTGAAATCAGGTGCATCATTTGTTATTTTAAAGATGTCATATATCTCTGTTATAGAAAATATCTATATTCATTTTTCATTGTACTAACGTACATAGCACCCAAAGGCCACCGTTTTAAAATGTGCAGATTTAGTGACATGGACTGTGCCAACATACCATCCAGTCATCCTGCTCTCTAGCTCAAAACACTGCCGGCATCCCAACATGGCACCCGGTTTCCAGTCCTCCCTCTCTCTAGCCCTTGACAACAGCTCACCTGCTTTATCTCTCAAAAATTAATTGCCAAGGCTAAGAGGACATCATGGAAAAAACAGCGAAAAGCATCCCCAAATGCAAGGAAGAAGTGGAGGGTCATGAAAGCTGTCTTCTGGGACTGGCGTGGCAGTTACAGTCATGATCTCTCAGCACTTGTGAATACATGCACAAGGCGTGCAGAAGGCTGGGCTGGTCACCATGTCCTCACTCAGCAGAGGAGGAGCTCCTGAGGCCTCACCCCCCTCAGGATCGACAGGTAGCTAGCTGACAGTTGCTAAGCAACAGACATTTCCTTCAGTGAGAGAGCTAATGATAAAACACCCATGATTATCCTGTAAACAACTCCCCACCTGTGTTCCTGTACACAACACTAATTAAACTCAATCTCTCTCTCTCTCTCTCTCTCTCACACACACACACACACACACACACACACACTCACACACTGTAAAAGATGAAGGATGCCTGATTGTGAGAAGGAGGGGGATCAGCAGGAGTGACAGAGGCACGAGAAAGAGTAATGGAGAATGAATATAATCAAGATAGATTATGTGCGCATGTGGGAACTTCATGGTGAAATCCATCATTATGTATAATTAATCAATTTTAATTAAAAAATAACTGTTACTGATGGATTCTTGGATGGACAGATCATTGCTTTCATTTGTATACTCACCAATAACTCCAGTTCAAAGGTCTCAAGATGGCTCTGATAAAATGAAATTGGTCATAGAACATAACCTGTATAGATTATGGGTGTGAGACAGTTCCTAGGGGTAAGGAGATACACAAGAGTGTGAAGGAAAAGAATCAGAATACATTCCGTGCACAACATTGTCAAGTAACAAAACTTCAATACTTTAAAAATTAGCAAAAATAATGGCACTGGGATTTTAACAACGGTCATACCGAATCAACGCCTTCCAAAAGTAATACCTATTTCATGATATTAAATCTTTGTGAACCTACTGTGTCTTTCCATTTATTGAGAAATCGTCGAAGTTCCTTTAGCACTATTATGTACTGTTTTACTGTACGTGTCTTGAGCTGACCATGTTCCTGAACATTTGATTGCTTTGCTGCTGTTGAAAGTAGAGCTACTTTCCTAGTGTGTCTTACTCACTGCTCATATTAGTGCAAAGAAATACAGTGGCTGCTCTGTGTCAGTCAGGGGGGTTGTGCTTTATTAATAAATCAAGTTTGCTCTACCTTTGCCTGTCCTCTAATCTTGATTCAAACATATAAACTGAATCTGACTTCACATGAATTTTTAGTTGGACTAGAGAAAAAGATGTAATAGGTTTTTCATATAATTTTGGATCTTCTTCTTCTTCTTCTTCTTCTTCTTCTTCTTCTTCTTCTTCTTCTTTGAGACAGGGTTTCTCTGTGTAGTCCTGACTGTCCTGGAACTCACTATGTAGACTAGGCTAGCCTTGAACTCAGAAATCTGCCTGCCTCTGCCTCCCAAGTGCTGGGACTACAGGCATGCACCACCACACCAGGCTTGATCTTCTTCTTTGATACCATGCCAAAACGCAATAAATGGTAATTTTATAAAGGCCAGTTACAATGTAGCACCTGAAACTGTATCAGCAAGGTTGCTTTGCTCAGCATTATCTATTCCTTTCTGTTTTTGTGATAAATCACCATGACCGAGGCAACTTATAAAGTAAGCATTTAGTTTGGCTTATGGTTCCAGAGGGTTAGAGATGGCAGAGCAGATTAACAGTGACAGAAACACTGAGATCTCACATCTGGATCTATAAACAATAGTCAGAGACCACACTATGGATGGGAAGTTCTGAAACCTCAAAGCCCACCCCCAGTGATACACCTCCTTCAACAAGACCACACCTCCTAATGCTTCCCAAGCAGTTCCACCAATCGGGACCACATATTCAAACATACACACCTCTGGCAGCTATGCTCAAACTACCTCAAACTACAATAGAGAAATACCTTGGCTGTTGGGCATCCATGAGCTTAGCTCGACTCCCCCAGCTGAGCTGTTTGCACAGGTTTCCTGAGAGCAAAACATCCTGAGAAACATCCTGTGGCTTAATTTGATTCCTGTTTTCCCGACCAGTCTTGTAGGGACCTCCCTGGTGCCTAATTTTTTCCTGCTCCCTTCCCTGGCCTCCAGTATATATATATATATAGCTGGTCTCTCAGTAAAGCTTTGATATTCTCCTTACAGAATGACCCGTGTCTGTGTTTTATGTCAATCTCCCAGGCCTATGCCCGATACTTGGTACTGTGACAGCATGGGCGCTGTCAAATGGAGGTCCCACTGAGATCGGGAAAGAGAGGAGAACCTGACAGGATCGTTCCGAGGAAAGCCGGCCAGCGAAAGGAGAGGAACGTATTGGGGAATATATGGTGCAAGAAACAGAGTGAAAGTAGGAACTACATCAAGCAAGGCATGTACAGGATGGCGCCATGGGGACGACAAGTTCCACCTTACCATTCGTGGATCAACGGGTAGGTTCACTTAAGCAACAGGGTACTGGGATTAAGGCTAAAATAGCTAGGGTGTGACAGCAAATTGGGATGGTGAATTTTATTAGGCAAATTGTCCACAGTCTAGAACTGCATCAGGTAAGATGAATGGGAAATAAAATAAAAAGAGTAAAAAACAAAAAAAAACTACAAAAAACAGATTTTAGAAACATGAGAGAAAAAGAGAGAAGGAAATGGATTTCAGAGCTCTCCTATGGACAAGAGGAAACATAGAGATTTCCTGTTTCCTCTATGGACCCTACTGGAGATATTCTTAGTACTGGTTACAAGTGTTCTTCCCTCTCTATGTATTGTTTGACTTTGGTGCACCAATTTGTCCACGTGTCAATTTGTGTCTTTGTTTTGTTGTTTGAGTGACTATTGTGCTATGTTTCATGTTTAAAAAATGGTGAAAACTTTGCTGGAGGTCCATCTCTTGATCTAGTCTCAGATTACACAGCAGAGGCTGATTTAAGCTGCCCTGCATTTAGCTAGGAGTCAAGCACAGCTGGAGAAAAGCTGCTTTTCAAAGGGCCAGCAGCTGCGCAAGTTCTAGGGCAAGTAGGCTGATGATTATTTCTCCTAGGAAAACTTCTGCAATTGTGATTATTGGGTCCAAAGTGCCTTTTCTCTTGAAATTACAGCTAGAAAAAAATTATTTGGTTTAAATTTATAAGATTAGTGTAGTCACTTCATTTTTGTTTCTGATTGGTCTTAAAGGTTTAAATATGTTTTGCATGTCTTGACTATAGAGTATTGGCTTATAAGTTATTGGGCATGATTAAAAAATATTACCTTGGTATCGAAAAGTTAGTCTAAAACTGGTAACTCAGGGTTGGAGTTATCTTAAACAACAACATGTGGCATGACTCAACCCAGGAAAAATAGGTCTCTAAAGATACCTCTAAACTGGCATAATGTCTAATGTAATTTTTATACTAGAAATTAGACATATAAGGGATAAGATTTAAAACAATGTGTCTTTAATGAGGTATTATAAGGTACTGTTGGGCATTCAAACATAAGAACTTGCAGACAAATTTTGTAATGTGAAAGTATCCTGTTTGCCATTGATTTTAAAGAGAATAGATCATTTAAAATCGGGATTTACTATGCTCTAATATTGCAAGAGAAAGTTAAGAATTATGGTTAACAACTGCCAATGTACCACTGACTGCAGTTTGTAGTCTGATCGAAGGCTTACAATTCTTATCTCGCTCATATTTTGTAATTGAGATGATTTCAAAAATGATAAAGGTTTAAAAAAGTACTGTGGCCAGTATAGGCCTGTTGCCACTTTTTCACAAGCTTTGTTGGGTACAATGGTAAAAGCAAAATTTAACTCCTAAAGATTGAAAGGGAGATCTTAATGGGAATTTATTTAGTATCAGACAGGCTCCTTTTAAACTGTTTCAAAAATTTGTAGATATGACTACTAAAAACAGCTAGTAGAATTTTTCCAGGAACCTTCAAATTTCAGGTTCCTTTTGTTATTCAACCCTCATACAATGGGGTCCAGTTGCAGGTTACTGCACTGCAGGACAGATTGGGTTTAGTCTCAGGCAATAGGCTCAGGTTAGAAAATAGTTTACATTTGAGTAAATGAAAAGCTCAGAGCTTCCTCAGTAGAGACTTGCAAGGCACTGCTTTTGTCTTGCAATTCCCACCTAGGAAGTTTCAGGCCAAAAACAACGTTATTGACATATCTATTCAGAATACAGTTCAAACTTAAGATATATGAAAGGTTAGCAAGGCTATGGAGAACTTATGAAGACATTAAAATCCGGCCTGCCTATTCCATACAAAATTATTATGGATTCAGAAGGTTGTTTTTTGCTTTGCATCCTGATAAGTGTAAAGCATTTATTGGCTAGGACACTGCTCTAAGCTTATCACAGGAGGACTTAAACCTCTGTACTCAAGGTGGATGCAAATTAACTGGTAAAAGACAAATAACTTTACAGATAGTAGAGAAGGCTACTGTGATTGGTTGTTTATGTTATGTGTTCACAGCCATTCCTTGGCAAAGAGAGCATTAATGTAGAGTCACCTTTTTTCATTTCCTAGTAAAGTTTTAACATCCTACTCTAAAGCAGTTGGTGTCTTGATAAAGTATTATTGGATAGAATCATGAAAATATTTTTAAAAGAATGTCTTAAGAACCTGATAAAACATTCGTTCCTTGTTTCAATCAGCTATCAAATTGGTCATGACAGAGTATCGATACTTGGCCTATTACATGGCAAGTCTTTTAGACAAAATTGATAATTGAAAATTTGCTTCCATGAATTGTATTGTCTTATCCACAGGCAGTGGTGTCCTTATTGTTTAAGGCATATAAAACAAGCTTACAAATGTTTGGAAGGAACCTGATTTTATGATTACACTCTATAACAAGGAACAGTTACAAATTTTATCCCAAGGTTTTGCTGATTGGGCCTTAATTAGATGTGATATAAGTTGTGTCAATTTTAAAAATACTCATCCAGTAGTCTTTGCAAAGACTGTTTCCTCTTACCCTTTGAATGGTGCTCAAGTGGTTTTCACTGGTGGATCATTCAATGGGAGAACTGCTGTCGTTTTCAGGAAAGAAGTAAAAGCTATAAAAATTCCTAATTGTTGTGCACAATTAGCAGAATCAAATTCTTTGAGGTTTCACTGCAATGTTACTAGAGAACAAGCTGTGCAAATTGTTACTCAATGCCCTCAATGTGCTCAATTCATTTCATCCCCCAATTTGGGAGTAAATCCCCAAGGTCTTAAAGCAAATGATATTTGGCAAATGGATGTGACTCATGTCTCATCATTTGGGAAGCTACAATTTGTTCATGTATCTATAGATACCTTTTCTGGTATGATTTCTGCATCTGCATATAGTGGTAAAAAGGTAAAAGATGTAAAAAAATCATTGTTTACAAGCTTTTGCTTACATGGGAGTTCCAAATCAGTTAAAAACCAATAATGGTCCAGCATATACCAGCAGATCCTTTGAAAAATTTTGTGCAGACTTTCATATTACTCATAAAACAGGGATTCCATATAATCCACAAGGGCAAGCTATAGTGGAGAGAGCTGATCTTACTGTAAAAAATTATCTTGAAAAAACAAAAAAGGAGGAGTTTACCTCACTGCATGCAATATAGTCCTTTGTTCTTTTTACTTTAAATTTTTTATTAATAGATAGAGATAAGCTTTCTGCTATAGACAGACATTGGAAAGGTGCAAACAAGTCAGAGGGTTTAGTAAAATGGAAAGAGTTATCTTCACGAGTTTGGAGAGGTCCTGATCCAGTATTGGTCTGGATGAGAGGTTCTGTTTGTATCTTCCCTAAAGATGCAGAAAGTCCTATCTGGGTTCCTGAGCGCTGTGTACATCTGTCATTATGGACACTGGTACTGTGTGGCCAGTTGTGCTCTCTACTAATAGGACTATTGGAAAGACTGCAGCTAAATTAGAAGAACAGAGAAATGAATTTTATATTAGAGAATAGTTTATTTTTTATTAAAAATAGTAATAGGAGTTAAATAGATAGAGCTTCATTTCTTGGTTCCTGTCTTGTGTGTTGGAATGTTTCCTTGAATACTAAACCATGTGTTTTAGCCCCATTCTTCTTTGTAGTTTGAAAAGTCTCTAATGAACAGGAAGAAGACAAGAAATTGAATTGTTCTAGCAGATTGTGTGTATTCACAAACTGCTGAGACTATGAAGACGCTGCTGTGGTTGTGAGAATTCCTGGAAGTGCCTATCCCTCTGAATGGTGAAGGGAGACTTCCTGTCACCTTATATCACCATCAGAGAGACTTTGGCATTACTGCCACACCTGATTAAAAATGTCTGGGTCGCCGGGTGGTGGTGGCGCACGCCTTTAATCCCAGCACTTGGGAGGCAGAGGCAGGCGGATTTCTGAGTTCGAGGGCAGCCTGGTCTACAGAGTGAGTTCCAGGACAGCCAGGGCTACACAGAGAAACCCTGTCTCAAAGAAAAAAAAAACCCAAAAAAACAAAAAACAAAAAACAAAAAAAACACTTTTGCTGGGCGTGGTGGTGCACTCCTGTAATCCCAGCACTTGGGAGGCAGAGGCAGGCAGATTTCTGAGTTCGTGGCCAGCCTGGTCTACAGAGTGAGTTCCAGGACAGCCAGGACTACACAAAGAAACCCTGTCTCGAAAAACAAAAAAACAAAACAAACAAACAAAAAAAGTCTGGGTCTATGGCACTAGGGCTTTTGGCTTGTAGAGCTGCCACATTGAGATTGTTCCTTCTAAACTGTATGTGTAAACAATAAAACCAGTTCAGAGCAGTAACTGAACAAGTGCTTATGCCTTCCGCACAGGCTAATACATCTGCTCAAATTTGGCTCAGCCTATATGGAGAATAGTTAGTTTATGACGGGTAACTTCTTTGCAGTCCACACCAACCTAAGACAGGGGCTCTGGGACTGGCAGAGGTTTCCAGAGACGGGTAATGGGAGTTGGATGGAAGGTGACCTAAGACAGACGCTATTCCTTTTATAAAATAAAAAAGGGGGAGCTGTTGGGCATCCGTGAGCTTAGCTCGACTCCCCCAGCTGAGCTGTTTGCACAGGTTTCCTGAGAGCAAAAAATCCTGAGAAACATCCTGTGGCTTAATTTGATTCCTGTCCCCCCCCCCCCCCCCGCACAGTGTGGTAGGGACCTCCCTGGTGCCTAGTTGTTTTTTCCTTTTGTTTTCCCTGGCCTCTAGTATATATATATATATATATATATATATATATATATATATATATATTGCTGGTCTCTCAGTAAAGCTTTGGTATTTTCCTTACAGAATGACCGATATCTGTGTTTTATGTCAATCCCCCAGGCCCATACCCAATACCTGGTACTGTGACAGTGCGGGCGCTGTCACTTGACCTTTCAATTGAATCAAATCTCTTGTCTGTGAATGATTTTGTAGTATCAGGCATTACCTATTTGGAAATTATTGGCCCACTGGCTTGCACAGATTTCCCCACATGTTGATAAATTTCATTTTTTTTCAAATATCCCACTACTGTTATAAATGTCAATTTCCTCACAGAATTATTTTAGTTTTGAGAACCTAACAACTTCATAGACTTAGTAAAAAATTTTCTAGAATATATTATGATTGAACATGTGAATTCTGTTAATGCTAGCAAGTATTGTTACTCTTCATTTGACAGTAAGTAGTTTATTATATAAGTGTTTAAGGAATCCACCTTACAAATATAGATATTATCCTCAGTTATTGCATGTAGCTTTATGCTATCCTACTTTAGCTCCAGGAAGTGGCCACACTACCAGCCCCCGCCCATCCTCCCTTGAATTCATGGATAAAAGACACACACACAGTCGTTCCTTTTCAAATCACCTTCTTGGCACACTTGCTAGGCACTACTATCTCCCTTAACAATCCATCCTCCCTTATCTGCCTTCCTCCTACCTGCCCTAACTTTTAGTTGCTAAGATTCATCTAGTCCCTGCTAAGCATCCCTGACCACCCGCCTGGAGGCGTGGCCTATATCTTCCCAAGCTGACCAAGCCTGCTCAGTCAGTCAACAGGTTCTCCAGCACAGGAGTGAGGATTAAAAACAAAGAGACCGGCCGGGCGGTGGTGGAGCACACCTGTAACCCCAGCACTCTGGAAGGCAGAGGCAGGTGGATTTCTGAGTTTGAGGCCAGCCTGGTCTACAGAGTGAGTTCCAGGACAGCCAGGGCTATACAGAGAAACCCTGTCTCAAAAAAAACCAAATCCAAAACACACACACACACACACACACACACACACACACACACAAGCAAAAACAAACAAAACAAACAAAACAAAACAAAACAAAACAAAAAACAAAGAGATGGTTAGACAAAACTACCGGCCACCTCTCCAGACCCTTAGTAGATTTTTAAAAGCTGCTTAATCAAGGAACATTAACAGTGTATATAATTTTTTAAGTGTTTTTCATTTATATTTGTTTATTCTACTGGTGCTAGGGATTAAATCTAGAATTTCAAGCATGCACTCTACCACTGAGATATATCAGAGAGTCCTTACTTATTTGTTATGAAGGAACAAAAGGAGTGGAGAAGGTAGTGATCACTATGTACTTTTGTTAATCCACCATGGCTTGTGCTAAGGATTAACTATGTGGGTGAGTGATATCAAGTGGGGTAGCCGGTCAAGTCTTATAAATAACTGTGGCAGTCCTTGAGAGTTCCAATGTCTCATTAAGAAATGAAAAAAAGAGACTTCCTCTTGTAGTAGTTCAGACCAAGAGTGAGTCCAAACTCTCTGCTTCTCTCCCTGTGCGTGTGAGCGTAGTTTGTGGTTACTGGCCTGTCTGGCATCTGTTGTCTGGTATCTGTACCCCTCTTGTCCCTATAGCCTGTCTTCGCTACTTGTCCCTAATGAAGGACTTTTCTCTACATTTATTAAACATTACATAAGGCTTGGTATAGGGAAGGAATGAGGGATTCGTTCCACAGATTTTTAACAGAATTTTACAAGGGAGGGAGTGGCTTTACTGACCCAAATGGCACTCAAACTGCACACAGACGTTGTCACTATATCCCTGTTCCTTCCAACCTTTATGGAATATTTGTTTTTAAGGTTGCTTTCAACATGTCTGCTATTTTCAGCCCGTGGTTGCCACCACACACATATATTATTCTTGGTCAAAGGCAAGGAAGAGTATGTGGTTTAAGATTAAACTTATGCATTTATTTTAGGTTGTAAAAGCTAATTGAATGGCAAATCCAAGGCATAGTAAAGGGTGATTACACTGTCTTCTTAAGACAGGTTAAACTTAAACAGCCTGAGCTCACGGGAGAGCAGCATGTGGCATACATAGTTTTAAATGGTCTCAGGTTATAAGAGACATTGATGGCAAACATTCAGCCGCTTCAAGCAATTTTTCAGAAAAGGAGACTGCTACAACAGGGGCTCTAATAGAGGAAGCTTGGGGAATGGTAGGGATATGTCGGCCGCACTCGGACAGCAGTAGTTATGGCCATTACAGAGCTTTGCACAGACTGCTTTAATTCAGGAGTATGACAAGAGGCCGATGTTGCCATTCTGGTTTTATTTGTTGATTTTTGTTTCTCTCTGTAGCTCTGGCTGCTCTGAAATTAGCTCTGTAGATGGGGTTGGCCTCGAACTCACAGATATCTTCCTGCCTCTGCCTTCTGAGTGCTGGGACTAAAGGTATATGCCACCCTGGCCTGCTGATGTTGCCATTATCTTTCTTTCCTTGTTGCTATCTTCTCCTAGCTATACACCTGCGGCTCACAGGGTGCAAAAGTCTCATAGTCTATCTCTTATGACACCATAATTTTAATTAGGGCAGATATTGGAAGAAAGTTGAACATGGCTTATGGAAGCTATAATGGAATAGTTGGGGGAAAATACCATAAATTATTTTGTGAATTCTCATCATATTTACCTCCAAACACTGTCCTATTCTTTTGCAAAAAGAAGAAGAAGAAGAAGAAGAAGAAGAAGAAGAAGAAGAAGAAGAAGAAGAAGAAGATTATGGATTGATTTTTATGGCTTTGCCTGTCAAGCAATATTTTCACACAGAGAATCTTTTTCTTTTTTTTTTTTTTTAATTTTTTGGATTTGGTTTTTTCCGAGACAGAGTTTCTCTGTTTAGCCCTGGCTGTCCTGGAACTCACTCTGTAGACCAGGCTGGCCTCGAACTCAGAAATCTGCCTGCCTCTGCCTCCCAAGTGCTGGGATTACAGGCGTGCGCCACCACCGCCTGGCACAAGAGTCATTTTTTATCATCATAATAAATTTTCTGATTCCAGCAAAGCCATGAGTAATGCTAAAGGGCATTTTTCTAGAGGACTGGTATGAAAAATTTTGTCCTCCAAAGATGTGATTTAAAAGACAGGATTTATTCATCTTTGTAAACTAACCACTTACTTGTAGTGTGCTGGACTAAATCTGCCCTGTGATCTTATGGACAGAACCAAAATTTAAAGGGACAGGAACCAAATTTCAATTAACACAAATCGAATCCCTCTTACATAACAGTTCGGCAAATTAAAAACTAAGACACTTTAAAAGAAAGTTAAGTCCTTTCAAAACAACAAAGAAATGAGTTTGTGTTTTTTCTCAGCACATTGTTTTTGGGTTTTGCTGCAACACACTCCTCGGAGTGGAAAGAGGGCCAGTTTCTCTGCTCTTATTACACCCAACTGAGTAAATCTAAATGTGAAGCATGCTTTGAAGTCAGTGGGCATGCTTTGCTAAAAATAGTTCTGAGGGGATTTAGAAGCCAGATAGGATTAAAGCTTGGGAAACCAGAAGGATTTCAGTTCAAGCTCTACTGCAAATAATAGAAAACACACGGTAAGAAGGGAGACAGAAAAGTTGACTCAGACCCAACCTTTGCTACAGCAGTAATCTGTCTTATTTAGAATCATTAGTGAAAAGAAAACCTCAGTACAGAGTCACTATCAATGTTGGCAAGAAAGAACTTTGAAACGATATATTAAGGTCCAAGATTAAATACTCTCATAAAACAGGAGGCTTTGAAAAAGAGGTTCAAATCAAGTTGTTAGGATTCTGTCTAAGCTCCACCCCACAGTTACCTGGCAACAGCCAGGTTAGGTCTGGCCTACTATAAAAGGGGTTGTTTGCCCCTCCTCTCTCTCCTGTCTCTCTCTCTCTTGCCTCTTGGCCTCTTGGGCTCTCCTCTCTCCCCACTGCCCTCCCTGCTCTCTCCACATGGCCACGGCAGGCCTCTACTTCTCTACTCTCTCCCTTCTCTGCCTCTACCACCCCCTTAACTCCCCTCCCCATGCCCTAAATAAACTCTATTCTATACTATACCATCCATCGTGTGTCTGGTTCCCTCAGGGGAAGGGATGCCTTGGCATGGGCCCGCTGAGACACCCCTCCCCCCACATGCCCACAGAACACATTCTTACACCACTTTCTCTTTTTATAAACACATCACAAGTGTTTTTAATCCAAACAAATTTAGTAGTTGGTGTTCCTCTGTGGTCCAAGTCAACCTCTTTTTATCCTGGTCACTTCAATGGTTCTTAATGATTTCCCAGTTTCTACTTTATTTGTAAGGGCTCCTTTTAAAAGGGAAATGACGACCTTCCCTCAGAATAACTGTTTCTCAGCTTGTTGAGGGAAAATCCCATTATTTCGCAGTGACTTGAAAGTCCCATTAACTTGGCTCTCCTCCTGCCTTTCTTCTGGGCAAACCACTCTGGGGGAGCTGGCATCTTGGTTGTTAGTCCAACAGCTCTCAGAATGAGGACGTCCTCCTTCTCTTTTTTCTTTTCTCTGCCCTCCTCTCTCTTTGTTTTTATTTGTACTGGGCAGGAAACTTAGGCTCTCACACACACTAGCCAAAGCTATCCATTACTGAAATGTATTCCCAGCCATACCCAGGTCATTTTTAGTGTTTTTGGGTAGAGTGTCCTTAAATTGCACAACCTGCCTTTCGCCCATCCCGATCCCCACCCTACCCTGTAGCCTGAAACATCCCCGAACTTTTAATCCTCCTGCTTCAACCCTCTGCGTAGCTGGGATTATAGGCTAGTACTGTCAGTCAGCGTATATAATTCTTAATATGAGCATGGAGATTTTAAATTTTGCTTTGGAATTTCTGCCTTGTTTTCTCAGAGAGTCTTAGTAAGGGCTGTCAGCCGAAGCAGTGCCAAACCTGTAAAGGCTTAGACCAGAATACTATGTTGTTTTCATTTTCCCCCTTTCTTTTAAAAAAGATGTGCTTACCTACTGGGATATGGTGCAGAGTGAGCAGGCGTGGGGGACTCTGAGCAGCTCCTGGGGGAGGTAGCAAGCCTTTACCTCATGTGTTCTCCCGTCCCTGGATTGTTCTTGGGCACAATGTCGTGTCTCCTGTGACAAACATTCATATTCAATTCATAAGATGTGTTTATTCTTGTTGGACATCAGAGCATGGCTATAGAACCCAATCTGCTCAGTGGACCTGAGTCTGGAGCTGGCCTTCTGCCTGGCTTTGTGCTTCTGACATATAATCTAAAGTATGTGCCAGACAACTGTGTTTAAATCGGTCTGTTCTGAGAAAGTTCTGGGAGAGGCCCGCCCTGTTGATATTTAGTATGTACTTACTAGGATGTATCTACACAGTTTTTTGATTATGTTCTTCTTAACACAAATGACGTTCCTTGGATCATTGCCTGCTTTGTTATTCATGTATAAAAGTGAAAGTATGAGAATTATAGCCTAAAAATCCCCCGTGCCTAACTCTTAAATGACCCCCAAAAGTCAGAAGTTTAGCCCGCTCTTTGTCAGAAACTAGGTGAAAGGTCACATTCCTTGAGCCCACCCAGGAGTGCACACGTCCCACCCGCCTGTGCTGTCCAGCTGCGAGCTGCAGGCCTGGGAAGGTCCCCCTGCATCGTTTCCCATTTCTCCTCCGTGGAGCAGCTGGGGTGCGGGTGAGTGGGGCTGGGCCAGTGGGGTCACCGCACTCCGGCTGCCGGGCTGGTGCCTGGCAGGTGCTCAGGTCCCCAAGCGCCTACTACTAGTTGGAGGGCTTTGAATACATAATCCTGGCCCTGTAACAGGAAATGAGTAACAGGAAATGAGTTAACTAGTTGCTATCTGGCTTCTATAGGAAACTGATTGGTTCTCAGAGCACGGGCTTGGATAATTTAAATTGATTGGCTTAGACGCTATGGAGTGGTACAAATCAATTGGCTTGCACTGCATGGACTCTCGATGCTAAGGAATGATTGGTTTGCGTTACGCGGGTTTTGTTGTAAACCTATAAAAGTTGTCCCGATTCTGCACTCGGTGTTCACGGTGCTCTACCCCTGCGTGGTGTACGGCTGTGAACCCCAGAGCCTCTGGAATAAAAATCCTCTTGCTGTTGCATCAAGACCATTTCTCGAGAGTGATCTGGGTGTCGCCTTCCGAGGCGTGGGGTGCTGGGGTGCCCTCATCTGGGGGGGAATCTTACAAAAGTAGATTGAAACTGAAGTCAGGGTTCTGCAGAATTAAACTGTAGTCTGCCCCATTCTTCCAGGTATGTAGATCCCAGCTCCAGCAGATGAGATCCGCATAGGTAGACAAAAGTTGATGTTTACCTACCTCTAACTTTTTGGCTGTGCTACTATACCACTTAAGCCCTAGAAACTCTGGCTGAATGATCACTGAGGTGGTTTGAACATGCTCAGCCCAGGGAGTAGCACTATCAGGAGGGCAGCCTTGATGAAATAGGTTTGGCCTATTGGAGGAAGTGTGTCACTGTGGGGGCGGGCTTTGAGACAGCTTCCTCCCACCAGCCAGTTTTCTCCTGTCTGTCTTCAGCTCCTCCAGTGCCATGCCTGCTGAAATGCTACCATGCTCTGGCCTTGATGACAATGGACTGCACCTCTGAACCTGTAAGCCAGCCCCAGTTCACAGTGTTCCCTATAAAAGCTGCCTTGGTCATGATGTGCCTTCACAGCAAGGGAACCCTAAGACCGCTCTTTTGAACACCTGTTTGTCTGAGTGATCACACTCTGCCTTCACTTTTGCCCTCAAACACTTTCAGAGGAAGGAATATCTCATACCTTCTCCCAGTGGAGTAGACCTAACTGAATTCTCTCTGACCATCGTGGCTAAGTGCTGGGAAGAGTAGATCCACACCCAAGTATGCTGTAGAATCTAGGAGCTTAATTTATGATTTGCCTGCGTGACCATAGTTTTACAAAGACCATTAGAAAAAAGGAATTTTAATAGGTGACCTACTTAATTATAGGCATATAACTATTCCTACCTATCTCTACTGCCTACCTTAAGAGTAGTATTTGCGAGACTAGTTTTTATCTAATAAAATCTGGATAGTTAGAGACATTGGAGATAGTTATTTTTGAGTCATAGTTAATCTCCCTAAATGACTTACAAGTGTTTATAAGCATCTCTATATTCCCACAATATATTTGGCTCTTCTTTCATCTGTATGTAACAAAACTGTGATTATTGTAATAACCATGTTTAAAACTATAGGGTGAGAGGCAAGTCAACAGATCTAACGCAAGCAGTGGCTTATTTTCTACCTGCAAGGGTCTGAAGAAGAGAAGCAGTAATGTTTTCTACATATAAATTACAACTGAAGGCTTTTTAAATTTCACTCTATAATCCAATTTGAAATGATCATTTCTTTAAGGTATAACAGTGTTTTCCAGATTTGCTTCTAAAAAGGTATAAAAAGTAGCAGAAAGGCAATACAGGGCTGAAAGAGGTCAGCCACAGGGGACCAGGAATGCAATGCAATGGCATTAATTTCTGAGGAAATTGAATTTTTTTCAGGTAAGCATCACTTATATACAAAATTCCAAACAACTTGAGAATGATTCAGACATGCATAGTTAGCTCTGAGGAAACATGGCTAGTTATTACAAAATACAATGTATGTTTGTTTGTTTGTTTTGTTTTGTTTTGTTTTTTTGTTTTTTGTTGTTGTTGTTGTTGTTGTTGTTTTTTTTTTTTGGAGACAGGGTTTCTCTGTATAGCCCTGGCTGTCCTGGAACTCACTCTGTAGACCAGGCTGGCCTCAAACTCAGAAATCTGCCTGCCTCTGCCTCCCAAGTGCTGGGATTACAGGTGTGTGCCACCATGCCCGGCAATGTATGTATTCTTAATGTTTTATTGATATTAAAGTGGAACATGCACATGTAAGTTTTATCCCAAAGGAAAGCACAATGTTCTGCTCATGTAATTAAAATGTATTTTGGGAAATCTTTTTACATGTGTATAGTCATAAATGCCCCCAACCTGAAGCCATCTGACAGGAAGGAACCTCAAGTAAGAAAATAAGTCCACAGAATGAGGTTGTAGGCAGACCTGTAAGGTGCACGTTTTAATAATTGATGGATGAGGAAGGACCCAGCCTATAGTGGGTGGGGTCGTTCCTGGACTGTGGTCCTGGGTTCTATAAGAGAATAAGTTGAGCAAGCCATGGAGAGCAAGCCAGTAAGCAGCACTCCTCCATGGCCTCTGCATCAGCTCTTGCCTCTAGGTTTCTGCCTTGTTTCAGTTCCTGTCCTGACTCCCTTCCATGATGAACAGAAATTTGGAAGTGTAAGACAAACCATTCCTTTCCATCTTGCTTTTTGGTCATGGAATTTTGTCACAGCAAGGGATAGCTTAACTAAGACAGGTGTCCTACTGTCCTTCTGCCTTATTCCTCACAGGCAGAATTTTCTACGAACTTTGAAGCTAGACTGGTGTCCAGCAAGCTCCAGTAGATCACCCTCCGGGCCCCTCACCGAGTTAAAGGCACACATACAACCATGTCTGGATTTCTATTTAGGTTTTGTGCTCCAAATACATGTCCTCATGCCTAGGATTTTGTGTCTTTAAATAACTAAATCTGCAATGACTGGAATACATTTCTTGTACATACTCCTTTTGTAGACAAATTTATTAATAAATCTGTAAAGAAAGAGGAGTCTACATCTTTTGATCAAATATTAGATTGTTTTAAGGAACCCAAAGGATCCAGTTAGCTACTAATAAACACTCTGATTGTTTTCCCTTTTGACATTAATGTGATAAACATTCCTGAACTTATTTGTTGCCCTGATTCAGTTGTTATCTGTAAGTGAATTTAAAGTACATACTCAGCAATGGTGAATCCTAGTTAACTTTATTTTTAATTTTAATGCATTTTCGCAAACGTTGCTGCTCCCGAGGTGTATCAATTTACTTTATACAACAATGCGTTTATTCTGTCTCAATCTAAATGTTAGCCACAAACACACAAATTTCTAGAAACATCTACTTTTAACTGCAACAATTTTAATGCACAACATATCAGATAAGATCTGAAAATGCTATTCCTTTTGGCCTTGGATCGCTGAGAACACCCGCCTTTCCAAAGACAAATACTTGTTCTTACTGGCCAGCTTTTTGGAACTCAGCCAACATTCATGGCTCGCTGCTTCTTTTGTATAGTCTAATAATAAAGTACAAACACTTCGTGCCCTTTTTGTAAACAAATAAAAGACTTGATTTTAGTTAGATACAATCGTTCAAAAGCTTTGCAGATATCATGTAGAATGTTTCTTCAAAGCAAACAGGTAGCAGTCCTGAAGAAATGCGTGGAATTCATTCTTTTCCTCAGACTCTCCCAAGGCCTATTGACATTAAAATAAGGAGAGTAACCTACGCGCAAAGAGAAGGTTGCCTTCCATTAACATTCATGAGGTCTGAACAGCTGAAGCCCTACCCTACAAGAACGGCACATATCCTTTGTCTCCTGATGAGAAAATGTCCCCGTGATAAATGGTTACAGACAGCGGTGTCATAGGGGCAAGAGCGCACAGAACGGCTTGGGCAAACTTTTTTCCCCCTGTTGTCTTTGCCTGGAGTTCTTTGTATCATTGTTCAGCACAGTGCCTATCCTTTCAAATACAAGGCGCTTATTGCAATCAATGTAAGTAAAATCCCAGCCCTTGCAGAGGCACTCCCCAGAAAACCAACCGACCAACGAACCAACAGAACAAACAAACAAAAAACCCTTTGGAAAGGGTTTGGAACAGCGTTCCAGAGGCTTTATAAGGAATAAATATTCAGACTGTAAAAAGTGCGGCACGTCTTGCCCTAAATGGCTAAGCACTTACTCAAGCGCAGTGTCCGCAGTCAACACAAAACACCAGGCGTCCCGTTAAAACGCCATACATCATTTGCATAAATACAAACTTTATCCACCCCTTCTGCAAATTTCTAATAAATATTAAATCGGAAGACATGAGGTAGTTATTTCACTGTGGTCAGACAGTGCAACACAAACTACCGATGACGTCCTGTTAATTTCCAAATCCAAGTAGGTTAGTTACAAGTTGTTGACAACTTGGTCGGTTCATTGTGCCGCTCCAGGGCAAACCGTTCCCGGGCTTGGCTCTAGGTGGCTCACTCCGCTCACCTACAGACCCAAGGCACTATGCCTATCTGGTTTGCTGCTCTAGGGCTCATAGTTCGATTTTCTAAAGCGCGGAGGGAAGCCCGGGGTTTTTGCTTTCTTCTGTCCCACCGAGACGAAAGTTCCAGACACAGAGCACGAAGAAAGGCACTGAGGCTTTCAATTGGTACGTTTCTTAGCACGGAGGGCTGGCTGGGTTTGCAGGATTCACAAACTGCAAGGGTCCAACCCCACCCGGCGGCCCCCCGGAGGGGCGGGGCTGAATCCAGGCCCCGCCCCGGCCGCATCGGCGCGCCTGCGTGCTTGCGTGGGGCTGCGGTTGGCCGCCGGGTTCTGGGTTCCCCCGCCCCCGCCCGCGCCCTCGCACCTCCGCCTACTCTACGCGATGACGCACCGCAGGTTTGCGGACGTGGCGGCTGTCGGTGCGGAAGGCGGGGACGCGGGCGACGGCGGCGGCGGTGGCAGAAGCGGACCCAGACACCCGAGAACCTGGAGTCGGTCATGAACGTCTCCGGGGCTGCGGCTGTGCTGGCGGGCATAGCTGTGTCGCCGCGCCCCTGCTAGAGTCCAGGTGACGGTGGCTGGGGGGCGGGGTGGGGCACGACGTCGATCGGGGTGGATCGGGGGGTCACCGTGGGGCGAGGTCCCGGGTTCGGGAAGGACTCCACCTCCCGGTTCTGGGCATCCCCTTCCGGGCCATTCTGTCTCCATAGCATCTGATGCTGCGACTTAGAAATCAGAGATGTAATCTTTGCGGGAGACGTCTGGAGGAAAAGGAAAAATAAAAATAAAAGCGAGTGGACTGGAACAGGGAGGAAGTTTTGCGGTTGTTGCTTAGGTTTTAAATTGGCCCTGGAGAATAGGATCGCGGTGATTCTGTCCTGAGTGCTGAACTGGCTTGTGCCCGGTGAGGCTTCTGTTGCTTCCTGCCTTAGGTCAAGACCAAATGCCCAGCAGCAATTACTATGTAGTACCTAGGGATTTGGGAGGTCGCTCTCAGGTCTAGACCGCATGGATGAAAACATGCTCACGGTATCCATTGATGATCACTTTCAGGACGTTTGTCAGCGGTGCAGTATGCAACACGTTCTAGTTTTCTGGAGCCATAGATTCCATGGATAATTCAGAGAGGTAGAGAGAATTGCGGCCGATGGCTCAGATTCTGTGTACTTTCTAATCTGTAGTAGTTTGTACATGTCATTACCTGCCTGGGCCAAAGTGTAGCTTGGCACTTGGATTACAGACCAACACAGCCAATTCTCGCTTAGTCAGACGTGAGTGTCAGAGTGTTTATTCTGCTTTTCTTTCGTTTCTGAGGAATCGAGTCCTATGCATGAAGATGCGAGTCTTTCGATTCCTAGTTAAGACTGTAGTGAGGAAAAGACAGATAGAAGTAAACATTGTTTCCAGTGGCTTCTGGGTGTTACTCAGTAACTTTCAGATAGCTGTGCTAAGAATGGAAGGCCGAGTACTTGAGAGAGACAACGTACCTAAGGCGACATAACCACTATCTGCATTGCTGTAGATCGAATCTTTTCTGCTCATGGATGAGGATCTGAAGCAGATACTTCCCGAGGTCGAACATGTGTGTATGCAACTTGCTACTGATTCCACAAAACTGACAGATATTCTCTACATCAAAGATGTGGGTTTTGTTTTGTTTTTAGAAAAGACCTAGATAAGGATGTGGAAATATACGTCCTTGTAGAAACTGGTATGCTCCGGACTTTAAACTGATAACTGAGCTGTGAAGTGTGGGCTTTCTTTAGCTTGGGGCTGTCAAATTAGGAGTGGTTTTTGGCAATAATGTAGCACCTGTGGGAGCAATTGAAACAAGCAACTAATGTATAGCTGTTAGTAAAGTATCTAAACAGAGGCTTTTCAACTTAAAGCAGTGCAGTTGCTGTAAAGCAAGGTCAGAAGCTGGATTTTAAGGGATGGATTTAATGAAATGAAATAGTTCTGAAACTTTGGTATGTTTTTACATAAAGACTATCTTTTTGTTGTTGTTGTCTAAGTTTGGAGTTTTGGTTGTTTCGTGTCGCCACCCCCCCATTGTTTGTTTGTTTTTTCATTTTAGTTTTCGTTGCTTTTCGTCCATCATTCTAGACTTCATTTTGCACTCTAGGATCCATGACAAAAAATTTTTAATTGTTTCTCCCTCCCCTGGGGCACTGCCTTTCCCAGATGTTATCCTCACTGAGATAACACACTTGTGTGTTTAACGTTTGTTTTGCTGTCTTAGAGGAATTCATTATAATCGACTTTGTGTTGCTGTGGTAAAAGCCATAACCACAAACAACTCTTATAAGGACGTTTAACTGGGGCTGGGTTACAGGGTCAGAGGACGTTTAACTGGGGCTGGCTTACAGGTTCAGAAGTTCAGTCCAGTATCATCAAGGCGGGAACATGGCAGCGTCCAGGCTGGCATGGTGCAGGAGGAGCTGAGTTCCACATCTTCATCTGAAGGCTGCTAGCAGAAGACTGGCTTCCAGGCAGCTAGGATAAGGCTCTTAAAGCTCACACCCACAGTGTCACACCTACTTCAACAGTGCCACACCTTCTTATCCTGCCACTCCCTGGGCTGAGCTTATACAAACCATCTCAGTGGGTTTCTTTGGCTTACACGTCTCCATCCATCCCTGAGGGAAGCCACGGCGGGCTCTCAGATAGTGGTGGAAGGATGCTGCTCACTGGCTTGCTCTCCGCACCTTGCTCAGCCGGCTTTCTTATAAAACCCAGGACCATCAGCCCAGAGGTGGCACCACCACCCACAGTGGGCTGGGCTCTTCCACAGCTATCATTGATTAAGAAAATGTGCCTCCCCTGCCCGAATTTGCCCTCAGGCTATTTCTGATGGAGCTTTCTCAGGGGACTCTAGTTTCTGTCAAACTGACCAAGAAAACTACCAGGAAAAGTCAAACCCCACCCCTGTGCAGCTCTTCTGTCGTCCACATTGTAAGAATGGTACTATATTTAGCCATGGAGGCTTTTTAATTTCTTGGTTCATGACGGAGATACATTGGAGTCAATACTGAATGGGAAATTTGTTGTTTTAGGTTCTCTTTTCTTTTCTTTTTAAAAATTTATTTATTTTGTGTATAGGAGTAACTGTCTGCAGACGTACCAGAAGAGGGCATCAGATCCCATTACAGATGGCTGAGAGCCACCATGTGGTTGCTGGGAATTGAACTCAGGATGAGAGCAGTTGGTGCTCTTAACTGCTGAGCCATCTTTCCAGTCCCCTTGTTTCTTTTTAATGAGAATTGGACCAAATTGATGAAGATGTGCTGATAGTGACTTTGGAAGTAAATAAGATATATTCTGATAAAGAATTCTTAGTCCAAAGTGGGCGTGTATGTTTTTTGTAACTGAATATAAATGTCTAAAATCCATTCAGTCTTTATGGCATATAAATTGAATTTAATGAGAGTTTTAAGTTATATCAAAACCTTTCAAAGAAAAATCCCTGGTTGGGAGCAAAGTTATGCCCTATAACAGAGTATAGTCTGTATTGTATGAAACAGTAATTCTGGATCTAACATGAGCCAGAGAGTGAGACGTGCAGAGATACGATAATCTCATGTGAGTCAAATGCAGAACATTTTGAATGAAGAAAGTTTTGAATTCCATAGAAGTATTGCAGGTCGTGTGTGTGTGTGTGTGTGTGTGTGTGTGTGTGTGTGTGTATGTGTGGGTGTATAGAATAAATATTTTGATTCCTTCAGAACTAGAAGTTGCAGATAGTCAAAAATTCTTAAAAAATCAAGAAGTACAGTAACTTTTCTAGTTTAAAATATAGCTATCCCGTGTTTTTGTGATACATAGTTCATTGCATCGTAGCTTCTTTTATTGTTGTTGTTATCTTTTTTTAAAAATTGAGACAGGATCTCACTATCTCACTCAGACTGGCCTTGAATTCATGGAGACACCTGTTTATCTCCACTTCCCCACTGCTGGGATGAAGGGTGTGTGTCACCACACAACAGAAGTCACAGCTTCTTAAAACAGGGTCTCAGCCACATTGGTTTGGGCTCACATACCTGGAGGTGGGCTTATGAACAATCTAGTAAAAGGGTTTTGAGTGTAGAAAACTGAGACGGAGAGGAGAGCCAGGCGTCCGAGGTGTCTCTGGCTTTGCCCACGCTGCCGTCTGCCTAGCGGACTGCGGCCTTGGGTCTGCCCCGTGCGCAGTCCTTGTCATCAGATGGCATGATGCTAACAGATTTCCGGGAAAGCTCGCTCCTTGGAGAAACACAATGCCTCCATTGCGAAACAGAGAGGTGGAACATTTTTCTACTGTCATTTCTCAGCATTTTAGTATCAAACAAATATGTTTTAGATAGTATTTTATTACAATGTTGGATTTTTTGTTTTGTTTTAATGCTGTTAGAGGACTGGCACATGACGTAGTGTGCAAAGCTTCCTGCTGCCGGCACTGGTGAGCCCACAGGGTTGAGGGGGAGAACAAAGCATCTGGAGTTGTTCTCTGAGATGTGCTTGTAACAGTGCACACACTGTAAGCAAACAGTTGACAGATTTCTGACTTGGGTTTTGTAGGAAATGGGTAAATGGCGTGAGATTTTGGACAGTTTCTGAACTGGCCGGAACCATGAGACACTGTGTGCTTGCGCTGAAGTGAAACTTCAGGCTTAGCCCTGGCAGCTCCTGATAACTGTGAACGGCTGCAAGCGCTCTGCGTGCTGCGGGCACCAGCATCCCAGCCAAGGCTCAGGTTCATATGATGTTTTTACACCATGGACTTGGAGGTCAGAGGGCAGCTGTGGATGGTGGCTTTCCTTCTCCCGTGTGACTCACAGGGATGACTCAGGTGACCAAGCTTGGCAGCAAGCACTGCCGGCCAGTGAGCCATCCAGTGGGTTTAAGAGCCATATGCCACGTGGGTTTAAAATGAACTTCTTGATTTGCCGCCGGTTGGCATTGTGTACGTGCTGTATGTACCAGTAAGCCTGGGGTTGTGTGAACATGTGTGTGTGTGAACAGGAGTCCTGAGTGGGAAGTGTCAGCCTCGCACTCGCTGACCTCTCCCCATGCTGTCGACCCCGCTGTCTGGGTGTGGGCTGCACTGCAACAGTTCCAGAACCTGAACCTAAATTCCTGCGTCACTAAAGCAGCGTTAGGAAACGTGGGGTCTAGCCTGTGGGATGCATCAGTCACGTTCCAAGGCTCTCTTTTCTTCCCCCAGCTATAACATCATGGCAGGGAGGAATCAGAATCGCACTGCTTCCCACCCGGGAGCCCAGGCCAGTGGCCATGTGCATGCCTTTGGGAATTGTACAGACAGTGACATGTTGGAAGAAGATGCTGAAGTCTACGAGCTTCGGTCCAGAGGGAAGGAGAAGGTGCGAAGAAGCACTTCGAGGGACAGACTTGATGACATTGTTTTATTAACAAAAGACATCCAGGAAGGAGACACTCTGAACGCAGTGGCCCTCCAGTACTGCTGTACGGTAGGTTTCAGTTTAATTGATTTTGAGTAATATAGGCCAGAACAACTGATGGTTCATTAGACCAGCCAGGATTGAAGTAAGTTGTGTGTTCTTTTACCGTCTTCCTCCCTGCACCTTTTACTAGTCTTTTATTTTGCCCAGAGATCGCCTATGCCTGTGGACATGACCTTTGTCAACGTTTTAAAGGAGTGGTTGAATTAGTCTCAGTTCAGCCTTTCACTTTGGTGTGTTCCTGTACCTTCTTTTTGTGCTAATATATGTATATGTATCTATACAGATACATGTTTAGAGGCTGGCAGAGAACTGATGCATTTTGTTCCTAACATTGTTATGTACTGTGCATTCTGCAGCCCAGCTGTTCTAGCTCCAGCTCCTCCGGCTTACTTACCCAGTCTGGCTTTTTAATCCACCTCTGAATTGCTCTGCTTGGTCTCAAATTAACTGTAGCAATCTTTCTAATCTTCTGGCTCCTCGTTCTCTCGCTCATTCTGTCTACCTGTGTCTAGCTTGTTCTCTGTTCAACCTGTCTCTGTAAAACTGTCCTGGTAAAATGGCTTCCTTCTCCCTCTCCGGCAGCTCTACGGTCCCTCTCAGCCCTGCTGCAGCTCTCCGTGCTCCACTGTATCCTGTGCTGTGCTCTCTCCCTTACGTAGCTTCCCGTCTCCTCTTCTCCAGACAGTTGGACATGTCCGATTCTGTCAAGGATTTCTCTGATTCATCACTTTTTCTGCCACTCGATTAGACAGCTCTTTAAAATATGCATGTTCCCTTCTACAAACTCACTTTACCTTCCTGTTTGGGATTAAAGGTGTATTCCAGCCAGAGGGGTTGAAAGTGTAAACAAAGGCTGAGTCACACCCCAACTAGAAGCAGATTCAAATGTCGTGTAACAGTCAGCCGCTCACTGTGCTCAGTGATGGAAACTCAACCTGCAAAGAACCATTCTCTTACGGAAGGACCTAGGTTGCTCCGAAGATGCACTCAGCACACTCAGCAATTATTGCTATATTAAAAATATATGCTGTTACAGAACTGTGCTTAGGGGAACGGAAGATCCAGGGTTGGAATACTAAATGTGTCCAAGTTAGCCTAACAGAAAACACCATTCTGTATATTTAGAGATGTAGCCTAAGTATATGGTGAGTCTTAGATGCTGGCTTCATAGACTGCCAAGCAGTTCTTAGTAAAGCAGATGGTAAAGTAGATTGGAGTCATGCGTTGGGGCTTGCCACGGAGTCTTCGTTTGTTTTAAGACAAAAGGGGCTGATGCAGACCGGCAGCGAGTGCACCTTCCTCTCCCCGCCTGCCTAGTCTGCAGTGCTCTCAGAAGTCATCCAGAAACACACTGAGCAAGACTGTCCAGTCGGATGCCTTTAGCCTTCCAAGGACAGGTCACTAATCTGCTTCTGTTCACGAGTCCTCTTTAACGCTCTGCTTGACCTGACACTCCCCAGGCTTCAGAGCCTCACACTACTTCATATTGAGTAGACGCTAACATTGTACGGATAAACTAGTTCACCACTACAAGTATTCTTCTTCCATTTGAACCCATTAATATGCCCACCAACCTTATAAGTTAGGGACTATCATTACTGGCGTTTTACAGATATGGAAATGGAGTAGCAGAAAGGTTTCTCAATGCCAGGCGGTGGTGGCGCACGCCTTTAATCCCAGCACTTGGGAGGCAGAGGCAGGCGGATTTCTGAGTTCGAGGCCAGCCTGGTCTACAGAGTGAGTTCCCGGGAGTTCCAGGACAGCCAGGGCCACACAGAGAAACCCTGTCTCGAAAAAACCAAATCCGAAGGAAAAAAAAAAAGTTTCTCACCCTAAAACATGTAGTTAGTCGGAAGTTGCTTCAGGCACAGATGTGTGCACACCTGTGTGATCTGCCATCCTCTACACGGTTTCCTCGTATCTCACACACAGGGCGCTGCTCTCACTTTTCCTCATAATCTTTTCTCGTGACTCCATCCAAGTCTCACATCCGCTCAGCTGAGTTTCAGACATCTGTCCCCACATCTGTCCCCACATCTGTCCCCACTCCTCCTGAGGTCACTCACTTGTACACCTCGGGCACTGAAAAGCCACATATCCAAATCTGTGTGCATCCTTCCCACTGTCCTCTTCTGTGTCTGAGTGGCGGCGTCATCCCCCATGGAGCTGTCCAAGCCAGAGTTCCACCCTAGGCTCGTTCTACGGCTCCGACATTAGTCAGTCGGGTACCACAGGGTCAGAGCTTGAAGTGCGGACTTAGATGAAACAGATGGAACTAATAACGGTAGGAAGAGGACCCGGCTAACTGGTAATCTGAGAAACAACCCATCCTTTCTTCCCTATCAGAGCGGTGAAGAAGAGGTGGGGGTTATATATAAAGAAACTTGGTGTTAAAGCAGAGGTGGGGGGTGGGGGGCTGGGGGGTGGGGGGCTGGGAGGGATTACACATTAACTGTCAAGTGCATGTTTCTCACATTTTAACATCTTTGAAAGTAGCATACCTATTAGAGCACAGTCCGGGAATAGAGCTGTGTGAGGAGAATGCTGATGCTTGTGAGAATACTCCAAGAAAACAAGGCCCAGAATTGTTCTTGGAGGTGTAGTGGACAGAAGTGAGTTTGCTTCAGACGCTGTTCTTCATAGTCCTTTAAGAGAAACCACATTTTTTCAAACATTTGTGGCTAGTCCATGTGATTGTGTTCTTTATCCTTCAGAGTATATATAAGTTGTCTGATACTCTGGATAAAGTTGGCTCCTGCATGAGATTTTAGTCCACCTCATGCAACTAGAGCGGGAAACAGAGCTTTAATACATTTGGTGCAGTTTTTCTTGTCTAAGATAACTGGATCGATGGTGCACTGTGGTGGTAATGGCATTTTACTTGTGATAAAGTAAAGCACTTTTAACTGGATAGGTTAAAGTGTTTATACTCTGTTTGCCAGGTTGGAGTAAGGAACATTGGTGCCAGTAACTGTTCATTCACAAATTGCTTGCAGATGTACATTACCTATGGTACAATTATTTGTATGATGTACAAAGAAAAACAGCTAACTATTAACTAGAGTATTAACTCGTATTCCGACTGTCTAGGCGATAATACAGAGTTGTCGGTGATTTCCTAACACTAGATAAATTTAGTGTTTACAATTCTCATGTGCAAGGAAACCTACATCTGTGTGTGGTAACACTGACAGCAAGAATGTAAGTAAACTGTTTTCTCTCCTAAGTAAGTGAATGAATGAAGGTCTAGTTTTAGAATTCAGTTCAATGTTGCATTTTTCTTTTTTGCAGGTAGCAGATATCAAAAGAGTTAACAATCTCATCAGTGATCAAGACTTTTTTGCTCTTAGGTCTATCAAAATTCCAGTTAAAAGGTTTAGTTCTTTGACGGAAACCCTCCATCCTCTGAAAGGAAGACAAGTTTTGCATCCTCCACCTGTTCCTTACTTTCAAGAGCAAGACCTTGTGCCAGCTGATGATTCTCTCTCTTCCAGTGAGTCTGCTGGCAGTTTCCTAAAGGAAGTGGACCGAGACATAGAACAAATAGTCAAGTGTACAGACACCAAGAAGGAGAACCTGAATGAGGTAGTGTCTGCCTTAACAGCACAACAAGTCCGGTTTGAAGCTGATAACAAAAGCATTCACCGCAAGGATCCGTACTACGGAGCAGACTGGGGGATTGGCTGGTGGACAGCTGTCGTGATAATGTTGATAGTGGGGATAATTACACCAGTGTTTTACTTGCTGTATTATGAGATTTTAGCTAAAGTGGATGTCAGCCACCACTCAACAGTGGTTTCTTCACACTTGCACCCAGGACTCACGCCTCCATCAGCGCACAGAGAGATGGACAATGGAATTGGTCCAACAAAAGGAATCCCTGTTGGTCAACAAGATGACCACAGACTACATAGGCAAGACCCCCAGGCACACGACACTCAGCACAGAGCGTAGCAGGGAGCTGCAACCGGTGTTAGTTAGTGGTCACGTGTGCATATGGATACGGTGACGCAGTATCAACATCTGCTTCGAAGTCAGAATCTAGGAACACCAACGATGGCTGGTTTTTATCTCTCTAAAAGTCCCGAGCCTTTTACAAATGGATTGTCAATAACACCTGCATATGCTATATTAACACTGCCCCGTCCATACACCTGCTGTATCACTTCTTAAAGCGGAAATTAATTTAAATGTATATCTAGGAATTCTAACTTAGAAGATGCTGTCATTTTTCTGATTGAAGAGTAGTTATGTTTAAATTTTATCTTTTAAAAGATTGTTTTTTTATTTTAAGGTGGTTTATGTCAAGGATTCCAAATGCTTACAACTGAAGAAAATTTGATGCCATATCTACCACCAAATTACTAATTGTAAAAGTTTTAATTCTAAAATTATTCCTGATATCAAGTACTTATCACTTAAATTTGAAACTTTAAAAACATGTTTAGCATATGCCCTATGAAAGCAAATGTAGAAAGAGATATGGAAACATAGTTTATAATTTGTGTAATACAGGCTAAAAAAATAGATTAAATATTTTAAGGCCCCAAAATAATGTCTTTGGGTTGGAAACCTCCCGTTTGATCACAAGGACACTGAAACAGGTCAAGACCTGTTCCTTAAAAAAAGGAATCCTTTATGACCGGCCTTCAACCTCGCCTCCGCGTCTTCGTTTTTAAAAATACTCACGTCTGATATTTGAAGGCACTTTTGTAGTTCTTTGATGAAGTGTTATACAGAAAAGCATATTCAGCAAATTCCTCCTTACATACTGTGACTAATTATTGCCGTTATAAATAGTCACCGGCCTTAATTAACACTTGATGCCTTACAATGTTACTCTACATAAGTTCATGTACACGTCAAATCAAAGTTGAAACATTGTGTCAGCTTTTATTGAATAGGCTTTCATTTCATAGGCTATGTAAATTTTGTCTTCACTTTTAAGCAAAAATTAATGGAGTAAAAACAAATTTGTACAATTGTGAAGTCTTACAGAAGAAAATGATTCATTAAGCAAAAATGGGTAAACAGGACTTTTACATTAACAGTAGACACATTGCTTTATTTGGTGATCTACTGACCTCTGCTTTTCAAAAAAGAACCTGTCCAGTTTAGATCATCCCCACCTAATCTGCATCGTCCAGTCGAGAGACATATGCCAAAGGTGTGTGTGTGGCTTGTCAAAAGGGCTCAATAGTGGCATTTTCTACATCTAATGTGGGACAACCAATTTGGCTAAGAAGTGTGTTTTTAAAATATACCTTTAGGGAGTGGAGTCGGGACTGCACGGCTTTTGTGTAAAATAGTGCATACCTTAAAATGTTACATTACCTCATTTTTTAAGACATTATTTCCTAAATCAATGTTTCAACTTTCTAAACATTTTGTATAACAGATTCCAATCGTAATACAAGGAGTTATTAACATATATTTGTTAATTTGGGATTTTATATACTTTGAGAAGAAAAAGCATTACAAAAAGACAGACATGGAAGTCAATCATTTTAAAGCCCCTACATCAGAGCAGTTTTAGAAATTTTCTTTATTTAATAATAGGAATGTTTTGATAAATTCATTCCTTGAATAAATCTTGGTTAAAAAAATTTTTTAACATACCATGTGCATTTTGAAATAAGAGTGATCTTTAATTATGCTCAGTGTTAACACATCCAGTTTACATTATCTTTATTAAGCCTGCTGAAAAATCAAGTTTGAGGATTTAAAAAAAAAATGCAGATTTCAGGGCACAACAGGCTACATAACCTCTGTATACATCAAACAGATGAAATGTAGAGTTGTGATTCTGTTTTTAGGTTGTTTTACTTGGAATTGTAATCGAAGGGTCTGATCACTTATGTTTAAAGGAGGACGTATATTTGCTGGTTAAAATAGTTTCTGTCTTGAGCATCCTTTCTGAAGGAAATACAACATATATCCTTAGGATACAACCAAGCCATTTCCTTTTCCTATATATCTTAGAATTATTAATAGAATATAATTCTATATGTAGAATTATGCTTTCATCTTTAAAAGAAAAATGAAGCATTAATATTTGAAAATACGTTAAATGTACATTTGCAAACTGCCAATTTTTGGCAGCTGCAAAGTGCATTGTATTCTAGACATCATCATCACAGTTGCCATTGTTTGTGACTATGGATTATGCCCAAGCCCTGGAATTTTCTCTGAGGCTTTAATTTTTATGTGTTCATGTATGTGGATGCAGTTAGAAACATAACAGATCAGAGTCATAGCCTTTCAGTTCATTACCTCACCTAAAACCTCAGAATTGCAAATAAAGAGAAATCTGATATTGTTATAGGGCAAATTCTTGACTTTGATTTGGTATTCAAGTTTTCTTTTTTGGTGAAGTTTGATTGTTAAAGCTTTTTCTGTTTGTTTGCTTTTTTTTTCTTTTCCCCCAAGACAGGGTTTCTCTGTGTAGCCCTGGCTATCCTGGAACTCACTCTATAGACCAGGCTGGCCTCGAACTCAGAAATCGCCTGCCTCTGCCTCCCAAGTGCTGGGACTAAAGTCATGTGCCACCAGTGCCTGGCAAGCTTTTTTTTTTTTTTTTTTGGACTCTGCTTTTTGGTGATGTGAGAAGTTGATTAAATGAACCACTCTTCAGTAATGATTGTTAGTCTTTAGTAAAAAAAAAGTCCTCTGACATTACCTCACTGCCATGCGAAGGCTACAGCTAGAAACCGAGTTAGAAACCGAAGTGGAAATCTAGACTCAGAGTATTACAGAGTTAAGTTATTTAAACACTGCTTTATCATGGGACTGTTTCTGATTCTGAATTACAGCATCGTTGCTCAGGAAATCAGTATTTTTTTCCAAGTATGTGCATATTGCACTTAGATCACAGAAATATATGAATGCTTTATTTAATTCACTTTATGTATGTAAAAGCTAGGCATCTTTTGTATAATGTGTTTTATGTAATTGCAAATGTATAAAACCATTGTTATTAGCATGAACATCTGTAAAACTGGTTTTTAAACTTTTGGCCTTGTTTTACATATTTTAAGGATATGCAAAGGATAATAAAATTTCTATTTTATTAATCAATTTGAAAATGAAAGTTGTTGAGTATAATTGAGTAAAGCAAACATTTTATCTTTCAAGCTATTTGAAATATTTCTTCACATTAGTTATTTAAAATTTCAAGTTTTGTGTTTTATTCATATTCACACTTACTCCCAGCTCTCCCCAGGTCCTCCTCTTCCCTATGCACCCAGCGTTGAGTTCTTTAACTAACACACACACACACACACACACACACACACACACACAAATTGGATACCCCAAATATTTTTGGGTGTACGCCTTCCACTGGAGTGTGGTGATTGACAAGCAGGAGAGACATTCTTACAGAAAACCGCTGTCATTTGCCGTTGCTTCACCCTGAGAGAACTGTGGCCCTAACTCCCTTCCCTTGCCACACTGGGATTGAATCTGACTTGAGCTTGCACAGGTCTTGAACATGCGGTCACAACAGTTGATAGGCATAGCTGCCTCACTGTATCTAGACGTTTCCAAGCCATGGGCCTTTGGAGGGTGCGTAATACAGTCTCAGGGTCTCTGTTAATCACCATCGACTGCAAACAAGCTCTTTCAGAGGCGCTCTCGGAGTCCTTCAGAGTTAGCTTATTTTATCTATTTACAAGCATCATAGTAGGTTCCCTCCTGGGGTCCAGGACCTGTCTGATGGTGAGTTCTTGGATTAATGATGGTGCCAAGTAGAGGGGGCTTAAATCTAACCAGAAAACGGTGGTTAACTTCCATGATGCTGGGGCCACTCCTTCACCAATGGGCGTGTCCTGCCAGGGCAGTCACAGCCAGTGGAGTCCACGCCTGGGTGAGACCAAACGGCCACACTCATGAACTCAGACTTCCAGTTTTTACTTCCTCAGTATCCACTCGATTACTTGTAGAACATAAAATAACAAATATTAGATAAATGGTGTAGAGGAATTGTGTTTTGGTAAGGCTTGGTTAGAGCTGAGTCAGTCTCAAGGGATGGTCTATAAGTAAAATAAAATAAAAATGCGTTTCAAGAATCCTAATCTTGGGGACTCCGGAGAAGGCACAATTGTGAAGAGTTCGCTGAGCGAGCATGCGGACCTGAGTTCAGGTTCCCAGCACACCAGCCAAAAGCTGCACCCCTGAAATGCTGGGCAGGGCAGGCAAGAAGATCCCTCCTGCTCACCGCCAGACAAGCTTGTGGGATTGGTGATCGCTCAAAATTTAGAGCAATTGAGCAAAACTCTACCTAACTTTTGGCCTGTAAACAGACTGCACACATGAACATTTAATTTAGATGTACCCCAAATATATAAGACTGTGTAGACACACACACACACACACACACACACACACACAGAGAGAGAGAGAGAGAGAGAGAGAGAGAGAGAGAGAGAGAGAGAGAGAGAGAGAGCGAGAGAGCGCAGACATGAAAATGAGAAAGGTCTTTCAGGGGAAACTTCTCTTTCCCATCTATTTTTCCTATTTAAAGCAGCCTGACATATAGTTGTGCTCACAATTCTCCTGACTCTTGTCACTTGAAGGTATGGATGGAAAGAGGGACAGCAATCCTCTGACGCTTTGGCATCTTCCAGCAACTATTCAAGAAAACAGTGAGCACGTACGCCCTGCCACATTAACAGTGAGAGGTTTCTTCTGTTGTAATGGGGGGTGGGGGGGGTGGGGGTGGGTGGGGGTGGGGGGGTTGTTCTACCACCATCCCCGATCAACGAATAGTTACTCTAGTAGGAAAAACAAAATCAGAATTGTTTTCTCTACCAAATAAATGTTCACTGCAAACCATTGTGGTATTAAGGCCAAATTTTTATTTTTTAAACTTTATACATGTAAACAAATACAGAAAAACCAGCATGTGGCAACTCCTTTTATTTGTCACGATAACGTTGAAGATATTTTATGACCAGTCCCAGTATGCACTCTTACCTAACTATTAAGAAGCTGTCTCTACAAAGTAAAGAAAAACGATGTACGGTAATCAAGCAACCTGGAAAATCTCACTCTCTCTCAAAATTAGTATGTTTAAGTTGTAAACTGATCTTTCAAGTGAGGATGGGCGTCCTCAGAGAGATGCCAAGGGTTCCAGAGTCAGTCCTGTGTTATAGCGCTTCCCCCAGGGTGGCAGGCGCTCACCCGGGAGGGCACACCGGAAGCCAGGGAAGAGGCCCTGCCCATGCGATGCGAAGAGATCTGCGCGCTTGTAATAATGGAAGGGAACAGAACCAAAAGAGTGTCTACGAAGGGAATCGTGTTGTTTGGCCCTGGTACCAAATATAAGAGAATAAAGTACTTTTTATCCCCAAATAACAGCATTTGCCATTATTACTAAAAGCTTCCTATAAGCTCCCCGGCACACTGAAGCTTTAAAGTCTTGGTTTCCACTCGGAATCTGACAACATTTTTATAAGCTCCTGGGAACTGGATGTAAGTCACATGTCCACTACAGCATTACAGTGTCAAGATGGGCCCTCAAACCCATCAGGAAGTATCTGAAGAAGTATTGCCATTGGAAGTGATCCTTCACCTGAGAAAGGAATTTTGGGATCTCTCTGGATCATACAAATAAACTATGGTTTCTAACACAGATACGAGACTGGAAAATCCGATTATAACTAAACAGAAAACTTCTTCACAACTAGTTCACTTTCCACAGTACAACGACTTACAGCGCAAAAATAAAATTTAAGACATGATTGTTTCTGTAACATAAAAGGCAGCATATTTGGTCAATTCTGGTTAGTGTCTAAACACTATAAATTTTCCTATAAATTTTTATAGGAAACGGTTTACAAGTGGAGAAACTAAGGCACACAACTTAGGCTTAATATCAAGGTTATCTTGATCCTGAGAGAAAAAAAGCAGGGCTCCAGTTTCCAGGTCAGAGGGTAACGAGTAACAAGTGTCCCCAAAGGGGAAAGCCGATTTTAGTCCTGTAGGCAGATACTTTTAATATATTTAGTTTTGAAATGCATACTATGAATTCCCTTGAAAATCTTTGGCATGTTAAAAAGTCCTCAGAGGTGAAGGGTTCTGGATATTTTCTCCTGCAAAATATAAAACTGCAGGAGAGTCACCCTGTAAGCTAAAACAAGAAGATTCAATCATAATTTCAAAGTGACCTGAGTTCATTTCACATGATTATATAATTGACTTGCAGTTTATGAATATTGTGAAATACGAGGGAGGGCACCTTTACAATATTCTCATCGCCCCCCCCCTCTCTCTCTCTCTCTCTCTCACACACACACACACACACACACACACACACACACACACACACACCATTCTATCATGAGGTTTATACAAACAGGACTTGTTTCTAGTTGTATAAAGTCCAGAATTAAGTAGTATGTCTCAGGTTTTTTACCCTCCCATAAGCCCAACAAGTTGAAAGCGTCAGACTTAGAGTGGGATTGTTAATTCACAGGCTGTACACTGTAGGGCTCGGAGTTAGCCCCGAGGCCAGGCACTGGTAACCGTCCACCTAGGTGAAAGCCTCTGCTGTGGCTGAGAAGTAAACTGTAATGGATTTCATCTAGGTCACTGGTGTTTGCTCACAGCCTGTTTCCCATCAGCACAACTCTAAGTCTGTGCTGTTAAGAACTCAGGTACATTTATGAGGTCACACCATGACAAAACAGAATGTACCAGGTAAGAGAAATCAGGGTTAAGGTTTGCTTTTAAAGTGCCCCACGTGCAGTATTAATAGAAAGCCATGATGACTAGTAACATTTTTCACCTAAGGTCAGCAGATGAGCTAGAGTGGTCTTTTTTAACTGTGAATACACAGAGTGATACTAAAACTCTTTAGAAACATTCAAATCCAGATCAAACAAAAGCCTGAGGGCCACACAACCGCACTGCATGATCGGAGGTGTGGCGGAGGAAACAGAGTAGGGTCACGGGGTGTAAACACAAAGTCCTTCTGAAGAGTTGGATAAGCAGCACCGAACAACAGAAGAGACAGGACTTAATCCTTATCCAGAATAAAGTGGATCCAAATGCTGGAAGCCGAATCTGCCAAACATCTGGGCGTTCCACGGCTAGTAGGTGGCTTCGTCCATGTTGTCGTCGCTGTCTACACCAAAATCATCCCCGTTGTCGAAGTAGGAGTTAATGTAGTCATTCTCCTAAGTGAAGGGATGGATTTTTCAGTCAGTAAAGTGATTAGAATGCACCACTTAAGACACTACAAAAAAAAGAACATCTCTGTAGTTTATAGATACCAAGTGGAGGTAAGAAGAAAACACATAAGACTGGCATAGAACGTCTTGCTTGTGGGCTCCTCTTTTTCAAAAGCAGTTTTCACACATTTTGATCCGTCCAGCTTTCTTTGCAGTACCATGTTCTACCGTGCGCAGGTGCTAACCAGCTGAGAGAACAGAAGGGCTGTGGTTCCACCTCAGCTGGCACGCCCCGTGCAGCACCACTTATGTCATCCCCGTGCACTGACTGGCAAGGAAGAAGCGTTTCATCAATAGTTCTACCCCGCATCAGAACCCAGGCATGAAGTCACAAAGCTTAACGGCACCAGCAGAGGGGCTTTCCCTTCCGATCAAAGGCCTCCTTCCAACCCGAAAGGCTTCCTATGGGAAATCACATCCCAGTCTTCTCATGACTCCTTGGCTCCTGGCAAGGGCTCAGGTCTAGCTGAGTCCTCAAGCCTACAAAAGATACGCTTGCCTTGTGTCAAAACTTCAAAAATCCATTTGAATATAGACAGATTAATAAGACTTCTCGGACAGCTGCAGTGCATAGGTTTGTAATAGAGACTTTTGAACCAACCAAAATGTAACAGTGGTTAGATACTTGCTCACATTGAGTGCAATGGCACCGTGGTGTTAAAGAGCCCTTCCGTTCCTGTCCACACTGAGATGCTTAGGGATGGAATGACACTGATAAGGCCTTGTTTGATCCAGGGTAGAGTGGGGGATGGGACAAGGCCCGACAGGCCGGGATCTGAGGTGTGTATGATAAACACCAGCTCTGCAGAGGCACAGTGACTCACAACTGTAATCCCAGCCCTGAAAGGAATGAGCAGAAAGAACTGCAGAGTTCGAAGCCAGCCTAGACTACATAGATAGCAAGATCCTGCTGTACCCATAAGACACTACCTCGTAAATATCCATATTTCTATTATTTACTGTGGAAACAGATGACATTCTCAAAAGAACGCTTTCCGAAAACCAGTTTTATCTTACAATTGTTTTTTTTTTAAAACATCTAGAATGTATATGCACATTTGTGGATTTTATATTACTTTCTCTTCCCTAAATCCTGCAAGTTTATGCGTCCAGCACAAACCCTTTGTAGTTCAATAAAACTGGCCTAGATTCTCTGTTGCCAAGAAATCCAGAAATGTCCAGACACCAGGTTGGAGCCCGGGGCCTGTGTGCGAGGGAAGGGGGTCTGGCAGAGCGCTCAAAGGGAGGCACCTAGGAAACAGGGCCTTGGCTCTGTGCATGTGAGGAGATACCAGCAAATGAATCCCCACCCTAGAGCAAGGACGGGAAGTCCCAGCGTTCACAGCCGCGCCCGGCACTGCACTGGCAGCCATGGGCACTCACTCCAGTGTTAGGTGGCTCACGCTAACAGAGGTGCCAGCAATCCTGCTCAGGCTATCGTTGCTGAGCCTGCTGAGCCTGGGGGCCTGAGTGGCCCATGGCTCTCGACTGATTTCCAGATTTATTATGCTAAATATTCAAATCATTACCAGCAAAATAAGTATTTTCTTTAATTAACATAGATATGTTAGCAGATGAAATACTCCACTGTACTCGTTAAAGGGAAGTATTTATCAGTGAGTAAGTTAATTACCATGAAATTTCAATTAATTAATTGATTAAAAAGACCAAAGAGTAGAACTTTCAAGTTACAAGGCCTCTGGTGGGGATAGAGAGGCCCCTTTCTGTCCTCACACAGCCTCATTTCTCTCTAGCCTTGCTCTTTAATGAAGTACGGATCTATAAACTGAGATTTAAACCCACTCTCTGGGGCAGTGCTTCAGTGATGCCTGCTTGACAGCTTAAACCACCCGGATTGTTTGCTCGCTGTTCTCCAGTATGGCTGTGTGGTCTCCGCTGGCCTGGGATCTCTGTAGCCCAGGTGAGCTTGCACTCAGAGTGCCGGGATTGAAGGTGTGCTCTACCACCCCAGCCCAAGAGCTTGGAATTGTTATGGGTAACTCTTGAGCTTACCAGACGCGATCCTGACTCAAAACAGCATTTCAGAGCTGGGCGGTGACTCACACAATACCCGGGAGGCTGTGCTGCACAGAGGAGCTGCCACAAATCTGATAGCTAACCCCGGACTTCTGACCATCCTGACTCCACCTCCCAAGGACTGAGGTTAGGAGCAGGTGCCTGATTTGTGCCCTCACAGCACCCTGTGAATCACACCACAAAATTATCCGCTGTTGTCTTTCTTATTTGTCTCCATGAGGGGAGAATAACTTCTCAGTCTCACAGCCAAGCATGAGTCAAGCGTGTACTTCAATGTAAAGGTCACGAGTGACAAGGAAAAGGAGTCACACCCAGTGTAAAGTCACTGTGGTAAGGACACCACAGCCAGATGTGCAGTCACTGTGGTAAGGACGCCACAGCCAGATGTGCAGTCACTGTGGTAAGGACGCCACAGCCAGATGTGCAGTCACTGTGGTAAGGATGCCACAGCCAGATGTGCAGTCACTGTGGTAAGGACGCCACAGCCAGATGTGCAGTCACTGTGTAAGGACACCACAGCCAGATGTGAAGTAATGGGACAAGGACATCACAGCCAGATGTGCAGTCACTGTGATAAGGATGACACAGCCAGATGTGCAGTCACTGTGGTAAGGTCGACACAGCCAGAGACTAAATTCAGGAAACACAGGTTAAATACAGAGCCCTGGGGAACACTGAGAGTCAAAAGCACAGAGAGAAGAGAACTACAGATGCCACAAAAGGGTGCCAGAAACAGACACAGAGGAAAAGCATTCTCTCTACAACGGAAGGGCAGCAGCCTTGGCAGCGGAGACACTCAGCCTGGCACACAACAGGTGCCTGTATCACATGATCTGAACGGTTTACATAGGAGAAATCATACTTTAACAACAGAATTAGCTATGTTTTGCAGTCGTGTTAAATCCTACAGAAAAGCCACGAGAAGCAAGGGCTGGAAAGCTTCAGGAGTGACTTAGTCCTGAGGTAACAGCACGGAGCAGGGAACTAGCTTCCGAAGAGCCAACAGCAGCTCCAGCAACCCAGGCCAGGCCGGGTGGGCGCAGAGTGGAGGCGATGTGCTTCACGAGGAGAGCCGAGCGTGCTCACGATGACGACCAGAGGACACAGACACACAGAGGCATGCTGAAACATGGAAAGGGAAATGACCTGAGTATAGCTTCAAAAGGGGTGGGGCAACAAGGTAAACCTCTTCCACGGATTACTGGGGGTGTCTTTGAATCCAAAGGTAGAAGACATGAGATCGACAGTATTTCCTTCAAAGTGTTATTCTGTTTGTGAAGCTGCTAGCATTGTCTAAGAGTGAAGGAACCTGAAGTCAGATCATCTGAAAAACCTTCTGTAGAAAGGAGACTTAACAGAAGGCACAGAAAGGATGACAGCCAGCAAGACAGGGCTAGTGGTTTGAAGTGGGAGTGGTATCTGGGACTTCCTCACAAATGGATTTAAGCAGGTCTGATGGGAAGAAGGGACCAACATCGGCGAAGATGGAAGGATGTTCCAGTCTGCAGTGTGTGCTGGAAAGACAGAAAAAGGCTGAGGCAGGGCCAAGCAACAGGGGCTAAGAGAAAGACATCGCGAAGAGAACGAGAAGGCAAAACCAAGGTCAGAGTACCATGGCAACAGTCACATGAGCACACAAAGGAAATAAAAGAGGGACCTAAAAACAAAGGTGGGGACAAATGAGAGGTGTTTAAGACCTGACTCACTCGGCTGGAGAGAGCTCAGTAACCGACAGCATCTGCTGTTCTGACGGACAGAGGTCCCCAGTGCGGTCCCCAGCACCCACACTGCAGGAGCTCACTACCTCGCCTAACTCCAGTACCAGGATCTAATGCCCTCCTCTGGACTCAGTGGGCACCAAGCGCACACATGGTACATTATATATTCCTGTAATCAAACACTAATACGTGTAAAATAAAAATTAAATTTTACAAAGAAAAACCCTCCATTGTCTTAAGTTATATGACAGAATGAATAAAATACTTGGGAAAATTCTGAAAACGGAGGGAAGTGGGAAAACACACCGGAAGCAGGGAGTTTCTATGACATAGGACGTCTCAGGTGAACGCAGAGATCTAATAACCGCTAAATGAAGAGTTTACTCAACAAGGAAAGTAAATCATCTAACATGACTTTAGCAGTTGGCTAGCCATTTGCAAACAGACAAAAATACATCCATACTAATCATACACATTGCAAAAGAATGCAGATTTTCACATAACATATTTAAAGCACATAACAAATATTTCTCAGGGGGACGCTCCGGGGAAAGAGCGGAGTGAGTGCAAGAAGCCGAAATGGAATGGAAAGGAATTATCTCCCCCTAGGCTCACCTCAGGAAGACTCTCCAGTCCTCAAGAGGCCATCAGTAACTATGTTGCCCTGCGCAAACACCTCGGTTGACTGCTGCTTTTTGAAATAGACCATGTTTCTAAAAACCAGGGATCCCGAGACCAAAACCCCAAACCAAACAAAGAGCTGGATGTCTGCGGGCAGCTAAGCAACGCTCTGCTCCTGAGGAGCTGGGGTGGCGCTGGCCCTGCAGGGACCCCCTTCCAGGCCCTTCCAGGCCTTCCACACCTCAGCTTTTATGTCAGTAGGTGTGAACCACATTAATTTCAGCAATTTCCTTAACTGCTTGCTTGCAGGAGATTAACCAGTTACTTTGATCTCCTGGTTTTAATTTTGCATTATCAACATTTTAAACCAAGCAACTGATGCCAATGATGGGAATATATTTCCAGTTCTATAAACTTATTTTGTGTGTGTGTGTGTGTGTGTGTGTGTGTGTGTATGTGTGTGTGTGAGAGAGAGAGAGACACACACACAAGGTCTCACCATGGTACAGCCCCAGCTTCTCAGACTCCTCCCAGTCATCTGGGAGTGCTAGGATAGTGGGCGTGGTTTTGTTTGCCAATGGACATCACTGCCTCAGGCCATAGCTGATCTTTAAGGTTAGGGAGCAGTCCTTACCTCTTCTTGCTCTTCTTCATCGTACTCCTCCTGTTCTGCATCCTCCTCGCCGTCTTCCTCATCATCTTTATCTTTGTCTTTGCTTCCTTCTTTCTCTTCATTTTCTTCATCGGATCTTTCACCCTCGCCTCTCTTCTCCAGTTCCTGATAAAGTGAGATTCGTTAATGTACATGCAAATGATTACTCTTTGATCTACACACCCAGCCCAAAAAGAGGAAGCATGGATCAAGCTCACTGAATCCTAAATTAACACGCTGGCCACTGTCCAGCCTCTCAGCTCGGGCAGGCGGCGGGCAGCCAGTGGCCAGCAGCCAGCAGAGCGACAGCCCCTCTTCGTCTGTTTCTTATCACTGGGCCTCCCCTCAGCGACGCTGGGGTTAGAATCCTAGTTCTCAACGCTTTCTTTCCAGGATTCCTATCCTACCTCCTCCTAAAATGCTTGACATGATTGAGTTTATCCCACTCCTGTCTCCTCTGTCTTTCATTACTTCCCATTGCCAAGAATTTCTGCTTCATGGTTGTCTCAGTCAGGGTTTCTATTCCTGCACAAACATCATGAACATGAAGCAAGCTGGGGAGGAAAGGGTTTATTCAGCTTACACTTCCACACTGCTGTTCATCCACCAAAGGAAGTCAGGACTGGAACTCAAGCAGGTCAGGAAGCAGGAGCTGATGCAGAGGCCATGGAGGGATGTTCCTTACTGGCTTGCTTCCCCTGACTTGCTCAGTTTGCTCTCTTATAGAACCCAAGAATACCAGCCCAGGGATGGCACCACCCACAAGGGGCCCTCCCCCCTTGATGGCTAATTGAGAAAATGCCCCACAGCTGGATCTCATGGAGGCACTTCCCCAACTGAAGCTCCTTTCTCTGTGATAAACCCTGCCTGTGTGAGTTGATACACACAACCAGCCAGTCACAATGATACATCTGGAAGGCCGTGAAGAGGAGATTCAAGCTCAGCACACGGGCTGGGGTGAGCAACTCTAAAGACAGAGGAGGGAGCTGGAGCTGGAGAGGCGCTGGCTTCCGATGGCTCTTACTGCCTACCCGGAAAGCCACACGTTGTCCATCATCTCGAAGGTTTGAGGTTATAGATGCCTTATTCCTACCAATTATCTCCTCAGTTGGTAAAAGTGACCTAATCTTATTACTGTATCTGCTTGCTCAGTTGGGTGGTCCTCACTTTACACAAGAGACCATTGCACAGGTTTTCTGTGAGATGGCCTCAGCAACCATTTTACATATTCATAATTTCTGATTATTACTAACAGTAATTAGAAGAGTAATTGATGAACTAATGTGCAGGCATGCTCCATCACTTCTTAAGGCTTGGTTGGTTATTCAAAAGCAGAAGACATATTTTACATCCAGAGTGATCATAACTTAGCTGTCCTCCCTAATTATTCACTTTAAAAATGATTTTAGTTCCGATTTGAACTGAAGAAAAAGGAAAGATCACATTAACCAAGCCCAATGTAAATGAATTAATTTAGAATGTTTACATGTGTGTGGAATGCATGTGTGTATGTTAATGTGCTCAAGTGTTTGAACATGCATGTGGAAGCTGCAAAGCAACCCTGGATATCTTCCTATACACGCTAGTTTATCAAGGCAGGTTCCGGCTAGTTTTGCTGAGAGACTCCTCTCTGGCTCTCAGGGGCTGGGCTTATGGGCTGCCTGCCGCAGGCCCACTTGGGTTCTGTGTGCACGCAGGGGCTTGGAGTGTCAGTACCCATGCTTGCCCAGGAAACGTTTTATCTACAGAGTCATCTTTCAAGCTCCTAAGAGCCAATTTTTAAATAAAATTCAAGCAATGTTGCTTGCAGTTCACCTTGCTCAGGTAGAACAAATGGAAACCAGGGCCAGTGTACACGTGGGAGAGCTCACCAGTGTACACGTGGGAGAGCTCACCAGTGTACATGTGGGAGAGCTCACCAGTGTACACGTGGGAGAGCTCACCAGTGTACACATGGGAGAGCTCATCAGTGCACACGTGGGAGAGCTCACCAGTGTACACGTGGGAGAGCTCACCCCAGTCACAACCGCTGCCATGCCTTGGCAGTTACTTTGACAACATCATGTGCACAATTTCCCAACTGGCCATCTTGGAAAATCTTAAGTAACTTTTTATAAGCCTTTTGAAACATCTAAGATAGACAATGAGACAGCCAGACAAACACACATAAACATACACACACATACAAAATATGCTACATTAATATTAAGATATGTCTTTTCTGTTTTAACTAGATCATAGGTAAAAATGCTTACAATTAAATGCAATTAAAATGGAACTTTTGTGCAATTAAAATGGATTTTTACAAACAAATCGGAAAAATATTTATTTTACTTTATGAAAAGGATAATCTTATTTTTTTAGAAAGTCACTATTTCAAAATTAGAAACAGAATTGTTTTATTTAAAAATAAAAAGGGCATCAAACTATTATTATTCAAAGCACAACATTCATCCAATGTGCTCTAAGGACCAAAGACTGTATTTCTACTGATGCCAAGCCACACGGCCTCATCTTCACCTTTACCACACACCTTCAACTCAAACCCACCACGCACGCCAGCAGAGTGAGACAGAAGCCGTTTGAGACTTCCTTCTGTCCCAGGGACATGAACTGGGCGGTCACTGTTCTTTTCAATGAGCTAATGGCTCTCCTAAGCAGCAGCCTCCATTTTCTCTTCCATGATCTTAACGACTCAAGTTGACGGTGCAGGTGTAAGGACAGAAGGACTGACATCTGGGAAGGGGGTAAGATGCAGACCCACAGCATTTCTAGCTTAGACACTGGACTCGCAAGGAGCCCCCCTCCCTCAGGTAAGACAGAAGGAAGGTGCGTATGTCATTGCTCAGAGACCTGACCTAATGCTGCTAACTCTGCCCAGAGACGATAAAGCGCGAAGCTGCCTTTGTTGGAGACACCAGACCAACCACTGCTGTTAAAATTGCAAACACATTAAGACTTGAGTTTGGAATGCTCTGGAAAAGGTGGCAAATACCAGCACCCAGGAAGCAGATTGTCCTAAGGAAGACCACACCCACAGTGACAGCAGAGCACTGGGCGTGCCTCAAAGAACTTCTCCAAGGTTCGGAGCAGGCAGGACCAGATATGTTCCACCATCACCCGACCTGGTGAACCTGACACTCACGGCTATCCGTCACTCATCTTCCAGATGTGATATTTTAGCTTTGCTCTCATGCAGCTCAAGCACGGTTCAAAAGGAAAACCGTAAAATGAGGAGCGTCCGTCCCATCAAGTGATGTGCCAAAGAGGCCAGCAACTCTACTCATGTGACACATTTATTATAAATTCTCAGCATCATGAATAACAGCAAAACACCAGAAGAAACAATGCTCTTCAGTAGCATATTAACGACGTTATTACGTACCTACAGCTCATGCGCACAGCGCTGACAAGAGAATGAGGGAGCTCGGGACGGTTGCACACAGAGCTGTCTATGCCTAGGACATTTTGTTAAGTAATAAAATGAAAATGCAGGAGTGTGGCATACTGTTCTCCTCAATGACACGGGAATTCAGGCTGGCTCAGCAGCTAAGAGTGCCCTCTCTTGATATCTATGGAACTAGTCACACACATGTTACCCAAACACACATACATGCAGGCAAAACACTCATACACATAAAACAATAAAATAATATTTAAAGATTAAAAAAATTACATGAGGAAGTTCCATATCTTTTCTGAATAAAGTACTTCTGAAGGAATATATATATATATATATATATATATATATATATATAATGCATAGTTTTGGAGTCTACAACAAGAAAATATATGCTATGGACAGTGAGGAGACAGCCCAGTCTCAAGATACCAACCTAAGTTTTGTTTATTTTGATTAATGATAAATTCCATAAAATGCCATCTTTGCCTCAACAGTCTTCCATTTATATTCCAAAACACTGAGGGTAGGGGGAGGGGGAGGGTACAGGGAAGGGAGCAGAGGTAGAAGAACCACACAGGGACAAAGGGAAAGCAGGACTTTGTAAAGAGTCCCATCAATTACAACAGAGGTTCGCCGCTCTCCTCCCCCACACAATCCAAAACAATGGGGCAGTTAAGGGTTCAGAGAAAAGAAAGCCTGGGGCTCTGGGCGGAGCTTAGGAACATCAGTGTGGGGGCCCAGCAGACTGCAGGAGCCCTGGAGTACTCAGACCAGAGTTTTCTCCACACCTCCCTCAGAGAGGAAGCTCAAGCCTAACTTATGGAATTTATCTATCATTAATCAAAACAAACAAAACTTAGGTTGGTATCTTGAGACTGGGCTGTCTCCTCCCTGTCCACAGCACATATAATAATGTCTTCTGAGAGACATTATTAAAAGGAGACGGCAGAGAGGTGGGGGAAGAGGCAGCACCAGCTCATGTTTATAACTATGAACTCACCTCGATCTTTTTCAACACATCTGCAGAATTCACGAGTGAGGTACCCTTGCCTGCAGCTTTGGCCGGTTTGGATTTTGGATCCCCTGGAACGAAAGCACAACCTGTTGACAGATTTTCCACTGCAGAGAGGAGAGCAAGGGCGGTGCCTCCGAAGCTCTGTGGTGTGGCTCTAAGGCACACCAGGCAGCCCCGTCATTGGCTCTAAGCGAATGAATATGCACTGAAACTTTAGTCTCACCATTAATGTCATTAGAGACAGAGTCTGCTCTAACATTACTTGAGACAGAGACACTAGAATATCAAGAAAAGGCCCTGCGAGGGTTTCTGGGTCATTTGTCCATCAGTGAAGTCCATTTTAACACAAACAGTGCTAAGTAGGTGCGAAGCCAAAGAAGTCGTGCAGGCTAAATCTGCCCTGGCTAATGGTAAGGGGTTAGGAAAGAGAGTTCCCCTGATGTTAGCAAGAACTGTCTTCACAGTGAAGAGTAAAATGGTTAGCTGGTCACTTCACAGAAGTGAAAGGAAATGTTTCAACAAGCTTTAAGACCCAGTTTGTTTTACTCTAAGCAAAATATTTCATTTCCAGATTATTCTAAAACAGCAGGTAATAAAGAATTATTTCCTATGAAGACTGCCAGTTACTAAGGAATTCTTATAAGCCATAAAGGATTCTTACAAAATGAAATGATTACAAATCACTTGCCAAAATCAAATAACCCCCAAATCCTTAGGTATCAAAAACCAGGCTCAGGAAGGCTTAGTTGTGTTAAAGATAAACACTCAACACACAACTTGTTTTCAGACCACAGTGGTCTGCATACCACGCATAACTGTGGACTTAAAACCTTAGAACGAAGACTCACTGACTATGGTGGTTTGACTAGATGTAGCCCCCTCAGACTCAATTAATTGAATGCTTGGGCCATGGGGAATGGCACTATTAGGGTGCAGCCTTGTTGGAGTGGGTGTGGCCTTGCTGGAGGAAGTGTGTCACTGTGGAGGTGGGCTTTAAGGTCACATCTATGACCTTAAAGTGTGTGTGTGTGTGTGTGTGTGTGTGTGTGTGTGTGTGTTTACACTCTGCCCAATCTGGCTGCCTTCAGATCAAGGTGTAGAACTCTTGGTCCGTCAGCACCATGTCTGCCTGCCCGCTGCCACGCTTTCCGCCATGATGATAATGGACTGAACCTCTGGAGGTGACTAAGGACTAAAACTGTAAGCCAGCCCCAGTTAGTCTTTATAAGGATTGCCTTGGTCATGGTGTCTCTTCACAGCAATGGAAACCCTAAGACAACAATTGCTACCAGGGTAGTGGGGTATTCCTGATAGGCCTGACCATATGCTTGGGGAGGATTATGAAATGACTTTAGAACCTCAGGTTCTAAAGGAACCGCGGGTTAAGAGGCGAAGCCACTGAGGTTAAGAGGTCTGTGGGACATTCTGTGGAAGCTTGGAAAATATTAATGAGAACAATGAAGAGAATGGAGGCCTGGTTTGTGCAATTTCAGAGGGAAGATTAAAGACTCTCAGGGTCACTTGCTATTTTGATTTAGAAACCTTTGCATTACTGGGACAATTGCTGTTTGTTAGCTGGTACTAAGAAATCAGCAGTGATTAAGAAGAGACCAGCATCACTGACGTGAAATCTGGGAGGTGTTTCCTGAGAACGCAGAGAAGCTGCGTTGCAGATAGCCAAGGTTGTATCGCATGTTGGCAGACTGACTTGGTAATGTGCAAACCCAGGTGGCACTGGGTTTGAAGGCATACAGGGGTCACAGGAGCAGCTAATGCTCAACACGGCGAGGCCAAGAGAGGCCGTTGGTGTAGGTGCAGCCTGTGTGGCAGGTGAGGCTTGGCACCAGGAAGAGAGTGGAGTGAAAAGGGAACATGGAGTCCAGGTGCAGCAAGGGACCAGTAGCTTTGGAGATGCCAGCACCGTGGGGCAACCCCCAAGAGCAGCAGCAGCAGCAGCACGGGCCAGCGGGGCCGAGCCAGCGGGGCCTAGGAGACAAGTGGTATGTGTGGCAGAGGCCGTGCAGAGCTGGAGCAAGCCACGGCCTCTGCATCAGCTCCTGCCTCCGGGTGCCAGCCCTGCTTGAGTTCCCGTCCTGGCTTCCCCCAGTGATGGGGTACAATCTGGAACTGTAAGCCAAATAAACCCTTTCCTTCCTAATTTGCTTTTTGGTCATAATGTTTCGTTGCAGCAATAGAAACAAACCCTCACTAAGATAGTGACTTCAGAGTTATTGAGTTAATGAAGTTTGGGTAAAAAAATTAGCCTAACATTAAATGGCGTATAACTTCTAACGTGTGTCATCCTCCTGGAAGGCATGGACTGTTTAATAAGTACTCAAAGCATAGGACCATGTATGACCAAGAACTCAGTAAGCACTGCAATACTGCCAATGACTGTTAGCTGAAGATACAAACCATTCGAACCACAAAGTCCTTTTCGCTAAGGACATTTTCTTTCTTTCTTTTTTCTTTTTTCCCTGAGACAGGGTTTCTCTGTGTAGCCCTGGCTGTACTGGAACTCACTCTGTAGACCAGGCTGGCCTTGAACTCAGAAATCCGCCTGCCTCTGCCTCCCAAGCGCTGGGATTACAGGTGTGCACCACCACCACCGGCTTTCTAAGGACTTTTTATGGAGTTATTCAATTTCACAATATATGCAACAATTAGGTGACTACTACAAAAGCTGACCAGCTAGAAATGTCTATAAAAATTTGAATTAAATATTTAAATTTTTTATTTGGGTGTGAATGGGTGTGGTATGTGTGTGAATGGGTGTGGTATGTGTGTGCCAGAACAGGGTATCAGATCCTTTGGAGTTAGTTACAGACATGTATTATGAGTCACGTGATATGGGCTCTGGGCTGTGAACTCTGGTCCGCTGATGAGTCAGGAAGCACTCTGAACCACTGGGACTTCCTTTCAGGCTCAGTTACTAATTCTTTACTAAAAAGAAGTCCCAGATACAATACCACTCATCTTTCCTTCTTTGTGTTTTAATACTTAATTCATGCACACACACTAACATTCAGAAGTATCAAATCAACAATAGTACAGAAAGACTGTTTTAATCCTAAAATGTTGACATGAAAATTGTCCACAGTTAACAATATTTTTTTTAATGTGTGCACATATTTGAGCTTGTTTCTTTCAGTGTCTGTTAGAAGCTTGTTCTTCAACAAACTTCTGCCTCCCATGAGGCCTCTGTGGCTATCAGCCTTCATGTAGATCAATGGAGGCCATCACAACTGGGCGGAGCAGACACAAAAGCTACTCTGAGCACAATTAAAAATACTAGCACACATGCAGAAAGAGAATGCAATTGTTGTTTTGTTTTTAAATAAATGGGAATCCTTGCCTCCAGAAGCTGTACTAAAAGTAATGTATGAGGCTCCAATGATAACCAAGACAGGTATGTTCTTAGATCTCCAGTCTGCTACAAATGGCGGCCCAGGAGCACATGACCACTGTCATCTCCATGGTTACAGGTTTTACCATGACAATAACAGACTTAGCCACTGCTCTTCCTCAGAACTTTCCCTAGACTTCCTAAAAGCACATTTTTTTTCATTTTGTGTGTGTGTGTGTGTGTGTGTGTGTGTATGTGTGTATGCATGTGCATGCCCGTTGACTGGCTGGCCAGTAAGCCCCCAGGCTTCTGGAGGTGGGTCCAGCAGTGCCAATTGTTTTACCAGGGCAACAGAGATCTGAACTAAGCACTTGTCTGACCAAACCATCCCCCAGCCCTTTCATGCTGCTCCTCCACCTAACTGAAAGCTCTAAGAAGCAAGACATTGGCTCGCTCTGTTCCTCATAGCAGTGTCTAGCAATAGCCGACAATTATTTATTGAATGGAATTATTAAAGAACAAATATGTATATACATATATATACATATACATACATACATACATATATATATATTGGCACTGCTGGACCCACCTCCAGAAGCCTGGGGGCTTACTGGCCAGCCAGTCAACGGGCATGCACATGCATACACACACACACACACACACACACACACACATATATATATATACAGTTTGATATCTTTTTATCTAACATAAAACTCTTTTACCAGATCTTCAATTTTTTCTAGTACATGTCTTTCCTTTTAAAATTGTGTTACGGTTACATCTGTTGCTAGAAGCTGCCATGAGAGGGGATGGGCATGGCCAGGAGAAACAGCAGGTGTCTGGGGAACAGCGCTGGAGCAGTAGCCAGGCCAGCTGGTACAAGAGCAGACCAGGGGTTAACCCCCACCCCACCCCCAGTAATTGTCAAAGCCAAATAAAATGGCCATAGTCTGAGTCTCATTCATTTTAAGTTGGACAGGGTTAATTTTATGTTGGCTCAACTACAACATTAAATAGCTTACTAAGGCTCTGTGAATTCCATAAATATATACAATGTGTTTGTTCCAGCTGTCCTCCCTCCTCCCAGTCACTCTCCCAAATCTACTTGCAATCTCCATCCCAACCTTCTGTCCTCTTCCTTTTAGTGATCTACTGAGTCAAACTTGTCAAGCCAACAGTGGCCATGTCCTTAAAGGCTGACTCTCCTCCCCCAACAGTCAGCAACAGTCAACAGTGCCCCAGTTTTAAAATGTGTCATGTAATAATGTAGAACATAGCCAGTAGGATCATAAAAATCTGCACATATACAAATGAGACAGTCTGCATAACAGAGTTCTTTGACAGCACAGCAAATTTTCACAACTAAAGAATGGGATTAATTCAAGAAAACAGAAGGTCCAAAAGTCAACAGCCACTTAGAGTCAGTAAAATAATCAAAATGCCGGACCTACGTAGAGAATTTGCAACACCGAGCCTGACCCGAGCTTCAGCCGTACTGTTGCAGACCCAGACTACGGTCCTATTGGCCAGCATACCTTTTTTGCATTTTTTCCTTGGCATCATCTCTCTTGGAAGTCTTCTCCAGTCTATGTGTACAAAAGAAAGAATAGAAAATTCTCAGTGTCCTTGGTGGCTCTGGACTTAGCTACTTAATACAGTGACAGCTGCTCATACAAAGACAGCAACATTTCTTAGTATTTGCGTGTAGAGATTTAGTTTGGAATGTAACAAAACAAAACTAATATAAATAGAATGCGCCGTAACATAGTTTCTCCAGTAGAGAAAAACATCTCATTAAACAGCTTTGGAATGGTGTAATAAAGTGTCTTGGAAAAAAAAATCTTATGGAAATTCTTTGTGGATGTTACTTTCAAAATCACAACTGTTTTCTTAAATATTAGTATTTGGCTACTTTATATTTTATAAGTTGTCTGTTGATATATACATATTATGTAGCTTTTTTTTCAAAAGTTAAAGCAGGTAATCAAACCCAATATATGATATAAAACAATTTTAATAATTATTTGAAAATTTCAATTAAAAATACTAGTAGTTGTGAACATGTAAGTTCTCCCCAGTGAATGGCTTTCAGTTGCATTAACTAAACAATTCTTTATTTATTTACTTTAATTTTCTGGAGGGTTCGAGAAATTTAACTTGGGGCCTCAAATGTGCTAGGTACTTATTCTACAATCCTTAGCCTCATTTTTAAAGACAGAGTCAAGGGGCTGGAGGGATGGCTCAGTGGTGAAAACACTTCCTGGTCTTCCAGAAGACGCAGCCCAGTTTCCGGCACCCACGCCGTGTGGCTGACAGTAAAGTCTAACTCCAGCTCCAGGAAATCTCATGCTCTTTTTTTGGACTCCTTGGGCATCCACACACATTTGATGTTTACACACACATGCATATGCACGCATGTGCACATAACACAAATACATAAATCAAAATATTTGAAATATTCAAAAAAAGGTTTAAAGATAAAGCAATGTCAGTGTATTTTTACAAAATAGCTAACCGTTATTTTACCTACAGTGATAAATTTTGATTTGAATATATTTTAGTTTTAAACTTCTTAGATCATAAGAAAGGATGATTTGGAAAGGGGGTTCCCACCCTTGCACCACATCTCAAGAACAGCTCGGCAAAGAGAACGCTCTCCCGTGGGAAAGTGACAAAGCTTGGTGATGACAGTCACAGTCACCCGAGGGCAGTTTCTATAAAAACATCACTGTCACAAGGATAAGGGATGACCGTCTGAGGGACAGCAGTGTCGGTAAGAGACCGCGACAAGTGACTTCACCTCTACGGCAGTTTTCTGTTTATAACATACACTGGCTGCATGATGTTCCTTTAAGCCACCCCCTGCCCCCACCTGTCACTATACAATGTAAAACTCCAAATGCCAACAACCAGTCTCTCTGCATCTTTCTATCAAAATGGTACACTAGTAGCTAAAACTTGTCTATGTCTCACAGAATACAAGAAAGACTTAAAGTATCCTTAAAGTCATTTTCATTACTAATTAATTATAGGAGGGGGGAAAAAAAGACTCTACTTTCTGACAGCTGAAAACAAAGAAAATGCCCACAAATCTACTAGACTTTTGTGGTGTTTGATAGGGAAGGTGGTCTTTAAAAAGTATTTTAAGGGGCTGGAGAGATGGGTGGGGGCTTGGGAGTACTTGCTTCCCATCCAAAGTTTGGTTTCTAGTACCACACCCGGGGCTCACCACAGCCTCTTGTCCTGGGATGCTAGCCAGGATTCCTTGTTCTGCCCCCACAAACATGGCACAGACACACACAAACACACACATTAATAAAACTAAGATGAATCTTTTTAAAAGTCTGTTAACACGGTCTGTTTTATAGTACCTGGTACCCACTCTTCTTTATAGACCTTCATGTATCGCTTGCTATACCTTTCAATATCATCTAGGATGAGAAGAGAAAAAAACATTCATTAGAAACACAAAACCTTCAGCCACTCTTTAAAGCAATTTATAGCACCAGACAATGCCTCTTATTTTCATGTATTTCCTACGTTTGTATATAGAGCACATTCGTGGACCAACATTGACAAATTTAATTAGAATAACGTGGTTAAAATTCGACGACAGCAATGGTGGACTGAACAGACGCCGCAGCCTTAAACCTGGTTCTCAGCATGAGACGACCTGACTAGCCAGTGAAAACATTCCCAAAAGCTCAGTCAGGTTAGGAAGACACTTACACACAAAGGTAGAGAGATCTACTCAGTGTTTCTACAACCTCCAGGCCTCAGGCTTTAAAGTCAGTCTAACCGTGGTCAGGGCAACGGATGGCTAATGGTGGCTCACCTTGGGCGTATCATATCATGGAATTGGAACCTGTGTGGGGGAGTGGGGTGAGTAAGCTCGAAGCCTTCTACAAACTATTACAAACTCTACACGATCCACTGAACTTCCCAGGACAGCAGAGCCACGGCCATGTCTTGCTTGTAATTTGTCAGTCTTGCCTGCTAACCCCGGCAATGCCCCTAACTTTACTAGCAACACAAGCTGGTAAAGGGAATCACAGCACAGACATCCGAAAGCAAAGTGTGGCTTGGACAGACAAACTGTGACTCGTTCCCCCCACAGCAGAGAAGGTTCTTCTTGAACTAAATGGGAATTAGCACCGAGACACACAGCTGGCCACTGTGCAGCCTGAGAGCTGGAGCAGGAGAGACGCATATGTACACACACCTTTTACAGAATTTATTATATGTATTATTTATTTTTTGTGCTAGCGCACGCACACACCCCATCTGCACGTACACACCTGCTAGCCAGAAGAGGGCATCAGATCATATTACATGATGGCCGTGAGCCACCATGTGGTTGCTGGGAAGTGAACTCAGGATCTCTGGATCATCTCTCCACCCCCACACCCCACAACCACCACCCCCTCTTTGGAGCTCTCAGTCCTGAGAGTCTTCAAACTCCTCCGCTCAAGGCTCGGAGGGGATTCCAAGCAACGTCTTCAGGCACAACAGGACCAAGGTCCACATGACCTCCAGAGACCAGCAGCATCCACGGGGCCTGCACAGGTTCAGGACAGACAGGTTCCCAGAGCGAAGAAGGGAGAACCGGTTCTCTCCAGTGGCTCCTCACTAGGTCTATAAACACACTCCAGCCCAGGCTCTGTGCTGGGGCAGCTGGCCAAAACCCAGAATGTTCTGTTCTGTTTAAATATTTTATCTTAGCTTCTGGTCTTCACCCGGTTGTTATGGCTTTACTTTCTGAGTCTTTGTGGGAATTTGTTTCTTTTTTTTTTTCTTTGTTTTTTTTTTTTTGGGGGGGGGGATTTTTGATTTTTTTTGAGACAGGGTTTCTCTGTATAGCCCTGGCTGTCCTGGAACTCACTCTGTAGACCAGGTTGGCCTCGAACTCAGAAATCCACCTGCCTCTGCCTCCCAGAGTGCTGGGATTAGAGGCGTGCACCACCACCACCGGCTGGGAATTTGTTTCTTGCCTTTTTGTTTGTTTGTTTTGTTTCTTTACTTCTTGTTTTGTTTTTTCGAGACAGGGTTTCTCGGTAGCCCTGGCTGTCCTGGAACTTACTCTGAAGACCAGGCTGGCCTTGAACTCAGAAATCCCTCTGCCTCTGCCTCCCAGAGTGCTGGGATTACAGGCCAGAGCCACCAACGCCCGGCTTACTTCTTGTTTTTTATTTTTTAAGGAGACAGGTGAGAGAACACAAAGTTGGGAAGGTAGAGGTGGGAGGATCCGGGAGGAGTTAGGGAAGAGTAAAAACACAATCAAAATACACTGCGGACAAAAAGGTAAGGACAATAAACATTTTAAGTGGCTTAGAGGCTTAGCTGTGAGAGAAGGAAGGTGTGTGTGGGGGCGGGGGGAGCAGGTCTGTGAGCTTCAGAGCAGCCTGGGCTACAGAGTAAGATCCTGTTTCAAAAAAAAAAAAAGGAAAAAAAAAGGGTGATACACAAAAGAACCAAAGACCCAGGCTCCTAATTCGGCATTAGGAAGGCCGAGACCCACTGGGGAGTCCAGACGGGTTTCTGAAGGATTCTGCCCTAACATCACCTGCACTTCCAACTCTTGTGCTTCCACAATTAAAAGTCAGATTTTTTTTTGTTTGTTTTTGTTTTTGTTTTTGTTTTTTGAGACAGGGTTTCTCTATGTAGCCCTGGTTGTCCTGGAACTCACTCTGTAGACCAGGCTGGCCTCGAACTCAGAAATCCGCCTGCCTCTGCCTCCCAAGTGCTGGGATTACAGGCGTGCGCCACCACCGCCCGGCAAAAGTCAGAATTAAAAACAAAAATCAGAACTCTGGGGGTGGGGGTGGGGGGCTGGAGAGATGGCTCAGAGGTTAAGAGCACTGACTGCTCTTCCAGAGGTCCTGAGTTCAATTCCCAGGAACCACATGGTGGCTCACAACCATCTGTAATGGGATCTGATGCCCTCTTCTGGGGTGTCTGAAGACAGCTACAATGTACTTACATATAAATAAAAAAATAATAAAAAAATTAAAAAAAAAAGAACTCTAGAGGGGCTGGGTTGCAGCTTGGGGTATGGCATATGCAAGACAGAGGTGTGCTTTGCTCTGTAAAACCAGAAATGAGCAAATACATAAATTAAATGTAAAAACCTTTGATGCCTTACACTTCCTGAAGAAGAGAAAGGGTGTTCTTCTCTTTTTCTTTACTGAAAATGACAAACATGAGCGACCCAATGATTTTTCAAAATTCTACATAACCTATTTCCGTTTGGCCAAGGTCTCTGTCTTTGATTTTGGCTTCATCATTTCTTCATTTACACACCACACATGGTAAATTTTGGTGCATAAATAAATATCACAATGAAAAGAAATACGGTCACACGCATCTTGGCAAACAAGACACCAAATGATTATGAATCTCTGATGATATCCTTCTCAACGATTTTCAGCATCAGGACAGCACATTTCTTTTGAGTTCGTTTTCTCTTTTTTTTTTTTTTTCTTTGTTTTTTTGTATTTGGTTTTTGTGGAGACAGGGTTTCTCTGTGTAGCCCTGGCTGTCCTGGATCTCACTCTGTAGACCAGGTTGGCCTCGAACTGAGGCAGAGGCAGGCGGATTTCTTTTGATTTCCTAAGGAATTAAATCTGTGTATTCACTGATTCTCATATCCAAGGCAATCCACCTTAGGTCTTCCATCTGGGGATCAGTCTGTGACTGCTCACGCCAGCCCCCAACCGTCCGTGTGCAGGGACTTTCTACTCATCAGTGCATTCGCTTCCTGACTCATCCAATCACGGCAAGTCATCTTCCTACACAGCATTTCTCCTCTTTGGCATTATTAATGCAGGAGGAGTGAGTCCGCACTTTCTGACTAGTGGCCCGCAATGGCCCACGCATGTGCAGCAGGCGCCTGTGCAGTCACTAGCCCTGGAGCGGTTGGTCCTACACGGAGACACCGAGGAGGACCCTGGAGTGGTCACACAGGGAGACACCGAGGAGGACCCTGGAGAGGTCACACAGGGAGACACCGAGGAGGACCCTGGAGAGGTCACCCAGGGAGACACCTGAGGAAGAGCACAGGCAGAGCCTGTGCCTTGGGAAGCCAGGCGCCAGCTTTGCGGGACAGGCAGTCAGGGCCTAGGGGCGTGGACTGAGGGACAGGCAGTAGGGGGCCTAGGGGTGTGGACTAAGGGGTAAAGGCATCTCCATCACAACAATAAACAAGTCTGCCCCTGCTTTTCCTCTGGCTCCGGAATTTGTGTTGTTGACCCTGTGCCTTCTTATCCCCTGCTCCCAAAGACTGTCTCAGAAGCCCAGGGCTAGGGCAACATTTTGGTTAAAAAAACTAAAAATAAATGGAATTTTTAGTTCAAGGGAAGTTAAAAATAAGAAAATAACTACAAAGATGAAGGTTTCTGAAATCTTTCATATTTTCTTAAAAACTGATTTAAGATGAGGACACTGGTGCACGTTTTAATTCCAGCATTTGGTGGAAATAGGTCTGTGAGTTTGAGGGCATCTTGGCTGACACAGCAAGTTCCACGCCAGTCAGACACACAGTGAGACCCTATTTCAAAAAAGACAAAAACAAAAACAACAAAATAGACAAAACTAACTCCTCATGTAACACTTTGCCTCTGTCGGGCGACCCCACGCTATCCTCCCGGCCCTCAGTGACGGCACCAGAGTGCAGCACGCAGTATAGCACGCAGCGTAGCATGCAGTGCAGTACACGGTGTAGCAGTTAGTGTGGGACACAGTCGGGTGCCGTCTGCTGGTTCAGGCATCCTCCGATGACGCCTTGGAACATACTGCCCATCAAAAGAAAGGTGTGCTCCTATACATACACAAGAATGTATACATCTCATTTAAATCTGTATTTTGAACCACAGAGATTTTTAAAACATACTTCAGGAAAGAGGAGCAGATAGGAAGATTTGAATTTTCTTATGGGCTTAAGCAAATAAGTTGTGATCGTTTGTAGGGAGCAGAATGTCATGGTTCACATGTGCTTGGCCTGGAAGTGGTACCTTTAGAAGATGTGGCCTCATTGGAGTAGGTGTGTTACTGTGGACGTGGGCTTTAAGACCCTCACCCTAGCTGCCTGGAAGTGAGTATTCTGCTAGCAGTCTTCAGATGAAGATGTAGAACTCTCAGCTCCTCCTGCACCATGCCACCTGGATACTGCCATAATCCCCTCTTGGTGATAATGGACTGACCCTCTGAACCTGTAAGCCAGCCCCAATTAAATGCTGTTCTTGAGTGGAGCAGCTGGGATGAAAGTCTTCCTGCTGCCATTTGCACCAGGAGACTCCACAGCCTTCTGTGCATTGCCCACCAGGAGGGAGTGATCTCCCGGCAGGCTTTCACTTTTGAGCCCAGAGGTGAGATCTCCACCTTCTCTCGGGAGGGGACCCAGCTAGGATCACAAAGGGCCTAAGATCAGTGGAACAGCTGGAATAGAAGCCCAGAGCCATTTGCACAGGGGAGCCAGGAGACTCCACAGTCTTCTGTGCACAGCCCGCCAGGAGAGAGAAATCTCCCAGCAGTGCTTTCACTTCTGAGCTCAGAGGAGTAAGGGCAGAGGCTTACAGGCCCACAGGAGGAATAAACTCCAACCAGGGACAAAAATACCAACTAGCACCAGAGATAACCAGATGACGAAAGGCAAGAACAAGAACCTACCAACAGAAACCAAGGTCACATGGCAACATCACAACCCAGTTCTCCCACCATAGCAAGTCCCGGTTACCCCAACACACCAGAACAGAAAGAGTTGGATTTAAAATCTTATCTCATGATGCTGATAGAGGGATTCAAGAAAGACTTTAACTCCCTTAAAGAAATACAGGAGAACATGGGTTAACAGGCCGAAGCCCTTAAAGAGGAAACACAAAAATCCCTTAAAGAAAAACAGGAAAACACAAACAATCAAGTGAAGAAACTGAACAAAATTATCCAGGAACTAAAAGTGGAAGTAGAAACAATAAAGAAATCACAAAGTGAGGTATCTCTGGAGATAGAAAACCTTGGAAGGAATTCAACAGAATACAAGAGATAGAAGAAAGAACCTCAGGTGCTGAAGAACCTGGGCAGACCTCATACAGACCCTAAGAGAACACAAATGCCAGCACAGGCTACTATACCCAGCAAAACTCTCAATCATCATAGATGGAGAAACCAAAATATTCCATGATAAAACCAAATTTGCACAATATCTGTCCACAAATCCAGTCCTACAAAGGACAACTGGGGGAAAATGCCAACACAAGGAGGGAAACTATACCCTAGAAAAAGCAAGAAAGTAATCTTCTTCCAACAAACCCAAAAGAAGATACCCACACAAACATAAAAATAACATAAAAAATGACAGGAAGCAACAATCACTAGTCCTTAATATCTCTTAACAACAATGGACTCAACTCGCCAATAAAAAAGAAATATTTGTCATGTAAATCTTCAATTTTATCAGAAAATGTTTATAATTTCCCTTTTAATTAATTTAGTAATGTTTTTATGTCTACCATTTTATCTGCATTATTTTTCATGATAATCTTCAATTTTAATGTCTTTCTATATACTTCCTCCATTTTATCAGAAATGTTTTCAATCTAAATCTTTGATTTTATCATAAATGTTTCTAATTCCATGTTCAATTAATTTAGTTTTTACATCAACCATTTTTATGTAAAGTTTTCCATAATAGTCAATTTTAATGTGTTTGTCTATTTATTTCTTGAATTTAACTAGAAATATTTTCCATGTAAATCTTTAATGTTATCTGAAAATGTTTATAATTCCACTCTCAATCAACTTAGAATTGTCTTTATGCCTATTATTTTATCTATATAATTTCCATGATAATCTTTAATTTTAACATATTTTTCTATATATTCTGAAATTTTATCAGAAATAATTTCCATGTAAATCTTTAAGTTTATCAGAAAATGTTTATAATTCCACTTTCAATCAACTTAGGAATACTTTTAAGCCTGCCATTATCAGATTTTCCATGATAATCTTCAATTCTAACACGTTTTTCTACATTTTTCTACAATTTTATCAGAAATATTTTCCATGTAAATCTTTGATTTTATCCTAAAATGTTTCTACCCCATATTTCAATTAATTTACCAATGTTTTACATGTCTACCACTTTACTCCTTAATTTTCCATGAAAACTGTGAATTTAATGTGTTTATCTGAAATATTTTTCCATGTAAATCTTTAATTTTATCATAAAGTGTTTTTACTTTCCTTTACAATAAATAAAAAAAGATTCTAAAAGAAAAAAATGGTGTCCTTATAATAGTTGCCTTAGTCATGGTGTCTGTTCACAACAGTAAACCCTTTATATTTTATATGGCCCCATGGCTCATATGTTTGAATGTGTGGTCCTCAATGGAACACTTTGAAAAGGATTAGGAGGTATGACCTTGTTGGAGGAGGTGTGGCCTTGTTGGAGGAGGTGTGGCTTTGTTGGAGGAGGTGTGTCACTGGAGCAGGCTTTGAGGGTTTAAAAGCCCATGCCAGCCCAGGTCTAGCTCTCCCAGCCTGCAACCTGTGGATGACATGTGAGCTCTCAGCTTCTTTCCCGGTGCCATGCCTGCAACCATATTGATCATGACCCAACTCTCTGAAACTGTAAGCAACCCCCAACTACATGCATTTTTGTAAAAGTTGCTTTCATCCTGGTGTCTCCGCACAGCAAGAGAACAGTAACTAAAACAATGACTACTACCTACAAGACCTACAAGACTCATATAATTGCTTGAATGGTCCGATATACCTTTTAATTAGACCAGCACTTGAGTAAGTACATTCTATCAGCTAAACATGTATGTCTCTTATCTAAAGAAAAGTCTAATTTTAATAGTATCAAAACATACCATGCCTTGTTAATTTCTAAAATAAAAATGGGTATATTCATTTAAAAATATATAAAATTTAATTTAATTTCTAAATCCAGACAAAGGCATGCAACAAAATCAGAAAAGTAAAAAATAAAACCTCTCTTTTGTTGAGGTAAAATTTATCAAACCATTATATAAACAAACGCAAGTAGGTAAGTTATGAAAACTAAGCTGGTGCGACCTGCTCCTTATGATGACGCGAAACACCATCACCCACACACACCATCACCCGCACACACCATCACCTACACACACCATCACCTACACACACCATCATCTACACACCATCACCTGCACACACCATCACCTGCACACACCATCACCTACACACACCATCACCTGCACACACCATCACCTACACACACCATCACCTGCACACACCATCACCTACACACCATCACCTACACACACCATCACCTGCACATACCATCACCTGCACACACCATCACCCACACACACCATCACCCGCCACACACCATCACCCACACACACCATCACCTACACACCATCACCTGCACACACCATCACCCGCCACACACCATCACCCGCCACACACCATCACCCGCACACACCATCACCCGCCACACACCATCACCCGCACACACCATCACCTACACACACCATCACCTACACACCATCACCTACACACACCATCACCTACACACACCATCACCCGCACACACCATCACCCGCCACACACCATCACCCGCACACACCATCACCCGCACACACCATCATCCACACACACCATCACCCCCACATACCATCACCTACACACAACCATCACCTACACACACCATCACCTACACACCATCACCTGCACACACCATCACCTGCACACACCATCACCTGCATACCTCCTTTTTGACTCAATCTATCTTAGAGGAAATAAAAAACACTTAATACTAATGGCATGACTAGCTACTATACGAGTTTCTCATGTTTTAATGGTGCTGTTTTAAGAACTCAGAGATGACACCGATCTCTCTAACACCCAACGCGGTTGTCTCGGTTTTCTCGTGCTAAAGAACTGCTCATCTGACAACCAGGCTCCCTTCCTCCGAAACCACCTCCCATTTCTAGTCTGAGATGGCCGAGACTTCTCGAAGCATAATTCCTCCTTTTTGCCTTTGGCATCAAGAACTAACACATATTTTATATCATCAGAACATAAACAATAAGACAAAAGTCAAGCTTTTAAATTTTTTTTTTAGCCTAAACTGTCAATAATCAGAGGCATCCATTAAAAACTTATGTACAAGGACAATAATCATGGCAGTGCATAGTTTAAAAAAAAGAACCATTTCATTCTAACGGTAGGAAATTAGTGATATTTCAGCCACATAATGGAGTAACATAGTCATTAAATTGTGTTTTTCTAAGAATACTAAGGAAATATTAAAAGGCTAATATTGCATTACAAAAGGAAGACACAAGTATTATGAGTAAGTTGCAAAAAGAAAAACAATACAATAAAATATAAATGTTGTTCCTATTTGACAATCCTGGTAATGTTTTTTCATGTTGGGTGACGCGACCCGGCGGTCAGCCATCATGGGTCCCTGCAGACAGACGCTCAGGCAGTCAGTGATCACGGGTCCCTGTACACGGCTCCCCGAGAAGCCTGACCTGCCTGCCTGCCTCAGGAAGAGCCTACCTACCGCATACCTTGTTTCTCCTCGGGTGTGTCTATAAAGTAAGGCAACCGTTTCACTGTTTCCCTCAACTCCTGCTTCAAGGCCAGCATGTAATCCTCGTCTTCTCCCGTTTTCAGGGGCACTGGCTTGTAATCTGTATCCTATTTAACATAAGAGACAAAGTCTATTTAAATAAATTAAGAATTTTACTATTTCTTTTATCCATGTTCTAGAAAATGGTGCTTTTATTGGGAGATTACAGTTCATTAGCAGTAAAGGTTATCATCGAACCCAAAGCTACTGAGCTTCTAGGCAGGGGCGATTGCTCACGGTTCCCTAATCCCCTTTCTCTCTTCTTATGAACCCATCACAGGCATTCAAAACAATTTCCTTGAGCAACTATGGTGTACTAAATAACAGAACCCACACCCCAGGGAAGAAAGGCACAATTAAATAACCAAGGGAGGTACAATAAACTTCACATCATGAAGACAAACATAAAAGAGCAGAAGACGTGACATGGGGGTCCCGAGGTAGCTAACCTGCACCGGGTAAGCGTGCATAGCCTCTTGGGGAAGTCACATTTGAACAGAAACGGACAAAAATCAATCAGTCATTCATTCGAAGAGGACAGATTGTTATAGATAAGAATCCAGCAGGAACAAAGACCCAGAGGGCAGGGGCTCCAGCACAGCTGGGGCCTGAGAACTGGGCAGTGAGAGAGGCCGAGAGGATGAGGAGGGCGGAGCCGCCATAGCCTCCCTCCTACATAAGTTCTATTCCAGAAGGAAAGTGGCGCCACACTCTTCCGTTCCCCGTGTCTGGTAATGCCTCACCTGGTGGCCTCATGGGATATTATGCATATAGCTGAGATCTCTGTCTCTGTTTTCAAGGTATATTGAATATTAAAGGTAAAATATGAAGAGCAAAAACCATAATAGGACAAGGTCTATGAAGGGGAAAGGGGGACTTCAACTGGGGAGAAGGGAGATTAACATAGAGGGAGAGAATGGAGAGAGAAATGACACTGAGGATGTCTGAGAAAGCCACAGGGAAACATTATTTATAAGCATACATGTATACATGCATACATATATGCATATCTAGTTTAAATAGTTACAGTACACAGGATAATAATGTTCTCCCAAAAGTCATAGACTAAAAAGCCCCGGTGTCAAGCCTGGGAAAGCTCCTTGAATCATTGGGTGAGGATATCCAAAACAGTTCTAGAACAATCTAGGCTACTGTTACTGCCTTTCATTGTCCCTCAGAACATTAAAGTGTTGGAATCAAGACTGGGAAGCCATTCCCCGAGGATTTGCTCTTGAAGGAATGGATGGAAAATGCTATGTGAACTGCCAAAGAACCCAGTTGTAAAGCCTGTGAACAACAATGACTTCCCAGAGGCAACATGTCCCCATGATGCAGGGGTGACATGTTTAACTTGGGGATAACCAACAGCTGTCTAACTGAACTCACGGCCGTGCAATAGGAGGAAACTCATCCCTCATCCTATAGACCTGAAGAGGTTCTAGTTCCTAGAGAAAACCTGCTACTGCCATTTCTCATGATCAATATAATTTCTAATTGCTTTCTAAATATAATTATCCTTATATCCATGGGTAAGGGTGGCTTTCACCCCTCCCCACAGACGCTTCATTCTGCAGCACTCAGAGGCACTTACGGAAATCCACAACTGGTCAAAATGCAACGTAAGAGACCATGAATATCCATTTGGTATATCTAAAACACAACCCTACACCTGTCTGACTTGGCCATGGCAGGGACGGGTGACATGGTTCCCACTCCTGGAACAGAACCAGCTGTGTGTGGGCCTCCATGAGTGTCGATGGCTGCTGCAAACATAAGGCTCATATGTATGTATGTATGTATTTAATATATATAAAAATACATAATATTTATGTATATATATACACACATATATATTTTTATATATTTTAAATTATATATTTTATACATAATAACATACATATTATATATTTTATAGTATATATACACATATATATATCTATATATATATGTTCCTCTTTTGGGGAATATTCTCCCTGCCAAGGTTAAAGACTCCATAATTAGAAACAGCACAAGTCCACAGGTTGAGGGTGTACCTATCTCAGCAAAATGGTAAATTCTGAGACCTTCAAGGGCCGCCGCTATGGTTGTGGGAAAGAACTCTGAAAACATGAGTTCAAAAACATATAATTTCTCAACTACGCAAAACAATAAGGATGCAATATAGACAGAGGCAGATACGCAGAGAGCCAGCCTGTCAGAAAGATATGAGATAAGGAGATAAAGAGATTTAGGGAGTGGGGGCCACAGGGCAAGATCCCACCCAACTAAGTTTTGGTTTGTGCTTACAAATTCAGGCAGATTTCTAAATTCAAGGTCAGCCTGAGACAGAGAGGGTTTAGGTCCAGGGCCAGGCGTGGCAGGAGTGGTAACTTCAGGGCAGGGCTCCAGCCAGCAAGCTAGTTTATTGTCTGTGCTTAACAAAGGCAGGCAGGTCTCTGAATTCTTTTGCAAGGTTAAAAAAAAAAAGTGTGTGCTTACAGACTTTTTCTAAGAAGGGGCAGGAGAGAAGGAACATAATCAAAAAGGAAACTGGAGTAAATGACTGAAATTACATGTAAATAACAGACCAGGCCTGGGTCTTCAATAGCTGAGCTATATCTGGAAGAGTTGTCTGGAGACATCCAGAAAGAAAGCTGTCAGAAGACGGAACACAGCTCTTTAGAATATTTTCTAGCAGGTATCCAGAAAGTACTGCTTTGAGAACTAACACAGCTTTTAGATTTTTTTTTTTTTGGCTTTCTGATTTTCATTTACTTTTAGAATTTTTCGAACAGCATTTCTGACTTGGTCAGAAAATCCAATAATTTTATTTTTTTTTAGCAGTTTTTCTGACTTTGATTTGAAAACCTACAAGCTATCCAGGAAGCATTTATGTTTTCTATCATGAGGGAACAGTGTCTAGCAGGGAGCCTCAAGCAGACAGCTATCTTGGGCAGACTACAGAGATAAGAGCTATCTAGGGAGGCTATCTCAAGCGGAACACAGGCTGTCAGCTGGTACCCTATGATTTGACTGTGAGTCCTTTGTTTCACTGCTCTCATACACCCCTTTTCTCAGGAACCCCTCTCCAAGTCGAGGTGGTCCTTCATACCCCTAAGCCTCAGGAGACACTGGAGAAGAGCCAGAGAAACGAAAAGGGGTCAGGGACTAGGAAGGGCACGTGGTGTGAGATGCTGTTACCTAGAGATGACACAAGTCACATCCCCGAAATCTCAACAGTTTGGTTGTCAAAACAGAGCTGCATAAGGACACAGCAGCTTAAATGCTAACACGAACGAACGAGGGACTTCAACCCCAAAAGACACCACCCCTGGATCTACATAAGAGCTATAGTCAACTAATCATTGCAGAGAGAAAATCAGCTCTCTCCTAGAACAAGGCCCAGGATAGATTATCCAATTTCTAGGAATCGGCCCTTAACACATGCATATGAGCAACACTGAACCCAGTAGGCTGTGCATGTGTGTATATATGTATTATACATACATATATAGTACTATACATATAAAGTGCATACACATGACAACAGTAATTACAGAGGAGGTCACAGATTCGAGAGGGAGTGAGGAGGAGATGGATGGTTGCAGTGAGAGTGATGGTACGATGCATGTTTCTGTAAATGACGCATAAAATTCTCAAAAAATTCCAAACTACTTAAATGTTTTTTTAAAAAAGCATCATCTCTTTATGTGTGTATCTAGAACAACGCTCCATCTGCCCAGGATTCTAAACTGCCACGAGCCCCGTCAACAATGGGCTTCTCCACCTCAAACATGAAAGGTTGACAGAAGGAAGAGGTCCAGGCCACTCGCGGGTCGGTTTTCCGCAGCAGCACACATCATCTGGAAATGGGAGATTCCACTTCCAGCTGAATGCAGAGGAAACATCAGCTGCTGTGTGGTTCGGTCAGAAGCAATCGCAGGAGTGGGGGAAATGCAGTTAACACAGTCTGAAGGGACTTAGAACGGGGGTGCAGCAAAGACAAACTTGAGGAGACAAACGTGGAGTAACAGTAAGGAGCGAAGTCGTTGTCACAAATACAGAATATGAGGAACATCGCTAGCTACACCGGGGGCATCTGGAACCTAACCAGGCTACTTCAAATATTAGCTTGGTAATTAGAATATATTCATGACATCAGAAGACACAAGATTTCAAATAAATGTTCTTAGTACATTAAGTACTCGTCATGTCTGTGGAAAGGTGTGCATAGTTTTGTTCTCTGCATATTAAGAGAGCAGTCTCGGGCAGGATGGAGAATAAACAGCTGTCTGAGTACAAGGTAAATGCAACATACTCTTTTACTCTTAGACACAGGGATACTATGATAATAGCATGCATTCAAGCCCTAAGCAGAACTGCGCTTTCCCATGAAACACACAAAAATACATTGTGAGAACTGAACGAGCATTACACTTACAGGAAACAGCGGTGGAGGCTTCAACACAACATCAGGTAATTTCTCCCCTCTGCTGAACCCGACGGCTTCGATATTAAAGGTATAGGCAGCACGCCCTCTTCCTTTATTGCCAGCCATCGGAAGGCGCTACAGCAGCAGGGACCAATGCTGAAAGGCACAGTGAGTGGGTGAGAGTCACTGGATCATACACAAGAGGAAACACGCATTTTAAAGCAAAATACAAGACTGCAGCCCTCATAGAGCATGGCTGATTTAAAATGCTTCTGAACAGGGATCTACGCAGAAGAGGACCCATGCAGTGCAGGGACCTGTGTATGTTTTGGTAGAAAGACTGTGAGAGCCAGACTGGATGGATAGCTCCAGGAAACGTGTCTTCAGACAGAACAGGCCTGGTGCACACATGAACTCACAGAGACTGTGGCCGCACACACAAGGTCTGCACAGGCTCAAGTTAGACAGAGTCCCAGGACTGAGAGAGGAAAGTGGACACAGACTCTGTCCCGAACCCCAACAGGGAAGGATCCTGGCGCTCACACCTAACCAAGAAGACACTGGCACAATATGGCGGATACTCGCTTGCAAAGTAAAGTGTGACCCTGCTCACACCCCAGGGTCCTGCTGCCTTCCTTCCTTCTTTCCTACAAGAAGGGCATCACTGTGAAGTCATGACTAGCTCAGAACACCCTCTGTTGGCCCTGAATTTGCAGGATTCTCCTTCCTCTAATACTGGTATCACAGACGTGCACCACCGACACCTTTTTAGTTTTCTCCAATGGAGTCTCTGGGTAGGCCCATGGCCAGGAGAAGATGGACAAAACAAAATGAACTTAACAGTCCTAATAGTAATTATTTTTAAAATAAGTTTTGTTTCATATTGCTTTGTGGAGTTTTATCTTACTGGTCTATTGCTTGTATATTTTTTCTTCTGTTTTTGTGAAGGTGTGTGTGTGTGTGTGTGTGTGTGTGTGTGTGTGTGTTTCTTGTTTTTGTTTCTTAAAGAGATAAAGAAAGTGCATGGAGTTGGGTGGATGGAAAAGATTGAATAGACTAAAAACTTTTTTTTTATAGATAAAAAGAAATGTGATTAGGAACAAGTGTCACTGAGGCTGTTCTCTTCACATGCCTCCACTATGTAGAGATGAAGCCTAAAGCCTACGGTCCCTTCAGTCAGAGCCTCAGGAGAGGGCTGGCCCTGGGCCTCCTCTGAGAACTATGCAGCCAACTGACACAGTTCCGCCATCTCGGTGGTTTAGTAACAAGATCTCAGATATATAGAAGAAGAAAGAGGGAAAGTGGGCAGGAGGAGGAGGAGGAGGAGGAGGAGGAGAAGGAGGAGAAGGAGGAGGAGGAGGAGGAGGAACAAGGGGATGACAATTTGGGCTGAGAAGAGGAACTCTTGCTCATGTCATTTTGAGCACTATAGTAACCATAAACCGTTAACTCCACATAAGTAATTTATCCTAGAATCTGAGTGTTAAGCAGGACTCTGAGCTGTAATGTCCTTTCAGGAAAATGAAAGGAACTGATAAGGCTCTGAAATGGTCTGCCTAAGTCAAATAATAGTAACTATAGTAACTGCTGAGGAAGCCTCTAGACTACTCAAAGGAAAGTCAACAAGTTCTCTCAACTTTGGGAGGTGTAATGATATCACATATTCAGGACTTGAGCTGATTTAAGACAAGCCTGGAAGCCGACTCACACCCCAGGGTCCTGCTGCCTTGCGTCCTTCTTTCCTACAAGAAGGGCATCACTGTGAAGTCATGACTAGCTCAGAACACCCTCTGTTGGCCCTGAATTTGCAGGATTCTCCTTCCTCTAATACTGGTATCACAGAAGTGCACCACCACACCTGTCTTAGGGTTTCCACTACTGTACAGAGCCACTATGACCAAGGAACAAATTTAATTGGGGCTGGCTTACAGTTTCAGAGGTTCAGTCCATTGTTAGCATGGCAGGATGTGTGGCTCTAGGTAGACATGATCCTCTAGGAGCTGAGAGTTCTACATCTTGATTTGAAGGCAACTGGGTCAGACTGAATCTCTCTTCCACACTGAGCTCAGAGGCCTGAAAGCCTAACTCCACAGTGATACACTTCCTCTACCAAGGCTATGCAACCTCCCCTAAGGCCATGATTCCTAACAGTGCAACCTCCGGTGGGCAAAGCATATTCAAACCACAACACCTAACAGAAGTCCTACGTTTCTCTGGGAGGAATGTGTGTGTGTGTGTGTGTGTGTGTGTGTGTGTGTGTGTGCGCGCGCGCGCGCGCGCATGTGTGAGGAGTGTATGTGCATGAGTGTGTGTGCATGTGTGTCTGAGGAGTGTGTGCATGTGTGTGTGTGTGAGGAGTATATGTGTGTGGGGGGGGATGCATGTGTAGAGGCAGTCTCCATCAACATGGAAATGTTGCTTGATTGCTTCTCCACTGTTTGGGACAAGGTCTCTCAAGGAGCCTGGGGCTGGACACTGGCTGGTCAGTATGCACCTGTGACCTGCCTCTCTCCATTCCCCAGCACTGAAGTACAGACATGTACACCCTCACGCAAACCCTTGCATCTTAAACTGACCATGTATGGGGTTGTAGAACTCTTGAGTGTCCAGAAAAGACCAAATAAATAAATAAATAAATAAATACAAAGAAACAACAATAAAAATGTTTCTGAATGGACAACAACCAAAAATAAATGTACTATGTCATGAACGCTCACCTGGCATCCCTGCAGCCTTATTACTGGAGGGAAATCATGCTCACTTGACTTGTACAGGTTCTCCCACTCCCACTCCCACCCCACCCCCACGCCCCAATGCACGCAGGCAGTCACTGTCTGAGATCCATTCTCACTTGGCTTTACAGGCCCACCTACCCTCTACCCTCAGAGCAGTCAGTGTCTCAGACACCTGAGCTCAGATTCAGAACTCCCTGTATGCTATAAAGTACAGAGATACATTTTCACTTAAAAAAAAAATATTTATTTATTACTACATGTAAGCACACTGTAGCTGTCTTCAGACACACCAGATCTCATTACAGATGGTTGTGAGCCCTCATGTGGTTGCTGGGATTTGAACTCAGGACCTTTGGAAGAGCAGTCAGTGCTGTTACCCACTGAGCCATCTCTCCAGCCCCACATCTTTCACTTTTATAAAACATACTGGGAGACAAAGACTGTCAGTATTTTATGAGGTCTTCTATTTTTCCTCTTCAGCATATATCCATCCCTCCCCCCCCCAAAAAAAATCCCACTAGATTCCATTGCTAGGAAGGTTAATCAGTGAGCATTTAAAAAAATGAATTTAAAAAAATGCTCACTCAAATTTCATAAAAACTTGTTCAGTAGGTCTAGGCTCAGGACTAAGACAGAATTTCTAGCAATTTCAGAAAAGGCTCTAACATATTTCTGCCGGCTTGAACTCCATCTGTCAAACAGTGCTGTAAGCACTAACGATTATAAAATTAAACTATGGAGAAACCCCGAGGAACTTCAAGACGCTTTCTGTCCTGCAATGCCAAATAGTTAGCAAGATTTCACTTTTTAAACAACACCCACCTTCTTAGTATTTTTATTTGCTTTTTGTCTTAATGAATGGTAAAAATATATGTATACCAATTAAATGTTTTAAAATCAATTTGTAGTTACCAGTGAATGTGTATATGTCTACATATGCATGTATACCTGTATACCTGGTGTTGTATAAAATACTCGGGTAATCAGGGGTCAACGGCTGGGAGACGTTTAAGTGGTTAAGGACCGGGGTGGTTATTTGTGTAATTCCATGCTCAACCGTGAAGAGGACAATGCACGTCCCTGCCTCTCTCCTGCTGACGGGACAGCGGGTAACATTTAACCCAGGGCGCGGGAGAGCGAACTGACTTCTCAACCACAGAAGACTGCAGGAACCTTCACTTCCGCCTTAGTTAAGAGTCTCCTTTCTCACACCAGCAAGGGGCAAGGGAAACATCTTCTCACACAGCTGCTGTATTCCAACCAGGTTTCTTGTGAAGACAAAAAGACAATCAATGGTAGGTAGCTCCCTTGGTTTTGTGACGTTAACGTTAACGGTAAGCCTCCAAAATTAACAAGGGGCTAGCTACTTCTTTGTATTTTTCTGATTATAATAGCCTAGTCCAAAAGTCTAGAAATCTAAGCTTCCTTCATCATGGGGCCAACATAAATAAAGAGTTTTTAAGCCTAGCAATCATTAGAACACTTGGGTAGCTTAGAAATCTGGAGCAGTGGTTTCCAAACAGTGCAGTCTCCAGCAGCTGCATCCAGGAAAGTGTTGAAATTGGAAACCATGGGGCTTACCACAAAGAGATAGGGCAGGAGACAGGGTGAGGAGGAGCAGAGGCAGAGGGAGCACTCCTCCGGGGAAGGCTTCAGTTTGCATTTTAAGTGTGTGCTCTAAGAAGGTCCCAAGGCAGTTGTGATGCATGGAAAGGTTGTGTGTCTCTGAAACCATCAAGCAAGATTCCGTGGTCTGCAATCTTTCCAGATGACTCTAATGTGCAGTGTATGCTGAGCGTACTGGGGTGGACGCTCTGCGAGGCGTCTCCCTGCTCAGTGGTTCAGTTTAAACATAGCTAAACACATGCTCACAAACCCCACCTCTGAGGCTTGACATTACATTAATTATGCAGTGAATTTTGTCTTTACACAGTAATAGTGAAATGATTGTGAACTGCCACACACCTAGAATGCAGGGTGTCACAGACCAAGCTGTTAGTGCATTTATAGAGGGTAAGCAGATTAAATCACTGCACTTTTAAAGGCTTGGTGGCTGCCAATGTTAATAATCCCATCTATCTAGGGCTGTGGCTACACACAGAAAAATCCAGTCAGAGGTAAAAGTTTCCTCTTCTATGAAGCACTCAAGCAGCATGGCCTTCACACATTTTGTAAATTCATCCCAGCATGCTTATAGACATGTCTACTTGGCATTCCGACAATAATTAAGAAATGATTATATAATCCCATTACTGTAAATGCAAAGGAGAACGGGGGCTTTGGCCTTCCGCTGACGTCTACGATACTATGTACACACACAAGTAGGACAGTTTAATCAGCTCCATGTACCCGACCGTTCAGCTCCAGTAGTTATCAATATATGAGCAGTCTTCCGTTGTAGGCTCTTCTAGTCCCTTGAGTCAGGTTATTTAAAACTCTTCATGTGCCGGGCGGTGGTGGCGCACGCCTGTAATCCCAGCACTTGGGAGGCAGAGGCAGGCGGATTTCTGAGTTCGAGGCCAGCCTGGTCTACAGAGTGAGTTCCAGGACCACCAGGACTGCACAAAGAAACCCTATCTCAAAAAAAAAAAAAAAAAAAAAGAAAGAAAGAAAGAAAAGAAAAGAAAGAAAAAAAACAAAACAAAAAAACAAAAAACTAAAACTTTTCATTATGTATATTCACTGAGAGCTAACAGAGGAAAAAAAAAAAAAAAAGCCATGCAACCACTGTGGAAATCGTGTGGAGGTTTCTTATAAGAATTACGGTATGCACCAATTACAGCCTACAAACTCCCATGGAAATGGAGATACCTGCACATCCATGTTTGATCCCTGTCTATTCACAGCAGCAAGAACATGAAACTATCCCAGAAGCCCATCAGCAGCCTAGCTGTGCATTCACAGAGAATGGATAATAAAAACACAGTGCATACACACAACGGAAACATATTCATTCATAATTGTCTCAGTCAGGGTTTCTATTCCTGCATAAAACGTTATGACCAAGAAGCAAGTTGGGGAGGAAAGGGTTTATTCAGCTTACACTTACACATTGCTGTTGATCACCAAAGGAAGTCAGGGCTGGAACTCAAGCAGGTCAGGAAGCAGGAGCTGATGCAGAGGTCATGGAGGGATGTTTCTTACTGGCTTGCTTCCCCTGGCTTGCTCAGCTCACTTTCTTATAAAACCCAAGACTACCAGCCCAGGGATGGTATCACCCACAGTGGGCCCTCCCACTAATTAAGAAAATGCCTTATAGCTGGATCTCATGGAGGCATTTCCTAACCAGAAACTCCTTTTTCTGTGATAACTCCAGCCTGTGTCAAGTTGACGCAAAACCAGCCAGTGCAGTTGATCCCTTATCAACCCGACACACAAGCACACCATTATTAAGCCTCAACCCTTACTTTCTTATTCATCCCCAAGATCTAAATAACGTTAAAAGTCCCACAGTCTTTGTAAATTCTTTTTTTTTTTTTTTTTTTTTTGGATTTGGTTTTTTTTTTTTTGAGACAGGGTTTCTCTGTATAGCCCTGGCTGTCCTAGAACTCACTCTGTAGACCAGGTTGGCCTTGAACTCAGAAATCCACCTGCCTCTGCCTCCCAGAGTGCTGAGATTACAGGCGTGCACCACCACTGCCCGGCTGTAAATTCTTAAAATTTCAATCTCTTTAAAATATCCAATCTCTTTTAAAATTCAAAGTCTTTTTACAGCTAAAAGTCTCTTAACTGTGGGCTCCACTAAAATACTTTCTTCCTTCAAGAGGGAAAAATATCCGGGCACAGTCACTATCAAAATCAAAATCAAAATAAACTCCAACTGTTCAATGTTTGGGATCCACTCACAATCTTCTGGATTCTTTCAAGGGCCTGGTTAACTTCTCCAGCTCTGCCCTTTGTAGCACACACCTTGTCTTCTAGGCTCCAGCTGTCTGTACTCCACTGCTGCTGCTGTTCTTGGTGGTCACTGCATGGTACTGGCATCTCCAAAACACTGCTGTCTTCTGCAGGCTTCACCAATAGCCTCTCAGAGGCTCTCTTCATGGTGCCAAGACTCAACTCCTTTGCATGAGCCCTTCAGTCCTGGGCCATCAATTGCAACGGAGGCTGCACCTTCACCGATGGTCTCCCATGGCCTCTCACAGTGCCGAGCCTCAGCTGCTCTTCATGACCCCTTCATGCCTTCAAACCCAGTATCACCTGGGTGACTCTTACACAGTACCAAGTCCAGTCACAGCACAAGGCACAGCCTTGGCTATCTCTGGAACACAGCCTCTGTGCTCTCAGAAAACACTTCCCAGAGGATTTCATCTCAATGATGCTGGTCTCTTAATCACCGCCAGTTTCTTAGCTCCAGCTAACCAGCATCAATAGTCCCAGTAATGCAATTTTCTCTTTAGTAGTGGGTTGGTTACCACTGGCCAGTCTTGTTTAGTACAGATGCTCATCAGTACCACCTACTTGTCTGTATCTTGGGCTCCTATGAATGCTGAGCAAAGGTGTAAGCCCCCTTACTCAGCTGATGTCCTACTTGAAAGACCAGCTCTCTAGACTCAGCACGGTAGAGTGACTCAGCAGTTGGAATGAAGCCACTGTGATATTTTACCTCTTTTAGAGTTGACAAGTGGAAAGAGCTTTGAAATTAAAATGAATTTCCTAATGGATTTTGTTTTTAAGGAAACTGGTGTATGAGAAAAATTAATCCCTAGTAGAGTTCCAATCAGCCAAATAGAAAAATTATAAAAATATATGCATCAGTCAAGTCTGCAGGCTTGTAAAAAATGTATATCACCATTCTGCAATCCATAGTGGGACAGCAGAAGTACACAATCAACCACTTTGCTACATTCCAATGTAGAATCTGTCACTAATTAGAGATTAGAAATAAATCTAAGTGGCCGGGTGGTGGTGGCGCACGCTTTTAATCCCAGCACCTGGGAGGCAGAGGCAGGCGGATTTCTGAGTTTGAGGCCAGCTTGGTCTACAAAGTGAGTTCCAGGACAGCTGGGACTACACAGAGAAACCCTGTCTTGAAAAAAAAACCAAAAGGAAAAAAAGAAAAAACAAAAGAAATCTTGGAAAAGTTTACCAAACTTGCCTGACCAGAGGAATTAACTGGGAGATATAAATATAAATATAAAACGTATTGAGTCCTGGGGAGCACTTAGTTCTCAAACCTAATAAACCCACATCTTTGAAGTTGGTTTGGAAATGGTTTGGGAAATTCACTCTCTAAGAGAATCTCAGCACTGTTTAATGGAATATTGTCCCAGAAATAAGCTCTGCAGACGCCAACTTCCTGTTTTTATCATGCAGTCATTGGGCATAAGCTGGTAACAACAGTAAATGTAACCGGTAGAAAAGCAAACGCTCGCTCTTGAGACACCTTGGTTACTGGGCACACTGGCCTACCAGCCATTCTACAGCTTGATGACCCAGACATTGTGCTCCTGTACATAGAACACTTGGTTTCTTAATTCATTTTCTTTCCCTGTAGCCAGACACTAAATCATGGAAGGTTCACCAGTGAGGCCTAGTATACATTATATACATAATGTATATAAATACATTAAATCCTTTACTTGATGTATTTATCCAATACTTTGTTTTTTTTTTTTTTTTTTTTTTTTTTTTTTTTTTTTTTTGTTGTTGTTTTTCTCAACCTGTAAGACTTTTTCAAGGGAAGGTGTATTGCTGGGAGAGGAGGTGTTAAACCCAGAACTTCACACACTGGCAAACGTCTTCTACTAAACTTTATGCTCAGCCTTTTAATTTTTATTTATTTACATATTTTCTTCTTCTTCTTTTTTTTTTTATTTTTTTTTATTTTTTGGTTTTTTGAGACAGGGTTTCTCAGTGTAGCCCTGGCTGTCCTGGAACTCACTCTGTAGACCAGGCTGGCCTTGAACTCAGAAATCTGCCTGCCTCTGCCTCCCAAGTGCTGGGATTACAGGCGTGCACCACCACTGCCCGGCACATATTTACTTCTTGAGGCAGAGACTTGATAGTTTTCCAGACTGGACTTGAGCCCTTTCTATAGCCCAGGCAGGCCTTGAACTTATCTTTCTGCTTCAACGTCCTTAATAGATGGGACATTGCCCCAGCTTCCAAACTTTGTGAATGAGGAGTTTTTTTTGTTTTTTTTTTTTTTTATTTCTCTATTTCCTCATTATCCAAACCTGTTTAGAATGACCCGATTCAACTCAGTCTTTTACTCAACTCGCTTTGACCATTTTGGACAGGCACTGGGCAATTCTTAATTCTTCCTTCAAAACAACCATTCTTTTCAAACACTTTGACATCTCTATATACAATAAGTGACCCATTCCAAGCTCTCATTATGTGGTCCTGGGTAAATGAAGAATCACAGTAGATTAAATCTCCTCATTTTTATAGAAGTGTAAAAAGGTTATAAAGGTCATCGATGTGTCTCAAACAATTCCTATCAATAGTTGGAGTATATTAGGCTGGAGTATAGGAAGGCCTTCCTTTTTTTTTTTGGATTTTTTTTTTCCGAGACAGAGTTTCTCTGTACAGCCTTGGCTGTCCTGGAACTGACTCTGTAGACCAGGTTGTCCTTGAACTCAGAAATCCGCCTGCCTCTGCCTCCCAGAGTGCTGGGATTACAGGCGTGCGCCACCACCGCCTGGCAGGAAGGTCTTTCAATGTCCTACCTATATTTTACTTCTGGAAGCACATGTCTAAAGTTGTTGACTTTTTTAATCCCAGAACAATGAGGGAAATTGGCAACCGCAAAAAGTTCTTAATTTCCAAATCTTAAAATGTGTGTGGGTATGCGCAGAGGAATGCAGGTACCCGTGGAGGCCAGCAGAGGATGTCAGGTCACCGAGGCTTGTGAGCCACTTGGCGTGGCTGCTAGGAACTGAACGTTACATGAACTGGTCCCTGCTGAGGCCTTTCCAGCCCCCGAATCTGAAACTGGAAACACAACATTGACAAAGCAGCACTGCCACTTGCTTCTGGCTCAGGAGGCCTCCTCACTTCCAGCCCAGGAGGCCTCCTCACTTCCAGACTCCCATTCAGACCCTATTCCAAAGAGATCTGAAAATGGGCCTTGTTCAAGTCTATCCTAACCAACTCTAAACATAACCTCCTGGAAGATGGCGAGCTCATCTCTGCAATTCTTCCTAGATCTCAAATGCCATGAGTTATGATTGTGATCCTCCTCCTGTACACACGACCCTGCGCAGTTAAGGAGATGAATAAATGTCCAGGTGGCTGGAGGCCAGGGGAGACAGCGAGAGCTGGGTCACAGCATCTGCATGAAGAATGACCGAAACTTGCTCTCGTCAAGAGCCTGACTCATTCCACAATGGCTGTCGGCACCTTTGATCACCTAACAGAAGGCTATCAGCTGTGTGATCTATTATTCTCCTTTCTTTGTTATTATTCTAACAAGCTCGGGCTTTTAGCATCACCGATCTGACCCTCTGAAACACACTAGACAGTTTATGTCCAGATTCCCATGACTCTCCATTCATCTTGTCACAGAAGGCAGTCTGTATACTCCTCATATACCATTCTCTTCACTAACAGAGCTTAGGACATTTAACTTGTTTCTTACCTAGTAACCGGTGGTTGTCTGCCTCCCCAGGGAGGGTCTTCAATTCTCCACTGGAGTCTTTATTAAGACCTGACCCTAACCTCTGGGTCAAACCATCCTCTCAGTGTTGGAAATACAGGGGCAAAGAAAATAACACCTCTGCTCTTATGGAGTTCACGGTATGGGAAGTGGGCAAAATATACCTTAGAGAACCTGTCAGAACCTGATAGGTGGTGTGAAAGCGAAGCAGGACCCAAGCCAGAAAAACTAGTTGAAGAAGTCCAGCCTCTTTCAGGACTATCTGAGCTTAAATTTAATTAAGATGAGAAGCTGACTCATACTGAAAAGCAGACTAGAAGGGCCGTTGGGAACTGTCGGCCCAAAGGACTCCAGAACCAGGAGCAAGCCAGACAATCACCGCTGGATTACTGCTGAGCTCATGGCCAAGGAACAGTGCTGTGCCATCTTACCGAGTGGCTCTCTTCTGCTGCAGAAACAAGGTACAGAGGGTGGGCCCTGTGTGTGTCTTCGAAGAATACCGTCTTTACGGCCAGGGCAATTGTTCAGTAGCCCATCTATTCGTAGAATCTGATTTTTGCATTCATGTTGCATTATATAACAAGTATTTGTGTACAGGTGTTAGCTTCCTCAGAGTCTCGAGAACTCAAATCAGACTTTTTTAAACAGTTTTCTGCTTGTCACCCATCACTTAGCTCAGGCACTAGTGCTAAGAATGGTCCCAACTGCATAACTGAGTAAGAGATGGGATTAGCAAAATACTCAAAGGGCAGCAGCCTGCTCCTACACCCACGGGAGTGGTTTAGTGGTTTAGGAGTGTAGGAAGAATACATGTCTCTGTCCAGGAAAGACTTATTAGGAGATGCCTCAGGGAGGATTTTCCTAATTATCCCTTATAACGCTGTCCCAAGGATCTCTTTATAATTTCTGAAGGTTAGCCAATTCTCAAGGGAATTAATTTCTGAATCCGAAATTGATGCATCAATAGCTAGTGGTGGGGGTGCAAGGGCAGGGATTGATATTGACAGTGCGGGTGATTTCGGTGACTTGCAAGGCCACACCCAGTCATTATCCACTTTTCCTGCCCCCTCAGAGTGTTCCGCCTTTCCATAAGCTCTAACTTTCTCTGCTCTCTTCAAAGAGCAAAGAACCACCCAGAACTATGATGGCCATTTAGGTTTTTCTTTTTAAGAAAAATGTTATCACCAGCCCCTCTCCTCACTATTAAGGGTGCCAACAATTAAGAAAACAGAAGCGATGGTGAGTATGCCCTCATCAGCAAACTGCCGCCAAACTTTGCGTGAACAAAACCACAATCACCGGATTTGCATAGTCTTCTTCTCTTGTAAGAGGATAAACTCCCTTCTATCCCCCTGAGTACAAACCCACCGGGAGGCTGGAAGATCTGGTTACGAAAACTTTAAAAGGTTGGAAGGCGGCGGCAGCAGGCTTTGGGGAGGTAGGGCTACCTCTCAAAGTCACTCCAGAGGGGCTTTGCTGAATGTTGGCTCCGGATACCCGGCCAACCACGTTCTCCACGTGCCCCATCAACTCCCTTCTACCCTCTTCACCTTCAGCCCAGAATGGGATAGCTTCCAGTTACCTGCTAGCCAAGTCTCGAGGCTTGGGCACACGGTGCAGCAAAGATGGCAGGAAAGCAGGCAGCCCCGCCGGCAAGAACCCGCAGATTCCCGAGCAGCGCGCACCACACCGCACGCGGCTACAGCGCAGGCGAGCGCACTGGGAGCCCCGCCCACTCCCTGCGAGGCCACACCCCCGGAAAAGGAGCTTTTTAGCCCTTGGCAGGCGCCGTAGTCAACCTCCAACCGGCTCGGCCTCACTCTGGGCTCCTGCTGCGAGTGCACAGCGCCCGCTGCCCGTGTGGGGGCGGTCCTGTCGCTTCCCACGCATCTCTCCTGGCCCCTGCAGTAGGACCCCCGAGCAGGGCAGCATAGCCCGGTGTCTCCGCCCCGCTTCAGCGGCCTGCGGTACTGCCTTGGTGCTGCGGATGCAGAAGCTGCCGCAGCTAGGGTGCAGTCTGCGCTCTGCGGCTCGGACTAGAGGGCGCGGAACAGGCGATCTGGGCAGTGTTGCTGCGTCCTATCCGCGCTCCCTTCCGCATCCCCGCCCCTCGATCGCACCTCCTCCGGAGCTGAGAGCCGCTCATCGTGCTCTGCAGCAGCAGCAGCAGCAGCAGCAGCAGCAGCAGCGAGTGGGAGGCACACCCACCTGGCCCGGCCGACCCCTGCGCTGCAGTATGTCCGCGCTCGAGTGGTATGCCCACAAGTCTCTGGGCGATGGCATCTTCTGGATTCAAGAACGCTTTTACGAGTCAGGCAACAGGGCCAACATCTGGCTAGTGCGCGGCTCGGAGCAGGACGTGGTGATCGACACTGGCCTGGGGCTGCGCAGCCTCCCGGAGTACCTCTACTCCTCCGGCCTCTTGCAGGATTTCGGGTCTAAGGAAGATGCAGGACGCCGACCGCTGCTGGCCGTGGCCACCCACGTGCATTTCGATCACTCCGGCGGTCTCTATCAGTTCGACCAGGTGGCTGTACACCGCGCCGAGGCCGAGGCCCTGGCTCGCGGGGACAACTTTGAGACGGTGACCTGGCTCTCTGACAGCGAAGTGGTGCGGGCGCCCAGCCCTGGCTGGAGGGCCAGGCAGTTCCGAGTGCAGGCAGTGCAACCCACCCTCATTCTGCAGGATGGTAATGGGCCCCGCGGGCGCGCGCTGTCACTGAGGGAGGGCCTTGGAGAGCGTGATGCAGACCTCGGTGGCACTGTTGGGGTCCAGTGCGGGAATACTGTCAAACCCTTTGCTGCGTGAAAGCCAGCTTGAGCAGAGCCTAGGCCCTGGCAGCCTTCTCTGCCCGGAGATGCGCCGCTACTGTGTGGCTGTCTCTTTGAAAGCTCACACCATCCCCAGTCAGTACAAATCTCTATAGTAGTAACACTGCAGAGACGTGTGACTGGAGGTTTTCCATTCTTCTCCAGCTTTTGTAACGGGTAGGCTTTTAAAGAAATGGCACCTTGTGAGAGCGTTATGCTCTGTGCTTTGAAAACTGCTGAGATCATCTGCTCGCTGCTCACAACAGAGCGCCTGAGTCCCACCTGTAGGCTCAGAAAGCCGTGGTTCCATTTCATCCACCCTTACCTTTCAGATGGGTTCGTTTGCTAATTGCCTTACAAGAAAAGGGGCTTGATAGTGAACGTAAGCGTAGAATTATGGCAGATATCTGGTCTGAATGAGAGCAAGGCCTAGGAAAGATCGATATGGGAGGTGTTTCCGGTGGAGAAAGTGTGTGTGGTAATGCAGACTCTTCATCCTCTTCGTCCTAAGACATTGATAGAATAGAGCAAAATAGAGTAGGGTCCCTGTCCCCTTCCCCCCCATGCTAGAACTGCACTAGTTGAACTGATTAGCAACAGCCGCCGTATTTGATGTATCAACTATATATTTTTGTCTGAGAATTTATTTATTTATTTTCATCCCCCAAACTACTCCCCCTCCTGCTCCCTCCCTCACAGAGTCTCTCCCCCCTCCCCTTTTCCCTTCTCCTCAGCGAGGGTGGAGGCTCCCCTGGGTATCCACCCCCCAACACAGCACATCAATCAGGTCTCTGTCAGATTAGGTGCATCCTCTCTCACTGAGGCCAGACAAGGTCGCCATGGAGACTGAGCTGCGGCCGGCCACATATGTGCCTGGGACCTCTTCAGTCTGTGTTCTTCCGCTAATGTCTGAGTGTCTGAGTGCTCCTGCCAGTCTAGGCTAGTTGACTCTGCTGGTTCTCCTGTGGAGTTCCTTTCCTCTTAAGGGCCTTCAGTTCTTCCCCTCAACTCTTCCATAAGAGTCCCCGACCACCATCCAGTGTTTGGCTGTGGGTATCTGCATCTGTTTCAGTCAGCTGCTGGGTAGAGACTCTCAGAGGACAGTTATGCCAGGCTCCTGTCTGCAGGCATATCAGAGTATCATTAATAAATTCAGGGATTGGTGCTTGTTCGTGGGATGGGGTTTCAGTTGGGACAGTTATTGGTTGGCATTTTCTTCAGTCTCTGTTCCATTTCTTTTAGACAGGACAGATCTGGGGTCAAAGTTTTGTGGTGGGTTAGTGTCCTTCTGCCACTGGGAGCTCTGTCTGGCTACAGGAGGTGGCCTCTGCTGGTTTCATGTCCCCACTGTTAGGAATCTTGGCTAAGCTCACCCTCCTTGATTTCCTGGGGGCCTCCTCTATTCTAGGTCTCTGAGACAGCCTTGAGATTCTTCTCCCCTCCCCCAACCTCCACCCTCACCCCCACAGCTGAAGATTTCCATTTATTCTCCTGGCCCTCTGAGCCTCTCTCCTGCCATCCCTGTACCTGATCCCACCCACCCACCCACTCCTCTGTTTACTTCTTGAGTACATATCATGACTGTCCTTTTTGAGTATGGGTTACCTCACTGAGGATGATATTTTCAAGTTCCATTCATTGGCCTGTAAAATTCATGATGTCCTTGTTTTTAACAGCTGAATACTATTCCACTGTGTAAATGAAACACGATTTCTGTATCCATTCTTCAGTTGGGGACATCTGGGTTGGTTCCAGGTTCTGGCTATTACGAACAAAGCCCATATGAACATAAGAGTGGAGCACGTGCCCCCGTGGCATGCTGGAGCATCTCTTGGGTATATGCCCAGGTGTGGTATAGCTCGGTTTTCAAATAGAACTATTTCTAATTTTGCAGTCCCACTGGCAACGTAGGAGTGTTCCTTTTTTCCCCCACATCCTCACTAGCATGTGCTGTGGCTTGAGGTTTTTATCTTAGCCATTCTGATTGGTATAAGGAGGTGGAATCTCAGGGTTGCTTTGATATGCATTTCCCTGATGATTAAGGACATTGTGCATTTCTTTAAGTGCTTCTCGGACTTTTGAGGTTCTTCTGTTGAGAATTGTTTAGGTGTATACTCCATTTTTAATTGGCTGATTTGGTTGGTTAGAGTTTAACTTTTTGAGTTCTTTATATATTTTGGATATTAGCCTTCTGTCAGATGTGAGGTTAGTGAAGATTTGTCTTCCCAATCTGCAGGTTGCCAATTTGTCCTATTAACTATGTCATTTGCCTTACAGAAGCTTTTCAGTTTCATGAGGTCCCATTTATCAATTCTTGATCTTAGATCCTAAGCCATTAATGTTCTGTTGATGAAATTTGTCTCCTATATCAATGTAATTAAGGCTGTATCCCACTTTCTCTTCTATTAGATTTAGTGTATCCAGTTTTATGTTGAGGTCCTTGATCTACTTGGACTTGAGTTTTGTGCAGGGAGATAAATATGGATCTAATCTATTTTCATTCTTCTACATGCAAACATCCTGTTAGAATAGCACCATTTGTTGAAGATGCTTTCTTTTTTCCATCATATGGTTTTAGTTTCTTTCTTGAAGATCAAGTGGCCATAGGTGTGTGGGTTTATTTCTGGGTCTTCTATAATAATCCATTGATCAGTCTGTCTGTGTCTGTACCAATACCATGTAGTTGTTTTTTTGTTTTGTTTTGTTTTAATCACTATTGCTCTGTAGTAGAGCTTGAGGTCAGGAATGGTGATTTCTTCAAAGGTTCTTTTATTGTTCATGATTGTTTTGACTATCCTAGGTTTTTTGCTTATCCATATGAAGTTAAGAATTGCTCTTACAAGGTCTGTAAAAAAAAATGTGCTGGGATTTTGATGGGAAACACATTGAATCTGTAGATTGCTTTTGGTAAGGTGGCCATTTTTGCTATATTAACCTTACTGATCCATGAGCATGGGAGATCTTTCCATCTTCTCATATGTTCTTCAATTTCTTTCTTCAGGGACTTGAAATTTTTAAATTCTTATCATATAGATCTTTTAGTTGCTTGGTTAGAGTTACATGAAATATTTTATATTATTTGTGGATATTGTAAGGAGTGTTATTTCCCTAATTTCTTTCTCTGCCCATTTATCATTTGTATAAAGGAAGGCTGGAAGGTTACTGATTTCTTTGAGTTAATTTTATGTCTAGCCACTTTGCTCAAGTTGTTGATCAGCTGTAGGAGTTCTCTGGTAGAATTTTGGGAATTACATATATATAATCATATCATCCAGGAATAGTAATACCTTGATTTCTACTCTTTCATTAGTACCCCCTTTATCTCCTTTTGTTGTCTGATTTCTCTAGCTACAACTTCCAGTACTATATTGAATAGATAGGAGGAAAATGGGTAGCCTTGTCTTGTCCTTGATTTTAGTGAGATTGCTTTAAGTATCTCTCCATAATTTGATATTGGCTGTTGGTTTGCTGTATATTGCTTTTTATTATGTTTAGGTATGTCTCTTGAATCCATGATTGCTCCAAGATTTTTAACATGAAGGGGGGTGTTGTATTTTGTCATAGGCTTTTTCAGTATCTAATGAGATGATTTTTTCTTTCAGTTTGTTTATATAGTGGATTAGGCTGTTGGATTTCTGTATATACTGAATCATCCCTGCATGCCTGGGATGAAGCTGACTTGATTGTGGTGAATGATGTTTTTGATGTGTTCTTGGATTTGGTTTCCTAGAATTGTATTGAGTATTTTTTTGTTAATGTTCATAAGCAAAATTGGTCTGAAGTTCTTTTTCTTTGTTGCATTATTGTGTGGTTTGGGTATCAAGGTAACTGTAGCCTCAGAGAGTGAATTAGGTAGTGTTCCTTCTGTTTTCATTTTGTGAAATAGTTTGAGGAATATTGGTATTAGCTCTTTGGAAGTCTGGTAGAAAACTGTCTGGCCCTGGGCTTCTTTTGGTTAGGAAACTCTCTCCCCCTTCCCTTCCTTACCCCCCCCCACAGGGTTTCTCTGTATAGCCCTGGCTGTCCTGGAACTCACTCTATAGACCAGGCTGGCCTTGAACTCAGAAATCTGCCTGCCTCTGCCTCCCAAGTGCTGGGATTACAGGCATGCGCCACCATCGCCTGGCGGTTAGGAAACTTTTAATGACTGCTTCTATTTCCTTAGGGGTTATGAGACTGTTTAGATAGTTTAACTGATCTTGATTTAACTTTGGTGTATTGTATCTGTCCTAAAATTCATCCATTTTAGGTTTTCAATTTTTGTGGAGTACAGGCTTTTAAAGTAAGACCTAATGATTTTTTGAATTTACTCAGTTTCTATCGGTATGTCTTCCTTTTCATTTTTGATTTTGTTAATATGGATACTGTCTCTGTGCCTTTCAGTTAGTTTAGCTAAGGGTTTGTCTATCTTGGTGATTTTCCTTAGAGAATCAGCTCCTGGTTTTAATGATTATATTGTTCTCTTTGTTTCTAATTGATTGATTTCAACCCTGAGTTTGACAATTTCCTGCTATCTATTCCTATTGGGCTTGTTTGCCCCTTTTTTTCTAGAACTCTCAGGTGTGCTGTTAAGTTGCTAGTATGAGGGATCTCTCCAATTTCCTTATGAAGACACTCAGTGCTGCGAATTTTCCTCTTAGTACCGCTTTCATTGTGTCCCATAAGTTTGAGTATGTTCTGTCATCATTTTCATTGAATTCCAGGAAGTCTTTAATTTCTTTCTTTATTTCTTCCCTGACCAAGTTGTCATTGAGTAGAGAGTTGTTCAGTTCCCATGAGTATGTGGGCTTTCTGTTGCTTCTGTTGTTGTTGACCTTCAGCTTTAGTCCGTGGTGATCTCATAGAATGCAGTGGGTTATTTCAATCATCTGTGTCTGTTAAGGCTTGCTTTGTGTCTGATTATATGGTCAGTTTTGGAGCAGGTGCCATGAGGTGCTGAGAAGAAGGTATATTCTTTTATTTTGGGGTGAAAGGTTCTATGGATATGTTAAATCTGGTTCATAACATCTATGAGGATCATTGTTTCTCTTTATTTTCTGTTTCAATGATCTGTCCATTGGTGAGACTGGGCTGTTGAATTCCCTCACTATTATAGTGTGGGTTTTGATGTGTGATTTGAGCTTTAGTAAAGGGTTTTGGGGTTTTTTTTTTGTTTGTTTGTTTTTTGTTTACGAATGTAGATGCCCTTGCATTTGTAGCATAGATTTTTTTCAGAATTGAGAGTTCCTCTTGCTGGATTTTTCCTTTGATTTTTTTTTCCTTCCCTATCTCTTTTGATAACTTTTGGGTAAAAGTCTATTTTACTAAATATTAGAATGGCTACTCCAGCTTGTTTCTTTGGTCTGTTTGCTTAGAAAATATTTTCTCAGTCCTTTACTCTGACACAGTGCCTATCTTTCTTGCTGAGGATTGCTTCTTCTTCTTTTTTTTTTTTTTTTTTTTTTTTTTTTTTTTGGTTTTTCGAGACAGGGTTTCTCTGTGTAGCCCTGGCTGTCCTGGAACTCACTCTGTAGACCAGGCTGGCCTCGAACTCAGAAATCCGCCTGCCTCTGCCTCCCAAGTGCTGGGATTACAGGCGTGCGCTACCACATCCAGCTGAGGATTGCTTCTTGTTTGCAGCAGAATGATCCTGTTTAAGTATCCAGTCTGTTAATCTGTATTTTTTATTTTTTTTTCTTTTTCTTTTTCTTTCTTTCTTTTTTTTTTTGAAACAGGATTTCTCAGTATAGTTCTGGCTGTCCTGGAACTCACTCTGTAGACCAGGCTGGCCTTGAACTCAGAAATCTGCCTGCCTCTGCCTCCCAAATGCTGGGATTAAAGGCGTGCACCACCACCACCATCACCACCTGGCTAATCTGTATCTTTATATTGGTGAATTTAGGCCATTAATGTTGAGATTTATTAATGACCCATGATTGTTAATTGCTATTATTTTGTTGTTGGAGGTGATATTTTGTGTGTGTGTGTGTGTGTGTGTGTGTGTGTATGTGTATGTGTATGATTCTCTTCCTTTGGTTTTGATGTTAGATGGTTAATTTCTTGTGTTTTCTTGGGTGTAGTTTCCCTCCTTGTGTTAAGAGTCTTCCTTCTAGTATTTTCTGTAGGTCTGCATTAGTATAAAGATACTGCTTAAATTTTATTATGGAATATCTTGGTTTCTCCATCTATGGTGATTGACAGTTTTGCTAGGTATAGTAGTTTTTGGGCTGGCATCTGTGTTCTCTCAGAGTCTGCAAGACATCTGTCCACGATTTTCTGGCTGTGAGATTCTCTGTTGAGAAGTTGCATGTAATTCTGATAGGTCTGCCTTTCTATGTTGCTTGGCCTTTTCCCCCTTGAAGCTTTTAATATTTTCTTTGTTCTGGACATTTAGTATTTTCCATTTTTAGGTCTTGGATGGCTTTATTCATTTCCTTCACTAGTTTGCATTTGCCTGGATTTCTTTAGGCAATTTGTTTCCCCTTTAAGAGCTTCTACTTGTTTGACTGTGCTTTTCTGTATTTCTTTAAGTGAATCATTTATATCTTCTTTAAAGGCCTCTATTATCTTCATGAGATGGTATTTAAGGTCACAGTCTTGCTCTTCGGGTGCTCTCCAGTACTTGGTGTAGTAGGAGAGCTAGGTTCTGTGTGCCATATTGTATTGGCTTCGCTGATTATGTTTTTGCAATGGGTTTTGCCATTGTCTGTGGTGTTGGCTGGCCTGGGTGTCCCAGGTTGGAGCAGGCCTCCTTCCTGGGAGGAAGGCAGAGCTGTAGGGTGAGGCGTAGTGTGCTGTTCCCTGACTGCTATAAGGGTTGGTGCAGGCCAGAAGGAAGATAGAGCTCCGACAGGGTGGGGCACGGTGTGCTGATCTGCAACTTTTGCTGGTATAGGTGCACACTCCTATAGGAGCTCCAACAGGACAGGGCAGAGCCCACAACTGCGAGTAGTATTTATTTTTAAATTTTATCCACGTAACACTTGTGAAGTAAGGCCAGAGACTCCTGTTTAAGTGTCTTACCCAGAGTCCACTAAGCAGAATCATAATCAAATCCAGGACTTATGCCAAGGCATAAAAGATGAAAGCACACAGAATACAGAAAAATTCTACTCATGAGATATATTATGAAAATTGTGGGTAGATCATGAAAGTCACTTTTTCTGTGTTAATCATCTTAAATTGCCTACAAACTCCGCTGCAATAACTGGAAAAATCCAGTTGCTACATTTTAGTGATGCTTACTAAACAATATGCTAATCATAAAATATTTTACAGAGGTAGATTTATCCCACAGATATATATTTAAAAGTATGAGATTCTATTTCCTTACAACCAACTAACAGGTCTCTTCATTAATGTTTTTAAGTCTAAAGATTTCTTTTTAAAAACTGCTCTAGAGGGGAGTCTGCTTTGAAAATTATAAGCTGGGTGTAGTGGCACACACCTTTAACTGCAGCACTTGGGTGGTAGAGGCAGGTGGATTTCTGTGAGTTCAAGGCCAGCTTGATCTAGAGAGAGCATTCCTGGACAGCCAGAACTACATAGTGAGACCCTGTCTCAAAAACAAAACAAACAAGCAAAAAGACAAAACAGAAACAAACTGGAAAGTATACATTTACATTAGATGTAATTTTTATTACTGTATTTCTTCTTAAATTTGATGGTTTCAGGGAGAAACCTAAAATTTACATTAGCTGTGTATGGTGGCACACACCTTTAATCCCAGCACTGAGAGACAGGCAGGCAGACCGCTGTGAGTTGGAGGATAGTCTGTTCTACAAAGTGAGTTCCAGAAAGAAAAAGGAAAAAGAAAGTAATTTGCAAGCTACATGGCATGAGCCTATAATCTCAGCCCTTAGGAGGCTGTGGCAGCTGTTCAAGGCCAAAAGATGAACATACCCTTTTTAACCCAGAGAAAACATAACTGAAAAAAACAAAAATAATTTACACTAATATTTACATATATCATTGGATATAAAAATATTTTATTTGTTTACTCTTTATTATCGCCAGCAATATGAAGTCAAAAGTCAAAATGCTGTGAGAAAGCCATGAGATGGCTTCGTAGGTAAAGCATTTACCGCCAGCCTGACAACCCGAGTGTGACCCCTGAATCCTACATGGGGGAAGGAGAGAACTGACTCCAGCAAGTTGATAGCCACACACAGAACATGACATATGAGCGTGAGCGCGCGTGCGTGCGCACGCGCGTGCACTCACACACACACACACACACACACACATACACACACACACATACACACACACACACATACACACACACACACACACACACACACAAACATGTTTGTGATTTTATTTTTAGGGATGTAGGCATTGTTGTTGTATAGGAGAGGAGATTAGCTGAGTATCATGGCTGTGATCACTTAGACTATTTAGAAACCAGTATTATAATCCTGGTTCCCCAAATCTGAGTTGGTGGTGTTGGGGTTCAGGAATCGCCACACAAACCATACAAAAACCCATCTCAGCCGGGCGGTGGTGCACGCCTTTAATCCCAGCACTTGGGAGGCAGAGGCAGGCGGATTTCTGAGTTCGAGGCCAGCCTGGTCTACAGAGTGAGTTCCAGGACAGCCAGGGCTACACAGAGAAACCCTGTCTCAAAAAACCAAAACCAAAACCAAAACCAAAACAAAAACAAAAACCCATCTCAGTTACGTAAGGGTAGTTTATTGAACACACACTGAAATACTTGTCAGACCAGGGACATCGTTCAGAATTGGGTCTGAAACTATGACATCAAACATTTCTCAGAGCTGGCTTTTTATAGGAAAAGCCAAGCTCCAAAGTTTAACCGCAAGCAGGGAAGTGATACATTTCCGCTTACTAGACAGTTTATAAGCTGACCTTTAAGCTGATTGGTCCTGAATGAGGTAAGAGGCATGGTGGACAGGTAGTACATTGAGATAACAGAACATAACATAAGTGATTCAACCATAACTTTTTGGCTTATTAGAAACATTTTTCAATATCAACTATGAATAATAACTTTGGGAAGTGGAGTCTGAGAACCTGAACTTAATTTCACCTTATGAGCAAAATGGAGACAAAATACAAAATGCCTTCAGTTATGCTAAAAGGAGCAGGCCTCAACAATGGTAAATCCTGACATTTTTGGAGCTGGTAAAGTATTGCAAATTATTTGTTTGTGGTGCTTTGAGCCTTGTTTTGAGAGGACAGGACCAAGTTGTGCTGTTGCTTCTCATTGAGAGATAAACGCCTCAAGCTCTCCGGCTCCGTCTGATCGCTCATCTCAGGAAGATTAGCTTCCTGTCTTCCGAATGGTGTGGGCTCCAAATGAATATTAACACAGTCCACATGTCTGGAAGGAGGTGTAAGAGATATATATGTGTATATATAATGTATGTATGTATTAAAAATTCATTTACAATTTGCACACATACACCCATATGCAGCTGTAATAGAACAGCAAAGTCACTACATTTCATTACGTGAATAGATGATTTGCTGTCAAGGAAAAGCATAAATCTGCACTGTTATCTCTAACCTAAAAGCTGCCTCTAGTTGAAGGTCATAGAGGATCGCAGCCGCATCGAGTGCATTAGCCTGATGGAAACAGTTCATGCACGGTGAGACGCGGTAGTGAGAGGCGGTAGTGAGACGCGGTAGTGAGACGCGGTAGTGAAACGGCATCTCTCTGGAAGATGAAAGCAACAGTCCTGAGTTATAGTCCAGGCCTTTTGAACTAGAACATACCACCTTGTCTATTTTTCACAGTATTCTGGTAATTTAATTTCAAGTGATTTTCCTTTTGTCCTCATTATCTAAACAGTTTGCCTAATGTTGCCATGATAAATTATGACAGAGGGAAGGAGCGGTTTCAGATAGACATATCATTAATGAAAATTAAAAACCAAACCTGCAAGGACCAGAGAGAGGTGAACAGACATGCGATGTTTCCCTCCTGGACCCTGCTGGAACTGTGGGCATCCTTGTGTCCAGCAAAGCCTGCAGAATGTTCTTCTGGGAGAAATGAGACAGGTCTACCGACTGTGGTGCTTCTCAGCCTGCCGTGGGGGACCCTCCCTGGAGCTGTAACGTCCTTTCGCAGGGCCACTCATGACCATGGAAAACACAGGTATTTGTGGTTCACAACAGCAAAATTATGGTTATGGACCACAAAAATAATGTTATGGTTGAGGGTCATCACGACAATAGGAACTGTATTAAATGGATTCAGCGTTATAAAGGCTGAGAACCACTGTCTTAACACAACTGGGTAGCTCGTGTTGGTTCAGATTCTAGAAGTCTGCCTCAAGTAGTATATTTTAGGCATATTTAAGTGCAACAGAATTTTGAAGAAAAAAATGTCCTGGTGATAATTAACTCAATCTTGAGTGCACAACAAAGCTTAAGACATTGTCTTATAAAGTATAAGCGACATTTTATATAAATTTGGGCTCTATAGATTAACTGCGGAAACATGCTCTAAGACAAGTTCATGATAAGGGTCTAGAGGAGGAACGTGCAATGGGATGACAGACAAGGGTCTGGGGGGGCCAGTGTGGCCTGGGGGGGCAGTGTGGCCTGGGGGGGGGCAGTGTGGCCTGGGGGCCAGTGTGGCCTGGGGGGGCCAGTGTGGCCTGGGGGGGCCAGTGTGGCCTGGGGAGCCAGTGTGGTCTGGGGGAGCCAGTGTGGCCTGGGGGAGCCAGTGTGGCCTGGGGGGGGCAGTGTGGCCTGGGGGAGCCAGTGTGGCCTGGGGGGGGGGGGCAGTGTAGTCTGGGGGGGGCAGTGTGGTCTGGGGGGAGCAGTGTGGTCTGGGGGAGCCAGTGTGGCCTGGGGGAGCCAGTGTGGCCTGGGGGGAGTGTGGTCTGGGGGGAGCAGTGTGGTCTGGGGGGGGCAGTGTGGCCTGGGGGAGCCAGTGTGGCCTGGGGGAGCCAGTGTGGTCTGGGGGAGCCAGTGTGGCCTGGGGGGGGGCAGTGTGGCCTGGGTGAGCCAGTGTGGCCTGGGGAGCCAGTGTGGCCTGGGGGGCCAGTGTGGCCTGGGGGGCCAGTGTGGCCTGGGGGGGCCAGTGTGGCCTGGGGGGTGGGCAGTGTGTTCTGGGGAAGCCAGTGTGGCCTGGGGAGCCAGTGTGGCCTGGGGGGCCAGTGTGGCCTGGGGGGCCAGTGTGGCCTGGGGGGCGGGCAGTGTGTTCTGGGGAAGCCAGTGTGGCCTGGGGAGCCAGTGTGGCCTGGGGGGAGCCAGTGTGGTCTGGGGGGCCAGTGTGGCCTGGGGGGCGGGCAGTGTGTTCTGGGGAAGCCAGTGTGGCCTGGGGAGCCAGTGTGGCCTGGGGAGCCAGTGTGGTCTGGCCAAACAGATAACACAAAGGTCACCAGGCTATTAATCGCATCTGTTCCCAGCTTTCTGGGCAGAAAACAGGTTGTGCATCTCTGAAGAGACAACTGTGCATTTAACATTCCTGGACCGAATGCCTCCTACGTGAAACTGACATTCCAGGAAGAGACCATGACCTGAAGTTTACGTCTACATTGGTCAAGGGAATGATCTTGATAGTGGAAATGAGATGTGATCAAGTGAACAGTTATGTCTCAAGAGCAGTTCAGTATGGGGACCTCAGTGGGAATGAGGGGACACTGACACACGGCATAACAAAGGAATGGCTTCCCCAGTCGGGGACTTTGGTCTCACGGGAGTGAAAATAAGAGGTTTTCTTAACTGAGGAGCGCTTTGTCCTCTGTCCTACAGAGCTCAGGGAGTCAGCAGGGAGGATGGGGAAGGAGGGTGTGAGAGCACTTAGTATGTGTTCCTTACTAGTTCTCAGGAGAATGAGAGCCAAGCCATCTAAGAGTAGGAAAGTAGAGAATTATCAAATAGACTGATCAGAACCTGGGATTTTTAACCCTGTTTTCCCAAACCCCAGTCAATGATAAATCCTGAGAGTTTTGGAGCTGGAAAAGTACAGTGAACTCCTGTGCTTTAGGCTTTAGCCTTTGAAGGCATGGAAAGAAGATTGCACCAAATGCTTTGAGGGTTATAGGAAAGTTGGTTTTCATTAATAGACAGACATCTCGATCTGGCCAAGTTTCTGTCCAAGTTGCTGACACAAGATCAATTATCTTATTATTTAGCATAAATCACCTTGGAAGTCGATGTGGGATTGTCATCAGCATTGCCCCAAACAAGCAAAGCTATGAGAGGTGTTCCGGAGGCCACAGGGAGGCTTTAAAAGTAAGCGACAGGGCACTGTCCACAGAGTTCAGGAGACCCAAAGAGAACAATTCAGTTTGTAGCAGATGAGTGTAATAAATGTACAGAAAACGGGTAAGATTGAACCTATGGGGAAAAGAGTAAGCAAGCAGGGAGCCATTGAAGAGGCCAGCACCGGAGTGGCGAGCGCAGAGGCCTTGTGGGAAAGGCGGAAGTGCAGAAGCCATCGAGGATATGCCCCACATGAAGAAGACATGCATTCAGACTTACAGACCCCACAGGATTGCCAGCACATGTGAAAACTCATCATTGTCAACCTGTTGTAAAAACTGAGAACACTGAGGACAAAGAATACCCTGCAGGTTCCCAGAGATTTAAACGGGTCAGATATTGAGATCAGAGCCGGTTTAGAGCAGCCATTTTGTGTAGTAATCTTAAAAGGCATCCACCCCACCATCAGTCAGATACTCACAAAAGCACTTCCCACATGCTGTTACTTAGGAGACCACAGGGAGTGCCCCTCCCTCACAAGGAAGGAAGCCAGCAGAGGAAGACACTAAGTCCAGTAGCAAGTCTAATGGAAAGGAGAATCAAAACAGCGCCGGGATGATGGAGCCGGCGCCCTGATGGTGCCTATACAGGTGTAGACAGATCGCAGTCCTTTGGATGGGTGTGTAGCAGGAAATAGATGCGTGAAAGGGTGGAGAATGAGTAAGGCTAAAATTGTGGAAAGCAATCAATAACAGACATTTTAAATCAATAGGAATACATGCATGAAATCGCTGGGGTGTATCTAATTGTTATATCAGAAAACAGTACCACCGTTACTTGGAGACAAATATGTTTTGTAGAGATAAGTCTCAGAAGAAGAAGCTAAAGTTATTTAAAGTGGTAGGAAATGTCTCTTCCATTTTAAAGCCCTAAACATGTTATTTCAAATATATGTGTATTTTTTTTGTTAAAAATTGAAATTAGAAGCTGGGCATGGTGGCGCACGCCTTTAATCCCAGCACTTGGGTGGCAGAGGCAGGCGGATTTCTGAGTTTGAGGCCAGCCTGGTCTATAGAGTGAGCTCCAGGATAGCCAGAGCTACACAGAGAAACCCTGTCTCGAAAAACCAAAACAAAAAACAAAAACAAAAATGCAACCCCTCCTCCCCCACAAAAAAAACCACCTGAAATTAGAAAAGAGAGGGAGGATGTTTAAATGGGAAAGGGCATGAGAGAGGTCAAGAGATGGTGGAAAGGGAGGGAAGGATCAAAGGAGGGAGGGAAGATCTCGTAGGTAAATGGTCCTTGTAAGTTTTCATGAAATACTGTACTTGAGCACTTCTCAGCATGTAGGAAGCATTTTCAGAACCCAAGGAGGAGTAGAGCAGATGGTACTTGGCAGGCACTGAAGACTCCCGTGGTTAGAGTCTGTTTGTCTGCTGTCTATTTATCTTTTTATTGTTGTACTAGCTAGAGTCACCATAGCAGAGCCAGTCTCAGTTGAGTATCCATGCGATCCAGCTGTATGGCATGTTTAAAATTAGTGATCAATGGGATAGGGCCTCGCCCATGGTGGGTGGTGCCATCCCTGAGCTGGTCCTGGGCTCTACACGAAAGCGGGCTGGGCAGGCCGTGAAGAGCAAGCCTCTTGGTTCCTGTGCTGCATGGGTTTCTGTCCTTGATGCTTTTAGTGATGACCTGTGAGCAGAATAACCCCTTTCTTCTCCAAGTTGCTTTTGACCATGGTGTTCCATCACAGCAACAGTAACCCTAACTAAGGTGCAACTTTTGTATAGATCAACTTAACAATGATTTCTTTCCCTAACTTGTCAGTCATTTAGTAAACAAACAGTGGTGGGTTTTAATTCCCAGAAGTACCTTAAACCTGTAATGATTATCTAGTAGAAGGATTCTGACCTCAAAAAGAGAATTTGGAGAAATGTAAGGATGTCTTACACTAACAGTGCTCTTGCTGAGGTTTAACTCAGGACCAGACCGGATGAAGCAGGAATGAGCTTTTTCTTTTCTTTTCTTTTCTTTTCTTTTCTTTTCTTTTCTTTTCTTTTCTTTTCTTTTCTTTTTTCTTTTCTTTGCTTTTCTTTGCTTTTCTTTGCTTTTTTTTCTTTTCTTTTCTTTTCTTTTCTTTCTTTCTTTCTTTCTTTTTTTTTTTGTTTGTTTGTTTGTTTTTTGAGACAGGGTTTCTCTGTGTAGTCCTGGCTGTCCTGGAACTCACTCTGTAGACCAGGCTGGCCTCGGAACTCAGAAATCCGCCTGCCTCTGCCTCCCAAGTGCTGGGATTATAGGCGTGCGCCACCACGCCCAGTTCGGAATGAGCTTTTTCTTTTCTCTTTTTCTTCTCTTCTTTCTTTTGCCCTGATATAGATGAGATAGGTGTTCTTTGACTACAATCATGACCAGAGTCCTTTCAGGGCCTCCAGCTCTGTGCTTATGCATCATCCGGGATAATTTGTTAATTAGGCGTGACTGTAGTTCCAGAAATTAGGGGTTCAAAACAATCACTTGAGTAAATGTCTTAAAGGCAGAAATTCATAGGCACTAATAACCAGAACTTTAGATGCCACAGGGATGCTACAGGACAAAGAAAGCCTCATTATCAAGACACTCTCCAGGTGACTGATGTAGTCAGTGAGGAAGATGAAGCCACACAGTTAGACCACAGTTCTGCCTTCACACTTCTTCTAACTAAAGAGGCAGGCTCTCTCAATAGGCCCTGTTGTGGATGGCTCTGTGCTGCTTGCTCTCCTGGGAGAGGCTGTCTGGAATGAGGAATGAGCCTCATGCTCAGGTGGCTTCTTGTGAACTAATCCCCTAATGAATAAAGGAGCCAATCACTGGGCAAGTAGGCGGGACTTCTGTGTTGGATGGAGGAAGAGAAGAAGCAGGAGAGAGTCACTTCCTTTTGGAACTGGGACAGCAGATGGGTAAGATGTAGCTACTAGAGTTTCCTAGTATCATGGCAGATCCACAAGGATCCACCACTGGAGGGATCAGATTTTAATAAGACTTCCAAGATTAGGTTTTAGTTGTTGTGCCCAGAGACTGAAAGGATGAGAATTACAGGCTAGGAATCCCCCGTGCCTAACTCTTAAATGACCCCAAAAAGCAGAAGTTTAGCCTGCTCTTTGTTAGCCCAGGAGTGCACACGTCACATCCGCCAGCAGTGTCCAGCTGCACCGCAGGCCTGGGAAGGTCCCCCGGCATCCTTTCCCGTCTCGCCTCCACAGAGCAACTGGGGCGAGTGCGAGTGCGGCTGGGCTGGGGGGGGGGTGTTCACCGCACAGGCTGCGGGGGGAGTGCCTGGCGGATGCTCAGGTCTCCAAGCGCCTACTACGTAATCCTAATCCCGAAACAGGAAATGGGTAACAGGAAGTGCGTAATGGGAAATGTGTGCATGGTCACGTAAGCGGAAATGAGCTAACTAGTTGCTATCTGGCTTCTATAGGAAACTGATTGGTTCTCAGAGCGTGGGGTTGGATAATTTAAACTGATTGGCTTAGATGCTATGGAGTAGTACAAATCCATTGGCTCGCACTGCGCGGGTTCTCGATGCTAAGGAATGATTGGTTTGTGTTAGGCGGGTTCTGTTGTAAACCTATAAAAGCAGTCCCGATTCTGCACTTGGTGTTTATAATCCTCCACCCTGTGTGGTGTATGGCTGTGATCCCCAGAGCCTCTGGAATAAAAATCCTCTTGCTGTTGCATCAAAACCGTTTCTCGAGAGTATTTTGGGTGTTACATTCTGAGGCATGGGGCGCAGGGGCACCCCCGTTTTTCTTTCGGATCTTACAAGACTGAGTTACCACTCTTTCTGAACTAAGTTTGTGTTGTGTAGCAGCGGCTCATCTGGGTTCAAGAGAGAAAGTGTGGGTTTGCCAGATGTGTACCACAAAGGCCGTGGGGGACTTGAAGACCAGGGTTATCTCCACAAGATAAAAACAGGTCAGCCATTGCCGGCCCGTGTGTGCATGGCTGGCCATGCCGCTGGGGCAGGGCACCAGGAATGTGCTGGTCCTACTTTATTAATACCTCACTCAACAAGTAAGTGTGGTCCCAGATTTAGAAGCCTCCAGGTTGGCAGGAATTGGTCAAAATGCAGATTCTTATATATTCCTCTGTATCTATAGAATCAGGAATGTGTAGGGCCTGTGTCTAGTTTTACAAACCCTTCATAAGATGTCAGGGCACTCTAAGTATGAAAACAGTTGGTATAGCTCATTAATCTCAAAATTGCCTGATATCAAGAATCACCTAAAAGTTTCACAAACTTCCCCGAAGCCTCACTTTCTGGGGACCAGCTGCTCATCATATGAAGTATTAGAGACATTTGCATATCAAGTATAGTCTTTCGTTTTAGGCAGAAACATTGTTTACTTTTCTCCGTTGAGTTTATTGCACATTTAGATAGTATAAGTCTTCCCACTTTATCTGGGCTGTACACATTTTTATGGGCTTTGTTTGCAGTTCTGGAAATCAAACCCTTATCCTCACAAGTGGTAGACATAGCCTCCACCACTAACCCACAACTTCAGCCATCACATAAAATTTATAGTCATTTCTTTTTAAAAAATGTTTTTGACATTTATGACTATCAAAACAACCCTATGAAATAGATTCTGTTGTTATTGTCATTTTGTAGATTAAAAATCAGTCTCATCAAGAGAGAAAGTGACAAGATTGTACATCTACAGAGCAGGTGATGGGCAGAACCTGAGAGTAAACTTGAAGTCTGGAGCATCTGGCTTGGGACATGGAAGAGTGAGGTAGCAGGGGTAAAGGTGTCAGGACGGGCATTGACTGGTGCGCAGAGCAGCATTCTAACAGACATTACATTGCTTAAGCTAAAAACAATCCTGCAAGGCAAGGACTATTGTTATTCCCGGTATGGAAGTGTGCAAACTGACCAATTAGAAAACCTTCCCAAGTTGGAGCTAGGAAGAAAGTTGTAAGATTTTATGAATAGATACAAAAATGGTGTCATCATGTCACTTTCATAGTTTGCTTTTATTTGATACCCACAAATGCACACGTGCGCTGCCCTTTCTATCTCTAACTCATCACATTGAAATTTTGGTGAATATGCATAAGCATATAGCAACTACAGAGCACACGTGATTGTCAGAATACAAATTGAAATGAGCCACATTAAAATTAAAACGCTGGTCCCAACTGCACTACCCTACTTTCAAGTAGTTCTCAGATTCAGGTGGGCCCCGCAGGCTGCCTCAGCCACGGCAGAAGGCTGTAGCAGTGCAGCAGTGGGCCTTCATGCCCTTTGTTTCTTTTTACTGCTGCCCCCCCATCTTAGTCCGGGCTCTCTAGCATCATGGGATTTAGGGAATGAATCTCTCTATATCAAGGGACCATTGGAATGATATACAGGCTGTATTTCCTTAACCCAACAATGGCTAACTAGGAACTGAAAGCCCAAGAATCTTGTAGTTGTTCAGTCCCATAAGTCTGGATGTCTCAGATACTGGTCCTCTGGATACAGTGGAATCCCAAAGATGTAGGCTCCCATGATCATGAAAAAATGGATGTGCTAGCAAGGTGAGAGCAAGCATGCAAAGAGCAAAACCTTCCTTCTTCCATGTCCTTATGTGGACTTCCAGCAGAAAGTGTGGCCCAGATTAGAAGTATGTCTTCCCTCCAAGATCAGAATTAAAGTGTCTACCTGCCTCAAAATCTAGCTCAGAGGTATGACCTCCCACCTCAGAGGTCTGGACTAGAAGTGGATTCACCCACCTCAAACCAGGCAGAATATCTGTCACAGGTGTTCCGTCCATTTCTGGGTTGCAGTTTGTTCCAGATACAGCCAAGGAGACAGCCGAGAATAGCCATCACCCCTCCCCTCAGCACTGGGCTCGGCAGATTCTGTCACTGAGCCGCATCCCACCTTCCTTCCGTTCCCACCTCATCCTTCTCATAGTTATACTGTGAGAGAAGCTCTTATGAGATCTCACAGGCTGGCCTTAAACATATGCAGGGAGCGAGGGCAGCTTCGACGTCACATTCCCACCCCAGCTTCCCTCCCTGGTAGCTGAGCCCAGTACCACCACGCCTGCCTGTAAACAACTTTCATCCCCTTGTGAATTTTTTTTTTTTAAAATTGTTTTTGATAGTTCCTTGTAGTTTATGTCAATATAGTTAATTTAATTTTTGTATACTCACCTGATACCTCATACAATCCTGACCTTTCTTTTTATCACAGCTCTTTGGCTTTTTCCAGGGTAGAAGGCGTGCTGGTTCTTGTGCTTCAGATCAGCGCTAGGGAAATCAGGAATGTTAAAGACACATGGTTGTCACTTCAACAGATATAGAACCTGTTTTCTGCGCAGAAGGCTGGGGATGGATGTAGTTAGTAGCCTTTACATTGTCTGTGTGCAGAGGCCATACCAATCCTCCCCAGAACTTTATCTGAGCCTATTTGTCTCAGTCTATGCACACAGGATTGAGTTAATTATCACCGGAAACAGTCTGCAAGTGGCACTGAGCTTAGCCATGACTAAAGTCAACTTCTCATAGTCAGACTCCAAGAGTCTGAGCCCACACTGGCTACTGAATGGTGCTGGATCCAACTACCTCCCTATCTCTGGCAGATTGTTGCTGTGCTGGCCATGGTAGGTGCACACACACACACACACACACACACACACAGGGTTTCTCTATATTAGGTCATAGTACCTGTTAACAAAGATACAGTTTCTTCTTTTGTAATACTCACCACTTTACTTATGTTCTCCTTGCTTAAGGTCTTGCGTGCCATGTTCCTGCCTTAGAAGGAAAGCATTTAGTCATTACTGTATAGAGAAATACTGCCTGCAGGTTTCCCACAGGAAACTTTTATTAAGCTCAGCACCTTTTTCTTCTTTGTCTAATTTGCTGGCAGTATTTTAAGATAACTTTATGGTAGTTTCCTCTTCCTCCTCCTCCTCCTTTTCCTTCTGTTTTTCCTCTACCACCTCCTGTGCCTCCTTTGCCTCATCTTCATCCTCATTTTAAGAACAGTCCCCACTACCATGGAATTTCTGCTTTCCCACAGCCTCTGGACTGCTGGGATTATAGGTTAGAGCTACCATGCTCAGCTCTCCTTTGTGCTATTAATATAGTGTTATGTTAATTTATTATAATTAATTTGCTCATACATAAATACTTAAAATGTATTTTTCGTATTTATTAGAGAGGAGGGAGTGAGTGTGTGTGTGTGTGTGTGTCACTTTGCAGGAGTCCATTCTCCTTCACTGTGTGTGTCCTGGGACTAAGACCCAGGCGCAGGTTTGGTAGCCGGTGCCTTTGCCTGCTGAGCCATCTCACAGGCCTCACACCCACAGTTTCCTACAATAAACTCTTGGCTATTTTCCTGTGATAAGCCTTTGAATTTGATTTGCCTGTGTTTTTAAGGTTTGGGGACTAATTTAGTAAGAGCTGAACTGGCCAACTCTGACAGTCATTGAAGAATGGGATAAAGACCTTCAGAGTACAGAAGAAAAAAACTCTTTTTTTAAATTAAATTCAACACAATGTATATTTTATACCAATCATAAAAATGATGGACATATTATTAAATGAAAATAAAAAGATAAATCTTTTTGTTTATTTTGTTTCTAGTAGAGCTTAAAATCTTGACTCTTACTGTGGTATAAACCCAAAATAAGAACAATTTTTAGACATTGGAGTTCATTGTAATAAGGCTGTACTTCAATGTCCCTCACCCCTCCAAAGTATTTTACCTCCATAGTAGCTAAGCTAAGCTAAGAGTTGACAATTCTGCTGTCAAGGAATTGTGGACACAATTATTTGGATACAGATTTCCTGCTATGGTCAAAGTTGACTTGAGTGATTGTCATCATTCTCAGCCCACAGGGAACAGGTTACATTCATTTAAGAAATGGTCCATGTATTAAATGGTCTATCCATGAAGTCATTCAACTATTTCAATGAACAATGGTTCTGCTTGGAGGGTGGCACAGACATTAGGTGAGGGTAAGATTCTAGTTCATTGGCTGTGATGATTTTGAAAAGCATTCATCTCAGAAAAAGAGTAACTTCATCTTCAAAATTGATGTAATAATTATAAATATCAAGCAAAACATTCGGTCTCACTCTTTGTTGTTCTCTTACAAGCCACCTCCCTAACTAAATATATACATTTCTCTTGGCTATATAAATAACTTTGCAATATGTAAGCTGTTCTAAAAACCATAGTATAGTGTAAAAACATCAAATAAACAATCCTACTAATAGAGAGGCTGAGATAGGAGAAGCATGATTTCAAGACCATTATGTGGTACACAGCAAGACACTGTCCCTTACAAACAAGCAGAAAGTGTATGTGGATTATACAGTATTGGATATATTTCTCCAATTTCCAAATTAGAGAGACCACTGGGTGAGAACCAACAAATTTCTAATCCCTCATATTTTTTAATTTCAATTGATTGGGATATGTTGGTAATATTAATTTTTGTCCTGACCCATGGGACTCAGTTATTCGTGGGTCCAAGGGGGATCCAGCCTGAAAGATGGTTGATTCCGGGTGGTGGTGGGGCACGCCTGTAATCCCAGCACTCTGGGAGGCAGAGGCAGGCGGATTTCTGAGTTCGAGGCCAGTCTGGTCTACAGAGTGAGTTCCAGGACAGCCAGGGCTATACAGAGAAGCCCTGTCTTGAAAAACCAAATCCAAAAAAAAAAAAAAAAGATTAGAACGGTCGAGACAGAGGAGTGAGACCAAGCAAAATCATTGTCAAGGTCTGTTTATTGTAAAGAGGGTGGGGGTTTTAGCAGTAAGGAGGGGGAAAGGAGGAGGGTAATAAATCTGAAGCAATCAGGTGAAGTATCCGGAATGTGAGGGTAAGGACGCTTGGGCAAAGGTCAGTTTGCTGATTAGCTGGCTCCCGTATAAGGGTCCGGTAACCAAATATTTGGTCAGCTTATTGATTAGCATATGAGGGAGGATGATGAATCAGCTGTGTACGTGATTTAGGAATACTTGCAAGAAGGTAGCACTCCAGCCCCTTAATTTAGGCGTTAGTTTCCAACAAATTTTTTTTGTTGTTGTTTGTTTTTTTGTTTTTTTGAGACAGGGTTTCTCTGTGTAGCCCTGGCTGTTCTGGAACTCACTCTGTAGACCAGGCTGACCTCGAACTCAGAAATCCACCTGCCTCTGCCTCCCAAGTGCTGGGATTACAGGCATGCGCCACCACTCCCGGCAACAAATTTTCTTATTAAGAGATATTAAGGAAAACTGATTACTTCCTGTTATTTTTGTTGTTAGAGGTGGAATTATGTTTGTGTGGGTTTGTTAAAAGATTATTTTCTTGCTTTTTCTAGGGTGTAGTTTCCCTCCTTGTGTTGGAGTTTTCCACCTATTATCCTTTGTAGGGCTGGATTTGTGGAAAGATATTGTGTAAATTTGGTTTTGTCTTGGAATATCTTGTTTTCTCTTCTATGATAATTGAGTTTTCCTGGATATAGTAGCCTGAGGTGGCTTTTGTGTTGTCTTAGTGTTTGTATGAGATCTGCCCAGGATCTTCTAGCTTTCGTAGTCTCTGGTGAGAAGTCTGGTGTGATTCTGATAGACCTGCCTTTATATGTTACTTGACCTTTTCCCCTTATTGCTTTTAATATTCTTTCTTTGTTTAGGGTGTTTGGTGTTTTGATTATTATGTGACCTGAGGACTTTCTATTCTGATCCAGTCTATTTGGAGTTCTGTAGGCTTCTTATATGTTCATGGGCATCTTTTTCTTTAGGTTATAAAAGCTTTCTTCTATAATTTTGTTAAAGATATTTACTGGCCCTTTAAGTTGGGAATCTTCACTTTCTTCTATACCTATTATCCTTAGGTTTGTTCTTCTCATTGTGATATGTATTTCCTGGATGTTTTGTGTTAGTAGCTTTTTGCTTTTTGTGTTTCCTTTGACTGTTGTGTCATTGTTTTCTATGGTATTTTCTGCACCTGAGATTCTTCTATCTCTTGTATTCTGATGGTGATGCTTGCATCTATGACTCCTGATCTCTTTCCTAGGTTTTCTAGCTCCAGGGTTGTCTCCCTTTAGGATTTCTTTATTGTTTGTACTTTTAGTTTTAGATCCTGGGTAGTTTTATTCATTTCCTTCACTTGTTTGATTATGTTTTCCTGTAATTCTTTAAGGGAGTTTTTTTTGTTTTCTCTTTAAAGGCTTCTGGCTGTTTACCTGTGTTCTGTTTTTTGTTGTTGTTGTTGATGTTTGTTTGTTTGTGTTTTGGTTTTTCGAGATAGGGTTTCTCTGTGTAGCCCTGACTGTCCTAGAAGACAGTCCTGTAGACCAGGCTGGCCTCGAACTCAGAGATCCGCCTGCCTCTGCCTCCCAAGTGCTGGGATTAAAGGCGTGCACCACCACTGCCCGGCTGTTTGTTTTTTGAGACAAGTTTTCTCTGTGTAGCCCTTTCTGTCCTGGAACTCACTCTGTAAACCAGGCTGGCCTCGAACTCAGAAATTTGCCTTCCTCTGCCTCCCAAGTGCTGGGACTAAAGGCATGCACTACCAATACTGGATTTTTCCCCTGTATTTCTTTTTTCTTTTTAAAGATTTATTTATTTATTATATGTAAGTACACTATAGCTGTCTTCAAACACACCAGAAGAGGGAGTCAGATCTCATTATGGATGGTTGCAGGGATTTGAACTCAGGACCTTCAGAAGAGCAGTCATTGCTCTTAACTGCTAAGCCATCTCTCCAGTCCCCTTTCCCTGTATTTCTTTAAGGGAGTAATTTATGTCCTTCTTAAAGTCCTCTGTTATCATTATGAGAAGTGATTTTAGATCATAATCTTCCTTTTCCAGTGTGATGGTGTATCCAGGACTTGCTATGGTAGGAGAATCAGGTTCTGATAATGCCAAGTAACCTTGGTTTCTCTTGCTTATGTTCTTATGCTTGCCTCCTGTCATCTGGTTATCTCTAGTGCTACCTGCCCTCGCTATATTTGACTGAAGCCTGTCCTTCCTGTGATCCTGGTTGTGTCAGAACTCCTCAGAGTCAAGCTGTCACTGTTCTCCTGTGATTCTTGGATCCTGAGATCCTGGGTGTGTCAGAGCTCCTGGGAGTCAAGCTGCCTCTGGGATCCTGGGATCCTGAGATCCTGGTGTGCCCAAGTTCCTAGGATCCTATGATTCTGTGATCCTGGGTGTTTTAGAGCACCTGGGAGTGGAGCTTCCTTTGGGTGTTGTGGGACTGACTGTGGAGTTCGCACCCAAGGTCTACTCAGGGCACAGGCCCAGACAGACAGGAAGGTCCCTGTGCCACTGGTCTGGTGGAGTTCCTGCTGGTCTTAGTAACTTCTGGTGTTGGGACAGTTGTGTCCTCCTCCCCTCTGATCCTATGATCCTGGGCATGTTGGAAAAACTCTTCTAAAAAATCAATGTTACATTAATAAAAACTAGAGAAAGGCAGTATGAACATGAAACAAAGTAATGAACACTACATAAACTTCTAAGTCTTGACTGGACTTTGTGGGGAGATTTTAAATTATTGATCATTTTCTTTGCTTAGTATAGATCAATTTAGACTTCTTTTTTCTTGTAGCCCTTTTTGATGGTTTGTTTATTAATGTAGTTGTTGATGTTCCCGGATTTCGGCACCATTGATGGGATTTAAAAGAGAGAAAGGGTGTTAGTGAGTATGGCACAGCAGCGTGGGGGAAGGGGGTACCTAAGCGGGCCCATGCCTAGGCATCGCCTCCCCCTGAAGGACCACACACACACACCAACATGGTATAGAATAGAGTTTATTTAGAGAAGAGGATGAGAGTCAATGGTATAGTACAGAGAGAGAGAGAGAGAGAGAGAGAGAGAGAGAGAGAGAGAGAGAGAATAGAGAGTGGAGGCCAGCCATGTCCACGTGGAGAGAGGGGGAGGGGAGCCCAAGAGGGGCAGAGAAGTGAGAGGATGAGAAGAGAGAAGGGAAAGAGTGGGGGGAAAGAGAGAGAGGAGGGGCAGGCAGCCCCTCTTATAGTGGACCAGCCATGTGGGGCGGGGCATACCTGGCTATTGCCAGGTAACTGTGGGGTGGAGCTTGAACAGAGTACCAACACTTTTGAATACTTGTCCCTTTTTAAAGATACTCTAATTTCAACTAAGCACTAAAATTGATAGGCTTAAATTTTAAACAATGCTAGCTTCCTGTCCTTTTTAATTGATTTTTTTTAGTTCCATATGGAAATAATAAGTTTCATTACGACTATTATTGTGGAAATGTGTTTATGTGTCTATATTCCTGTTATGAAAAGAAACATATTTGGGGTTTTGCTAATGTCACTTAGCCTGATTTCCCTTTTATAGGTTCTTAGTATTATTGATAAAAGAAACAATAGACTCAGAAGGAAACTATAGGAACAGCATTTTCCTTTTCTTCTTCCCTCCCTCCCTCCCTCCCTCCCTCCCTTCTTTCCTTCCTTCCTTCCTTCCTTCCTTCCTTCCTTCCTTCTTTCTTTCTTTCTTTCTTTCTTTCTTTCTTTCTTTCTTTCTTTCTTTCTATCATTTGACTTCAAGATATAAGCAGCAGGTCAGGCAGGCTATAGCCGGCAGCGATGGGGAGCAGGGAAGTAGGTGAAGAAATGGGAAGCTCCTCAGCCTTTTCAGTTAGTATCACAGACAGGGTCAGCAGCTGATGTAGGATGAGAGCGTTTGTCAGAGAAAGAATGAGAATTTCCAAGGTTTCAGATTTTTTCCTTTGGGTGTTTAATATTTCATTTATTACAGGTTCTAGTTGTTAACTCTTTATTAGATACAAGGTTGATAAGATTTCCTCCCATATGCCTGCTGTCTCCGCACTTGGGTAATTGTCCCCACCCGCTGTTGTAAAATACTTTTTGCATTTTATTCAGTATTATTTGTCAGTTTGTACAGTTATTTCCTGAATTATGGAAGCCTTGTGAGAACATTCTTGCCACTGTGGTTTGCTCTGGCAGTTGTTGGTGTTCTGGGTTACTTGGGAGGATGGTGGGAGAGAGAAAGACTCCAGGAATTAAGAGGCTTCTCAGCAGCCAGGAAAGAGTGTGGAAGAACTGACTGCCTGGGGGCCCTGCAGAGGCCTCTTTATTGTTACACAGAAGACACTTTATTGATTCTTTGTGATTCTGACATCATGCCGCCCAGTCCTGCTCACTTCCCAGTCTCCAGTATCCACCCTTTGATCTTGCAACCTCCCACAAAATAAAAAACATACAAACAAAAAAGGAAAGAAAAGCACAGAAAACATTTTTCTCATCGTGGGAGCTGTAGAGTGTCACAGTGTGTCCCACAGTGTACCCCTCTGTCCACACATTTGCTTTGGTTTATTTCTAGGTATTTTACTGTTTAAATTATTATATATGAATTTTTCCTAATTTATTTTTCTTCATAAGTGTGTTATTGGTATATTAAAATAGGTGATGGTTTTCACGTCAATTTTATATCATTCTGCTTTGTTGAAAAGGGTTTCTCATACTTCATATTTCTTTGATGGCTGAGTGTAATGTGTGTCTTTAATCCTAGCACTTGAGAAGCAGAAGGTAGATCTCTGTGAATCTAAGGCCAGCCTGGTATACACAGGGAGTTCTAGGACAGCAAGATCTACAGAACAAAACTCCATATTTTAGTCACTGTTCTAGTGCTGTGAGGAGACACCATGGCCAAGGTAACTTGGGGACTTGCTCAAAGCTTTAGAGGGTTAGTTCATGATCTTCATGACAGGAAGCAGACAGGCATGACCCTGGAGCAGTAGCTGAGGGCTTTACATCCTAATCTACATGCAGAAAGACTAGGCCTGGTGTGGCCTTTGTTTGTTTGTTTGTTTGTTTTGAGACAGGATTTCTCTGTATAGCCCTGGCTGTCCTGGAACTCACTCTGTAAACCAGGCTGGCCTCGAACTCAGAAATCCACCTGCCTCTGCCTCCCAAAGTGCTGGGATTACAGGCATGCGCCACCACTGCCCGGCTGGTGTGGACTTTTGAAATCCCAAAGCCCACTCCCAGGGACATACCTCCTCCAGCATAACCACGCCTTCTCCAACAAGGCCTTACCTCCTAATCCCTTCCAGACAATTCCACTAACTAAGCATTTAGTCATCTGAGCCTGGGGGGCCACTCTCACTCAGATACATCTCACTCGCTGGCTCCCATGGGCTCGTAGCCATATCACAGTGCAAGATACGTTCAGTTCAAGCTCAAAATTCCACATCATCTTTCTCAACGGTGTTTAAATTTCTGAAGGCCAAAGTGTCATCTGAATCTAATGCAGTCTATTAATTGTGAAATCAGTATCAAATAGCAAAGCACATACTTCCAACATACAGTGGCATGAAATATACATTACCACTTCAAAAGAGAGGAAAGGGGTACAGTGAGGAAGTGCTGAACCACAACAAGACCGAGGTCCAGCAGGGCAAGCTCCAGCTCCTGTAGCTCTACGTCCGTCCGACAGTCAATGGGGTAAACACCTTCACACCTCCCGCTCCTCCCGTCTCTGTTGTCTGCACCACCTTCCTCTCTCTTGACCTGCTCCACGTCCTGTCTGCACCTTTGACCTGCTCCATGTTCTGTCTGCACCTTTGACCTGCTCCATGTCCTGTCTGCACCTTTGACCTGCTCCATGTCCTGTCTGCACCTCTGCTTGCCAGCCACCCCACATGTCTGGCATCTCCACCATGTTTGGGGTCTCCAAGCAAACCAGACTTCACCTCCATAGTGTCCTGAAATAGCCTCTCTTGGCTCTATGTAGAAACTCCCCTGCCACATACCTGGCCTCAGTAGCCTTTCTTAACTATGGAGGAAGATTCCATAACCCCTTTCCAGGTAACTATTGACTGTAAAGCCTGAACCGTGAGGCGGAGGTTGCCAAGCTCCGCTTGCTGAGGCTGGAACCCAGCCCTCCTTGAATTATACTCTGTAAACTTTATTTAGTTTATTTAGGCCTAGGGAATCCCTCAGGCTTTCTCTGTTCAAAGACTGTTAAGATTAGCCGCGTGGGACCCTTCTGTTCCATTCCGCATCAGGTCTGTAAGTTTCTCATGTGCTTGAGCACAGGCTTCAACATTACATTTCCTGCTTTGATTTTTTTTCCTCTCAAACTACATCTTTTGTCTTACCTAACCTTTTTCTTGTAGAACTGTAGAGGATTACCGATAACCACACGATGAGGTCAGCGCTCCAGTGTCCTAAAACCTCCACTTCCAATGAAATCAGCCCCCAAACTCTTCTTATCAGCCTCACACAGATTCTTAAGACAAGGGGGAAAAGTAGCCAAATTCTTCACCAAAATAACCCTAGAATGGTCTAAGCCACTTGCTAATGTAATGTTGTTCCTCTCTGAAACCCCTTGAGCTGGGCTGGCTTGCCTGGTCCACTTTGCTCTCAGCACTGCCGTCTTTCACGCTCACACTACCACAGCCCATCTCAATGCATTCAGCTGCTCTTCTAATCCAAAGTCCACACTGCAAGCAAGCAGCCTGGTCAGGCCTACCCTGCCATGGTAATAACCCACTCCTGGCACCAACTTTTGTCTTAGTCACTGTTCTCTTGCCGTGAAGAGACATCATGGCCAAGACAACTCTTCTAAAAGAAAGCTTTTAACTTGGGACTTGCGTACAGTTTTAGAGGATTAGTCCATGATTGACACAGCAGGAAACAGCCAGGCATCTTGCTTGAGCAGTAACTGAGAGCCATATATCCTGATCAGCAGGCAAAAGCAGAAGAGGTGTGTGTGTGTGGGGGATTTGGGGAGGGGGAGGGAGGGGATTTGGGGGGAGGGAGGGGACTGGGGGGGGCACACCGGGAGGGAGTGACAGACACACATGCAGAGACCTCTTGATGTGAGCTTTGGAAGCCTCAAAGCCCACTGCCAGTGATGTATCTCCCCCAAAGAGGCATTCTAATCTTTCCCAAGCAGTCCTACAAAGCAGTGTAAGGCCATGATTCTCCAATGATACCCCAGACTCAAATGGTATGTCGTGTAAGGAGCGTTTTATTCTGCAGAAGTTCACCATTACCTGGAAGTGAGCTCACAGGCCAGACTTAACGGGTGCTGGGGGAATTCCTGGTAGGTGACCTCTATCTTAATCTTGGCTCATCTATAGGGACATTCCTTTACCCGGGCGTGAGGGCCGGCCGGAAACTGCTGCTGAAGCACTGTCCTTGCCTCCGGCCAGGGCATGGGGCTGCATTTGATGGTGGGGCATTTCTGACTGGCTGCCTGAAGCCTGGATTTTTCCTAGCAACTGACTTGCTTGGGCTGACCTTGATCTGCCCAGTTCTTAGGCCTAGTCTCCTAAACTGCCAGTTTGAAACCTGTCATGGAGTCAGCCTCGCCTTCCCAGTAGTGACTATAACCTATCCTGTGGGTCCTGGGAATGGCCCTCCTGTCCTCTGCCAGAGCGGTCAGTGCTCTTCCTGGCAGAGCCATGCCCCCAGCCTTTACATTCACATGGCTTTGATTACGGGTGTGTATCAGGGAGGAGACGCACACATTGGTGCTGGTGCTCTCAGAGGCCAGAAGAACTGGATCCCACCGGAGCGGGAGGAAGAGAGCGGCCCACCAGTGAGTGCTGGGGTCTGAGCTTGGGTTGAACAATATGCACTTTTAACCCCTGAGCATCTATCTATCTAGCCCTTGATGTGTATTTATTGGTTGAATCATCCTTGACCCTTGCAGTGAAACCAGCTTCATCATTCTTATCATGATTTTTACTTGTTGTTGAATTTGATTTGCAAGTATTTTATTTAGGACTTTTGCATGTGCATTCCTCAGGAAAACTAGTCTATAGTTTTAATATTGTGTCCTTATCTGATTTCAGTACTGGTTCATTGAATGAATTTGAAAGTGTTCTTTCCATTTCTATCTTATGGAATACTTCAAGGAGTTGATTTTAACTTTTTTTTTTAAAGTAAGTACACTGTAGCCATCTTTACACATGCCAGAAGAGGGTATCAGATCTCATTATGGAATACTTCAAGGAGTTGATTTTAACTTTAATAAATAATAAAAAAAAAAAAAGGAAGTACACTGTGGCCATCTTTAGACACACCAGAAAAGGGCATCAGACACACCAGAAGAGGGTATCAGATTTCATTATGGACAGTTGTGAGCCACCATGTAGTGCTAGGATTTGAACTCAGGACCTTTGGAAGAACAGTCAGTAAGTACCCTTAACCTGCTGAGCCATCTCCCCAGCCCAGCTTTACCTTTTCTTTAAAGGCCTGTTAGATGTGAGCGGTGAGTGTCCAGCCCCAAGCTTTGTGTTGAGAGTCTATTCTGGCTCTTACTCCATTGCTTGTTGTAGGCCTGCTGGAGTTGTTCGTATTTTCCTGATTCAGTTTTGGTGGGTTATTTGTGTTTTTTGTTTTTGAAATATGTTTTCAAAGTGTTCCCTAATTATCATTGGAATTTTATTGTAATCTGCTTAATGTCCCCCCCCCCTTTCCTCTGTAATTTTATGGATTTAGGTCCTGTCTTAAGGGTTAGTTGATTTTGTTTAATTTGTTTTTCAAAGGACCATTAATGGCATTTTTTCTAGTCTTTTGATTTCTGTTTTGATAAATTTCTTCCCCAATCTTTTCTGGGTTTTTTTTTTTATATTTCTGCCCTTGGGCTTGGCTTGTTCCTGTTTCCACACCTCGATGCTCATCACTAAATGCTTGGAGCGCTCTAGATTTTCAGTGTAATCTCTAGCGGTTTACTTAGTCTTTCTTCTGAGAGCATCCTTCGCTGTTGGGCTGTCATTTTCATTTGCTTTGGGATTTTAAACTTTATTTTTTTTATTTTGTGCATATGGGAATTTTATCTACATGTGCATCTGTGCACCCAGAAAGAACCAGAAACAGGTACTGGATCTCAGTTGGAACTCAGTTATGGAAGTTCATGAGCCTCCAAGTAGGAGCCGGGATAGAGCATAGGTCTCCTGGGAGAGCAGCTAGTGTCCTGAAATGGTGAGCCATCTTCCCAGCCCATTTCCCTGATGTCGCCTGTGACCCACTGGTCATTCAAAAGCATGCTGTCCAGCCCCCCCCCATTTGTTTGCATAGTTTCTGTCATTTCTCTTGTTATTGGTTTTTAGTTTTGTTCAATTATAACTTGATAAGTTGTCATTTTCTTCATTTGTGGACACTTGCATTATGGCCTAACATGTGATTTATGTCAGAGAAGGTTTCACGGCTTGCTCATAAGAATGTATGAAGAAGGGCTGGAGAGATGGCTCAGTGGTTAAGAGCACCGACTGCCCTTCCAGAGGTCATGAGTTCAATTCTCAGCATCCACATGGTGGCTCACAGCCATCTGTAATAGGGTCTGATGCCCTCTTCCAGTGTGTCTGAAGAAAGCAATGGTGGTGGAGTCATATGCATTAAACAAACAAATAAATAAAAGTATGGGGTTTCTTTAAGAAAAAAGAATGTGTGTAGAAGAGATTAATATTCTATATCAGTCATTTGGCATATAGTGTAGATTGACTCTGACATTTCTTTTTGTTGTTGTTGTTGTTGTTGTTGTTGTTGTTGTTGTTTTTTTTTTGAGACAGGGTTTCTCTGTGTAGTCCTGGCTGTCCTGGAACTCACTCTGTAGACCAGGCTGGCCTCGAACTCAGAAATCCGCCTGCCTCTGCCTCCCAAGTGCTGGGATTACAGGCGTGTGCCACCACGCCCAGCAACATTTCTTCTTTGGCTTTTAGTATGGATGACCTCTCTAAAGATAAGTGTTATTTATAATAAAGCTGTCTACTCTTTGATGCTTTTGTTTTGTTTTGTTTGATTGGTTTTGGTTTTTCGAGACAGGCTTTCTCTGTGTCTTAGTCAGGGTTTCTATTCCTGCACAAACATCATGACCAAGAAGCAAGTTGGGGAGGAAAGGGTTTATTGAGCTTACACTTCCACACAGCTGTTCATCACCAAAGGAAGTCAGGACTGGAACTCAAGCAGGTCAGAAGCAGGAGCTGATGCAGAGGCCATGGAGGGATGTTCCTTACTGGCTTGCTTCCCCTGGCTTGCTCAGCCTGCTGTCTTATAGAACCCAAGAATACCAGCCCAGAGATGGTACCACCCACAAGGGGCTCTCCCCCACTTGATCACTAATTGAGAAAATGCCCCACAGCTGGATCTCATGGAGGCACTTCCCCAACTGAAGCTCCTTTTCCTATGATAACTCCAGCCTGTGTCAAGTTGACACACAAAACTAGCCAGTACACTCTGTGTAGCCCTGGCTGTCCTGGAACTCACTCTTGTAGACCCAGACTGGCCTCCACCTGCCTCTGCCTCCCAAGTGCTGGGATTAAAGGTGTGAGCCACCACTGCCTGGCCAAAGCTGTTTACTCTTATTTTATCAGTATTTACTTCTCCTTTTATGTCTGTTAACGTTTGTTGGATAAATTGAGAGCCCCAATATTTGATGCACAGAAATAATTCTCTTTTTGGTTAATCATTGCCTTTTTTGGTATATAGTGATCTGCTTTATCACTTCTGGTTGATATTGGGTTGAGGTTTGCCTTCTCAGCTACTAGAGTAGGTGAGCCTGGTTCTTTGACAATTCCCCTTGAGGATGCGTGGATTCTAACCCTTTCACACTGTTTCTTTGCCAGTGAGGTGTGTTTCTTTTAGACAACATAGAGTTCAATCTTATTTTTCTAACCCAATCAGCTAGTACAGACCTTTAAATTGTAGAGTTAATACCATTTACATTTAGAGTTACTGTGTAGAGTTTGGTAATTTCTGTCATTTCATTGGTTGTTTTCCTGTTTGGTTGTATTGTTCTTTGTTATTTTCTTTCTCCCCTGTATTGATTAAGGGTTTGGGGATTGACTAATTTGGATATGATTTGTCATGGCCTGTTTTGCTTTCTTTTCTCCCTCCTCCTCCTCCTCTTCCTCCTCCCCTCCTCCTCCTCCTCCTCCTCCCCTCCTCCTCCTCCTCCTGCTCCTCTCCTCCTCCTCTTCCTTCTTCTTCTTCGGTTATTTTTTTCAACACAGGGTTTCTCTGTGTAGCCCTGGAACTCACTCAGTAGACCAGGCTGACCTCAAACTCAGAAATTCACCTGCCTCTGCCTCCCAAGTGCTGGGATTAAAGGCATGGCCACCACTGCCTAGCTCTGTTTTGCTTTCATTCATCTGTCTTTCTCATAAATGTATCCTTTCCTTTGTTATGATTGATACTGCGTTCCTTCCCTCTGATTTGAATTCATCTCTATTCTGCCATGTATGTAGACTTGGCAGGTGATGGATTTCTTTAACTTTTTTAGGTCTCAGACTACCTTTATCTGCTGATGTTAAAAGATAACCTAGGCGGGTGGTGGTGGTGCACGTCCTTAATCCCAACACTTGGGAGGCAGAGGCAGGTGGATCTCTGAGTTGGAGGACAGCCTGTTCTACAAAGTGAGTTCCAGGACAGCCAGAGATACACAGAGAAACCTTGTCTCAAAAAACAAAAACAAGAAAAAATATAAAAGATAGCCTTGCTATGTATCTGTGTAAGACATTATGTAACCTCAGGGCTTGAAATACAGCATTCAAGCTCTCATGACATTTAGTTCTCTTGAGCGTTCTGATGTTACTCATGTGTGCCCGCTTTTGTATATCAGGTGGCATCTTCCTCTTATAGCCCTAATATTGTTCCTTGTTCTGTGTAAGACCCTAAATGTGCGCTGTGCTTGGATGTCACTGTATTTACATTCGGGGAGTCTAGGCTATAAATTACTGACTAGATTATTTATTTATTATTTATTTATTTATTGCCTTTTGTCTATATCTCAGTTCCTTCTTTTATCTAATGGATTCCTAGGTTCATTGTCTTAATCATATCCCATGAGACAGGAAGATTTTAAAAGCCCAAATAGTAAACTAACAATACCAACACGACAGAAAATAATGTGTAGGAGAGCAGAGTGCCTCGGCTTTGAGTTCTGGAGCTGTTCCAGTGCGAGGGTGAGTGCGCTGGGGTCCGAGCTTCCCCTGTGTCTCCCTCGGCAGTGGGCTCCTGGGCGGTCCGAGCTTCCCCTGCGTCTCCCGCGGCAGTGGGCTCCTGGGCGGTCCGAGCTTCCCCTGCGTCTCCCGTGGCAGTGGGCCCCTGGGCGGTCCGAGCTTCCCCTGCGTCTCCCGTGGCAGTGGGCCCCTGGGCGGTCCGAGCTTCCCCTGCGTCTCCCGTGGCAGTGGGCTCCTGGGCGGTCTGAGCTTCCCCTGCGTCTCCCGTGGCAGTGGGCCCCTGGGCGGTCCGAGGTTCCCCTGCGTCTCCCGTGGCAGTGGGCCCCTGGGCGGTCCGAGGTTCCCCTGCGTCTCCCGTGGCAGTGGGCTCCTGCGCTTCTGCCGCACTCCGTGCTGTCCTCCCGCCTCTCCTCTCATTCCCCACTCTGGGGATTTGTCTTTTCTTCAATGTTTGTTTTGAGTTGCTTATCTAAGGGTATATTAAATTTGTTGCATTAGTCAAAAACCAATTTAGCTTTGCTGATTTTTCTCTAATGACATTTGTTTTCTATTCTATTTTTCGTATGCTCTTTTTAAAGATGATTTTTTTTTATCTGTATTCTATGTGTGTGAATGTTTGTCTGCATCCCGGGTGCCGAGGAGGCCAGGAGAGTGTGTACCCCCTTGAACTGAAGTTACAGCGGCTGTCAGTGCTGGGAAACTAACCCACGTCCTCTGCAGGAGCAGCCAGCTCTCAACAGCGCGACCATTTCTCTGGTCCCATTTTTGTGTTCCTTATTATCATTCTTTTAAACCTTTGTAGGTTAAATGTATATATATGCACACATACATAGATGGTGGCCAGAGCGCACACTGAGTGTCTGAAGTGCTCGCCACCTTATCCGTCGAGACAGGCCCCTTGCTGAAGCCGATGCTCACCAGTCGGCTAGTCTGCTAGAAGCCCCGGAGTCTGCCTGTCTCTTCCAGCCTGGGCCCTGTTAGCAGTGCAGGCAGGCATACACGGCTTCTCACCCGAGCGCTTAGGGTCTGCCCTCCGGTTTTCATGCTTTGTGGCTGGCGTTGTGACCGAGTCACCGCGCCAGCCAGTTACTGTGTCTTTCCTAATACATAGTTGTGTTTGTTTGCTCTTATCTTCTTAAGACAGAATCTTTGGAATTGATCTCAGTACGTAATGCTTTATAAAACAAGCATTTAAAGTAATTTTAAATACTGCTTTACCAGTTTCCACAGATTTTGATATGTTTTGATTTCATTCAACTTACTTCAACCCAGGATACTTTCTAATTCCTTTTGCTTTCATAAGCTGGAGAGAAGTATAGGGGTGACACCCGTGGCTATTTCACATATTCATACTTGCTATCTCTTATTATTTACTATTTTTGTTATTTAAGATGCAATATATTATATGCTTCTTTTTAAAAAATTTGAACATTTATTTTTCTTTTTTAAGGAGTTATTTATTTATTTTTAATTGGATATTTTATTTATTTACATTTCAAACATTATCCCCTTTTCCTGTCTCCCCTCTACAAACCCCCATCCTGTCCCTCTTACCCTGCTCCCCTACCCACTCACTCCCAAATTATCTGCTTCTTATTTCTAATTATTTCTAATAATACATTGTGGTGAGAGAGTATATTGTGTATTTTATTTCTTTAAATTTATTGAAACTTGTTTTATGTCTTAGCATTATAGGCAAATGATATATAATTAAGTAAATGTTATTAACTTGATCAATAAGTATTGTTTTGGTCATCTGTACTCCGGTTAATTTTTTTCTTGTTTTTGTTATTTATTGATCTATTTTGGTCTTTTTTGAGATAGACTCTCACTTTGTAGCTCAGGATAACTTAAAAGTCACTGTTGCTCTAGCTAACCTTGGATTATGGCAGTACCCCTCCCTCAAACACACACACACACACACACAGAGAGAGAGAGAGAGAGAGAGAGAGAGAGAGAGAGAGAGAGAGAGACAGCACAAAGCACACATACCCACACATATATGGAGAAACATAACATGAAAGTAAAGCTAATGCTGTCCTCAGTTTCCTTGAAAGCCATCTGATGGTCCTCTGCTTTTTTCCAGTGATTTATGTCAAGTACACTGTCATGTATTTATCAGTAATTTCTGTTTCTATTTTAGGGGATGTGATCAACCTTGGCGACAGACAGCTCACGGTTATGCACATGCCAGGTCACTCCAGAGGCAGTATTTGCTTACACGATAAAGACCGCAAGGTCCTCTTCAGTGGTGACGTCGTGTACGATGGATCACTGATTGACTGGCTCCCATACAGCAGGATCAGTGACTATGTCGGAACTTGTGAGCGCCTCATAGAGTTGGTGGACAGAGGCCTTGTGGAGAAGGTGCTTCCTGGGCACTTCAATACCTTTGGTGCCGAAAGGCTCTTTCGTTTAGCTTCTAACTATATTTCAAAAGCTGGGATATGCCACAAAGTGTCTACTTTTGCCATGAGATCTCTTGCAAGTTTAGCTCTCCGTGTAACAAATCCTAGGACCTCACCCTAGTATCTGCACAGGTCATTTGTTGGTATTAACTGTGTAAATTAACCCAGTCCCCCCATGGTTTTGGAAACAGTTATTAGTAAGCATTTCAAAAAGTGCTTTAAGATCACTATTGTATGTTAGAGAAAAAGAAGATTAAGGAGGAAGCCAAAAAAAGAAAGGAAAAAAAAAAAAAAAGCAGCGTCTTAGCTTAGTATCTTTTTCTTTTCTCCAAGGAAGAAGCCACTTAAGTAAGCTTGTCATTGGCCAACGCTGTCATTTCAGAGTGTGTCCTGGCAGTGCCGGGTGCTCTAGACATCAAGGAAGCACTTACAGCCGCTCAGAGAGCTGCCTTCACCCCACAGTTTACTTCCCCAGACTCCCAAGAGGAGTGCTGTGGGCTCCTGTGCTTACACTTGATTTTATCTCCCTATTTTATTTAAAGATAAAGTTTCTTGGGTTCAAAAATAAAGTCGAACTTGACATAAACTAGCATTTAGAATGACAGCTAAAAACAAACAAACAAAAAAAACCCATATTTGTGATCTTGGATTTTATGCCTCCTTATTTATTTATTTTTTAATTCTTTGTATAAGACATATAACATGCTATATAATTTAACGTGTGAACAGAACAATGGATTTTTGTCTTACTGCAAAGCTTTAAATGTAAATTGCAGAGCACTTCAGTAAAAAGCTACTGTTTGTTGTTTGTTATTGTGTAAGTAATATTTTCAGTCATGAAAGTGAATTCAAATGTATGTTATCTAACTATAAATTGTCATATTTCTTAAAAGGACACTGTCAGGCAAATTTGAAAATTAACACATTGAGAATAATTTTTTATTATATCCTATTTTAGTATTAATAGATACTATAAACAAAATTTTCTGGTTAAATAGCAATTTCAGTATTGTGTCATATTTTACAGTACCAAAACAACTCCTGATATCTCTGACATCTTGATGTCAACAATTCTTTTAATTAATATAACATGTATATGTACCACAGAAGAATATTTAAATTTATTGCAATATATGTATTATCTATTAACTAGAGCAAATGGCCTTCTTATCCTGATTCACAACACCTGTTCCTGTTCAGTATTCTTTGTCTTAAACAAAAACAAGTCTGTGTTCATATGTTATAGAAAAGTATTAAGCCACTGTTCAGTGATACTAGGAAAAATGTTTGGGTTTGGTGCTTTTAATAATAATAATTTATCAAAAAGCCTTTTGGAATATTTGGAATATTTCATAAAAGTTTTTAAAACAGTTTCCCACTACTTTTTTAATTATTGATGTTTTATTATTGACATTGTAGACCAAACAGGTCTACTTTTGGAATTCAGATCACTACCAGCAGTTCTTGTTTCTGTCAAGTTATGTAACTTTTTCCTCAGCAGACACCCAGGTTCTTTAGGTTTTTTATTCATTCAATGGGCATACATGCAGGCATGCATGTGCACACACACACATAGACACAGGCAGGCCACATTTACATAGGTTCACAGTACCATGCTTTACAATGCAGGATGTTTGAAAGTGAAAGAACTCATTATAGCTAGAAGTTAAGGCCACAAAGCCCCCAAAATAATGTATGCAAGTTGACATTAATAAACGTACTGCTTACGTGCAAAGGATACAAGGAAGGGTGTAAAGTTGTGTAAGATCAAATTGCCTGGGAGAGGGGATTTCTCAGTCAGATCTGGAGGGAGCGAGAGATGTGAGTACGTTTTCAGGAATTGCTAGATGGACTAGCCTGGGCCTTGTGACCATATCAATGTAACTTTCTGGAATCCCGTTGCTTCCAAATATCACATGCTTAGCATGAGAAAGACGGTTTGTGACTGTGATGTGGCTCATTCTGAAAGTCCGATGAACTGAGCGGTCGCATGCCACCACGTAAACGGTTGCTTTCACTCAGAAAGGAGGTCATGACTGGCTCTGTATGAGGTGTCACAAGAGCGGCATCGTGGTCCTTGAGGACAGCGGGTCTGTTTCAACTGGTGTCACAGAACCGAGAATAGAGATTGGTTCAGGGCAACTGCAATCACTTAATAAGCCTTAAATATAGCCATTATTTTTGTATCAGTAGCACAAAATAGCCAAAAGTCCTTAATCACTGACTATTTATCATATTTTAGTATTTACTTTAAAATCAGGATAGAGTAGCCATTAAGCTTTATTAGAAAAATTTATTCCTGATGAGATGTTTCTTTATTTATTAAAAGTGCATTTTTTCAGTATAAATACTTTTTGTCAATTTCACCAATTGTTTTTTTAAATTGCAATTTAAGATTGAGATATTTCACTATTGCTACCCTCTGAAAATACAGAAGTAAATTCATACTCATTTAGTATTCACGATACATTTTAAATTTGCATCCTAGAGGTGATTGACCAAGAGGTGATTGACCAGCATTATACAGCATGGACTAGAAACTCTGCTAGCAATTGAACACAGGTTTGTCTGCTCCCAAACCACGCCCTCTCTCCAACCTGCACAATACACAGAATTGCCTACATATATTTTTACTTTCTAACATGCCATATATGGGAAAAATAAATCAAATAATATCAAATCCTAATAGCATTTTTAGAAAATAAAAAAATATGTATTTTCACCCTGACAGTGACCCTTGTACATTTATGATTTTTTGGAAATAGAATATTGTAAGTGTAACTCAAAGGTTGTCAAGATGTTCAGACATGTTGAAATGATTTCTTATTTCTTATTGCTAATGATGAGCTCGTGAACTTTCACTTTATTTATTTAATTAATGTCTCCTTTTAACTGAGAAGCTTGGAGCAAACAGAAACCTTGTGTGTTATACTGATATAACTGAATATCTGGTTATGTGTATGTGTTCTAATATGGGTAATAATGTGAATGTGACATGCACAAATTGTCCTATAATTTCCGAATACATGTACGTAAACATTGGTGTGGTAACTATTAAAGTGGCCATGTATTTCAGTGTTCAAGTGGTGCTTTTTAATATAACATTAACAGATTTCCTTTTAATATCCTTTTTTTTCTGTGTGTAGCCCTGGCTGTCCTGGAACTCACTCTGTAGACCAGGCTGGCCTCGAACTCAGAAATCTGCCTGCCTCTGCCTCCCAAGTGCTGGGATTACAGGCGTGCACCACCAACGCTCGGCTTCCTTTTAATATCTTAGTCTAAAACATTTTGTTTTACTAAATGGAACTTTGAAAAATTCATAGCAATAAGATAGAGTCTGGGGGAAAGCTGTTCAGAACCAAGAAGCAGCAAAATACCTGCAGGGGCTGTTAGACTTCATGAATGAGGATCCAAAATCAATGGATTCAGGAGCAGCACAGTTTCTCCCACGGGAGATGAAGGTTTATGCCATCACAAAAACAAATCTGAGGTTGATTGAAAGAATAGATGTGTAAACCAGAGTTTACATGTTTGCAGCAGAATCAGGAGGGGCCGCATTACATTAAAAAGAATCAATTACAACAAAACTTAAGTCTCCATTGGCTTAAGATTATATGTCAGAAAATGGAGAGAGAAGGAAGGGGAGGAAGGATGAGGAGGAGGAAAGAACTCACAATCGGTATACTTCTTTAATAGCACGAAAGAGAGAAAAAGCCAAGCACATATAAACAGTGCTTACAATCCAATATAAAAATAACATACAATCCAATATAAAAAGTATCATAGGGAAGAAAAACTTCTTCTGCAAGTTTAGGTGTTGTGGCTGAATACAAGATTTAAGCTACCCAAAATCTGATGAGAGAAAAACATAGAGTTGTATTTAATTTGCATAGTTTTACATCTAGACAAAATCCTTCATATATAAGGATTCACATATATTTATATATATATGTATATTATATATATGCAGAGATTAATATACATTATATATGAAAATATATGCACAGGTTCATATATTCACATCCTTTATATATAATGTGCATATATAATATGAATCTTTCATATATAATGTGCATAGTTTTACATCTATACAAAATCCTTTATATATAAACAGTGCTAGAAAGACAGCTCACTGATTTAGGACCTCCAGCTGTATTTCCAGGAGACCTGTGTTTAGTTCCCACCCAGCATATATGCTGAGCAGCTCATAACCGGCTGTAACTTAAGACACCAGCAACTCATCCACAGAGTCACATACATTTATACATAATTAAAAATAAAAAATTAAATTTCTTATTTGTGTGTATGAACATGCCACATGTGTTCCAGCCTTCATGGAGGCCAGAAGACATCCTTGAGCTGGAGTTACAAGTGGTGTGCACTGCCCCACACCGGTGCTGGGAACCAAGTTAAGCCCTGTAGAAAAGCTGATAAACTGAGAATGTAGTAAAGACAACGGGAAAGGGAGTTGGGGCCAGAGAGGTCAAGTGGAAGGAAATGACTCGGTGAATCCTTGCATCGAGTATATAACTATGTATAAAATTATATATTTGCAAATGAACTATTTTTCTTCCTATTTCCACGCCTTTTATTTCATTTTATTGCATAAATTGCTCTGGATAAATCTACTAGTTTCATATTCCCAATTTTGGGAAACAAATTTTGAGTTTGGGTTTAAATCTTTTTTTTTTTTTTTAAAGTCTGGTAGAAATCTCCAGCAAAATATTTTGGCTGCAAAGTCCACAGTCAAGATGCCAACAATTTTGGGGAGGGGGCAGGGTACATCTCATAGGTCCTAGATGGCTGCCTGCCTGGTGTGACTTCAAAGATCAAAAGGCATAAGGGAACCCCTTACGTGAAAACATAATAAAAAATAAAAGATAAATTATTTATGTGTACATACAGGTTACATGTCTTCGGGTACTCATGGAGGGCAGAAGCAGTCATCAGATGCCCTGGAGTTGGAGGGATAGGCCTTTATACACTGCCCTCCATGGGTGTTACTTTAAGAGGGAATCGATCTCCTTCACAGAATCAGAACTAAATGATCTACAGAGCTTCAAAAGGCCACACTTGTAAGTGCCGCCACCGTATTGTGGAAAATGCTTCAGAATGAACTTAGGAACTCAGGAGCACACACACATCCCATCTACAGCACGACCTCTTGATTCCGTTTCCCTCACAGGTATGCAGAGTCAGACACTAAAGATATTGCTTTAAACGATGCAAGCATACTCATGACGTGACTCAAACTTCTTCTGACCTTGTATCTCTACTTCAGTCTCTCAACTTCTGAAATGTGCCCTGCCACCAATCAGCACTGTTATACTTTCTTTAACACAATAGTTGTGGTGTTCTGCACCACAAAGACACAATGGCCCTCAAAGCCTCGAGTGCTTGAGTGCTGGGTCTCCAGGTGGTCCAACTGTCCGGGAATGGTGGAGTTGGGGTCATGGTGAAGGACGCGTGTCACCGGGGAGGGGCTTCGTGGCTCGGAAACTTTCCGTTCCCAGTTAGCTTCCTCTGCCTCCTGTGTGTGGATCAGGAAGTAATTCAGTGGCTACTTCCTCGTCACTGTGTCTGCCTGCCTGCCCGCTGCCATGCTTCCCGCCATGTGACCGTGGGCTCCAACCTTCTGGAATTATGAGCCCAAAAGTGAATGCTTTCTTTGCCATCTCCTTGCCCAGTGCCGGCGACGGCCGCCTCGCCCAGCCCTCAGCGCTAGCTCAGCCAAGTCTCTGACAACCCCCCAGTCAGTGCCCTTTCTCTGGCCCAACTGAGTCGCCGTGGATGGAAAACACCAGACAATTTTAATATTTTAAACGAGATGAACGCTTTTCAAAATTATCACAGCCAGTGAACTAGAATCTTACCATCACCTAATGTCTGTGCCACCCTCCAAGCAGAACCATTGTTCAATTAAAACAGTTGATGAAGGACTTCATGGATAGACCATCTTAATACACACACCATTTCTTAAACGAATGTAACCTGTTCCCTGTGAGCTGAGAATGAGGACAATCACTCAAGTCAAATAGCTTTGACCTTAGCAGGAAATCTGTATCCAAATAATTGTGTCTACAATCCTTGGCACAGCAGAACTGTCTTAGCTTAGCTACTATGGAGGTAAAAATCCTTTGGTGATGTGAGGGGTATTGAAGTGTACAGCCTTATTACAATGAACTCCAATGTCTAAAAATTGTTCCTATTTTGGGTTTGTACCACAGTAAGATTTTAAGCTCTACTAGAAACAAAACAAAGAGACTTAATCTTTTTAATAACATGTCCATCATTTTTATGATTGGTATAGAATATATATTGTGCTTAATATAATAAAAAATAAAAATTAAAATTAAAAAAAAAAAGATAAAATAAAACCAGTCAGATAACAGAACTCCTGGGTTAAGAGTATATGCTCTAAACTCATCAGCTATCCAATATCAGAATTCTGCCGGTGACGAGGCCACCACTGGTTTTAGTAGCTCCAGACCTTACATGGTACCTGGTCATTTCACCTAAGCCTGCAGAAAAGACCCTTTCTCTATCTCTTTCCCTCCTCTTCCTCCTGGAACCGGAAATCCCACCTCTTTACTTTCACCCAGCAATTATCCTCTGCAGTCGTTATTGACACAATCGAGAAACAATTAGGGAACCGGATTTTAGGTCCTCCCCCTACCATGGTACATTTTCACAGCAATAGAAAAAGGTGAGGCCGAAGTTAGTACCAGGCAGTGGGCTACTGCTATGATAGGCCTGACCTTGTGCTTTTTCCTTTGTTTTGAAGACTGTGGGAGACTTTGGCACTTTGGATTACGAGAATGGACATTGTAAGTAAGCTTAATGGGACATCTTAATAGGAGCCTGGAAGACAGGAGTGCTGAGAGCAGTACGGACTATGGAGGCTCAGCTAAAAAGGTTTCCCTATTAGCAACTGGGCTAGAGACCATTCTTCTGGTGGTATTTTGGCAAAGAATATGTCTGTTTCTTCTCTTGTCCTAAGAGTTTGCCTGAGCCTAAATTGAAGTTTTATATTAATTTCATTAGCAGAGAAGACAACCCAGCATTGACTGTGTTGCATGGTTATTAATAATCATTGTAATCAGGTCTACAGTGAAAAATGGCAAACAAGACAAAAAGCATATAAAACACACAGTTTGAAGAGAAACAAACAAAGCCCTGCGGAATTTAGAATTGGGGCCAGAGCTTGGGTGGACATCTACAAGGTGAGGTCAGGTGCAGAATGGAGTGAGGGGATTGCTTTTCTCTGGCAAGACCCCACTCATCCACGCCTGCATTTACAACAGCCAGGGGCCTGAGGAACGCTGATAAAAAGCAACAAACCAAAGCTTATGAACAAAGCTTATGCAATTCAAGCTGGAGCCAGGCTCCACCCCACGGGCAGCAGTGGCTTCAGCGTTCTAAAGGAGACACAAGCAAGGGGTGAGGAACATCCCTCTGCAGTGAAGGAGAGCCGCTGAGGCCGGTGAGTTGGAACGGAGTCCCGGTATGGAGGCCCCGAGAGGCCATCTGTGAGACGGTGGATGTTAGGGTTCAGGAATCACCACACCAACCATATGAACCCTGACAGCGGTTAGGCAAGGATAGTCTGTTGAGTGCACACGCTGATACTGAACGTTCAGGACCACAAAAAGACCTCGGATGCTCTCAGGGTGGGCTTTTTTTATAGGCAAAACCAGTTCAGAGGTTTAGAGGGCAAGGAGGGGAGCGCCCTGTGTGAAGTATGATCAGCTAGCCTTTAAGCTGACTGGTTCTGAGCAAGGTAAGGGGGTCGGTGGATGGGTGGTGAGCAGAGGAATGGCACAACATTGCGAAAACAGGACATGGTATTATCATCATAACTTTTTTGGCTACTAATAGCGTTCTTCAGTGTCAGCCATGAACGTGCCCGGCGGTCAGCTTTGACGAAAGCTTTAGTAGATATAACAGTTCATAGTGACCTTTGATTTGATGGGTCCTATGTAAAACTTTGTGGAGTTTCTTAAGTCTAGCAAACCTCATACAGAGCATTCAGAACACGTAGAGTAAAGCAGGGTGTGTGGCCAGCATGTCTCTGAGCCAAGTCACTTCTCTGTGTCGGTGACTGGCAGGCGCGGAACAGCAACGGTATGAAATAGCTGGCAGGCATGGGACAAAATGCCCACCGCTGTTCTGGGGGAGCGGGGAGGGCCAGACCCGAACAGTGAGCGTGAAGCCTGGGTTCACTTTGGAGAGCCCCAGGATGTTGGCGGTATGAGAGCTATGGGATGTCTGCCGAGGAGAGCTGCAGACAGGATGAAACCAGAGAAAAGTGGGCTGCGGTCAGTGAAGCCTCGCGGGCAGAGCCAGTTAAGCTGGATGCTGTCAGTCATAGGACTGCGCGATTTGGAGTTCGCTTTGAGCCGCCATTTCCTCTTTGCCTCTTTTCTCCCTCTTAAGAGATTGTCTCGGGTACTCAATGTTGAGGGTATGACTGACTATGGGAGCTTTTGAAGTGGAAATAAGTGCATTTTGCATGACGATACAGCCACGTGCCTATGAGGTACCAGGAAGTGGAATATGGTGGTTTGAATGAGAATGACCCCATAGGCTAATATGTCCCAATACTTGGTCCCCAGACGGTGGAACTGTTTGGGAAGGATTAGGAGGATGGCCTTGCAGGAGGACATGCACCACTGGGGAGGGCTCTGAGGTTTCAAATGCTGACAGCATTTCCTACCTTGTTCTCCGTGCCTCACACTTGTGGATGAAGGTGTAAGCTCTCAGCCCCTGCCCCAGCACCATGCTTTCCGTCACGATGAGCATGGACTCACCCTCTAGAACTACAAGTCCCAAATTAAATGTTTTCTTTCTCACATCAATAGAAAAGTAAGTAGGCAGTAGTTTTAGCAGATGCTGTGCAGATCAGTGTTTCTGAGTGCTTGTGTATTTGATGATACATAGTACAAATTATATGCTCAGAACAGTTTTTTACTAAGTGTTTGTTCTGATGGCTTTACCCCCCCTTTTTTTTTTGAAAAGCATGTTCTTTATTGAAAAAAGAAGTAAAAACATTGTATGATAAAATTGAAGATTTACATGGAAAATATTTCTGATAAAATAAAAGAGCTATATAGAAAAACACGTTAAAATTGACTATTTAAATGGAAACTTGAAGAGTAAAGTGGTAGACATAAAAACATTGATAAATTAATTGAAAAAGGAAGTAGAAACATTTTATGATAGAATTGAAGATTTATGTGGAAAATATTTCTGATAAAATTGTAGAAAAATGTAGAAAACCATGTTAAAATTGAAGATTATCATGGGAAGTTTTATATAGATATAATAATGGTAGGCATAAAAGTATTACTAAGTTGATTGAAAGTGGAATTATAAACATTTTCTGATAAAGTTAAAGATTTACATGGAAAAATATTTCTGATAAAATTGAAATATATAGAAAAACATGGTAAAATTGAATATTATCATGGAAAATGATACAGATAAAATGGTAGCCATAAAAATAATTCTAAGTTGATTAAAAGTGGAATTATAAACATTTTCAGGTAAAACTGAAGATTTACATGGAAAATATTTCTGATTAAATTCAAGAAATATATTGACAAACACGTTAAAATTGGCTATTTCATGAAAAATTATACAGATAAAATGGTAGAAATAAAAAAACCTTTCTAGTGAGATCGGCCACCAGCTTGGAGCAGGTAACCGAGCAAGGTACAGTGGGCACCAGAGGGAAGGATTTCCCAGGGTATAGCCTGCCTGGGTGCCTTCTGCACCACAGAGCTGGGCAGCATTATGGCTGCCTGGGCAGGCTGGAGAACGTCTGACTTGCAGGAGGTCCCATAGATAGACAGAGACCCAAGGACCGGGATCCACACCATCTTGGACCCTGCAGCCCAACCAGGGGGAGCTCCGGATCCACAGAGAGCCCGAGGTGAGACAGAGCTCCTCAGTCTGACACTATCCTGGGGAGAACAGCTCAACCAGATGGAGCCCTGCCAACTGGGAGAGCCTCTGCCTAGGCTTCAGCAGTCCAGCCAGCAAGCCCTGGGCCTGCAGGGAATCCTGTGGTTAGACAGAGCCCTGAGACCTGCCATGATCTTAGAGCTGGTAGACTAGCCAGGCAAACCAGGAGGAGACCACTGGAGGCCAGGTAAGTATCCAGAGGGAAGCAGGGAGGAATCTTGAATCCAGCCCAGCAGAGCTGAGGAGGTAATTCAGAGCCCAGTGGTGGAAACCTTCCAGTTTCTGCCTCGGGAGCACAGACACCCTCTGAGACAGCAGCACCAAACGCCAGGCTCTCAGGAGCTTTAAACACCAACTAGTAATAACAAGACCAACTAAGTCCAGAAATAAACAAATGGCAAAAGGCAAACGTAGGAACGTTACTAGCAGAAATCAAGGCAATAGGGAAGTATCCGAACCCAGCTCCCCGACAGCAGAAAGCCCCGGAAACCACAACACACCAGAAAATCAAGATACAGATATAAAATCATTGGTAAGGCTGCTGATAGCAGAGCACGTGGATAAATCTCTTAAAGAAATACAGGAGAAAATTGATCAAAAGTTTGAAGCCCTTACAAGGCAAACACAAAAATCACTTAAAGAAATTCAGGAGAATATGGATCAAAAAGCAGAAGCCAATAAGGAGGAAATACAAAAATCACTTAAAGAAATAGAGGAGAACGTGGGTCAACAAGTAGTAGTCATGAAAGAGGAAACACAAAAATCTCTTAAAGAAATACATGAAATCACAAACAAGCAAGTGAAAGATCTGAGCAAAACCATCCAGGATCTAAAAACAGAAGTAGAAAAAACTAAGAAATCTCAAAGGGAGACAAATTTAGAGATAGAAAACCTTGGGAAGAAATCAGGGGCCATAGATGCAAGTATCAACAATAGAATATAAGAGATAGAAGAAAGAATCTCAGATGCCGAAGATACCATAGGAACCATGGACTCAACAATCAAAAATAATTCAAAATGCAAAAAGGTTGTAACCCAAAACATCCAAGAAATCTAGGACACAATGAGAAGACCAAACCTAAGGATTATAGGTATAGATGAGAGGGAAGATTTAGAACTTAAAGGACCAGCAAATATCTTCTATAAAATTATGGAAAAAAAGTCCCCAACCTAAACAGAGAGATGCCCATGAATATACAAGAAGCCTACAGAACTACAAAAAGACTGGACCAGAACAGAAATACATCCTGTCACATAATAATCAAAACCCCAAATGTACTAAACAAAGAAAGAATATTAAAGGCAGTAAGAGAAAAAGGCCAAGTAACATATAAAGGAAGACCTATCAGAATTACACCAGACTTCTCACCAGAGACTGTGAAAGCTAGAAGATCCTGGGCAGATATCATGCAGACTCTAAGAGAACACAAATTTCAGCCAAAACTACTATACCCAGCAAAACTCTCAATCACCATAGATGGGGAAACCAAGGTATTTCATGACAAAACCAAATTAGCACGATTATCTTTCCACAAACCCAGCCCTACAAAGGATAATAGGGGAAAAACACCAACACAAGGAGGAAAACTACACCCCAGAAGAAGCAAGATAGAAACCTCCTTCATCAAACACAAAAGAAGATAACCTCTCAAATATAAAAAATAATTTCAAAAATGTCAGGTAGTAATAGTTACTATTCCTTAATATCTCTTAATATCAATGGACTCAATTCCCCAATAAAAAGACATAGACTAACAAACTGGATACGGAAACAGGACCTTACAATTTGCTGCATACAGGAAACACATCTCAGTATCAAAGACAAACACTACCTTAGAGTAAAAGGCTGGAAGACAATTTTACAAGCAAATGGTCTCAGGAAACAAGCCACTCTAGTATCGGATAAAATTGATTTTCAACCTAAAGTCATCAAAACAGACACTGAAGGTCACTACGTGCTCGTCAAAGGGAAAATCCACCAAGAAGAACTCTCAATACTGAACATCTATGCTCCAAATGCAAGGGCACCCTCATTTGTGAAAGAAACTTTACTAAAGCTTAAAGCACACATTGCAACTAACACAATAATTGTGGGTGACTTCAACACTCCACTATCCTCAATGGACTGATCAGGAAACCAGAAATAAAACAGGGACACAGTGAAACTAATTGAAGCTTTGGACCAACTGGATATATAGATAGATAGATAGATAGATAGATAGATAGATAGATAGATATAGATAGATATAGATAGATATAGATATAGATATAGATATAGATATAGATATAGATATAGATATATAGATATATATAGATATATATAGATGTAGATGTAGATGTAGATGTAGATGTAGATAGATATAGATATAGATATAGATGTAGATGTAGATATAGATATAGATATAGATATATATAGATATATAGATATAAAGCAAAAGAATATACCTTTTTCTCAGCACCACACGGTACCTTCTCCAAAATCAATCATATAATTGGTCACAAGACAGATGTCAACAAATACAAGAAGATTGAACTAATCCTTTGCCTCATATCAGATCACTATGGAATAAAAGTAGTCTTCAACAGCAAGAAAAACAACAGAAAGCCCACATACACATGGAAACTGAACAACACTCTACTCAATGACACCTTGGTCAAGGAAGAAATAAAGAAAGAAATCAAGGACTTTTTAGAATTCAATGAAAATGAAGGTACAACCTACCCAAATCTTTGGGACACAATGACAGCAGTGCTAAGAGGAAAACTCATAGCCTTGAGCGCCTCCAAAAAGAAACAGGAGAGAGCAAACACTAACAGATTAACGGCATACCTGAAAGCCCAGGAACAAAAAGAAGCTAATTCACCCAGGAGGAGTAGAAGACAGGAAATCATCAAACTCAAGCTGAAATTAATCAAGTTGAAACAAAGTGAACCATACAAAGAATCAACAAAACCAGGAGCTGGTTCTTTGAGAAAATCAACAAGATAGATAAACCCTTAGCCAGACTAATCAAAGGGTACAGAGACAGTATCCAAATTAACAAAATTAGAAATGAAAAGGGGGATATAACAACAGAAACCTAGGAAATTCAAAAAAAATCATCAGATTCTACTACAAAAACCTATACTCAACGCAACTGGAGAATCTGGAGGAAATGGACAATTTTCTAGACAAATACCAAATACCAAAATTAAATCAGGATCAAATAGATCATTTAAACAGTCCCATAACCCCCAAAGAAATAGAAGGGTTCATAGAAAGTCTTCCAACCAAAAAAAGCACAGAACCAGATGGTTTTAGTGCAGAATTCTATCAGACCTTCAAAGAAGACCTAATACCAATACTCTTCAAACTATTCCACAAAATAGAAACAGAAGGAACACTACCCAACACATTCTACGAAGCCACAATTACCCTGATACCAAAACCACACAAAGATCCAACTAAAAAAAGAGAACTTCAGACCAATCTCCCTTATGAACATCGATGCGAAACTACTAAATAAATTCTTGCCAACCGAATCCAAGAGCACATCAAAATGATCATTCACCATGATCAAGTAGACTTCATCCCAGTGATGCAGGGATGGTTCAATATATGGAAATCCATCAATGTAATCCACTACATAAACAAACTAAAAGAAAAAAACTACATGGTCATCCCATTAGATGCTGAAACAGCTTTTGACAAAATTCAGCATCCTTTCCTGATAAAAGTCCTGGAAAGAACAGGAATTCAAGGCCCATACCTAAACATAATAAAAGCAATATACAGCAAACCAGTAGCCAATATTAAAATAAATGGAGAGAAACTTGAAGCAATCCCACTAAAATCAGGGACTAGACAAGGCTGCCCTCTCTTTCCATATCTTTTCAATATAGTACTTGAAGTTCTAGCGAGAGCAATTAGACAACATAAGGAAGTCAAAGGGATACAAATTGGAAAGGAAGAAGTCAAACTATCATTCTTTGAAGATGATATGATAATATATGTAAGTGACCCAAAAAACTCCACCAGAGAACTCCTACAGCTGATAACTTCAGCAAAGTGGCTGGTTATAAAATCAACTCAAGCAAATCAGTAGCCTTCCTGTACTCAAAGGACAAGCAGGCTGAGAAAGAAGTTAGGGAAATAACACCCTTCACAATAGCCACAAACAATATAAAGTATCTTGGCGTGACTCTAACTAACAAGTGAAAGATCTGTATGACAGGAACTTCAAGTCCTTGAAGAAAGAAATCGATGAAGACCTCAGGAAATGGAAAAATATTTCATGCTCTTGGATTGGCAGGATCAATATAGTAAAAATGGCCATCTTGCCAAAAGCAGTCTACAGATTCAATGCAATCCCCATCAAAATCCCAACTCAATTCTTCATAGATCTAGAAAGAGCAATTCTCAAATTCATTTGGAGTAACAAGAAAACCAGGATAGCTAAAACTATTCTCAACAATAAAAGGACTTCTGGGGGAATCAATATCCCCTACCTCAAGCAGTACTACAGAGCAATTGTGTTAAAAACTGCATGGTATTGGTACAGCGACAGGCAAGTAGATCAATGGAATAGAACTGAAGATCCAGAAATGAACCCACAGAGTTATGGTCACTTGATCTTTGATAAAGGAGCCACAACCATCCAGTGGAAAAAAGATAGCCTTTTCAACAAATGGTGCTAGTTCAACTGGAGGTCAACATGCAGAAGAATGCGAATTGACCCACTCTTATCTCCTTGCACTAAGACCAACTCCAAGTGGATCAAGGACCTCCACATAAAACCAGACACACTGAACTAATAGAAAAGAAACTGGGGAAGACCCTGGAGGACATGGGCACATGGGGAAAGTTCCTGAACAGAAGAACACCAATAGATTATGCTCTAAGATCAAGAATTGGCAAATGGGACCTCTTAAAATTACAAAGTTTCTGTAAGGCAAAAGACACTGTCAGAAAGACAAAACGGCAACCAACAAATTGGGAAAAGATCTTCACCAACCCCACATCCGACAGAGGGCTAATATCCAATATATACAAAGAACTCAAGAAGTTAGACCCCAAAGAACCAAATAACCCTATTAAAAAATGGGGTACAGAGCTAAACAAGGAATTTTCACCAGAAGAAATTTGGATGGCTGAGAAGCACCTTAAGAGATGTTCAACATCATTAGTTCTCAGGGAAATGCAAATCAAAACAACTCTGAGATTCTACCTCACACCAGTCAGAATGGCTAAGATTAAAAACTCAAGAGACAACAGGTGCTGGTGAGGATGTGGAGAAAGAGGATCACTCCTCCATTGTTGGTGGGACTGCAAGATGGTACAACCGCTCTGGAAATTAGTATGGCGGTTCCTTAGAAAATTGGTCATGACACTTCCAGAGGACCCTTTCATACCACTCCTGGGTATATACCCAGAGGATTCCCCTGCATGCAATAAGGACACATGCTCCACTATGTTCATAGTAGCCTTATTTATAATAGCCAGAAGCTGGAAAGAACCCAGATGTCCCTCAATGGAGGAATGGATACAAAAATTTGGTATATTTATACAATGGAATACTACTCAGCAATTAAAAATAATTAATTCATGCAATTTGTAGGCAAATGGTTGGATCTGGAAAATATCATCCTAAGTGAGTCAACCCAATCACAAAAGAATACACATGAAATGCAATCACTGATAAGTGGATATTAATGAGCCCAGAAGCTCTGAACACTCAAGACACAATTAGCAAATCAAAAGATTCCCAAGAAGAAGACCCTTGAGGACATGGGCACAGGGGAAAAGCTCCTGAACAGAACACCAATAGCTTATGCTCTAAGATCAAGAATTGACAAATGGGACCTCATAAAATTACAAAGTTTCTGTAAGGCAAAGGACACTGTCAGAAGGACAAAACGGCAACCAACAAAGTGGGAAATGATTTCACCAACCCCACATCCGACAGAGGGCTAATATCCAATATATACAAAGAACTCAAGAAGTTAGACCCCAAAGAACCAAATAACCCTATCAAAAAATGGGGTACAGAGCTAAACAAAGAATTTTCACCAGAAGAAATGCGGATGGCCGAGAAACACCTTAAGAGATGTTCAACATCATTAGTCATCAGGGAAATGCAAATCAAAACAACCCTGAGATTCCACCTCACTCCAGTCAGAATGGCCAAGATTAAAAACTCAAGAGACAACAGATGCTGGCGAGGATGTGGAGAAAGAGGAACACTCCTCCACTGTTGGTGGGATTGCAAAATGGTAAAACTGCTCTGGAAATCAGTGTGGCGGTTCCTCAGAAAATTGGGCATGTCACCTCCAGAGGACCCTGGCATACCACTCCTGGGCATATACCCAGAGGATTCCTCTGCATACAATAAAGACACATGCTCCACTATGTTTATAGCAGCCTTGTTTATAATAGCCAGAAATTGGAAGGAGCCCAGATATGCCTCAAAAGAGGAATGGATACAGAAACTGTGATATATTTATACAATGGAGTACTACTCAACAATTAAAAATAATGAACTCATGCAATTTGTAGGTAAATGGTTAGACCTGGAAAATATCATCCTGAGTGAGTTAACCCAATCACAAAAGAACACACATGAAATGCAATCACTGATAAGTGGATATTAATGAGCCCAGAGGCCCTAAATACTCAAGGAACAATTAGCAAGTCAAATGACTCCCAAGAAGAAGAAAGGAGAGGACCCTGGGCCTGTAAAGATTGGATCCAGTATTGTAGACCCAGAACAGAGAAATCGTGGGGGGGGGGGAATGAGTGGGGAATAGCGGGGGGGGGGAGAGGAATTATGTGACATATGGTGGGGGGTAACTGGGAAAGGGGAAAGCCTTTGGAATGTAAACATAGAATATAGAAAATAAAAATTAAAAAAAAAAAAGATTCCCAAGAAAAGGGATGGAGAGGACCCTGGTCCGGAAAAGACTAAATCCGGTTATGTAGGAGAGTACCAGAACAGAGAAATGGTGTGTGTGTGTGGGGGGGGGTAATTGGGGAATGGGAGGGGGGAAGAAGACTTATGGGACACCTGATGAGGGGGGGAACTGGAAAGGGGAAAGTCTTTGGAATGTAAACAAAGAATATAGAAAATAATTTTAAAAAAAAAAAGGAAAAAAGTGAACATATTAAAAAAAATGGGGTAGAGCTAAACAAAGACTTTTCACCTGAAGAAATTTGGATGGCTGAGAAGCACCTTAAAAAATGTTCAACATCATTAGTCATTAGAGTAATGCAAATCAGAACAACCCTGAGATTTAACCTCACACCAGTCAGAATGGCTAAGATTAAAAACTCAGGAAACAGCAGGTGTTGGCGAGGATGTGGAGAAAGAGGAACACTTGTACACTGCTAGTGGGATTGCAAGCTGGTACAACCACTCTGGAAATCAGTCTGGTAGTTCCTCAGAAAACTGGACACGATACTTCTGGAGGACCCTGCCATACCACTCCTGGGCATATACTCAGAAGATTTCCCAGCATACAATAAGGATGCATGCTCCACTATGTTCATAGTAGCCATATTTATAATAGCCAGAATCTGGAAAGAACCCAGATGTCCCTCAACGGAAGAATGGATACAAAAAATGTAGTATATATACACAATGGAGTACTATTCAGCCATTAGAAACAATGAATTCATGAAATTCTTAGACAAATGGATGGAGCTGGAGAACATCATACTAAGTGAGGTAACCCAGTCTCAAAAGAATACCCATGGTAAGCACTCACTGATAAGTGGATATTAGCCTAGAGTCTTGGGACACCAAAGACACAATCCACATAACAAGTGATGTCCGACAAGAAGGAAAGAGTGGACAATGGTTCTGGAAAGACTCAATGCATCAGTGTAGGGGAATACCATAACAGGGAAGTGGGAAGGGGTGGATGGGGGAACAGGGGGAGGGAAAAGGGCATGTGGGACCTTTGGGTGGTGGGGAACCAGGAAAAGGGAAATGCAATGCAAATAAAGAATATATCAAAAAAAATAAAAAAATAAAAAAAGTTTAAAAAAAAACCTTTCTAAATTAATTGAAGGTGGAATTAAAAACATTTTGTGATAAAATCAGAGACTTACATGGAAAGCATTTCTGATAAAATAGAAGAAATATATAGAAAAGCATGTTTAAATTGAAGATTATCATGAACAATAATGCAGATAAAATGGTAGACATAAAAATTACTAAATTAATTGAAAGAAGAATTACAAACTTTTTCCGATAAAATTGAAGATTTACATGTGAAATATTTCATTAGACTATGTCTTTTCATTAGGGAATTGAGTCCATTGTTGTTAAGAGATATTAAGGAATAGTGATTGTTCCTTCCTGTTATTTTTTATGTTATTTTTATGTTTGTGTGATTATCTTCTTTTGGGTTTGTTGAAAGAAGATTACTTTCTTGCTTTTTCTAGGGTGCAGTTTCCCTCCTTGTGTTGGCATTTTCCATCAATTATCCTTTGTAGGGCTGGATTTGTGGGAAGATATTGTGTAAATTTTGTTTTTATCATGGAATAGCTTGGTTTCTCCATCTATGGTAATTGAAAGTTTTGCTGGGTATAGTAGCCTGGACTGGCAATTTTGTTCTCTTAGGGTCTGTATGAGATCTTTCCAGGATCTTCTAGCTTTCATAGTCTCTGGTGAGAAGCCTGGTGTGATTCTGATAGGTCTGCCTTTGTAAGTTACTTGTCCTTTTTCTCTTACTGCTTTTAATACTTTCTTTGTTCATTGTATTTGGTGTTTTGATTATTATGTGACAGGAGGACTTTCTGTTCTGGTCCAGTCTGTTTGGCGTTCTGTATGCTTTTTTTATTTCGTGGGCATCTGTTTCTTTAGGGTAGGGAAGTTTTCTTCTTTAATTTTGTTGAAGATATTTACTGGGCCTTCAAGCTGGGAATCTTTGTTCTCTTCTATACCTATTATCTTTAGGTTTGGTCTTCTCATTGTGTCCTGGATTTCCAGGATTTTTTGGGGTTAGGAACTTTTTGCATTTTTCATTTTCTTTGACTGTGGAGTCAATGTTTTCTATGGTATCTCCAGCACCTGAGATTTTTTCTTCTGTCTCTGTATTCTGCTGTTGATGCTTGCATCTATGACTCCTGATTTCTTTCCAAGGTTTTCTATCTCCAGAGTTGTTTCCCTTTGTGATTTCTTTATTGTTTCTACTTCCACTTTTAGATCCTGGATAATTTTGTTCAGTTCATTTACTTCATTGTTTGTGTTTTCCTGGAATTATTTAAGGGATTTTTGTGTTTCCTCTTTAAGGGCTTCTACCTGTTGACCCATGTTCTCCTGTATTTCTTTAAGGGATTTCTGTGTTTCTTCTTTAAGGGTTTTTAACTGTTGACCCATGTTCTCTTATATTTCTTTAAGGAGTTATTTAAGTCCTTGAATCCCTCTATCAGCATCATGAGATACAATTTTAAATACAATTTTTGCTTTTCTGGTGTGTTGGGGTTTCTGGGACTTGCTGTGGTGGAAGAACTGGGTTCTGATGTTGCCACGTGGCCTTGGTTTCTGTTGGTAGGGTTCCTATGCTTGCCTTTCACCATCCGGTTATTTCTGGTGCTGGTTGGTCTTGCAGTCTCTGGCTGGAGCATTTCCCTCCTGTGGGCCTTAAAGCCTGTGTCCATACTCCTGGGAGACAAACTCTCTTCTGTTGGGGTCTGTGCACAGAAAGCTGTGGAGCTGCCTGGCTCCCTGGTGCAAATGGCGGTGGGCCTGATGGCTTTACTTTTAATAGGAAAAAAAAAACCCTAAGATTCAGTAATCTATAATGTTCTTGTTCACAATTGTCAAAATTAGCTATAAATTAACTCTTTGTCAGTATAAGACTTAGAAAAATACTTAAAAGTGGTTTTATAGCTACAAATATATTTTCTATAATGTAGTTGATTTAAAATTCACAAGTGCCCAGTACTGAATGAAACAGTAAAGCAATGAATATAGCATTTTTTATAAAGAACAGTTGGTAATGTATTCTGTATTTGTAAGTCATGAGATCCTAGAAAGCTATTTTGGAAAATGAGACACAATGGAAAAAGGAAACATTGACCAAAGATTTAAAGAGATAGTACAAGTTCTATCTCTTTACAAGTACAGGTCAGGTTCTGCCTGACTCACTGCAGCTTAAAGAGACAGCACGAGTTGTGTGTGTTCCTCTGCCCTGTCCGCTGCAGCCAGCTCCGTCTCTGGCTCTGCCTGTGTGAGCATTCATTACAGAGTAAGTATATCTTTTGTGGAGCAGTAGCTAAGGAGACACCACTACTCTCTGTGATGAGAGAAAACTAAGGAAAGAGACTGAAAGCAAAAAATGATACTTATTTGAAAGCATCAGGGCAGGATGTTTCTGTGGAGCAGCTTAAGACTGAGAGGCAGACACCACCCAGTAAACTAATGAAAGTCAATATAAATGATTCAGCTTGTCAATGAAGCAGAGTTTGTCAAATCAATTCTGATTTGAAAGCAACCAATCTATAAAACAGATACCTCTGCACAGTTGGTAACAAAGGTCTAAGAAACAGTATGTCTGTCCAAGAAGCAGGTATGAAATGTCTTAAAAGAGAACCTATCGATTTATTTAGTATATTCTGAAAGGCACAGAATACATTCTCAACTAGAGAGCCGCAGCTCAGGACTTGCTTTTAGTCTTGATGCTTTCTCCCGGTGGGAGCCCCTCCTTCCACTTTCATTCCTTGGCAGCTCTGCCTCTTGGTCCAGACAAACAGTGTTTCTCTTTCCTGCCACCCTTCTGAGCTTTGTTTCCGCACTTTGTGTTACTGAAGTGCAGAAACAGTCTCTCAGCCAGGCACTGCACAGCCACCACACTTACTGAGGATCCAGAGTGGGACAAGAGCTACAAAAGAAGAGGACAGGATTGATACACAGAGAAACAATACACACATCTTACTGCCAGATGCTAGATCCCAGTGCAAAAAAGAAAAACATGAGCATGCAATAAAATGTTTCCTCCAGAAGCCAGCAACTGTGTTACAACAGGCCGGAAGGAAAGCTATTTAGCTGAAGCACAGAGAAGGACGTCTGTAAGTGTCCATGATCACTGGGCCAAGGTTGCCTGATACGGCCACAGGAAATGAAACCAAGTTCAGCTGGGAGGGAACACAGCAAGACTGAGGTTGTGACATTTTATTGAGAGCAATCAGAGTTTTTATACCTTCATCAGAAATAGAATAAAAAAAAAGAAATAGAATATAATGGCAATTGCCAAGACCAATATAGTTGTAATTGTCAGAATGCAATGAGGTATGAAAACTATATAGGTTACATAAGATCAATTGTTCTGCCAAATTTTGTGGCCCCTTGACTACTAAGGGGCCACACAGAGAAACACAAAGCAGCTGGAATGTTTCACTGCCTGAGAGAGTACATTGGTCTCTTAGGAACTAGAAGCCATGTCCCAGGAGCCATGGACTCTACCCTGAAAAACCTACGATGCATGCCTCTCAAGGCAGCTGGGCCAGGCCAACTCCATGATTGTCTGCAGACTTCAAAATATCAATCACGAATGTGTCGAGTGACCTTAAAGAGGATATTGATAAATGCCTTAATGAAGACCAAGAAAACACAATTTAATGAAATAATTAAAAAGGGCTGGACAGACAGCTCAGAGGATAAGAGCATTGGCTGATCCTCTAGAAGACCTGGGTTCAATTCCCAGCACTTGCACGGCAGCTCACAAGTATTCGGAACTCTAGGTCTAGGAGATCCATCCACCAGGCATGCATGTGGTGCACATATCTGTGTATACAGGCAAAATACCCATACACATAAAACAAAATAAATATTAGAGAGAAAAAAGAAAATGAAAACATTACAAGACATGAAAACAGAATTTAATAAGAAATAGACTCACTATAGAAAACCCAAACAGAAATAAAACTGAAAATAAAAATCTTAGAATGCAAGCAAAAACTTCAGAGGTAACCTTACCAACAGATTCACACTCATGAAAGAGAGAATTTCAGGCCTTGAAGGCAGAGTAAAGGAAATGAAGAGCTCAGATAGAGAAAATGTTAAATCCAAAAATTTCAGGAACAAAATATTTAAGAAATCTGGGACACCATGAAAAAAAATCAAACTTATCAATCATAGGTATAAAGGCATGGAAAATATTTTTAACAATATCATTGAAGAAAATTTCCTCATTCCAAAAAATAAAGAAGATGGTTATCAAGGTACAAGAATCATACAGAACAGCATATAAGCCCAGAAGAGAATTTTTCCCATGATACTCGACAATCAAAAGGTCAAATAATAAAACAAGGATAGGAACTGAAAAAGTTAGAAGGAAAAAAGACCAAGTCATACACAACAGCTGGCCAATTAGGATAACAGCTGGCTGACGGCTCAGTGAAGACTGAAAGCCAGAGGGACTCATCAGACGTCATACAGGAGCTGAGAGACCAGGTGCCATCCCAGAGTACCATACCCAGCAAAACCACCAGTCACAACCGACTGGAGAAAGAGAACCACTCCACTATAAAACCAAATTTAAACACATTCTATCTGGCAATCCAGCTCTACAGGCTGTAATAAAATGAAATTTTCAGTCTGAGGCACTTAACCACACCCAACGGGAAACAGGAATAAATAATCCAAGAACAATAAATCAAAAGAGGCAGAGAAATACTCACAGCACAACCACAAAATAATAGAAGTCAATTTAAAAGGCCTGCTCATTGATAATTACATTGCCTCAGTTCCCCAATAAGAAGACCAGACTGGCCAGGAGGTAGTGACGCATGCCTTTAATCCCAGCACTTGGGAGGCAGAGGCAAGCAGATTTCTGAGTTCAAGGCCAACCTTGTCTACAGAGTGAGTTCCAGGACAGCCAGGGCTACACAGAGAGACCCTGTCTCAGAATATATATATATATGACACAGACTACCATACTGCAGGGACTAATTTTCTGTTCAGTGAGTTGTGTCTTGGGTATTCTGAGCTTTTGGTCTAATATCCACTTATCAGGGAATGCATACCATGTGTATTCTTTTGTGATTGGGTTACCTCACAATTTACCTGAAATTTTCTAGGTCCATCTATTTGCCAAGAATTTCATGAATTCATTGTTTTTAATAGCCGAGTAATACTCCATTGTGTAAATGTACCACATTTTCTGTATCCATTCCTCTGTTGAAGGACATCTGGGTTCTATCCAGCTTCTGGCTATTATAAATAAGGCTGCTATGAACATAGTGGAGCATGTGTCCTTATCACACGTTGGAACATCTTCTGGGTATATGCCCAGGAGTGGTATAGCTGAGTCCTCAGGCAGAACTATGTCCAATTTTCTGAGGAACTACCAAACTGATTTCCAGAGTGGTTGTACCAGCTTGCAATCCCAACAGCAATGGAGTGTTCCTCTTTCTCCACATCCTTGCCAGAATCTGCTGTTCCCTGAGTTTTTGATCTTAGCGATTCTGACTGGTATGAAGTGGAATCTCAGGGTTGTTTTGATTTTCATTTTCCTGATAACTAAGGATGCTGAACATTTATTAGGTGTTATTCCTCAGTTGAGAATTCTTTGTTTAGCTCTATACCCCATTTTTTAATAGGATTTTTTGGTTCTTTGGAGTCTAACTTCTTGAGTTCTTTGTATATGTTGGATATTAGCCCTCTATCGGATGTAGGATTAATAAAGATCTTTTTTTCAATCTGTTTGGTGCCATTTTGTCCTATTGACAGTGTCCTTTGCCTTACAGAAGCTTTTCAATTTTATGAGATCCCATTTGTTGATTCTTGATCTTAGAGCATTAGACATTGGTGTTCTATTCAGGAAAATTTCCCTCTGTGCCTATGTGATCCAGGTTCTTACTGACTTTCTTTTCTGTTGGATTCATGGTTTTATGTGGAGGTCCTTGATCCACTTGGACTTGAGCTTTGTACAGGGAGATAAGAACGGATCAATTTGCATCCTTCTACATGTTGACTGCCAGTTGAACCAACACCATTTGTTGAAAATGCTCTTTTTCCCACTGTATCGTTTTAGCTCCTTTGTCAAAGATCAAGAGACCATAGGTGTGTGGGTTCCTTTCTGGATCTTTAATGCTATTCCATTGGTCTACCTGCCTGTCACTCTACCAATACCACGCAGTTTTTATCACTACTGCTCTGTAGTAGAGCTTGAGGTCAGGGAGGGTGATTCCACCAGAGGTTCTTTTATTATTGAGAATAGTTTTCACTATCCTGGGTTTTGTGTTATTCCAGATAAATTTGGAAATTGATCTTTCTAACTATATGAAGAATTGAATTGGAATTTTGATGGGGATTGCACTGAATCTGTAGATTGCTTTTGTCAAGATGGTCATTTTTATTATATTAACCCTGGTAATCCGTGGGCATGGGAGATCTTTCCATCCTTTGAGATCTTCTTCAATTTCCTTCTTCAGAGACTTGTCATACAGATCTTTCACTTGCTTGGTTGGAGTCGCACCAAGGAATTTCATATTATTTGTGACCATTGTGAAGGGTGTTGTTTCCCTAATTTCATTCTCAGCCTCTTTATCCTTTGAGTATAGGAAGGCTACTGATTTGTTTGAGTTAATTTTATATCTGGCCACTTTGCTAAAGTTGTTTATTATGTTTAAGAGTTCTCTGGTGGAATTTTTGGGTCACTTAAGTATACTATCATATCCTCTGCAAATAGTGATACTTTGACTTCTTCCTTTCCAATTCGAATCCCTTTGACCTCCTTTTGTTGTCTAATTGCTCTGGCTAGGACTTTGAGTACTATATTGAACAGGTAGGGAGAGAGGGGACAGCCTTGTCTAGTCCCTGATTTCAATGGGATTGCTTCAAATTTCTCTCCATTTAGTTTGATGTTGGCTACTTGTTTGTTGTATATTGCTTTCACTATATTTAGGTATGGGTCTTGAATTCCTGATCTTTTCAAGACTATATGATAACATGAAGGGGTGTTGGATTTTTGTAAAAAGCTTTTTCAGCATCTAATGAAATAATCATGTGGTTTTTTTCTTTGAGTTTGTTTATGTAGTGGATTGCATTGATGGTTTTCCATATATTGAACCATCCCTGAATCCCTGGGATGAAGCCTACTTGATCATGGTGAATGATGGTTTTGATGTGTTCTTGGATTCAGTTGGCAAGAATTTTATTGAGTATTTTTGCATGGATATTCATAAGGGAAACTGGTCTGAAGTTCTCTTTCTTGGGTTTCTGTGTGGTTTAGGTGTCAGAGTAATTGTGGCTTCATAGAATGAATTGGGTAGTGTTCCTTCTGTTTCTATTTTGTGGAATAGTTTGAAAAGTATTGGTATTAGGTCTTCTTTGAAGGTCAGATAGAACTCTGCATTAAACCCCTCTGCTACTGTTTTTTTTTTTAAACTATTGATGACTGCTTCTATTTCTTTAGGGTTTATGGGACTGTTTAGATCATTTATCTGATCCTGATTTAACTTTGGTATCTGGTATGTGTCTAGAAAATTGTCCATTTCATCTAGATTTTCCAGTTTTGTTGAGTATAGTCTTTTGTACTAGGATCTGATGATTTTTTTGGATTTGCCTCAGTATCTGTTATTATGTCTCCCTTTTCATTTATGATTTTGCTGATTTTGGACACTGTCTTTCTGCCGTCTGTTTAGTTTGGCTAAGGATTTATCTATCTTGTTGGTGTTTTTCAAAGAACCAGCTCCTGGTTTGGTTGATTCTTTGTATAGTTCCTTTTGTTTCTATTTGTTTGATTTCAGCCCTGAGTTTGATGATTTCCTGCCTTCTATTCCTCTTGGCTGTAGTTGCCTCTTTTTGTTCTAGAGCCTTCAGATGTGCTGTCAAGCTATTAGTGTATGCTCTTTCTAGTTTCTTTTTGGAGGCACTCAGAGCTATGAGTTTTCTCTTAGCACTGCTTTCATTGTGCCCCATAAGTTTGGGTATGTTATGCCTTCATTTTCATTAAATTCTATAACTTTAATTTCTTTATTTCTTTCTTGACCAAGTTATTGTTGAGCAGAATGTTGTTCAGTTTCCATGTGTATGTGGGTTTTCTGTTGTTTTTGTTGTTATTGAAGACCAGCCTTAGTTCTTGGTGATCTGATAGGGTGCATGGGATTATTTCAATCTTCTTATATCTTTTAAGATCTGTTTTGTGACTGAGTATATGGTCAATTTTGGAGAAGGTATTGTGAGGTGCTGAGAAGAAGGCATATTCTTTTATTTTAGGATAAAATGTTCTATAGATATCTGTAAAATCCATTTGGTTCATAACTTCTGTTAGTTTTACTGTGTCTATTTAGTTTCTGTTTCCATGATCTGTCCATTGATGAGAGTGGGGAGTTGAAGTCTGCCAGTATTATTGTGTGAGCTTTAGTAAAGTATGCTTTCTGAGTGTGGTTGCCCTTGCATCTGGAGCATTGCTTTTCAGAATTGAGAGCTCAATTTGGTAGATATTTTTTCTTTGATGAGTATGACGTCTCCTTCCTTATCCTTTTTGATTACTTTAGGTTGAAAGTTGATTTTATTTGATATTAGACTGGCTACTCCAAGCTTGTTTCTTGGGACCATTTGCTTGGAAAATTGTTTTCCAGACTTTTTCTCTGAGTTAGTGTCTGTCTTTGTGTCTGAAGTGAGTTTCTTTTATGCAGCAAAATGTTGGGTCCTCTTTATGTATCCAGTCTGTTAGTCTATGTCTTTTTATTTCAGAAATGAGTCCATTGATATTAAGAGATAAGGAAAAGTAACTATTGCTTCCTATTGTTTTTGTTATTAGACATGGAGTTATGCTTGTATGGCTCTCTTCTTTTGGTTTGTTAAAAGAAGATTCCTTTCTTGCTTTTTCTAGAGTATTGTTTCCCTTCTTTTGTTGGTGTTTTCCATTCATTATCCTTTGAAGGGCTGGATTTGTGGAAAAATATTGTGTAAATTGGTTTTTTTTTTTATGGAATACCTTGGTTTCTCCATCTATGGTAATTGAGAGTTTTGCTGGGTATAGCAGCCTCGATTTGAATTTGTGTTCTCTTAGGGACTGTATGGCATCTGCCCAGGACCATTCAACTTTCATAGTCTTTGGTGAGAAGTCTGGTGTAATTCTGATAGGTCTGCCTTTATATGTTACTTGACCTTTTTCCCTTACTGCTTTTAATATTCTTTGTTTAGTGCATTTTGTACTTTGATTATTATATGACAGGAGGAATTTCTTTTCTGGTCCAGTCTATTTGGAGTTCTGTAGGCTTCTTGTATGTTCATGGGCATCTCTTTCTTTAGGTTAGGGAAGTTTTCTATAATTTTGATGATTTTACTGGCCCTTTAATTTGGGAATCTTTGCTCTGGTCTATACCTATTATCCTTAGGTTTGGTCATCTCATTGTGTCCTGGATTTCCTGGATATTTTGGGTTACGAACTTTTTGCATTTTGCATTTTCTATGACTGTTATGTCAGTGTTTTCTGTGCACTTCTGCACCTGAGATTCTCTGTCCTATCTCTTGTATTCTGTTCTTAAAGCTCGTATCTATGACTCTTGACTTCCTTCCTAGGTTTTCTATCTCCATTCTACTTCCATTTTTAAATCCTGGATGGTTGTGTTCAATACTTCACCTGTTTGGTTGCATTTTCCTATAATTTTTTATGTCATTCTTGAAGTCCTCTACCAGCATCATGAGCTGTGATTTTAAATTCAAATCTTGCTTTTCTAGTGTGTTGCGGTATCCAGGACTTGCTGTTGTGGGAGAACTGGGTTTGGGTGCTGCCATGTCCCCTTGGTTTCTGTTGGTAACATTCTTGCATTTGCCTTTCACCATCTGCTTATCTCTGGTGTTAGCTGGTCCTGCTGTCTGTGGCTGGAGCGTTTCCCTCCTTTGGGCCTGCAAGCCTGTCTCAGCACTCATGGGAGACCAGTTCTCCCCTGGCACAGAGGGCTGTGGCTTATCCCAGCTCCTGGGTGCAGATGGATCCTGGAACCATCCTGTCCCAGCTGCTCTGCCACTCCTGCACTCCTGACCATACTTGCGTGCTCAGTCGCAGGAGAGAAAATGGCCTTTAAAAAAAAATCAAGAAATCAGATGTACATAGGTCTATTAATTTATGTCTGTGCATTGGTGTCTTGCCTATAAGTTTGACTGTGTGAGGATGTTGGATCCTTGTGAACTATAGTTTTGGACAGTTGTAAGCTGCCATGTGGATGCTGGGAATTGAACCCGAGTCCTCTGGAAGAACACTGAGTACTCTTAAACCCTGAGCCATCTCTCCAGCCCTGGATGGATTTCTTGATACATACTACCAACCAATATCAAAGTTAAATCAAGATCAGATGAGTGATTTAAAAAGACCCATATCTCCTACTGAAGTAGAAGCAGTAATTAAAAGTCCCCCATCTTAAAAAACAAACAAACAAACAAACAAACAACAAAACCAGGGATAGTTGCTTTTGGCACAGAATTCTACCAGACTTTCAAAGAAGATTTAATGCCAATACTCCTCAAATTATTCTACAAAATATGTACTGGAGGAACATTTAATTTTTTAAATAAACACCCTATTACCCTGATACCAAATCCATACAAAGAAGCCAAAAAGAAAATTACAGATCAATAACCCTTATATAACTACAAAAATTCTCAATAAAATATTAGAAAACTAAATATAAGAACACATTATAAATATTTACTCTGATCAGGTTGGCTTCATCCCAGAGAGGCATGGATGATTCAATATTTATAAATTAATCAATGTAATTAGCCACCCAAGCAGAATGAAAGCCAAAAGCCACATGATTGTATCAGATTCAGAAAAGGCCTTTGACAAAATCTAACCCCTTTTGGTGAAGACCCCCTGGAGAGACTAGGGACACAGGAGACACGCCTAAACATAATAAATGATTTACAACAAAACCATACTCAACAGCAACCTAAATAGGAAGAAACTCAAAGAATTTCTACTAAACCAGGAACAAGGAAAGGATATTCATTCTCTCATACCTATTCAATATCGTACTTGAAGTCTTAGCTAGAGCTAAAAGACAGCTGAAGGAAATCAGGGGACTATAAATACAAAAAAGAACTTTAACTATTCTTGTTGGCGGATTAGCTGGTTAGTTCATCTGAGAGGAAGGAACCACAATTGAGAAAATGCTTCCGTAGGAGCGGCTGAAGACAAGCTGGTGGGGGAATTTTCTTAACTAGTGATTAATGGGGTGTGCCCAGCCCACCGTGGCCTGGTGATCCTGGCTTCTATCGGAGAGCAGGCTGAACAGAGCCATATGGAGCAAGCCAGTAAGCAGCATTCTCCATGGCCTCTGCATCACTCCTGCCTCCAGGACTTGTTTTAATTTCTGTCCCAACTTCCTTCGATGATGGTCTACAGTATGGAAGCAGAAGCCAAATAAACACTTTCCCCCAAAGGTGGCTTTGGTTATGGCGCTTATCACAGCAGTTCGGAGGTTGGCGCCGGGATAGTGGGTACTGCTATCATGGACCTGACGCTGTGGTTTGGGGGCGATCTTGGAAGGACTTTGGAACTCCAGGTGAGAAGTGCTGAGGATTGCGGCCCGGCTTGAGAAGCTCCCCGGGGAAGGTTGCGATGACGCGTAGACCGTGGGATGGATCACTGCATTTTTGCGATTTTAAAGATTCTGTGGTTCAGATCAGCTTGGTCGGAGGAGTCACCTGTGATTAACAAAAGGCCTGGAACATGGAAATGAAACCTTCGCTTTCCTGGGACAACGGATGGTGGTTAGCTAGAGGTGGGAAGCTAGTGGTGACTGAGACCAGCTTCATGGAAAGAGTGCTTTGTGGGGAGGAAAGAGAAGGGAGGAATGTGTAATAAATCATAATCTCCAAAGGTTTAAAAAGAATTAAAACACAATTACGAAAGACGAAGCCAGAGGGACCTGGGCCTCAGGTCTCCTTCTCAGCTCTCCCGAACACAGTTGCGTCCAGGCCCCTGCCTCAGGCTGCCTGGCAGTTGCCGTCTCCCGATACCGTTATTACAGCCTCGAGCCTGAGCTGACCGGCTGCTTGGCGTGCTAGCCCGTGCTATGTGGTGTGGACGTTCTGTGCTCAGAGCTAAGGCAGTGCTGAGGAAAAACATTGAATTCATTATGCATTTGATTTTGAGTTACCTTTTGGTTGTCGTGTGTTCAGAAATCTTTTATTGCTTCCAGGTATCTTCATGACCACTGCATTCAATTATGAACCCTCCAAATGGGGGATAAAATACAGCCCTAATATATACGCGAGGCAGACGTCGTGGCATTGCGCTCTCCCTGGTTTGAGACTGTTGAATGAAGCCACATCGCACTTAAATTGCAAATCAAGTCATAAATGAGCTATTTCTTATTTTCTTTGAAAAATTTTTTTGTGCATCTTCTACGCAGCTACTGCCAGTTAAGGAAATGTACTGCTTGCATGGTTACCAAACTGTGTACTCCTCGTTATGTAGAAAATCTAGTGCAGACAGTGCCTCCCTGTGGTTCGTCCTGACATGGCAGCAAACGGAATCAGGCTCTCTCCAGGGGCGGCTCTTCCCAGCAGCCTGGTCAGGGGTTGTAGACAACGTTCTAAGGAACCCTGCCTTCTACTCTAAATGGGTTAGAAGCTATACATCGAGTTACAAATCACTTAATTTTATCTGTTAGAGATGCAATTTCAAAAATAGAAAAACAATCACATTTACACTGCTTCGTAGGATATTAAACAGTTGGGCATCTGTCAGCAAAGTTTTTGGGTGTCCTTGGTTGCACTTATATGTATACATGTTTTTGAAAGTTTCCTTTAAGCAGATTCCGGTTAATGAATGAGGTGGATAAAGTCTTCCGCTTGTGTTCACTTCATATTTGCATAAAAATAAAGGCTATCACTCTTAAAAGCTTTACAGTTTAGGGCTGGTGAGGCTAGCTTCGCTCCCAGAGGACATGGGTTCGATCCCCAGTACACATAAGACTGCTTACAACTCTCTGTAACTATAGTCCAAAGGCATTTGACTCTTTCGTTCTGGCCTCTCAGGGCAACAGGTATGAAAACAGTACACAGTTACGCATGTCACTAAAACTTTATACACATTGAAAAGCGTATAACAATAAAATATTTGCTACTTTTATTGTCACATTTAAATGCTTTTCATGCAAAAGGCGAGCCAGACAGGCCATCAAATGTTCAAGTTTAAATTGGAGAAAATGAGTGCTGAGGTCTGGGCTAGAAAAAGCGAGCAGTCCTGCCTTCGATTTTGTGTGTGGAGCAGAAAGGCGCAACGTGTAAAATCCTCTGTGGTAAGAGACCCTTCAACACAACTGTCATGGTAGTCCTGCTTCCTCCGTAGCCTACATAGTCTGGCTTTGAACTCGGGATCCTACTTCCTCGTGCCGAGTGCTGAAATTGCAGGTGTGTACCCCAGCGCCAGGGCCCGATGAAGCTTTTGAATCCAAAACGTAGAAAAAGATGGTGACATTAGGCAGTAAAGAAATGAAGGCAGCTTTGAGAGCCTCTGTTTCTGCGGCAGAGGTCTCCTGGGAGGTCTCCTGGCGGGCCTTGCATAGCAGCCGAGGAGGAGGCAAGCTGCTCATCAGACGGCTTCTCTGCCAATCAGAAAGGATGCAAAAGAGCCACAACCTGAACATGGTAAAACACTCTTCTTAGTGCTTGAAATCCCTCGACTGTAGTTTTCTTCCTTAGATAGATCCAAAGAGCAGTCATTTGGCAGCGGTTAAAATATAATCGTTTCCTTAGAAGCCATTTCGCGAGTGGATTTACAAAAGAAACGAGAATAGTGCCACCTAGTGGTTCAATGGAAGAAATTCAGTTTCGCACCCTCCTTTCCTTATTCTTGGAGGAGGCTCTGACTCTGAACGCCTCTATTGAAGCAGTATCTCTACACCTCTGGAGTCAGCGGCTCAGAGCCGGCCGCTCATCCTTCTGCAGGCCGTATTCCCTGTTAAACTCAGGAGAACATGATTCAGAACACACAAGATCTTTCCACAATTGAAAATACTTACAAATTAATCGAAGAGATTTTTAAAAAAAGACTTTAAAAGATTAGGGCTAGAGAGATGGCTCAGCGGTTAAGAGCAATGACTGCTCTTCCGAAGGTCCTGAGTTCAAATCCCAGCAACCACATGGTGGTTCATACCACCCATAATGAGACCTGACGCCCTCTTCTGAGGCGTCTGAAGACAGCTACAGTGTACTTACATATAACAATAAATAAATCTTTGGGCCAGAGCGAGTGGAGGTCTTGAGTTCAATTCCCAGCAACTACATAATGGCTCACAGTGTACTCATATACATAAAATAATAAATAAATAAATCTTTAAAAATGTAAACAAAAACTAAATTGGTTAAATTAATAGTAAGTTATTAAAATTAAAATTAAAATAATTAAAAGAAAGCACATGTATAAGTAATATGTAAACAATTATGTATACTTATGGCTGTACAGTAATGTTTCCTGAAAAATGTCAAAGCTAAGTTGTTTTGATGTAATTGAATATGTTCATCGGGGCTGGCCATATCGCCCTGGGAGTAAAGGTGCACCCATGCTGCCGGGCTTGAGAACCTGTGTCCAATCTCCAGGACTCACAGAGTGGAAGAAGAGAGAAGACTCCTACAAACTGTCCTCCATGCAAGTGCCATGGCGATGTACAGTACACGCGATGTACACATGATGTACACGTGATGAACACACGATGTGCGTGTGATGTACATGTGATTTACACGCGATGTACACACGATGTGCACACGATGTGCATGTGACATGCACGTGACGTGCACGTGATGTATACACGATGTGCATGTGATGTACACGTGATTTGCACGCGATGTGCACGCGATGTACATGTGATGTACACGCGATGTACATGTGATGTACCTGTCCACACATGTGCAGAGATTCAAAAACAGGTATTTTTAAAAAGTTCTTCATTACAACACGAGTGCATATAAAATAATATTCCACTAAATATTGTATATAATTGAATTGTATTGTAAAACACTTCTGTAGTACTCTCTAATAAGGTTGACATATAAACATTTAAAAGCATCTATAATTCTAACCGAATATTAATATATAAATCTAGATAATTTACTAATAATATTATTTACTTTCCTTATTAACATAAGCCCTTTTCCTCTGTAGAAGAGAGTCACTCCATTCTACTGGAGACCTATTTCGTTTCTAATGAAGGGCTTTAGACAAGCAAAATGTAGACTGTTGGAAGCAAGCAGCTTCTAGGATTAATCAGGAAAGAGCTTCTTTTCAGCCATAGTCTGGAGAGTGCTGTCATGCTGTCCATCCAGCCCGGGACAGACAAGACTCCGGCTCTTTTAGTGACATTTTCTAGGACAGATGTACTAGTCTAGAGGAGAGGTAAAGAACTAAACAGAAGAAGAGAGGATCTCGGTTCATGGGCCGCCACGATGCTGCCTATGCGCTCTAGTCTGGAGCTGGTTCCGAGGCAGGCAGGGGCCCTGATCCCTCTGGACAGCTCCTGTAGGCGGGACAGGCGAGCGCTAGTGGTCATCCGGCAGACCTCTCCACTGTCCTCACAGATTCTGCTAAGGGATCAGAATGGAACTCACGGGCGCGCATGCGTCGTGGTGACTGATGGCTCACCCATGCCATCTATATTCCTATTGCAGTAGTAATGGAAGAGATGGGGATTAGACAATGGACTTTATCTAGATGTACTAAATAATGTTCACTTATTTATTTATACTAAATGAAAGCTGATGAAACTAAATCATGAAAATATAGCTAATTTCAAGAGCTGTTTGTGTTCAAGAGTGTTCTGATAACTGTCTTGTCAGGTGTAAACATAAGGGGAAATATCCATTTGTAGAATGCTTTCCTCCAGGTCAGTTGTATGATATGTAGATACTTTTGTTAGGAGGCATAATGTTAGAAATACCCAACTTTTGTCTAGGGATAAGGCTCAGTGTAGAGGACTTCCTGAATGTCTGCAAGGTGCCCGATCGAGTCCATGGTGCCACAAAAACACACAAGCAAAAGAAAACAAAACAGCACTCAACCGTGACCCTCCTAACAATGAGGACTAGTGCTCTGCCATTTGTTAGAACATCCTCCCTGGACATTCTGACACCTGATTTTGAGAATTAGCCTCCCAGGCTCCACTGACTAAACTAATAAGACTAAAGGCTGTTTTGGAAGAAGTTTTGAGGCAACCAAGGGTAAAACAGTAGAACAATTGGCCAGCTTTAATAGCCACTTAGCTACAGAACTGGCAGATGGCCAGTAAGATTTAACACACTCCGTGGGTATGTAGAATGCAACTTTAATATACTTTATCGCCACAGGTAGCAACTCGGTAAAAAAAATCAATGTAAAATAGTGGAAATATTCAAAGCACATTTGTATTGATTAAAATGTTACCTATGGAGTACCACACGCACATTAGGATTGATGACAGGCACCAGAACTCCAAAAATGGGGCTGTCTGCCTCAGGAAGCCTGTTGCGCAATCAGACGCCTGGTAGACATCAGTGTAGTTACAAATCATCTATGAACTTCTCAAGGATGCAAATGTTCCACTTCTGCTTATAAAAAATAATGATGCAATTAGCAAGATGGATTATAAATGCATATTTATAATGCTGTAACTGCATATTTATAATGTAAGCTGTAAGGTTTATGTCGTCGTTGTTGTTGCTGTTGTTTTGAGACGGTGTCTCACGATGTAGCCCAAACTGGCCTAGAACTTGCAGTATCTTGCTTCCGAGTGCTGCAATCACAGACAGGTGCCACCAGGCTTGAGGTAAGTGGTGCATTTTAAGATATCCGCAGAGATGCTACCTGACCCGCGGTTCAGACCACAGGAGAAAGGTGAGGGTAGGGAAACCGACAGTGTCTTGAGTTTCAGAATAAGAACTAGGCTTATTGAGGAAAGAGAGGGACGTTGGACAAGGGCTCTGCAGGATGAGAAAGTGTGGAACGGAATAAGCATGGTTCTAGGTTTGCGATTTCGGAGCTGAGAGGAAGATAGGAGGAGGGTGAGATTGAAGAAGAGAAAGGGGAGAGGTGTGGAGGGAGGGAGGGAAGGGCCGCCGGTGGAGGAGAAGGGGGGGGACTGGACAGAGCTTCCTTCCCTGTCCGGACTCCCCTTTGCCTTCTTCGCACGCGTGCTTCGCGTTTGGACAGCGGCGCCACTGTTGGGTGTCACACTATTCTAGGGACAGCTCTAATACACGCCTCATCTCACCAGGACAAATGTCGTCATTGGCCCGTCCTTGGTCCTGATCCTCTTTTCTGGAGTGGCTGGCGCCTTAGAAGTCCCTCCCTCCCTCCCTCCCTCCCTCCCTCCCTCCCTCCCTCCCTCCCTCCCGGCACCCAGCTTTCTACCTCAAGCCCCAGGGCGTTACTCAGGACCGATTTCTCTGCACTCATCGTGTGCTCAGCCTGTGCTCAGGTCCTGGCAGAAGGACTCGGGCGCCGATGCTCCCAGAACAACATCTCCGAGTGAGGAGTCTGGACTCTCCGGCGTCCCAGCCCTTTGAGTGAAGCAATGGTGGCTGTAACCCCGCGTTGTTAGTCATTCCTCCCTCCCCCGCCTCCCTTCAACCTGGCCTCACGCTTTCCTGAACTTGTACTCAAACCTTGTCTTGAATTTGCTCTGGGGCACACCCTGATAGTAAATCTCTTAAAAACCCAGAGAAAACAGTAAAAAGCAACTTTCTGTCATTCATAAGTGAAGAGGATCACTTTTTTTTTTTTTCAGACAGTCAACTACAGCTGCATACTGGAAAGCAGCTCAGCTCATGAAGTATTATTGGGCTATTCCTATACTGGTCAGCCAGTCTCTCTCTCTCTCTCTCTCTCTCTCTCTCTCTCTCACACACACACACACACACACACCTCTCCCATAACACTTTCTCGGTTTGCCCTTCCTTCCTTCCTTCCTTTCTTTCTTTCTTTCTTTCTTTCTTTCTTTCTTTCTTTAAGATTTATTATTATATGTAAATACCCTGTAGCTGTCTTCAGATATTCCAGAAGAGGGCATCAGATCTCATTACAGATGGTTGTGAGCCACCATGTGGTTGCTTGGATTTGAACTCAGGACCTTCGGAAGAGCAGTCAGTGCTCTTAACCACTGAGCCATCTCTCCAGTCCTAAAATCTTTTTGTTTGTTTGTTTTTGTTTTTTTTTGTTTGTTTGTCTGTCCTGGAACTCACTCTGTAGACCAGGCTGGCCTCGAACTCAGAAATCAGCCTGCCTCTGCCTCCCAAGTGCTGGGATTACAGGCGTGCGCCACCACTGCCCGGCTGCTTTTCCTTGAGTAAGAATATGAGGTACAAATGAGTGAAGAAGAGAAATGGAAGCGAAGAAGAATTACATCTAAAACTCCCGAGCAGCCCGGGATTCCTTGTCCATGACCCACTGAAATGGCTCACGTAGGAAGACCCTGGGCGGGGAGCAGATCTGAGCTCAGCTCCTTCTCCGAGCGGCTGTGTGACATGGAGCAGATCACCTCACTCCTCAAGGTCTTCGCTGCCCTCTGAAGGCGGAGGAGGAGGAGGAGGAGGAGGAGGAGGAGGAGGAGGAGGAGGAGGAGGAGGAGGAGGAGGAGGAGGGGAGGAGGAGGAGGAGGAGGAAGAGGAGGAGGAGGGGAGGAGGAAGAGGAGGAGGAAGAGGAGGAAGAGGAGGAGGAAGAAGAGGAGGAGAAGGAGAAGAGCTGCCCTTTCAGCGTTTCAGCCTGCAGCAGGGCTGAAGGGGAGGCGGCCCCGCCCGCTTCCCGCTTCGCACTCTGCCGCTCCCAAGTCCACATGCTCGCTTCTGCCTCCGCTGTCAAGCGGAATGCTTGTCCTTCTCTTACAGAAGTTCAAGACGATCCTTAAAATTCTTAATGCTTACAGAAATACGGGCCCGCCCTGCATCCCGAAGTGTTTATTATCGCAGCAGTCATTCACATGGTACTTAGCATGTAGAGCACACGGAAACACCGCGAGGGACCTTACAGCAGGCAGACTATGCTTTAATTGCTGGACAAGTGGGTTTGAAGTGTAGTTCTCAACATGGGGTGGAAAAATCGCACTGAGAATTACTAACATGAGACTGCGTTCCTTTCTCCCTGATCAGACGCACGCTAGCATGCCATACACTGCAGGACGAGGATAATTAGTGTATAAATGAATTCAAATACCATGTACTCCATAATGCACAAAAGGGAAGAAGAGTACCTTGCAGTGGGAGAAAGGACTCTCGAAAAGGAGATCATAATTCCCACCTGCAGGGGGCAGCAGCGCCTCGACTGTGAGGGCCCAGCGCCTATGCGCTGGATCTTGCTTCTTTAAGAAAAGCCCCAAACTGAAAGTCTTTGTTCTTTGTTCCTGATTTATAATGTTAGCAACAAAGCCAAGTATTTTAAAAATACCCTTTTAAGGTCTTCTTTGGTGGTAGGTGGCCTCTTAGGCTGTGATCATTTCTTCTTCAGTCCAACATAAGGGAGTCTTTTCCGAACATGCCTAATGCTCCCCAAGGTTCACTAAACCAGCCTTGTGATCAAAAAAACTATCTTGACAGGGCCACCTGTCAATCAGATTATCAGATTACCTCTCCCTTCCTCCCTCCCTCTCCCCTCTGGCCTCCTTTCCCTTATAGAACCTCACAAAATAAATACAGTAAATTAAATATATGCAACACACGAGGGGGGTGTAGAGGGGACCCCTTTTGCAAAACAAAAAGGATTAGCTGTGTTCCCTGGAGGTCTGCTCCTGTCCTGTCTCTCCCCAGCGGGCTCCGAACCAGTGCGGCCCACTTATTTTTCTGTCCTTTCTCTCTGCGTGGCCTCCTTTGGCCTCCTTGGGAAATGCGCCTTCTCAAGCTGTAAGTTCTTCCTAATAAACACCAGGTCTCCCTCTTCTACTGCATTTAAAAAGCCCTTCCTTATGGAAACTTCGGACGGCATGAAAACAGAGTAATATTCTCAACCCCGGTGTTCTCAACCATCCTCAACAGGGACAGACCAATTGTGTGTATTCTGGAAAGATGATTATATTTTCTTCCCGAGACTTTACAGTCTTAGTCCTGTAGTAATATTAGTATTAGCTAATTAGCAGTATTAGATGTTCCTTATGAGACATACTGTACAGCTTGAATAAAATACATAGACGAGGGTGGGCCTTCCTTAACTGGTCCTTCCGTGGGTGTGCGCTGGGCGTGGAATCAAGACCTCTCACAGGCTAACCATGCGCTGCACCATGGCGGGCACGCCAGCCCAGCAATGCCGCTATTAAAAGAGAAAGCCGTAAGCGGGAGGGATGAGCTATAATAGATGTAGGTTAGAGGAGGGAGCTATTTCTCGCATTTCCGGGGAAACCTATAGTTTGAAATGTCGACTAGCCTATACTTCCCATTATTAGAAAACAATTTCAAGAGCCGGGTGTTGGTGGCGCACGCCTGTAATCCCAGCACTTGGGACGCAGAGGCAGGTTGATTTCTGAGTTCGAGGCCAGCCTGGTCTACAGAGTGAGTTCCAGGACAGCCAGGGCGACACAGAGAAACTCTGTCTCGAAAAAAAAAAAAAAAAGAAAAGAAAAGAAAAGAAAAGAAAAAAAAAAAGAAAACAATTTCAAAATGGGTTTTACATACGACTTAGTTAGCAGTAGAAATGCTGCGGCTTCTTCAGATTAACCACGTCCGGCTTCCGGTGCTGGCGTGCTGCGAAGGCAAGGGTCTTTGCGTTTTTGCTTATTTGTTTGCCTATTCCATTACTTTCTTCTTTCTGTAGACATGTAGCATGGTGCCACTTATTTGAATGAATTATTTGTGCGTTTTTAAACACGTATATAGACATGTGTGTGCATGAACACACATGAGTATATCCCCGGGAACTTCCATTTCTGAGGGATGGACTAGACACAACTTGGGAAATCTGTAACATCAGTTTGTGCGAAGGAGGCAGACCTAAGGGCTTGTGGATCTGAAGGGTTTGACGTTGAATTCCCTGAGGAATTTGAAGGTCTTCGAATGTGTGGAGGTGTCGGCCACCAGCTGGCACAAGTCGACACAGTAAGAAAACATGCAATGCGCAGAGAAAGCCGGCTTCCTTGAACCAAGTACCAAGAGAAAACAATCAAAAAAGACAAAACATCAGGAAATGGACTGTTAGAAGGCAGCAGGAAACTGTGGCCTCTTCCTCACCCAGGCCAGAGGGGCCGAAAGGAGGTGCTTGAACTCCCGTGGCAGCTCCACCACCTCACAATCTGCCTTCCTTTAGATCACTTTTGTGAGATACTTAATCGTATTATTATGCTCATTTCTCCCTCCCCAGCTCCCCAGCCAAAGCTAAGCCCTTAGTGAGTCCTTTCTCCCACGCTCTTAACATTCCCCACTGCAGAAATACTTCCTTGTCTCACAAAACCAAACAAAAACCAAACTCAGCATCTTCATCTGTAAGTAATTCTGGTGGCTTTTGGTTAAGTAAAATAGTGGCCACATGAACTGGCACCAACTTGTATTAGTATGATTTTTTTTTACTCAATTGATGAGCATATTCTACTACTTTACTTTTGGGTAATGATCTTTTGAAGGCATAGTGCATGTTAGTTCATATAGCAATCCTTATCCCTGTTCTTTTTAATAGTTAAATATCCATTCCACAACATTGGTGAGTGTATTTACCCTGCCCTCTCTTCACAGACAGTTGGCATCTGTTTCCAAGCTACATGGGCAGTCTCATGTGTCTCTCAGGCACAAATGCAGGCAAAGCTAAAGGCTAGCTTCAGCCTCCAGAAGTGTCAGTGTCTGCAGTGTCTCCAGGCAGGAACTCACTCGAGAGAAGGTACAGCCTTAGAGGGCTTATTGTTCTCCAAGTTTCATTCCCCCAAAGCCAGGCCTGGCTCACAGCTGCCTGGAAATCCTGCTCCGGGTGTGTGGCTCACTTTTCTCCCTCCATGCAGGTGGCACGCACACCCACATCTCCCCCCACACCCCACAAACACACACATACATTTTAAAAAAAATTAAATATTAAAAAAAAACTGGTTGAAAAGGTTTGTGCACTTCAATTTTGATGTTCGTACACAGTCTTAATGGCTTCCCAGAGAGCTTTCTCTAAGCCTCAGTCAATCATGTTGAGGGGAACCTCACTCTGCTGCCCCACCACGGGCAAATCTAGATCTTTGCAAACCTAGTATGTGAAAATAGATATCTTGTATTTGGGGGCACTTATCTTATTTTTAGGGTTCAGTAAATCATGTGTAAAGCTAATTACAGGTCTTTAAATGTTCTGTATCCTTAGATAGTGTAGGTTCCATTGTATATAAACTAGTACCACAGCGATACATGACATGTGTACATATCAGTGTGGCTAATCTTTGTATCCTCTTATTTCATAAGATAATATAGCTTTTATTCTCCTGAATCTTTCCTGTACAGTTTATCACGTAACTTTCCAAGTGCATTTCTGTATTTTCTTATCTTAGGCCATGGAAGTTCCTGCTGTGATTCTTGGCTCCATTTCTGCACACTGACTTTAACCTTGATATTTAAATATTGATAGTTCAAACCTTTAAAGGTTGTTGTTGTTGTTGTTGTTGTCAATTTTTAGATTTCAGTTTCACGTCTCTTAACTACTTTACTAATTTTCTAATTATTTATATATCTATTATATATACATATACATATATGTACACACACAAACACACACACATATATACATATACATATACATATACATATACATACACACACACACTTAGGTTTGATATTCTGTGGATTAGGCAAACTGGCCTTTCTTTTCCTGTAATCCAGTTTTCTCTCGTTCTGTCTTCTCTTCCTCCCTCCTTTTTTCTACCCTTTGGACTCTTATAATCTGTTGCCACAGCAATCACTTTGTATAATTAGATGCCCCAATTTGGGGAGGAAAGAGAAGAATTTTTCAGGAACATTATGGTTTATTAAACAAAAAGAACCATTCTTTTGCTCCCGCTCTAGATGTTGTCTTGATGTTGTATGTAGGTGGTAGCTAAAAATAACCCCATTAGTATTCCCCTCTGTGTTGTATTCGCTAGCATGTTTAGTGCCTCATTACTAATGAGAATTCATCAAAAAATAATGTAGAATTCTGTTTCTGATGGTTGTAATAAGAGCACAATTTGAGTTCAAAGACATCTTGTGAATCTACAAATATGTATATCTAAATGCAACTTGCTGGATTATAAAAAGTATAAAGCAGACAAAGGCGGAGGATATGACATTTCTTTTCATTTAGTCAGGCCTCTGAAAAACTAGTTTCAGGCCTACTACTAGCTACCAAGTGTTCTGACTTGAAGAAGAGAGCTGAGATTAATACATTATTTTCTGTTTTATGCAATACTTCATACACAGTAGGGGCACAAAGAATGACACAAATATTTTATATATTTCATAAAGATAGAGGGAAAGATTTTGAATGCTCTTACTATAAAGAAAAGACAAATATTCAGGGAGACAGATGCATTTAACCTAATTTAAGCAGTATACAATATAAACATACAACTCAAATAATAAAATTAAAAACTCAAATGGATAAATACTCCTTTGAAAGTAAAAAAAAACCCAGCCCATTAATAAGGACTTAGAATTTTTCTAATTTATGCTATATTTTATAGGATATTCTGGTCTTGAGGTATATATTTTTTTTAGTCTAGTGTTACTAGAGTCTTCCTGCTGAAAGGTAACAGTAGGCTGTTACTGTAGTCTATTTCCATATAGGAAGGTAACTACCTCCTGTTGGAAGCCAGAAGTGTTGACAATTATAAACCTCATTGTGACTAGCTAAAGGTTCTCAGTTTTGATTTCAAGAGGCCAAGATCAGGATGACTCTGCCCCTGACTCTTCTCCCAATGCAAACCCTTCCACGGGAGGGAGGGGACCTGAAACCTGGATTCACATCTTTCCCCTTCAAACACATAGAACCTCAAATCTCTGCCCATAAGGCTCCAAGTCACCCCTCAGACTTCCACTAGGCAAGGCCCATGCCATAAGGGTGTGGATCCCTGAGACCAAGGCTGACCGAGATGATAAGAGTGAGGTGGAGGTTGGGTTTGCAGAGTGGAGCATTCACACCCACATACTGGAGGCTCCTTACAGTGTAACCGAGAGGCAGTAGCAAGAGAAGGTGACGGTCTGGCTCTTTCCATATTACCAGTGCTCAGGGCTGCAGTTTCTTTTCCTGTTAATACAAATATTCTAACTGAAGCAACTTAATGAAGAGCTGGTTTGTAGGCTACAGTTTGAGGTGTAGTTTATCATAGCAGGAGAACAGCAGACCCTAGGTTGTGTCAAGCTGTCAATTAACACTGAAGGTCATAAGCACACGATGCCTACACTTTTTTTGTTTGTTTGTTTGTTTTTCGAGACAGGGTTTCTCTGTGTAGCCCTGGCTGTCCTGGAACTCACTCTGTAGACCAGGCTGGCCTTGAACTCAGAAATCCGCCTGCCTCTGCCTCCCAAATGCTGGGATTACAGGCGTGCGCCACCACGCCCGGCGCCTACACTTTTTTTTTTTTACTGAATTGTACTGGTGAGTTTGCAGTGAAGCAGTTACTTGTTTAAGGACATCGTCTCCGTGGATCTGGTTTCGTCTCCTTTCTCTAATGTCCTCCCCTCTCAGCTGTCACATCCTTTTCATGGCCTGCAACCCTAGTCATCTTCTGTGGACTAGAATGGACATGAGTTTGTCAGCCTCTCATGCATTGTGGAGAACATCATGGGCAGTGCAGTGGGCAGACTCCTCATGATGAATATTGACACGGAATCTGCACAAATTAAATGCATTAAAGATAACCCCAGAAACACCAAAACACATTGATGTTACATTTATATAAAAAAGAAAAGCTCAGCTCTTCTCCTTGAATTAATTTGACCAAGAGCAAGGCAAATTTGACTTCTCCACTTTCTCTGTAGACTCTCTGTAGTCTGTCTGTAGACTGTGGTAACTGGCTATGATTATAGCCTGTCTCTGAATATGATCAATCTCTATTGTCTGTGTTTCTAACCAGCAGGTTTGCACTGTATTTATTGAGAAGCACAAAAAGCTTGGCATTGGTAGGAAATAGGGGATAATTTCCAGAAAATTTTAACAGAGTTTTTACAAAGTTAAGCTACTAACTCCAACTGATCTCAAAACATTTAATACTATAAATAGCATTATCAAACTATATCCATAGTTAATACTTATGGTGGATATTTGCCACATAATGTTGCTTTCTATTGGCTGTTCTAAGTAAATGATTACCATAGTGAACACATGTATTATTGCTCTGAGGCAGAGGCATGGACGAGTACATAACTTGAAATCAAAGGGATGCATTATCTTAGGTTGTAAAAGCTGATTACATGAAAAACCTAAGGCAAGTAATGTAGATTATTATTCTCTTAAAGGAAAGGCAGGCTAAACAAAGGCCGAGAACCTGACCAGATATCAGGTCAAAACTTAAAGATATTTATTTTTATGAGTGATCTGCCTTCACAGATACCCAGAAGAGAGAATCCGGTCACATTACAGACGGTTGTGAGCCACTGTGCGGTTGCTGGGACTTGAACTCAGGACTTCCAGAAGAGCAGCCAGTGAAGTTAACTGTGGAGACATCTCTCCAGCCCTCAGGTCAAGTCTTACATCACCCCAAAGGGTACTACTAAGTTGGCTGTGTGGTCCAGCAAAAATTTCAGTCTCTTTGAATATACAAGACACTTTCATAACATCATCCTCACTACAGAATCAAGTGAAAGAGGGAAGAAAACCAATTTAAAACTTGAAAACAAGGGCACTCAATAAAGCATCGCCTAACACACAGACACAGTTATTATTCAGTTCTTTAGGAAACATGCCATTGTTGGCTTGGTTGCTGCACCCCGATTCAGTTTGTTATTTACTGTGTGTAAGAGTTAACGCTGCTGGGATGGAAGTTACAGACTTTGCCCTCTGGAGCTGCAAATGCTTTCCGTCTAGCAAAAAGAAAGTAGCTGTAAATATTCATTCATTCTGATGACAGTGTTAAGATGTAGGGTGTTAAAATTTAAACTTATCCCAGACCTTCTTTAACAGGCTGACCACTCTTAACTTTTTTGTTAATCAGCCTCTCCGTCTTTCTGGTCTCCTCAGGAAAGAGTTAAATTGATCTTGGAAACATTCATTCTATACTTATGTGATTGGCATATCTTTAAATTTTGAAAATTGTATTTTGACAATTATTAGGAGTTAACCTCATTCTAAGGGGTTACATGAACTGGGTGACTGCTGTTGCCATTATTCATGACAGAAGGAAAAAGAGGAGAGAATACATTAAAGGGGAACGGGACGGCGCCAAGGTTTGTTTCGGCACATTAGGCTCTATTGAGGTACAAATATATGATCCGCAGATAGAAATCTAAGTTTCAGGAGTGAGATAACTAGAAGGGTACGAATGAACCGCGTAAAAAGTTTAGTCTTTAGCATGCAGGTGATACTTAAAGACAGAGCAGGGTTTGGGGATTGATGGGGGAAGTCAGCGTGCTAGCCAGCTAGGGAGAGCTTGGGAGAGTGGGTCCAGAGCGAGTGCTCAGCTGTCGGTCAGGTGTGACCCAGGGACGCGAACTGCAAAGAAGCAATTGAATGTAGCAACTAGCAAGTGTGCAATAACCTAGAAAAAGCTTCTAGGAGAAAGGAAAGCTTGACCCAACCCGGGCTGGGAGAAAACGAGACCTGGGAAATGGGTGTTGGAGATACGGATGGCCCATTAAGGAAATTTAGGTCTCAAATCTACATTAAAGCACAGTAACAGCTCAAAGTCTGGTACTGTCCTCTCACTGCACTTAGAATAAATTCCCTGTGTCATCATGATTTACTGGGGTCCAGATAAACAGAACTGTGCTTCTCAGGTTAATTTCTTGTATCATTTCACTTTGCTCATTAGCTTCGCGGGGGTTCTTCCTCTGCCTCTAATGTGCCTGCCAGTCAGTGCTTTCTCCTCTCTTAGGGCTTCACTGTTTGATGTAGCCTCCTTCCTGAGGGCGGTGACAGTGCGATGAACACACACTACTCACATCTTCCTTTGAAAGGACCTACTGTGAGCAGCAGAGCACCATCTGTAGGGTCACCCCTGCGTTCAACCCTGGGCTGACAGAAGAGTCACTGGGTGTGGTCATCTGGGACACCTTTGTAAGTCTCCTCTAAGGGGAAGCTTTTGTTTGGGAGCCCCTGATGACTGAGATTTTCTTACAACCCTGTAAGTCTCTGAAGTACTTTCTTTCCTTTCTCCTGGGCCCCAGAACTGCCTTGCTGTCTGAAGGCTGTCTAGTCTTCTGTTTGTTATATATTACTGATTCACAGGTGTTCCCTGGCCTCTCCTCCTCTCTTGTGTCCCGCTGAGGGACTGAATGTGGCAGTGGCAATCATTTAAGCTCTCAGTGCAGCTGCCACTCTGTGTGACACTTACAAATCCACAGCACCCAGGCCAGGCACCGTTTGTCGCCAGTTTTCCTTTATTGCTGTTCTACCTTTTAATTCTTAAACTCTGGGGGTTTGGGTGGCTGTTTTTGTATGCTATTTTAAGGCGAATCTGAGACATTTTGAACAATTTTACCTTGAAAAACCTCAGTCTGCATATCTAAAAAGAACATTTTCATAAGTGGACAAAAATATTACTAAAATGCCTGAGGGAATTAATGATTTCTTTGTGTAATTGAATTCCCCATTCATATACAAATTTCCTCAATTATCTCCGTAATGCCTTTTACAGCTGCTTTGTCAAAACTCACATCTAAGCCAGGACAAAGATTTTCTGGAGTCCCTAAGTCTTTGAAAATCCGAGTCAATCTCTTTTTTTCCTGCTCTCATATGCGGAGCGGGACAATCGTAGTAAAGGGAACTTTCCTCTCTTGACTGTCTGGCTGTTTCTTCACAGTGCCTTCATAAAAGGGGCCTCCTCTTTCATGAATTCCAGTCTGAGATGGCTCCAGCTGAACAACAGCTAGCTCTCCATCCCTCCTATCTGGTGTCTCTGTGAACCGCGTACTTGAGGTATTTTCTATAAGCAGAATAATATATCTCTTTTTGGCACTTGGCTTATTTCACTTAATGCAAAGAGTTTAAGGATCAGCCCTGTTCTAGACACACAGAGTTCATCTCATGAGGCCAAACGATACTTGACTGTAGCATTTGGCATGTATTTGTTATCCATTAACTCATCAGTCCATATGTATTTGTTTCCACATTTTGGCTAGTGTGAATACTACTACTACTGCTACTGCTACTGCTGTTGAGTGTGTTTCCTGTTTGAGCTGCTGTTTTCATTTTGTTCGGGTATGAGGTATGTCATGTCAATTTTTTTTTAAAAGAATCACTATTGTTTCCAACAGTAATATTTTATATTCACGCCTACAACCCTGTGACATGGTGGTGCCGGTGCTTGTCTGGGGTATGGTTCAGCGTGTTCCCTGGCCCTGACAAAGAATTGGCCATCTGGGAAAGACAGAAGCCCATGCCTCCGAGAAAGGGAAAATAAGAGCTGTCTGTGTCCCTGCAGGATGGTAGAGCCCTAATTAGGGCTGGGAGTCCAATAAACGGACTCTGACGTGGGCCCTCCTGTTCCCACTGTTGGGCCTGCTCCAGTGCCTGCCCTGTGCCTGCCCTTGCCTTCCTGCTATCTCTGCTCTCAATGTCTTCTGTGACCGAAGAGCCAGCATCCCAGGGGGCGGGGCACTTTTGCACTTTGTCTGCCTACATTCTTCAACTCCCCCTCAATCAATCCCAATCAATCCCACATCCATATCAACAGGTGTTATTGTTTTTGCTTCATATTGTTATTGCTATCTTATGTTTTTAATTGACATGATTATCATATAAATGAAAGGGTGGCGGTGGCGGCAGCGGTGGTGGCAGAGTCTGGCTCACAGTTTGAGGATCCAGCCTACCATGGGGAGGGCGGCATGAGGACAGGCAGCAGGTTCTGGTTTACATGTGCAGAATGTTGACTGATTCAGGGTACTTAGCAGATCCATCTTTCCACACTTATAATTTCCTTCTGTATCACAAACCCCCTTCCTATCTAATTAGAAATGTGCAGTACATTATAACTTAGTTAACTTATTCTCTCCTGTAGTCGACTTTGAGCCTATTGACCAATCTCTGTATGTTCCACTCATCCACCTTCAGTCTTTAGCAACATTATTCTATCCATTTTCTACCTCTATGTAATGAACTTCTTAAAGAGTAGTAGACTAAACATTTAAACTCTTCGAATATTTAATCTTTGAAGGGGATCTCATAATATTTTTGAACAGGAAGTTGCCAACCATAGTCATTTTGTAACCCTATAATTGACTTTCTTTAAAAGTATTTAAGTTGGTTTTCTTGTCATTGGAATAAAATGACAGAGGAAAGTAACTTGGGAAGTGTGGTAGTTTTCCTAAGAGTTGAAGAGTTGCCTTGGTCATGGCGTCTCTTCACAGCAATAGAACCGTGACTACTAAGACAGGAAGTGGTGGTTGATCTGTGGCTCACAGTTTGAGGGTCCAGCCTACCATAGGGAGGGCGGCATGAGGACAGGCAACTGGCCACATTGCAGTTGCAGTGAGGATGCAGAGAAAGATGCATAATGCCGTTGAGGTCCTCTTGGTCTTTCTTATTCAGTCACAACTTAAGCCCAAGAAATGGTGACATTTATGCTTACGATTGTTCTTCCTACCTCTGTTAACCTAATCCAGCAACTCCTTCAAGATCTACACAGAGATTTGTTCCTATGGCGACTCTAAATCCCATCAAACTGATGATCAAAATTAAGCATTACAGTAACTTAACTATTTCTCTTTTAAATTTAAATCAGTATGCTTGAACTATCTTGCTCTTCTTGAACAATGTATTTCTTATATTCCTTTTTTAAAAAAATTCTATCATATTTCTGTAGCTTAGATTGTGTATGAAAGACACTATAATAGAGATGTATGCAAATTAGGTTGAACAGAAGGCTTCTTAGAAACAAGTTTTGTAAGGAGCTGGCACAGCAGATTGGATAGAGGGAGAAGGTGAATTATGAGGTGATTAAGACAGAAACCTCAGAAGACTGGAGAGTGAACCACGAAGTTGGAAAAGTCTTTCTGTCTGTTTTAGGAAAAAAAAACCAAAATCTAAACAAGCAAGCAGCCTTCCCCACTTCATACTAAAAAGTCTTTGGGCGCATTTTGCCTGCATGGAAGTTGTATATTATTGCTCAAGGCATCTACTTTGTGGCGAACAACTGCCCTGGAGGATCTGAGCTCTGAGCTCTCGGTAGCCAGGGCTCCTGCGCTCTGGAGGAAGAACCGTCCTGATTCTGAGAGGGGAACGTGAGTGGTACTCCACTGCACCACTGTTCCCTGACACAGTGTGATTTGACTTATGACATTTTAAAGAAACGACATTCTTTTTTTGCTATACACACCCACTTTATTTACTTTCTTTAATAAATATGAATTTAGTGTAAACTCGGTGTTCAAATATTTTGTTCACAATTTTTGATTTTTAGTTGAAATCAATATTTTCCCTTGAAAATGTAACTATCCCACAGCTCTTATCAACTGCACAGATCTTTTGCATAGTTTATATTTTTTTATTGACTAGAAAGATATCTAAGTCATGAGTGGTGTTGGGAGGCAATCAACAAAACACATTTTACATTTCTTCAAATGCCAAAACAGAAAAAAAAATAATTTTATTATAAATTTAAGATAAGAATGAGGGAGCAGTGGCTTAGGCTGTTCTTTATAATCCATAATTGTCACCAATGCAACACCATACCATGAAACTGAAACAAACTATAACAAAGATGATAAGAAGCTTGTGGAATATTTGACTGTTTTTGTGACTTCTGAAACTGATTTAATGGGATCAAAAATGGTAATCAAGAAAGGAGTCTATTCCACAATTTTGATAGTAGCTAATGGCATTTGAACTATTTAATTGTGCCATCTCTCACATATTCTTTGTAAAAGTACTTTATATATAGTAGCTTTGACAAATCTTTTGTTTTGTTTTGTTTTGTTTTAACTTTTTCAAAGGGAAGACATTTTATTCTGTAAATATGCTCTAAGTAAGCATTCTAGGTCATAATTTCTTTTCTTTTGTTGTTGGTTTGTTTTTTGTTTGTTGGGTTTTTTTTCCTGAAAATATTTATTTATTTATTTATTTATTTATTTTACATTTTTTTTTATTTTTCTATATTCTTTGTTTACATCCCAAAGGCTTTCCCCTTTCCCTGTTCCCCCCTCACCATATGTCCCATATGTCCTCTTCCACCAGCCCCCCCCCCACCTATTCCCCAATCACCACCCCACCATTTCTCTGCTCTATTCTGGTACTCTCCTACAAAACTGGATCCAGTCCTTTCAGGACCAGGGTCCTCTCCTTCCTTCTTCTTGGGAATCTTTTGACTTGCTAATTGTGCCTTGAGTATTCAGAGCTTCTGGGCTCATTAATATCCACTTATCAGTGATTGCATTTCAGGTGTATTCTTTTGTGATTGGGTTAACCCACTTAGGATAATATTTTCCAGATCCAACCATTTGCCTACAAATTGCATGAATTCATTATTTTTAATTGCTGAGTAGTATTCCATTGTATAAATATACCACATTTTCTGTATCCATTCTTCCTTTGAGGGACATCTGGGCTCCTTCTAACTTCTGGCTATTATAAATAAGGCTGTTATGAACATAGTGGAGCATGTGTCTTTATTGTATGCAGGGGAATCCTCTGGGTATATGCCCAGGAGTGGATGACAGGGTCCTCTGGAAGTGTCATGCCCAATTTTCTGAGGAACCACCATACTAATTTCCAGAGCGGTTGTACCATCTTGCAGTCCCACCAACAGTGTAGGAATGTTCCTCTTTCTCCACATCCTCGCTAGCACCTGTTGTCTCTTGAGTTTTTAATCTTAGCCATTCTGACTGGTGTGAGGTGGAATCTCAGGGTTGTTTTGATTTGCATTTCCCTGATGACTAATGATGTTGAACATCTCTTAAGGTGTTTCTCGGCCATCCGAATTTCTTCTGGTGAAAATTCTTTGTTTAGCTCTGTACCCCATTTTTTGATAGGATTATTTGGTTCTTTGGGGTCTAACTTCTTGAGTTCTTTGTATATATTGGATATTAGCCCCCTGTCGGATGTAGGGTTGGTGAAGATCTTTTCCCAATTTGTTGATGGCTGTTTTGTCCTTCTGACAGTATCCTTTGCCTTACAGAAACTTTGTAATTTTATGAGGTCCCATTAGTCAATTCTTGATCTTAGAGCATAAGCTATTGATGTTCTGTTCAGAAACTTCCCCCCTGTGCCCATGTCCTCCAGGGTCTTCCCCGGTTTCTTTTCTATTAGTTTCAGTGTGTCAGGTTTTATGTGGAGGTCCTTGATCCACTTGGAGTCGATCTTAGTACAAGGAGATGAGTGGGTCCATTTGCATTCTTCTGCATGTTGACCTCCAGTTGAACCAGCACCATTTGTTGAAAAGGCTCTCTTTTTTCTACTGGATGGTTGTAGCTTCTTTATCAAAGATCAAGTGACATAAGTCTGTGGGTTCATTTCTGGGTCTTCAATCCTATTCCACTGATCTACTTGCCTGTTGCTGTACCAATACCATGCAGTTTTTAACACAATTGCTCTGTAGTACTGCTTGAGGTCAGGGATATTGATTCCCCCAGAAGTCCTTTTATTGTTGAGAATAGTTTTAGCTATCCTGGGTTTTTTGTCACTCCAGATGAATTTGAGAATTGCTCTTTCTAGATCTATGAAGAATTGATTTGGGATTTTGATGGGGATTGCATTGAATCTGTAGATTGCTTTTGGCAAGATGGCCATTTTTACTATATTGATCCTGCCAATCCAAGAGCATGAAATATTTTTCCATTTCCTGAGGTCTTCATCAATTTCTTTCTTCAAGGACTTGAAGTTCTGAGACAGGGTTTCTTTGTGTAGCCCTGGCTGTCCTGGAACTCACTCTGTAGACCAGGCTGGCCTCGAACTCAGAAATGTGCCTGCCTCTGCCTCTCAAGTGTTGGGATTAAAGGTGTGCACCACCACTGTGCCCCAGCTGTGACAAATCTTAACATAAGTTTGCTTGTAGTTTTGAAAGCTGGAGACTATCTGTAGGCTTCACTGGGCTAAAAGCTGGTTGGAAAGACTGGGTTTCTTTTGAAAATGTCTAGTAGACATATCTAGCCTTTTGAAATTGGAAAACAACACTGTTACCTATGAAGTTTACTATGGCAAACTGCACAGTTGAGTTGTAAATCATCTAACTTCTCATAACTCTTTAGGCAATTTGTACCTTTGCATTTGGTGGCATTCATCAGTGTCCTGAAGTGGAGCAATCCTGCTCTCAGGATATCTCTATCCTTCACTGTTAGATTCCAGCGTCTAGCATCCAGGAGTCAGGGAGGTGCCTTTGACTTCTCTGCTTCTGTTCTCAAAACCATGATGACAGACTGAGCCTTGACAAGTCCTATCTGGCCCTGATCACAAGTGGGGAAAATCCTGTACTTGTCAGAATTAGACATTGTGGAGAGATTCTGTTCACTCTCGTGACCTATTTTAACCTCACATCTCAAGATCTGAACTCTTAATCACACTTGTAGACAGCTTTTTCCCTATTAGGTACCGCATTCAGGATACCAAGATGTAGCCTTAACTATTTTTCTACCTACCACACTACTATAATCTATGCACAGCCGCCAGAAGAGTCACTTATGAGTCACTCGAAATTCTACGCTGTTTTTACTAAATAATGATTTTATCTGTGCACTGAATTTTTAAGAAATGACATTCTCATTAAATTGTTCATTTTTCAAAACCTTTCTAGTTACCTTTGCTTTTCTGTATGGAGATAAGTGTTGTCTTCACCAGGCCACTGAAGGCACTCACCTTCTTTGTCTCCACTTCCGTTGTTCAAATCCTTTTAATTTTTCCTCCCAGTACCCACCAATCTGTTTCAGACAAACAGCTGTTTAGGCTTCTTGAATCTCTTGTTCTCTTTGTTGACTTGGGTCTTAGTTAGGCTTTACTTCTGTGAACAGACAATCCAGGAACAATGCAAGTTTTATAAAGGATATTTAATTGGGGCTGGTTTATGGGTTCAGAAGTTCAGTCCATTATCATCAAGGTGGAGCATGGCAGCATCCAGGCAGGCATGGTGCAGGAGGAGCTGAGAGTTCTACATCTTCATCTGGAGGTTGCTAGCAGAATACTCACTTCTAGGCAGCTAGGGTGAGTGTATTAAAGCTCACATCCACAGTGATGTGTCAGCTCCAACAAGGCCACACCTCCTAATAGTGCCATTCCTTGGCCCAATCATATACAATCACAACTTGTGAAATGTTTTCATTTAATATTGCTTCCAGGACAAATTCCTATAAGCTTGATCAGTTAAAACAATTACTGATGATGCCACATTTCTACAGATTAGGTATGTAGATATAGCATTAGATAAGTAATTTGCTTGGGGTCTTGCAATTCCTACATAGGTATGAGTAATGCTGTGCCCCTTTCTGGAGGCTTTTTGAAGACTGTTAATCCAAATCAGTTCCTTGCCTTTGTTCAATTGAGGCTCCCCTTTTCTTTTTGAAGGGCATTTTATTATTTGATAAGAAAAACAGCAGGGTAGGCAAGTTGTCTTAGTAGATTTTCAGAGAAGGTGGAGAAGCAGCTAAAAACCAATGAATTTGAGTGACTGCAAAAGTTTTTAGCATGCTGAAAGTTTTTGCTAGTTACCTTTGCTACAAAATAAAAAATTATAATTACCACACATTGAATTTAAAGCACAGAAATTAGCTCAAGAATCTTAAAATAAACTTGCACAAAAATCCAAGTGGATCAAATATGTTTTAGTTGTAGAAACAGAATTTTATTTGATTACTTTTGCCTATATTGACCAAATTCAGTTTTCCAACTTTTGGTTACTTTTATTTTCTTTGAAATAATTTAAATTTGATTGTATGCATTAGAAGCATCACATTTATAATAATTATTGTGTGTGTATGTGTGTGTGTGTGTGCACATTTGTGTGCATGTGGGCCATTGGCACATGTGTGGTGGTAAGGAGACAACTGTTTGGGGTTGGTGCTCTCCTTCCGCAATGGGTTTCCAGTGGGCTTGCAGGGGTGGGAATGCAGCTTTGGTCATTAGGCTTGTATGAGAAGCCCTTCTAAGCAATGCACTAGCTTGCTGGCCTATTTAAACCTTTCTTTTAAAGTACTAACTTTAAGTAATAATTCCTTCCTTATTTCACTTCCTAGAAGTCTGTGAAATTTATGTGTTGCAAGAAAATTCTTCATATTAAATGTGAGAATATTTTTCCAGTTTTTAAAATTCTATCACGTTCTTTTAAAAATTCTCATTAATTTTCCATAATTTATTCCTTCTAATTTGATTTATTTTGTTCTTTGCTTCAAACATTTCCCTATAAATGGTTTATTTTCACCTTTAATAATTTTCTTCTTTGTTTTACAATCTTAAAAATTCAGTAGTTTTTTCAAGCGTTCTTTAGTATATAATTTAATCTAATTTCCTTTTTTCTTTTAAACTTGATAATAATAGTACTTAATTTTTATATTTTAGGCAGAGTCTCATTACTAGACCTGGATGGCCTGCGATTCACAATGGAAAGAACCCAGAGAACTGCTCTTACATGTCTCTTGGGTGCTGGGGTTACAAATAGTAGCACCATGCCCAGCGAGTTCAACATCTTTCTACTTTGGTTTTGGGAGTGTTATCTTTTAGCTATTACTTTTTAGCTTTATCCTAACTCTTTACTTGTCCAAATTTTTATTTACACTCCAGGTTAACACATGCACAGGCAATTACAGTTTTCTTCCCTCACATACAAGCTCATATATAATATTTGCCCTTTGTAGTTCTTAACCCAAGTTTATTGTATTTATACTGATAAGAACTGCAGGTTAGCTCAGTAGTTTCCAAGTTCCACAGTAATACCCCATTTTATGCATCAAGTATTTACGGCGCACCTAAATTCAGATATTTTATTTGGTACAAATATTCGTAGAGGAATCCTGGCCTTGATGACAGTCATTCTAACAGCTTGATAATCCAAGTTAACTTCAAGAGGCTTAGTGGGGAGTTAAGATGAGATGCACATAAGCAGTTTACAGCACTAGAAAGCGAGGAGCAAAAGCAAACAAATACATTTCAAATCAGAAAAAAAGGATGGTTTAGATAGTCTCACTGTAAATGACCTAACAAAACAACAAAATGAAAAGTCTAATCCAGTCTGCCTAAAATCACTTGGGAAAGTTGTACGGGGGAAGAAGGCTCAGCTTGGTTCTTAGTGAACTAAGAATAACGAACGTCGCCTTTAGATTTAAGTTTTTCAGGTGCATCGGCCACGCAAAATTGTACATCGTTTCGCAGGCCTGGCCCCCCATTTTCAGCAGGCTGCTTCTGCTGAGTCTCTTCCCCTTCGCTCTGCCGACGCCCCGCACGCGTGCTCGGAACTCCAGCATGTGCCCCGCGGAGCCTCGCCTTGCCTGCCCGAATCCCGCGTGGTGACTCCAGCACGCGCGCACAGGACTCGGGAACGGAGCTGGCCAATCCGGGGGGCCAGCCAGCCAGCAGCAAACATGTGTACTTGACTGACATGATCGCTGACCAATGAAAACAGAAGCAAGCGGCGCTTCCGCCCCAACGGGCCGGCTCTTGGCAATCTCAGCCAATCGCGCCCAGAAACTTCGGTCTGGTGGGTGGCCCCCGAGGCCGTGGAGGTTGGCGGCGGTTGAGCGTTTCTCGTGGTAAAGTCCTTGAGCGGAACATCTCTGTCGGAAGAGAAAATGAGTTTAGCTCTGAGGTCGGTAATGAGGAGGCCGCGCCTCCGGTTCCCGGCGGGCCAGGGCGGGTGTGGACGGGAGGCCGGGTCGGAAGCGGGGGCCGAGCACCGATCTGACTCGGCGGTTCCCGCCTCCGGACACCGCCGCACCCCGAGTGAAGTCTCGCGAGGTTTCCCTCACGCGTCTGAGGGACTCGGGCCTGGCCGCCTGCTTCCTCCGGAAAGTCACGGGAGAGCTCGCCTCTCTCCCCGGTCCCGAGGCACGCCGTGCTTCAGGCGTCTCGGGTGGCTCTCGTTTCCGTGACACCCGCCTCCACTTCCGGTCATCCCTCCCCCCCCTCCCCATTGGCTCCCCACCCGGTCCCCGTACGTTCACGGGCCGCGCCGGCCTGCGGTGGCCCAGCCGGGGTCGCGTGAGGACGGTTCCCCGCCACGGCCGGCGCCCGCTCCGCTCCGCTCCGAGGCGGCCCCACGTCGGGGCCCCGGGGCGGGCGCTCCCGAGCCAGACGCCGCCCAGACGCCATAACGAGCTGGAGGGGTCGGCCGAGCTTTGAGGTTTTAAAGCTTCCATCTTTTGAAACGTGCCGACACACGTGTTGCGTCCCCGTTTAAACATTTGGACTGCTTTCTGCGTTGGCAGCTTTGTAAGGCAGACATGTTCGGATCCAAGTGCCCCTTTTAGATTTTCTTCAAGCTTCCCCGGAGTTTTAAAATGAAGACGTTTAACCTATCGTTTACATGTTAAGTGAGAGTTAAAACACTTTTAAACATCATGTAGACTTGAGCATGCGTATTAGATGCTGTGATTTTGGGCGTCTAGTATTTGCGTGTTTATCCCCTTTTGTATTTTACCCGGCTAATATCAGTGCAATATAACCACAGAGCACTGATAGAATGTATGATTTAAAAACATTTTAAACTTACAGTGCTAAAGTAAGTTTTATGGTTGATTTTTGTAGTAATTGTGAGAATTTATAAGCTGTCCAAAATAAACCAAGTTTATCCTCCTTGATCTATTTGTTATTTATTTTTATGCTATTGGTAGATGACCTGAATAATATGTATGGTGTTTTCTGTGCTTTTGACTTTGATTAGGATTTCTGTTATAAAACATTTGGACTACAGGACATTGACTTAGGGACAATTTCTTTATTTGTCACACTACTTGTTGAAATTTAGAAAAGGATTTTTCGTCCTAAGTTGGGTTAGAGTGGACTAAAGACATTTTTTCTGTGTCCTAGAGGTGAGCTTGTAGTAGACAAAACAAAAAGGAAGAAACGAAGAGAGCTCTCTGAAGAACAGAAACAAGAAATTAAAGATGCTTTTGAGCTATTTGATACCGACAAAGACCAAGCCATAGATTATCATGAATTAAAGGTAACGGGACTTTTAGACCCATTTTTGTTGAACTCAATTGCATTTGTGACTGTTGCTTTAAAGTCTGTTTTAGAAGCTTGTTTCAGGATGGTGAGGCTGTAGGAAAACTTAGTCAAAAACGGAATATGGCTTCCAGGCTCCTGATGTAAGGGCAAGAGCACACCACGAAGCAAGGTCTGACTCTCCATTCACCCCCTGGCATGCTCTCCCACTGCTGCTTTCCTCTGTGGGGTGCTATAGCTCAGATTTCTAAAGCACGTTTGCGGCCTGTGCATGTTGCTCATGCAGGCCTGTATCCTGCTGCGTATCCTGTGGAGGGCAGGGTGGGCCTTATGTGTCTTCCAACGCTACGGCCTTGAGACAGGCTATCTCACTGAAGTGGACTCTGCAGACTGCCTCTGCAACAGTGCCTGTCTTTTTACAAGAGTGGTGGGTATTTGAACTCTGGTCCTCAAGATTGCAGGGCGAGCACTCTGCAGAGCCGTCCCTGAAGTGCAGCCTACACAGTTCTGAGATGGAGAGACCGTTGTCTTTGCTAGACATTTCTGAGAATGAGCTTTTACTGTTTAAGATAGTACTAACATACTCTCAGTGTACTCGTCTCTGTTACAAAGGATAATGTTGTGGGATAATGCCTAATATTGTTATGTACTGAGGGAAAATGTCCAATGTAAGGCTTAAAATTACGAGTAAAGATAGAAGGGAAAATTGGTTATAAACAAATTTCTTATGTTTAGCCCAGTAAGAAAGATAACATTTGATATCTTGTTTGTTTACTATTTATTTATTATATGTAAGTATATTGTAGCTGTCTTCAGATGCCCCAAAAGAGGGCATCAGATCTCATTACGGATCTGATGTGGTTGCTGGGATTTGAACTCAAGGACCTTTAGAAGAGCAGTTGGTAGTCTTAACCACTGAGCCATCTCACTAGCCCCCAGCTTTTGATATCTTAAATGTTAAATGTAGTTTTAAATTGGGCAACATTGTAGGTGATTTTTAAGCATTTCAAGTAGGGATAGAAACTGTAGTGAAAGGATAGACTATCTAAAAGTAATAATAGGCCCAACCTTGAGGTCCATTTTTAGCTCACTCCCCGTTCCACTGTTCTCTCGCTGCTGCTCCCCTCCCCCACACAGCCGGGAGTTATTCCCGTAGGGTGTTTTAGCCATTTGTTGTCCTTGAACATCTCTGTTTGGGCCTTTGTTTAATTTCTGATTGGCCTTTACAATGCCATTACATTTCCTCTTTCTTCAGTTCTTGGCCCATGCCGCTGCTCATAAGCCTTTCCTGGATGCCCTGCCCTGCACGCGGGGTGCCGCTGTCTCCCTGACCCCACCTGTTCCTAGTTACTAATTCCCTCCGCCCAGAGCCTTCCACCAGCTCTTCCTCTGTTCAGTAGGAATGCCTGACCACCAGTGACAAGGCGCTCCTTCCCTGGTACTCGGAGCAGGTTTCTGTTTAAACTCAGTCATCTGAAACTAAAGGCTCCGCAGTAGCTAAGTCTGTGTGCTCTGCTGGGAACGCCGATCGCTGGCCTGTTTGTTGGAAAGGATCTTTGTATGTAGTCCGCACTAATCTCAAGCTAATGACAGCCCTGCCTCAGTCTTGACTGATAAAATTATAAAATTCTGTGATGTCAACCATGGAGGCCTGAGATTGTTACCCCCCCCCTTTTTTTTCCTTTTTATTGCTTCTATGCTCTCGGCTCCCCTTTTAGTATGTGTGACATGTCTTTAACCCCTTGGTAACACATAGTTGTTTTTGTATTTAGTGCATTGTTTTATGTATTTTTTGTAAACTATTTAATTAGTTGGTCATATAAAACAGCAAAATGCCAATGAAAATAATTTCTATTTAATTTCAAATTGAAAAACCAATATGGTTTTATATTCTTAAGTTAGAGGTAAAACTACAGAATAATTGTGCTTTAGTAATCTATTGCTGTCTTTTAAGATGGAAAACTTTCTTAGAAGTCAGTGATTACTTCTTTTGTAAGGAGTGCTTTACAATTTGTTTTTCCTTCTTAATCCAAAAGGTGGCAATGAGAGCCTTGGGCTTTGACGTGAAAAAGGCTGATGTGTTGAAGATTCTTAAAGATTATGACAGAGAAGCCACAGGCAAGATCACATTTGAAGATTTTAATGAAGTTGGTATGTACTTAAGCCATCTTTATACCCAGTACTTATTGAAAAATTAGAAGGTTTTTATATGTTTTCAAAGGAAAAAAAAAAACATTTCCAGCTATACTGTGAGAATTAGTGTTGACTTTTGGTGATTTATTTATTTATTTTTAATTTTTTGGTTTTTCGAGACAGGGTTTCTCTATGTAGTCCTGGCTGTCCTGGAACTCACTCTGTAGACCAGGCTAGCCTTGAACTTAGAAATCTTCCTGCCTCTGCCTCCCAAGTGCTGGGATTAAAGGCATGTGCCACCACTGACCAGCTGGTGATTTCTTTAAAAAGGAATTATTGTCTAGATTTTTATGGCTTATTAAGATTATGTCACTAAAAGGTGACCAAAAATTATTTCTTGTCAGTAAAATAGAAGATTTAGTCTCCTGATGTTTAGGAATTGTTTGTAAAGACTGCTGTGCTATGTGATTTGGACTTGGTGTCTTGGTGGGAGAAGGGGTTATGAAATCCATCTTGTTGAGTTGATAGTTTGTTAGGCTCTCTACTCACTGACCTTAATCTCGGGGGCAGTGCTGTGCTGTAAAGTTGAGGCAGTGCCGGACTGTTCTGAGGGACGGAGGGATGTCTTTGATGGGGGAGGACGTAGGAAATGCCACTGGAAAAAGGTGGGAGCTTGCTGTGCTTGACTCTCACATAGTGATTCTTAAGGAGTTATTCATGGTATATGCAGGTCAGGATTTTTTCAGTAGAAGATTCTGGAAGGCTAGGAATTGGCTACTGTAACTTAATTATGCCGCCTACAGTGTTATACAGACATTATATGAATATTTAGGTTTATTTTGTTAAGTTACTATTCTAAACCAATGATAGCATTTTGGGGGTCATAATCTAAGCATGTCATGTAGTTATTTTCATATATTAGAAATATTTAAAACTAATACAATTATACATACATACAAAGTCTTTATTTAAGTATTAAAGGAGAAGTAATACAGGAAAGAGAAAGAAATGGTAATGAGAAGACAGAGACATATCCCCCCCCCCCCGCCCCCACACCTCTGTCTTGTTAGGAAACTCCTACCTAAAGCACAGGAGGCAGAAGACAAAGGGACAAATGTAGGAGGAAGAAATGTTTCTCCTAACTCAGAAGACCTATGCGTAGGGAGCAGGGTGTGCCTGTTTCAGAGGCAAATTGTCCAGTTTAGAAGTGTATTTGTCCCCACCCAGTTTGTAGGATTGTTTCCTTGAGAAGAGAGCAAGAGCCACCTTTCTCCTCACAGTGTCGATGGTCTCCTGAGGTTGATCAGAGTACCCAGGACATTTAACATGGGGCAGTTAGAGAAGCGAGGTATCTGGACAGAGTGGAAATGATGCTCTCATGGCAAAGCTATAATGAAGGCAAGTGAAAGCACCTCAGGGGACTGTTAGCACAGGCTACCTTGGGGCCAGATTCCAGGCTTCAGATCTTAGTTCTGACTCTGTCTGTGTAACTTGTCTGTTTATTTGTCTGTGACTCATTTTCATCTATGAAATGGGTCGTAGGTTTCTGTAGGTGATTAGCATATGAAATGTTAAAGACTGTAGTGGATAGTAAGAGCTACTAATGCTGGTGTTATGATTAAGAGTAATCCCAGCACTCAGGATGAAGTAGTAACCCATTTTCTGTATGTTTGAGGTTAACCTGGTCGGCATAAGGAACCCCAGGCCAGAGAGGGCTAATGAGACCCTGTCTCCAAGCAAAACACATAGAGTTTGTGTCAGGGGAGAAAAAAAAGTGCTTTCTTTGTTTCAGAATTCAGAAGTTATAAATACATTTGTATTGTTGGGACATTAAACATGCTATTCTATAATCTCATTGCTTTATTTTGTGTCTTTTATTTTGAAGGCTGCTTTAAGCATTATTATTTATAGTTTTGTAAAACATTTTTTGTAAGTACCATTTTAAGAATTGTAGTTTTTAGTATTTTACTACTTAAAAAAACAGAATTTCATATTACCTAAACCTTAGCTACATGGACCAATTATTATTGCCTAAGGACACTGTCCCACAGATATCTCCAGGTGTTCCTGGGCTTATTGGGCTCTTCCCATTAAGAGAAAAAGGCATTAAAGTACAGTCAGGGCAGTGGTAGCCCTGCCTTTGTCTGAGACTAATGAGTGGCAGGTATTTTAGGAGTTTTTGTTTCTAAGGTAAGGTCAGTGGAAGTGTAATATTTTTACTTCATCTCTTCCTTGAGTCAGACAGATCCGCCTGTGTAGTGACGTAAGATGGGACTTCAGTCTGCAGAGTTTAAGGAATGGAAGATTGTGTTCTATCAACAGTAAGTGATAAGAAGATCGAAGATGAGCTGGAGTGATTTTGGAGGCAGAAAGTTCTAGACTTTACGACCAAGATTGTTAGGATGAAAAGAAGGAGGCTGTATTTGAGAGTAAAGGAAGATAGTGTCTTCAGGACTGCAGTGTCCAATACTTGGGTAACTAAGGGGCATTTACGGGTGTAGTGTGATGCCACTGTTTCCAAGTCAATGGTGCAGCTGCCTGGCCATCAGTAGAGGTCTAAGGCTGCAAAGCCCATGGTGTTATAGAAGGGCTGGAACGTCCAACATTTTTGAGTTTGAAATAAGTATTGTATGTTTGGATAGGAACTTTCTAACATCTACTTAAAAATTTATTTATGTATTTTTTTAAATGTAGGAGTGCTCTGGTTGCATCTATACCTACATGCCAGAAGAGGGTGTCCTATCTCTTTAAAGATGGTTGTAAGCCACCATGTGTTTGCTGAGAATTGAACTGAACAGCTAGTGTTCTGAACCACTGAGTCATCTCACCAGCTCTCTAACTTTATCTTTTATGATTTTGATTTGTCTTTTCAGAATGTGCTGTTTCCTTACGTGATTTTTGTAAGGTCAAATATTTTTGATGGAACAACATTTCCAACAGTGTAGTTAAATAGTGTATCTTTGTAATTGGTTTTAGTGTGCATTATGTTATTACAATGTAAAAATCAAAACAACAAAAAGTAGTTTCATGGACAGAAATTTGGAACTTTGTGACCCAGGTGATGTCTTAGCTATGTGTGTGTGTTAATTGCTTTAAGTCCTCCTATTGGTTTATAGGTGTGGGCCACCATGCCTGGTTTGTTTCCATTGAAAAAACAGATGTCTTACAAAGAAGTTGTACTTGTAGAACAGAAATGGAAGGTGACGATGTAGAGAAGAATCACCATAAAATACTTCCTGTTGGGTGATGCTTTAGCTGCTCAGAGTTATGGGCAGTGACAAGTCCTAAGAAAAGTGCAGAGCATGCCAGTGGGATAGTGTGTGTCCTTGTTGGCCTCCTATCTGTTGTGGCTTTAAGCACATTAGTATTTTCAGCAGTCTGCCTTTCTAGTTTACCTGTCATGTATGTTACTTAATCAATGAAGAAAATTTCATAACAGTTTTTTTCCTTGTCCTGCTTTCTTGTTGGGACTGAATTCAAAATAAGTTGAGTGTGTGCCACAGAGTTAAGTGTGGTGTTTTATTTTGGTGTTACGGCTGTAGGTATGCCAATTTCTGTTACTGAATATTTATGAGCTTTGATTTGCATACTTATAGTAATAGACTTCAAATAGTTTTTTGGAAACCTTTTTTTGGATAAAATTAATGGCGAAAGATAATTTTGGATATATGTGTAGTTGATGTAACAGCTTTGACTAGGTGCTTATTCAGCTAAATACAGATGAAATAGCAATAGGCAGACAACAACTTCTAGAGGACTTAAATTATATTTTTTCACTTAGGATTCAATAAACGTCCCAGTACTTTCCATCTACAGGCATTTGAAACTTTCAAATTAATCTATAGATCACAATAGAACCAAGTTACTTTTTTTTATTAGATATTTTCTTTATATACATTTCAAATGTTATCCCTTTTCCTCGTTTCTCCTCTGAAAACCCACTATCCCACCCCCCCCTCCCTGCTCATCAACCCACCCACTCCTGCTTCTCTATCCTAACATTCCCCTACACTGAGGCATCAAGCCTTCACAGGACCAAGGGCTTCTCCTCTCATTGATGTCTGACAAGTGCAAATGTGGCTGGAGCCATGGGTCCCTCCATGAATACTCTTTGGTTGGTGGTTTAGTCCCTGGGAGCTCTGGGAATACAGGTAGGTTCATATTGTTCCTCCTATGGGGCTGCAAACCCTTTCATTTTTTTGGGTCCATTCTCTCATTCCCCCATTGGGGACCCTGTGCCCAGTCCAGTGGTTGATGGAAAGCATCCGTCTCTGTATATGTCAGGCACTGGCAGAGCCTCTCAGGAGACAGCTATATCAGGCTCCTGTCAGCAAGCGCTTGTTGGCATCCACAATAGTGTCTGGGTTTAGTAGCTGTATATGGGATAGGTTCCCAGGCGGGGCAGTCTCTGGATGGCCTTTCCTTCAGTCTCTGCTCCACACTTTGTCTCTCAATCTCCTCCCATGCGTACTTTGGTCTTCCTTCTTTTTGAGCTTCATGGGGTCTGTGAATTGTATCTTGGGTATTCAGAGCTTGGGCACAAAAGAAAACTTCCTGAACAGAACACTAGTAGCTCATGCTCTAAGATCAAGAAGTGACAAATGGGACCTCATAAAATTCAAAGCTTCTGTAAGGCAAAGGACACTGTTAATAGGACAAAACGGCAACCAACAGATAGAGAAAAGATCTTTACCAACCCTACATCCGATAGAGGACTAATATCCAATATTTACAAAGAATTCAAGAAGTTAGATTCCAGAGAACCAAATAACACTATTAAAAATGGGGTACAGAGCTAAACAGAATTCTCAACTGAGGAATCTCAAATGGCTGAGAAGCACCTAAAGAAATGGTCAACATCCTTAATCATCAGGGAAATGCAAATCATAACAGCCCTGAGATTTCACCTCACACCAGTCAGTCACTTCACACCTAAGATCAAAAACTCAGGAGACAGCAGGTGCTGGAGAGGATATGGAGAAAGAGGAATACTCCTCCGTTGCTGTTGTGATTGCTGTTGTGATTGCACGCTGGTACAACCACTCTGGAAATCAGTCTGGTGGTTCCTCAGAAAATCGGACACAGTACTACCTGAGGACTCAGCCATACCACTCCTGGGCATATACCCAGAATATGTTCCTACATGTAACAAGGACACATGCTCCACTATGTTCATAGCAGCCTTATTTATAATATCCAGAAGCTGTAAAGAATCCAGACGTCCCTCAACAGAGGAATGGGTACAGAAACTGTGGTGCATTTACACAAGGAATACTACTCAGCTATTACAAACAATGAATTCATGAAATTCTTAGGCAAATGGATGGACCTAGAAAATATCATCCTGAGGAGGTAACCCATTACTTTTAATGATACAATGATAAGTGCCTTTTCTTATAGTAGCAGAACAGTATATGGAGTACTTCAGAAATGTTTACTTAGATATTTTGAGAATTGTATCAAGCAACATACTTGTTTAAAGGCCTGTGCTATTAAAATATATAAACTTAGTATATGGATATGTAGTTTTATTTATATATATATATAAATATATATATATATATATATATATATATATATAGTTACTGTTACTGAAGTCTTTAATAATTTATATCTCTTTAACTAGTTTGAGAATTAGTATTTTGCTAAAGTGAAATGGTCATGATTTGGACCAACTTCCAGAGTGTGTTTAACCAATCTTCACTGTTGCTGAAATCAGTGTTTGAATCATGACAGTGCTGGTAGCATTTGTATTTACTAACTTATCTTATACTTATATTGGTGTTGGCAATGACTTCTGTTAAGTTTGCAGGCTTAGTGTAATTCAGCTAGAGGAAGAATTAGGTTACTAAACTATCTAACAGCTTTAACATGGCCAGGGCAAATTATTCACTTAAACTTAGTGACCTGAGTGAGGTGGAGTAATAATGTTTTTGTGGACTTAATTATTTAATGTGTTATATTTACACATACATATCATGAATATTTTGCTCGTGTATGTTTGCATTGCACTTGTGTGAAGGGTGTAGGTCAGAAGAGGGCATAGGCCCCTGGGACTGGAGTTATAGACTGTTGTGACTTGCTAAGTGCTTGCTGGGAATTGAACTCAGATCCTCTGCAAGAACAAGTGATCCTGAGTGCTGAGCCATCTCATCCTCAGTTTAATTTTTAACAATAGTAGGAAAAAAAATTAAAACAAAACAAAATCGGGTGGAGGTGGCGCACGCCTGTAATCCCAGCACTCTGGGAGGCAGAGGCAGGCGGATTTCTGAGTTCGAGGCCAGCCTGGTCTAGAGTGAGTTCCAGGACAGCCAGGGCTATACAGAGAAACCTTGTCTGGAGAAAACCAAATCCAAGAAACAAACAAAAAACCCAAACAAACAAAAAAAAACCCAATAGTAGGCTTGAAATATAGTTGTATATATGTTGTCTCGTTTTTGACCTTTTTACAATATAATTTAGCTTATATTTATAATACAGGCATTAAAAGATTAACATTTAAAATGTGGGTTTGGAATGCAGGTTTTATTTCTGAGTTTTAGTGCTGTACTGTGACATTTAATTATTAGACTAACTAAATGCTGACAGACTCCCAGGTGTTGCTCTCATTGAATAGCTGATTTTTACATGACTGTCCTCATCAGAAAAGTTTCTTTTAACTCTAGTGACAGACTGGATACTAGAGAGAGATCCACATGAGGAGATACTGAAAGCATTCAAACTGTTTGATGATGA